>OX328102.1:63403415-64003415 GCA_946811185.2 Hippopus hippopus | reverse complement strand
ATTTAGTCTGTCTCGGGGCAATATTTAAAAAGTTTTATCAGGCTATTCTTTTTTTCGCTCAAATATTAGACTATTAAAATGATCACCATCAAATACTAAGATATTTTACAGGTATAGATTTTTTTTGACGACACTTGAGAGGCTTAATAGCTTATCAACCTTTGAAAATTCAGGAAATCACTTTGGTCAGAGAGAGAGAGAGAGAGAGAGAAAGAAAATCCTCGGGAACCATGAAATTCTCCTACCTTTCTTTTAATCTGATGAACAACATAATGTAGATTACACTTTTTTTTTTACGCTCGGACATGAAATAGACAAAAAAGGTACATAGATCGAGTTTGGAATATTCATTTCATGTCTGAAGGGTCTAGACCCACTTTATATTTAAATGGAAGGTCTACTTGTGGTAGCGCCTATTTCACGAAAGTGGTCTAAACGAAGAACTGACAACTCGTCATATGTATTCTAAAGTATATTTCTAACAGCTATCTTAACTGTCAATAGCTTTGATTCGTAAAAAACGTAGTTTTTCTCAACGAAAAAAGTTGCGAACAGCACTAAAATATATGGTTGCTATGTTATCAATTTCACCTCCGAAAATGGCGGCAGCTCGTTGCTAGGGAATGTGACGTCACGCTGATGTACCCTATAGAGCCATTTGAAAAGATGCCGGTAGAATCTTATTCATTCCAGATACTTTTAAAGAAGGCTGCTGCGGGAGTCTAGCGGAGAAACAATCACAAAAATAACATTGGAGCTAGACCCCGAATCGGGAGTACATTTACCCCTACTAGACACGTAAGCTTTGTCATAGAATTAGTCAAAAAATTTGTCATACTGTAGGTCTCAAAAAACTTGTTACAAAATGGTATGACTATGGTACGAAGTGGTAAAATTATGGTATGAAATGGTATAAATTATGGTCGGAAGTGACTGGTACGAAATGGTTATGGTACGAAACGTCCGTAATTTCCCTGGAAAACAGGTCGGTCGACATTACGAGCGTGTGTCTATTCTTTCAGCTCAATGCTGACTCCATCTCGTAGGCTCAGAGTAGAAACTCAGTGTAAATTGACTACCTGACCATGGTTTATGTAGCAAGTGAGAGCATTAATTCCCTACATATTGTGTTGTGTAGGCCTGTCGTATTTCACATCTCGTTTTTATCATGAATCTCGCGATACTAGTTCTATTTTTAGATACATGGCTATGTAGGGTTTGACAGCACTCGTCACAACTCGGCCGATTCCGTACCTACATCTAACCTCGTCCGGTGTTAAATCACTCAAATAGACTCCTATGTAATTCAATGTAAATTCCGCTAATTCCACACATTGTCACATGTTCCACGACATTCGTTCACGAATAACATGCTCCAAATGTTTCAGAAACTTCTCTAATCCCTTGAATTTCCAACAAATACATCCATCATGACCGATTGGATTTTTCACAAAATTAGGTCAAACGCGTGTACCATGTCTTTTTCCTAACCATCACAAGGCCCGTAACCACATCTACTTCACAATTTCCAGCATCCACACACAAGAAATAGTCCTGAAAAGAAAGATGGATTTTAGCTCATTCAGCACAAAATACCCTATTTCAAAACATCAGGTGAAAATAATGTGAGAAAAGCAATCCTGCAATGAACCATGCACTATCAAAAAAAGGTTTCATTTTTTTTTTAAGAACTACTTTAGCACCATACGACCCGGAAGTACTTCTCAAGGTGATTTGACACCGTCCGTATCAAGGAGATTTCCATTTTGAAATGAGAATCACGTGATTCTATATATAGCACGCCACTGTCAGTCGTTTAGCAACGACATAAACAACCTCGATGAAGTTATTCACATCTGTTTATCTGTCGGTGAAAAATTCAATCAGAATTGATAAACCATGTTAAATAGTGAATGTACGAACTGTTTGTCAACTCAACAGAAACATAGTTAGAAAGATTTCGATAGAAAATTGAAACTCAAGTTTTCTTTTTTAAGAGGAGCCTTACAATTTTCAGAACGGTAAACCGGCGTATTTCCGGGTATGTACCGATCTGGTGCATATCAATCCACCAGATACAGCCGAGGGATATGATGGCTCCCATCACCCGAGGTATGCCGAATGGGTTTGACAGCTATCGGTCGGCGCCTTAAATGACTTTCTGTCAGCAAAGTTTAACCCGCCCGTGTATTTTGAAATATTCTTAGTTTGCAATTTATTTATTACAATATGGTAAATTAATCATTTTAGAATAAGTTGACGTATTCATGAATATTATTGAAGTTAATTGAAAATGACTTTGTAATTAGATCTATCCTTTTGTGTGAACTGTTCCAGAAATCCCGCATCGTTGTGCACGCATTTTTTCTGTCGTGAAGTTTTACGACATCTCTTCGAATGCGGGAAACGCTGCTGTGTGCAGTTTCCCTCAGTTCTGGGCTTCGTGCACAAAATTCCGCAAATCGGGAGACGCCAGTATAAAAGCTGGGACATTTCGTGAGAACTCCATTTCTGAACGTCTTTGGTATTAGATCTAGACTTTCTAGAACATTACGTTTTTAATTTGTTTTTTCTTTATTTCCGTTCATTTTTTTGTGTGTGTGTGTGAAGCAAAGCTAAGATTTTAGGAATTCAAGAGAATTGAACTGAAACACAGTTATTTTGCAAACTTTAGGATTTATAGATTTCTTGGAAGGATAATTTTCATTGTGCATTATCAACCTTTTCTCGCTGGGCGTTGAGTGATCTGATCAGATCTACTAGATCTATTTTTCTTTTAACCCTTTCCCAAACGACAAATTTTAGACGCTTCCAAATTCAAACCATCAGCAGATGACAAACTCAGAATTAGAAACATTGATAGGGTAGAAAACATTGTGGGAAAAGGAGAAAATGCTGGTCACCAGCATTTTACCGTTTTTCTAAAATGTTTTCAAAAGCTTCCTCACACAGTATCGTTAAAAACAGGGCTTATTTGGTACAGGGTTAAGTGTGTATTGGACTTATCGCTACACACCTAACAATGCACATCATCCCACTTTATCCGAGAGTATACATGTATTGTAATTTACCAGATGACAAACTGTTAGCCTTGTCCAAATTGAAAGCGTTTGCAGACGACAATTTCAATGTGACTCAAATAGTGCAACTTTTCTTTGATAGGGAAGAAAGATTGTGGAAAAAGGAGAAAATGCTGGGTATCAGCATTTTCTCCTTTTTCCGCAATGTTTTCAAAAGGCTCCTATTCCAGGGTTGTTAATAGTTGTCATTGTGCGGTAAGGGGTTAAACAGTGTATAAACCATATTGAGGAAAAGGAGAAAATGCTGGCTACCAGCATTTCCTGCTTTTTCTCAATAAAAGTCTCACAGGGACATAAATATGTAATTTTTTGGTGACAGGTTGACCTATTCGTATGCCACATAATTATGCGTTCCAGGAATGAGCTCCCTCAAAACCATTCCTCTGGTATTGATAGTCTTTCTCTGCTTCCATAGGATTAAAAATGTGGCCTCTTGATTGTACACAGAGGGTTGTTTTTTCTTTATTCCAGTGACCTTCTGTTTTTATCTGATGTAACCCATTTTTCAAACCTATGGTGGCATATTCTGTCGCGAGATACGAGATAGCTATCATGATAATTTTAGAAAACTATCGTGATAAAGTTTCCTGGAAATATTATCTAGATAATAAAAATTTTCACGATAAAAATATCGCGATAATTCTACCTTTTATCATGATTTTTTTTGCTTTCGTGCCCACAACTGACATTCACGGTATCTATAATTAGATACGGTTTCGAAACATCTTCGTCTACACCCTTATGAATTCTCCTTTTCTCTGAATGGTTTTAAAGTGTTCAAAGCAGGCATTTCGAGTCGTCTTTGTGATTTTACAGACTTCTGTTCATTTAGAGTCTTGTCAAAATTTACCAATTAAACTACAATTATTAATCGAACTTTTACTTACTGCAATCTTGTGAAGTCAAAAACTACCGAGTTCATCCAAATGATAAATTTTCTATTTATAGATATCGAGAAACAGGTAGAACTATCACGATAATTTTATCTTGTATGTCAGCTTCGTGCACGATTGAGAAATTTTGCGTTAAAATTTTAAGTTTATCGTGATATTTTTTTCTGGAAACTTTTCACTATCTGAATAAAATTTCCAGGAAACTTTAATTTATCGCGATAGTTTTGTAAAATTATCAGGATAGCTATCTCGTATCTCGTGGCAGAAATATGCCACCATACAAACCTATTCGAGACATCATGACAATAAACCTCATCATCAGTTTTAATGAGTATTGGATAGTAAATGTGGCCTCCAGGGTGTACACAAGGTTTTTGAAGGACTTTTGCCGTTGACCGTTTCATGAGTAGGAGATTGAAACTGAGGCCTCAAGAATGTACACAAGATTGCTGAGATTTAAGCCGGTGACCAAGTGACCTACTTTTTGACCTGATGTGACATATTTTCCAAGTTCTCTAAGATGAAATCAAGATCAATATTCCGAGCATTTTTGTCGCCATTTGACCGAAAATGTTGCCTCTAGAGTGTACACAAATAATTTCAGTAATTTGTCTCAGTGACCTTTTTATACACCAGACATGACCCATTTTCAAACATATCCGAGATATGATCCACACAAAAGTTCACCCAAAGTTGCATGATAATCGGACCGAGGATGTATCCTCCAGATTGTACAAAGGCTTTTTTTCTAAGATTTTACAAAAGTGACCTACTTTTTGACCCATTGTAACACACTCTCATGCTCGTCTAAAATACCCTAAAGACAAACATTTTTATTATGTTTCATGAGTATCGGACTGAAAGCATGGCTCCCCGAGCTAACACAAGGTTTTTCTAGGATTGAACCAGAAACCTACTTTTAGATCTAGCGTAACCAATTTTCAAACTTGTTCAAGGTAATTATTACCAGGACAAACATTCTGACTAGTTTTTGAATGCATAAGACAGAAAACATGGCCTCTTGAATGTACGTAAGGTTTTCCTAGGATGTTATCCAGTTACCCAGTTTTCAGCCGACGTGTCCCATTTCGAAGTCGTACAAGGTATTAAAAAACAAACATGCTGATCAAGTTCCATGAGCATCCAATTTTAAATGTAGTCTCTAGAGCATACACAAGGTAAAAGTTGACGGTGGAAGACGGACACAGTACATTCAAATAAGCTAATCTTGGTCACTTCTTGCTCAGGTGAGCTAAAATGCTGATTACCAGCATTTTTTCCTTTCCCCACAATTTTTTCAAGGGCTTATTTCACAGGATTGTTAAAACTCAGACTTGTTGGTAAAGGAATAAACAGAATACCATACCTTAAACTCAGGTGCAGCTATGTAGGCTCGGTTTTGTTGTTGAAACTGCATGATCTGATGCAAGAAAAATATAAATACAGCATCTGTATCTGGGGTTGAACATTTCTTCAACTATACCAGTGGCAAAGTAAATCATATCTTTCTCCCCGTGGGGTCCCGGGTTTTTTTAATTTATAGAATAGGACCTCGGCCTTCCTCTATGGCATGTCGTAGAAGGCGACTAAAATTAGAGACAAACGGCTGCTTTCCTCGTAATTCGTAGGATTGCAGCAGGCTGGGTAGTTCTTATTCCAAATCCTGTATTTTTTCTCGATGTAAATAGGGTTTGGAATGGGAATCAATTGGCCTGTGGGACCCCGTGTGGTTTAATCGGGGGTATAAGAATAAACCACTGCAGTCCCGCGATCGTCACATCTGCCATTTCATCTGGCGGAACAAAAGTGACAGCATGCATGTCGTAAAAGGCGACAAAAGGGGCATCATTTTGTGTTTTGTCCATTCCTCATTTATCATGTTTGTCTTATGTTGTTGCACATGTATGTTATTTTCACCTCGCATTATTGTTTACTAAGTAAGTGCGCCCAATATGACCTAAGTTGTTGACGGGCCTTAAAACGCTATTCATCTAAATCATATCTTTCATTTGACCACTCAAGATTTTTTCTATTGAGCTTTTGCAAAATAATGACCAGGCTTTGAAATACGTTCCTTTTTTTAGTTATCGTGTCCTGACGTTTCTGTCTTGGATAATTTTGACTGGACATTTCGGCCAGCCGAAGTTACCAATAGGAAATTCTGGCTTAACAAATATGATGTCTTGTTAAAACTGAAAGTTTTATTCATTTACTTACTATTTAATTATTTGTTTATTTATTTATTCATTCATTTATTTATCTTTATATATATATATATATATATTTATATACATGTTCTTGTCAAGGAAAATTTGTCAGAAACAGCGTATAGACATAATTATGTTTTTGGTTGATAAGCTTTTATAAACCGTAGTAGGCCTTTTTAAGACAGGTCCAAAAACTTAATTGTTAAAACAATAACACCTTCAGTGAAATACCGTTCTGTTCTAAGACCTTAGTTTAAAAGAAAAAATAATTCCCCAGCGAGGTGAGCATTAAGTTCTGTCAATTTGAGTCGCCTGCATGCAAAGCAACCAGGCTCTTGTCACTTTCATGGACCATGGAGTGATGTCACCATGCGGCTAGCCTTGTACTGCTTCCGATCTCATTTCTAGCTTGCGAGACGTAACATTATTTAAAAATGATTCGTTAAATGAGCAATGTTTTCAATTGTACGGGGGACCCATCCTACACTAACTTAGATCATCTTATTGTCGTCCTTCAAAACCGAATAAACAGTCCCATGGCTAACTGACATCATCTGCCACGCCGTCAAAATATTTGACGCCGGTCCAGAGCAATGTCGTCAAGCATTTTTTTAAAAATATTTTTACACCTGTACGATGGCTTCCTGAATCTCTTATCATCTGTAAGTTCAATGCGACCTTTCAGAAATTTTTCTGTGCAATTCAAAACTAATGTCCCTGAAAAAAAAAAACAAAAAAAACAGTCCTAAATTTGTCTGTTCATAAATTGTGATATGTGTAAGATCCAATCCTGCCTTGACACAGATTTGGATCACAGACCGCTGCCCCGTAGGTTCGTCTGACGTCAATATTTTGCTTTTAATTTTTAAGCTTTCCTCCCTAAAATTTACAACCAGTCGGAGTGTTTGCGTTTCCAAATCAGTAATGTAAGACGTTGCTTCTTGACTCTAGATTATCAGTCTGCAAATTGCACTCGCATATTTAGCAAAGCTAGAGATCGGCTCAGCTGGTGCTTTAGATGAAATCTCACTGTAAGACAAATATAAATTTTGTAATCGCACGTCACGACGTCATTTGGGACCCTAATTTTTCATTTTCATTTTTATGAATCAGTTGCTGTTGTTCTACGATGTCCTCGGCATTTGCTTTGAGAGCACATTGACCAAATATTTCATCAACCAATGCAAAGAGACTGTTCTTTCTTTCAGCATTTGGTAGGCACCATTTTGATTTCATCGATTGCTTTAGTTCTAAAAAAATAATTTTGTCAAAGCCTGCTATGAGTTTTACGAATGTGAAATTAACCAAGAATAAATGAAACAATGAATAGATAGAGCAGGTGTCAGAAATCAAGGTGTGTCCGACAACATCCAAATCTGTGGGAAAATTACCTGAACTGACTCAGGGACATGACTGGAAAAGCCCAATATGAACATTTTACGGACTTTGCTCTTTACAATACTACACATATATGTAGTTAAAGTACTTTCGAACATAAATTAACCCACTCACATAAAATTCTGTACTGGAGCTTTTGTTTGTTTCAAGAAGGGTGCAGCCTACGTAGTTGCGAATTGCGACTATTCAGGTTACACAAAAGCAGTTGAACAGTAGTCAACTGGTTTGGAAGCAATAATTATAAAATGTTAAGCGTTAGGAAATGACACGAAGTGCCGAGTGGCTAAAAACCTTCTGAAAGTAATTTTGACAAGAATTTGCTTGTTCTTCATCGCTTAGTAAGACTTTTTTGCAACCATGTTTTTGAAATAATCCGTGATGAAACAGCTCAACTGTCACTGCCTTTTTGGCATGCACTCTACGAATATCCACAACAATTGATATATTCAAATGTCTCGAAAAATATAAAAAAAAATCTGAACTTTAAAGCTGATTCAGATTTGTTCTAAATTTTCTAAATACTTAAATTGGAACCCTAGCACCTAAACAAGTTTCAAATTATAAGAATTTCAAAATAGAATCAACTATTCTGAACTGACATCAAGCAGAATCGGGTGTCTTTAGGATTATCAAAACTACACAAGCATTATAGCAGCAGAAAAAGTACAGTGTGCTCATTAACCTTGGTTAGAATGTTTGCCTCGATAATATCCATTATCTCCCGCTAGATGGCATTCTACAAATACAGATCTATCTAATTTGAGCATTCTGGGTACAGAACCGGACTACTTTTCAAAACAACAACCGTTACTTTGAATTTCAAAATGAAATAAACGTTTACTCAATAAAACGCTATAACCTGGTGCGATTCATTCAGCTATGATGGGCTAGCATGTAACATATGCATCGGCCATTTATTAAAACAGCCCCTACATGCTTGGGTAATAGGCTAATAGCTTCGGTATAAGCCCTACTTTTCCCCAAGTATTCGGGGTTGGGTGATGCGTCATAGGAGACAGGTCGAATCTTCGAAGAATATGACATGCGCAGACAACGCGATAATATCTTGTACTACATTGAAAATGAGTAATCTCGGTTCAAAGATAAGTTACTAGTCAAATTAAAGATTGAAATGAATGGTTTTGTACCTTTCAACATTGTTACAGTTATCAGTTATACTGCTCTGTCAATTGTGTACACGTGTCCTTGGTTTCAACAATTCTAGACCGGTATTCAAGAATCTTGCCACGAAATACTCCTACGAAAAATCCCATCCCTTTAATTAAGATTTGAAACCAAGGTGTCCAGGTTTGGAAATTCGAATCCCACAGTTTAAGCATTGAACAACGATGGGCTCTTCTCAGAACAAAAATATCATAAAAACGAATTGTTTTGAATCTAAAAACGAAATGTTTCCCCTGTTCAATTGAAATTGTTTAGAATGTATATTGAAGCCACAAGTGTCAACACAAGCCGATTAGATATAGGTTTCATCACCATGTATTCTAGATTAGAAAAGGCATTTTCATCAATATTAGAGACTTAATTTTTCCAAGATTCTGTTGAGGCATTATAAAGTTAACAGGAACTGCAAATATTGTTTAAACATAGCCAGTTAGTTTATGTTAATGGTACCTTTTGATACATTTTTTAATGAAGTAACTCGGAGATAGAAACTTTGTCACTTTGACTTTTAAAAGTTGTTCATGGTGCATATTTGAATTCTCATAATGAACTTTTTTTCGTGTTAATCTTAAGATTTATCTTAGTTATCTTAAGATGACAACTCAGAAATTATGCTTGCACATAACATTATCTTACGGTAAGGTTATTTTGTAGCTTGAATGCTGTTACTATTTTCCTTTTTTTTTTTTTATGGAAAAGGGTGATGTACAGTAAAAAAAAAAAATGTCACTCCTGCCATATTTTCATCGTATCATGCAGTAAACTTCCAACAAAGTTGAAATTAGACAACTCTCAGATCCATCGATCCTTTGATATATTTCTGTAATATAATCAAACAGTTATCAATAGGGGAGATGAAATCGTGATTTTGTAGGTGATATACTGTTTGTTGGAGGTGAGGATTGGAGTTTGGATCCCATAGTAGTGATAACTGAAAAATTTCAGTTTTGTTTTCCACTATTTAAACTCATTTTTCACCCTTATAGAAAGTTTCTATATTAAAAAAAAAAGTTGGTGTAGTTTCTTAAACATAAGCAAAAAAAACCACTTACTACCAGTTTGTTCAGCATTTTCGTATAACTGATGAATGTGATTAGATCTTCCTCAAGAATTAATAGAACAATTTTCTGCGGTGTCATGAGAAGTTGTACCCTGGAGAACTCGTACCCTATTCAAGTCGTACCCTAAATTCAAGTGGCTGGGATGCGCGTTCGCAAAAGAACTTGCACCCCAGACATGAATCAATAGTAATACTTATCCGTTTATCTAATTTTCAACTTTGTTTTCTAAATCTTAAAGAATATTGGTTGTTTTATAATGTAATAAAATACTGTTTTTTTTTTTACTGTACAAACGAGAATGACCTCATATTGTGTGTAAAGCTCGACCTATATGACGTGGACACGCAACTTCCGGACAAGTTAGTGAGAAATCGACTGATAATGTAGCCGCTAATGCACTCACAAAATCAGTTTTAAGACTGGCCCTTATGGTCTTCCTACTGACTCCTCACGATCTCTTTTTCGGACTCGAAATATATGCTATCGAAACGCATCTCCTGGTCAAATGCAAAAGAAGCTGACAGAAAATGTTGCTTCCAGGGTGTTAACAACGAGTGGTATGGGATCGGCCCCTGTGACCTGGTTTCTTGACCCATCGGGACCCCGTTTTCTGATCAATGGACTATTTTTTGTTTCTTGCTTATACCCTAACCCTAACTCTTACCCTAACACTAAATTCTAACCATAATTCCTAAGTTTTGGTATGGGTTTAGGGTTAGGGTGCGGTTTGATAAAGAACTGATAAGTACTGTTAACTACCCCACTATTTTCATTCTAAATGATTACAGTTGAATTTCATTTGTCAAGACAATTAAAAAAGCATTAATTCGACTGTCCATACATGTATTTTCAAAATTTGCCTCCTCTCATTTTCCAGCAGATCTACAGATATCCCCTAAATTAGTCAAAAGTTTGGTTTCTCTTATAGTAAACATGGAGAGTGGTCTCTTAGATCACTTAGATCACTTCGACAAAGTTCAAGATATCAGAGACTATAGTCACCAAATATTTCAAAATTATTTCTCAGTCAGAACAACTCTAAGAAAGGTTTATGAATAGGTTTCTGGGCCAAACATAAGACCTAATTTTGATTATCTTATTCCAAAACCTACAGTGTTTTCATCAGCTAATGATTCCGAGGCTTTTATACAAAAGCTTTCATTGCACTCTGGAAAACAAATGTATGACAGAAAGTCATATTTAACCCTTCACCACACTTACGACTTGTAACGACTCTGAAGGAGAATACATTTATAAACATTGTGTGGAAAAGAAGAAAACACTATTTTCTACTTCTCTCACTATGTTTTCTACCCTTCCATAATTAAATTTCAATTTTTGAGTTACATTCATTTTGTCTGCAAATACTTTCATGTGGGACAAGTCCAAAACTTTGTAGTTTGGTACACAGTTAAAACTGCCACTACCTCATTCACACATAAGGAGCGTCCGACTAGTATTGAGCACATGAAAGTATCGTTTAAGCGTTTTTTTATTAGGCAGGAGGTCGAATTTGGCGGACTTTTTCAAAAAAGAGGGGTGTTTAGATGTTTGTGTATTTTCTTTCTGCGGTGTCTAGTCTGAGCAATTTTGAAATTAATATCTGAGGCAGGTGAATTACGAAAATTACCGTTCATGACTATCTACTTTTGTTTCTGAAGACTCTCTGTTATGGATAATGACAGATATCTCCACCTGGTCTACAACTTAAGTTCCATAGTTTTAAAACACACGGTTTTGCTCGACCGCTTCATTTATTTGCTAAAAGGAAAATTGATTAACTTTTGATATGAAATAAGATTGTATGTTTTTGAAATGTTCTGTTAATCAAAAATTTTCAAAAATGATTAAAGTAAGTCAGAGCACGATATCAGCATTTAGCATAAGTCATGGTATACGTGGTGCGATAGTAAGTAAACGAGCACCACATGTGGATACCAACGCTCGGCTACATTTGCTTTCACAGAAATATTAGTTTTCAGTGAACATTCTAAGTAGACAAAGGGACGTAACTGTGTCAAATTACTTTGATGGTTTACCTGCCTTTATTGTACGGCTTACCCTCTAGATAGGTAATAATTTGTCAAAGGCTTGAAAGAAATGTTTTCAGTAATGACAGCCATGTTATAAGATATCAAAGTTTCCTCAAACCTAATTAGACGAGTACTGGCTACGGCAGTACCCCGACATTTCCTTCGAAAACAGCCGAGCTTAATAGAAGGCTGCCAAAGTACAACTTGTCGAGCCCAGCATTTGAGAAATAGTTAAGAAAAAGATAATTTGGTACACATGTATCTCATTCATTTTTTTTTTTTTTTTTCAGTCTCACATTAGTATCGGAGTAAATGCAGAAGTTCTTGCTCGGACGAACTCTATTTACGAAAATGTTATCATTTGGCCCTAGAGTGTGACCTCTTAACATCGCATGTATGTAACCAATGTTTCAAATAACACTTACACGTTCTTACATGTACAATGAAAAACAATTATGCAAAGATAATTTTTGGATTCGTTCATTCGAGAAATAATAAATGGTATGGACAAGCACTGTTTATAACACTCTTATCCTGTGACCTTAAACTGTGTTCTTGGCTCATGGTTTAGCCGAACAAATAATTTAAAAGACACTTCTACTCCTCAAGCAGAATGGTTATACTTATTTGATATCCATATAAAATGTTGAAAATTCCTCAGACAAGCCCTTTTCATGAATATTTTATCATTTGAATAGCCTTGAACTTAGACCTAACGGAAAAAATGCTTCAAATGGCACTTCTATTAGTGAAAGAGAATAATTGTGTCAAATATTTTTATAAATGTAGAAGTTCTGGCTCGTGAAATCTGGATGGGTGCAATAACTAATGACGAGCGGAATTTGTGGAAATTACATTCTTGCTAACCTCACATGGTCTTGATCGAAAAAACACTACCAATAGGTGACTATTTTTTGTTTTACTTCAGACCCCTTTCAACAACACAGTGGCAAAAGGTGATTTTTTTTTTTTAGTTAAGCCAATATTTTTCTAAACCATGACTTTCTGTATATATTAACCCATTAGCTCTGTTCCACACAAATCCAAGTTCTAAAGTCCCTTACAGAGAAGGCTCTTAAAGCATTATGGACAAGAGAAAATCCTGGTACCCAGATTTTTCTCACTTTCCCACGATATTTTTTGCCTTTTCAAACTAAAACGTTGAAATTTGTCCTGGGACCAACATTTGCCCTTTTGCAATAATATTTTCTTAGGATCGTTAGATCGTTAGTTTGTATTGTATATTGGTGAAACATGTTTTGGGAGGAAGTGTATCAATTTTTTACTGACCAACTTGTTAATACTGAGAGCAATTTCGGATGAAAAATGAAATGTTCATTACAGACACAAAATTTCTCCATTGTGATGGCTGCATTTCTCTCCTCCCCCCCTTTTCAAAAGCATTCTTTCTCCGGTTCTAGCTACGTTAGTTTGTATTGTATATTGGTGAAACTTGTTTTACGAGGAAATGTATCTATTTTCTACAGACCAACTTGTTAATATTGAGAGCAATTTCGGATAAAAAATTAACTGACACAAATTTTCTCCATTGTGATAGTTGCATTTCCTCCCCCCAACATTTTTCAAAAGCATTCTTTCTCCGGATTGTAATTCAAGTGAGAATTATGAGAGGACTTCTTCCAAAAAGTAAAAGAAATATAGCTGGGAAAAAAGAAAATGCTGTTTCTCGGTACTTTCGTCACCAACCCTTGCCTATAAGCTGTTCCAGAGTTGTAAAAACCTTAATAGCTTGGTAAAGGGCTAATAAGTCACAACCATAATAAGAAATTTACCTGAAGTTCTTTTTCATTTTGCATTGCTAAATCTTCATCCATCTGTACCTCAGGTGGTGCCAAGGGTGGCATGGCTACAAATTCCAAGTTTGGATCTCCAACTAGTTTTCGGGCCAGCCACAGGAATGGTTTCTCAAAGTTGTAGTTGCTCTTTGCACTCACTTCGTAGTACTGTAGAAAACAAAAAGAGATTCTTGTAAAGCATAAAGGACTTTTAAATCTCGAATAAGACCGAGAAAATTGCAAATTTATGGCTTCCTTTTGTCTGTAGCATTTTAGCAAAATGCAAGTTTAGATAAGATATATGACAAGCCATTTTGTACAATTTGATCTTGATCTACATTGGCCACATAGGCAATTATTTAATGAAAGGCACTTTAAGGGCTTATAGCACAAAGCATTTGCATGAAGCCCCCTTCCAACACTCCTAGTGTTTTTTTTTTTTTTTTTTCTATAACAGTGCAGTGTTAAAAGGAAAATTTACATGTAAATTCTTTCTTTGCTTAATTAAACATTTATTGATTGCTAGTCTTGTTTTGCAGTGGTCTGTTTATTGGTACATGGTTACAGCTTTCGCCTAATATGGTTAAAGAGAAAGTCTAACAGGAGCAACGCATACAAGGACTAACGCTTATCTTCAGCTGTTTTTTAACGAAAATTAGAAATGGCAAAAAAGTATCCAAAACGTGTCAAGAATTACCTGTCCTTACGTTTCATATTTAATTTTTCATGGTTTGCTAACCCTAACCCTAGTCCAACTATAAGAAAAATATCCTCAATATAAACAGAGATATAAGTAACGGTTTTTTTAAACATGTCAATCTTGGCCACGAAAAAAGATTAATTCATTTATTATTTTTCAGTTGAAGGCCATATAAATTAAGAATATAATCAGTTATAAGCCCACAAAACGACATTTCGTAACGAACTATTTTTTTCCTTTGACGTCCAGTTTCACAAGAGGCTTCAGTCCATACTTAGCTCAACTCAGTTAAAAGTTTAAGACCATAAAGATGAGTTAAGCCTGAAATCTAGAGTGCATTTCACAAGTGTGTTTTCATCTGAAATGCTGATTTCAATAACTCTGTTGAGACCTTAAGAGGTTTCTTTGGTACCCTTCGAAAAATACCCACTGCAATAAAAGAAGAGGGCCATGATGGCCTACAGTCGTTCACTTGAGGTTTTTTTTACCCAAAACGACCACTTCCAATCTCTTCAAAGATATCAAGACAAATATTCAAACAAACTGTTTTACTGAGAATGTGGCCGAATAAGAGTACACAAGTTTTTCATAAGATGTCCCTGTGATCTTCTCTTTGACATGATGTGATCCGTTTTCAAACCTGTCCGACTTTATCATCAAGACAGATATTCTGACTAACTTTCATGAGTATTGGACTGAAAATGCGATATTTAAATCATACATTACAAAAGCTTTCTCTGAGATTTGTACAAGATCTTAATGATTTGACCTTATGACCTCGTTTTCGACTCGAACGTGATCGATTTTCTAACTCGTACGACAGAAAATGTAGCCTCTAAATGATAAAAAAGGTTTTTCAAAGATCAAAGTTTTTTACCCCATTTGACACATATTGCACCCAGTCCGTCATATCAAACTTATCGTTCGGACCAACTATCATGTGTATTGAACAGTAAATGTTGGCTCTAGAGCGTATACAAGGTTTTCTTAGAATTTAATCTGGTGACTTACTTTTTGATATGATGTGACCAGTATTCCAATACCTCTAAGGTACTTTCAAGACAAACATTCTGACCAACTTTCATTAGTATTGGACTTCAAATTTGGCCTCTAAAGGGTACAAAAGGTTTTTCAAAGATATGACCTGTTGACCTACTTATTTACCTGATGTGACCCATTTTTGATATACAGTAAGGTACTTTCCAGACAAACATGTTGACCAACTCTGTACCTTTGGTTTACTTACCCTGCACAATAACCAATATGTGACACATGACCCAGTTATTTTTGCTAGTTGAAATAAACGTGAACTAGGTATTTTGTTTTGTTAAGAACCATCTAGATTCCAACCCCGCTAACGGAACCCCCAACTGTGACCATGACATTACAATAAAAGTTGAAGCCCCCACTCTGCATGTCACATAATCAAGATGGACATACAGAGAAATTTTCTTAAACTCTGCTTATAGCTCGTTTTCGCACAAATTAGAGCCAGTCAAAAAAGAAAAATAGCGAATACTGACAGCAGCTATTTAATTATAATACGTTAATACATAATGTACCTGGTGTAAAATTTGGCAATTTTAATGACCAAAACAGTTTTATCAACTTTATGCCGTAATAATGCACGTAGGACTATACGGTATTTGTAGCATTCATTATAAAGTACACTAATGTGAATAGACTACCCAAGTTTGGATCATGCATATGCTTTATTATCGAGCTGAGATAGAAAAACGCTTCTCCTGAAAAATCTCAATATGTGTAGATAGCTCCTTCTTGCAATAATGCAATAATTGAGGAAAGGTGTGTTATTCCATCAAGACAATGCCCAAGTATGACGACGCCATGGCTGCCATGAACGATTGAATTGATTAAGGATCCGCTTTATTCGCCTGAACTGGCTCCATCAGACTTTCCTCTATTTCCAAAATTGAAAAAGCCACATTTTCGGTCACATGATGACATTATAAACGCAGTGGAGGACTTTTAGAACGTTCAAGAAAAGAACTTTTATAAAAGTGGTATTGAACTCCAAAACATCGCTGGCAGAAAGTGTATAGATACTTAATGTAGTTATGTTGAAAAATAATGCAATATATCCAGCAAAAGTCAAACCCTTGGACACGAGGTTCACAGGTTATCAATCAACCCTCGTAATTCAAAGTTCTTACATATGGTTAAAGAGAATGACTTGCATAACTAAATAACCATCACAAAACAGTATATTTCTCTTAATTGAAAGGGGAATAGCGGAAAGCGGAGAGAGAGAGAGAGAGAGAGGGAGAGAGGGGGCACTGCATCGTTTTAACTTGCAATGGTACAATGTTTCTCAAAATAGAACCACTTTAAACTTTTAAGAGTTTTTGATTTCTTGCCTTATTTCAATAGATTTTGAATGTAAAAACAACGTATGGCTTGAAATAATCATCTAAATCAGTAAAACATCTATCTAAACTTCTTTTTCTAAAAAGGCTTAAGACCTAGACTGAGTCATCTCACCTGTAGATTTTTCTTTCTGTGAAAAACAACAGATTTAGCTTTCACTTTTCTGTCTTTAATGTCCACTTTATTCCCGCATAGAACAATGGGGATAGGTCCACAAATACGCTCTAAGTCTCTATGCCATTTTGAGACATTTTCGTATGTAATTCTGCAAGTGACGTCAAACATTATAATGGCACATTGCCCTGTAAAATACAATGTTTTTACCTTGGATTAGCAAATGAATCTATATAATTATAAACATTGACA
The DNA here is from genome assembly GCA_946811185.2 of Hippopus hippopus. Taxonomy (NCBI): domain Eukaryota; kingdom Metazoa; phylum Mollusca; class Bivalvia; order Cardiida; family Cardiidae; genus Hippopus; species Hippopus hippopus. Next base: position 63,986,308 of record OX328102.1, on the reverse strand, counting down.
AGAGCAGATACCGATTCTGGACATCTTATTGTGACATTTCGTAACACAGACTTGTACGGCGATTCTCATCGCAATGCATCAAAACTTCTTTTATCGGGTTTTATGCATGACATTTCAGCTCACTTTACTTGCTTCACCAGGCTCTTGTCTTCATGTGTTGTCGTTGCAAAAATGTTTAAGTAATAAAAAGAATCGTTTATCTTCAGGTCATGACTTAAATTTTTGAATGTGTTCAATAAGAAATACTATAATAAATTACCTTGAATATAAAAACCATCGTTCAGACAACCAAACTTTTCCTGTCCAGCTGTATCCCACGGATTAAAGGTGAATTCGCCTCTTGATGTATGAAAGCGAAGAGGGTGAACTTCAACACCGAGAGCGGCTAAGCACAAAGAGAAGCTGGAGACACTTCAGGGCATGGATCGCTCTACAGGCAAAGCATCAATGTAAAAGACAAGAGGGCCATGATGCCCAGTATCACTCCACCTTCTTAAAAGAAGTTTATCAAGTACTTAATTAGCATCGATAGGGACATAAATCATAAGTCCGTATGGCAATAAATTTTCATAGAGAAAACAGCCTATCCCCCCCCCCCTATAAAAATCATGTTTTTCTTTCAAAATGCCAAGATGATGTCAATTAGTATCTTACATACCGAATGTTAATGAACTTTAACAGATACGGAAAGTGAAAATGCTAAAACAAGACATAACTGAGCCAAGTAACAGCACTTCAGCTCTATCAGTTGGGTTAGTGACCAAGCCTGATACGTCCAAAAGATCTCGTGTCGTTAACAGGAAATCAAACTTTCTTACAAGAACCGCTGTCTATCCATTACTGTACATAAATAAATCTCTAGAAACTGTGTCTTTTTTCTAGTACTTCTGTACTCTAGTCTTAGCTCTTAGACATTGGCAAATATTAATGGCTAAGAACCAAATGCAGTACATGGCATGTGTGACTCATTACTTCAGTTACTTCAATTTAAAACTATGTCGTTTTGCTCATCAAATGCACCAGATACATTCAAAAGGCTCATCAAAAAGGTTTTGTTTGAGATACAACTGAAAAATGCTTATGTTACATTGATGACACCATTGTTTTTTATTTAGATCAGTGTAACTTTAGATCAATTTTGAATAGGTTAAAAGAAGCAAATTTTAATCTATGAAAATGTCTTTTATTCGACAAGTCTATTCAGTATGAGGTCATATTGTCTCCTGAGAAGGCTTTTTGTCTTGATTTTGCCTGATCCAAAGAGTAAGACTGAGTTCAGAAGCTTTCCCTCCCTTGTTATTTTTTGTAGGAGATAACTTGCGTCTCTTGCATATCCATTAATACATCTATTTTTTCCTGGGACAATGTTTGAAACCATAAAACAATTAACTATCTTGGCACAAATTCAGGCTATCCAGAAAGAGAATGTGGATATATTTTAGATATCAATTGCAGCAAATTTGAAATCAGCGCTGTATTATCTCAGATTCAGAATGACAAGGAACGTGTCATTGCGTACACAAGTAAAAGTCTCAATAAAGCTCAGCAAAGCTATTGCACCTCTTTCTATGAATTGTTTATTGTAGAAATATTTATTTGGCATTTCAAACGATATATCATTTTCTTATATGAACAGCTAATGTTTCATTGAAACGGCACAGGAATTTTAGAGACCCAAAGCAAATGATAGGGCGATGGTAAACAGTTCTGAAAACATATTATTTAGAAATCGAACAAAGGAAAGGTTTTCGTCATGGAAACCCAGATGCTTTGTCAATACTGCAAAGAAAGTAATGCTTAAGGACCCCTGTGCATCAAATTCATTAGGGTGATTATTCGTCTCAAAGGAATTTAATTCAGTCTTCAAGCAAGGCAGTTCTAAATTGGTAGAGCTTATTGTCCAGTTCATCTCAAAGTTGTTCAATTGGAGACAAATCTAGACTGTATGGTGACCAGTGAAGTGTTGAATGTTATACTAGGCCAGAAACTGTTGACAGACTCAAGGTACATGGGGTCAGGCATTGTCCTGTTGAAAAATGAGGTCGCGTTGTCGCACTAACTGAATAACGAACGGGCGGTTGATTTCATCCCTATATCTGACGGTGGCTAAATTACCAAATTACCACCAACTGCCACCTAGGACGACTTAAACCCGTGAGATATGCCACCCCAGACCATAACCAGCCACCACCAAACCTATCCATCTCTATAACGCAGACATCGGCGAAACGTTACCTACGACGTCGGTATAAACGATGTCAATCATCCGGACGAAAAAGGAAGAACCGGGACTCATCTGAGAAAAAGACCCGTCGCCATCGCCTCATTTGAAAGCTTCAAGGGACATGTGCAAGTAACCAAGTCATACGACGTGCACGACTTGGACAAGTGAGAGGCAAACCAACTTTGGGATGTCTACAACCTCACGCAATCGGTTCTCTACAGTTTCAGAGTGAATGCTGGGATTGTGATTGCCTACCATACTGTTAGCAAGTTCATTGGCAGAAAGGTACCGATGATGCGGGTCGGCAAGATAACCGGTCCTGATGCCACGTTGTTACGTTGCGGTCGTTCCGCAAGCCTTCAAGTCTCTCTAGGATGATGGACAAGGCACCCTGTGGCACAAACATTCACCTCAATTTTCGTAGCAACCTCGATCTTGCAATAGCAACACATTAGCTTGACCCTCTCAACTTCCTTTAGCCTTACCATGATCGTAGGAGTGCAAATAAAGTTTTGACAGTGGAAAGCAATGTGTAAACGTTCAGAGTATTTAGTGATATGACAAGATGTGTTGGCAAATGTATCAGTGCTATTGTGCACTTTTTTCCTGGCTTTAACCACTTGCTCTACATGAAAAAACATTATATGCTTCGGAAAGTGTTTACCAGAGGACAAATTCAATGTTGCTTCTGTGGTGAGATTTGCCTTTAAAAAGAAAGAAAACAATTGTGATTAAAAGGAAAAGCTGGATTCTTACATATCGTTACATTTTTATTATGTTTTCAAAAACCTCCTTCGTAGTTGTTGAGATAATTTACGATGTGGTAAAAGACTAAACAAGAATGCATGTGACGAGTCAGATGTCTAAATGATAAATAAAAATTTGAAATCTCACCAACATCTTTCTTCTCAAATTCTCCCTTCAAATGTCTCTTAACAAACGTGGTCTTCCCTACTCCAAAATCGCCTACCAAAACTAGCTAAAAGTACATGAAATTCTTATTTTAGATGACCTTTGAGAAAACAGCTTTTGAAAACATCGTGTGAAAAGGAAAAAGATTTTGGAAACTTCGGACACGTGGGCTTTTTTACGTCTATCATCATACAAACGAGGAACGCTTCCAAAACTTCTGGTGCGTCCGGCGCGATGATGCCATTATATTGACCTATTCAAGTCGCTTTTGATAAACAGTTCTCTCTGGTTCCCTATAAACGGACAGTTGCTGTCTTTTCTCCGTCAGCTATCACAAGTTGACAGTCTCAGTTACTTCCTCCAAGCTGTTTGAAAAGCATCATCCCGATTTGTGATTTTACAGGACGTCATTTCATAAATATGGCAACACATGCACAAGACAGCTTAAAAATACCTGACAGTGAAAACCATGTATGTGTGAGATGTGGCCTAAAATATTTTTCATTAGCAAAATTTTACCATCCTGCAGCCTAGTTTGAACTGGTTGTATGAATCGAATAGACTTATTCTTATCTGTAAAAAGCCTTTCAATAATACAATTAGACACCAGTGACGAATGCATTCTGCACACAAGAAGTTTAAGATATGGTCATTTTATCTTCGAAAAATGATTTCATAATGAAAATGAGTCGATACTAATATGAAAACCTTTCTGTGACTGGAATTAGATAATTTATAATACAAGACAAAATTAAAAATGTGTGGTATGTCGGGTTTTATTTTAGTTTAAACGACTGATCTTCAAAAAATGAACAAAACAAAACACTTGGTAGAATTCAACTCTTGATCACACAAAATAAATTATCGACTTGTCCAAAGCCAGAGCATTTGCAAATAACAAAATTAATCCTGCTAAAATTATTAGATTTTATTTTGCAGGTAAAAAATATTGAGGGAAGGAGAAAGTGCTAATAAATAGCATTTTGTCCTATATCCGCATTTTTTTAAAAAAAGTAATCCTCCTTAAGATAGTTAAAACTAAGCAAGGGTTTATACATGTGTAATTTGAAAGCTTAAGCACACGGCAAATTAAATTTTGCTGAAATAATTGAATTTGACTTCAAAAGTTCAAAAGTTTAGAAAACACTATGGGGAAAGATGGCCCTACCTTGCTGATCTGAGCCTTTGTGACCTAAAATGACTCAATTTTTTACTGTTCCAAGAATCATCAAGACAAATATTCTAAAAAAAACTCTCACGAGTATTGGATAGAGAACGTGGTCTCTGGAGTGTGCAACATGATTGTATGAAATTTTTCCAAATGACCAACTGTCTTTAACATGACGTGACTCATTTTCAAACTTAGTAAAGACAAACAAGTTTTATAAGTATTGGACTGAAAATGTAGCTTCTACCGAGCAAATAAAGTTTTTCCAAGATTTTTCCCAGTGACCTAATTTGACCTAACTAATTCAATCTTCAAACAAGTTTCAGATACGTTTTAAGATAAACATTTTGGTCATTTTTCATTAGGATAAGGCTGAAAACGAGGCTTTAAGATTGTACACAAGGTTTTTCTAAGATTTGTTCCAGTGACCCATTTTTTGAACCAGCATGATTTAATTATAAACCTGTATGAATAATTATCAGGACAAAATATTCTCACCAAATTAGCATTTGCCTAAAATTATGATCTCTACGATACTTACAAGGTTTTTATGTTTTTTCAAGGTGACCTTTTTTAGCTCAGCTGAGCACGAAGTGCTCAGGATGAGCTATTGTGATCACTCACCGTCCGTCGGCGTCCGTCGTCCGTCCGTCGTCCGTCCGTCCGTCGTCCGTTCACATTTTTTTGTTTACACTCTAGCATCTACAAATATTAACCAATCAGCACCAAACTTGGTCAAAATATATATGACCATAAGATCTCGGATGAGTTCGATTATGGGCCTAATCGGACCAGAACAACTGGAGTTATTTGCCCTTGAATTAGAAAAATTGCTATATTTGACTTTGTTTACACTCTAGCATCTACAAGTATCAACCAATCAGCACCAAACTTGGTCAAGATATATATGACCATAAGATATCGGATGAGATCGATTATGGGTCTAATCGGACCAGAACGACTGGATTTATTTGCCCTTGAAATAGAAAAATTGCTATATTTGACTTTGTTTACACTCTAGCATCTACAATTTTTAACCAATCAACACCAAACTTGGTCAAAATATATATGACCATAAGATCTCGGATGAGTTCGATAATGGGTCTAATCGGACCAGAACAACTGGAGTTATTTGCCCTTGAATTAGAAAGTTCTATAGAATAGTTCTTTGTCTGGACCATAACTTTGTCATCTCCAGTCCGATTGACTTGAAACTTGGCATTTGTGTTTGTAGCAATAACACGGAATGTAGTGTGAAAGAACCATAACTCTACCTGGTACTGTCTATGAGTTTTTTCCCTTTGATCGTCATTTTTACAGCATTTTCTGCTTGTCCGGAATATAACTTTGTCATCTCTAGCCTGAACATCTTCAAATTTGGTATGCATGATTGTTGAAAAATTACGGAGTGCAGTGCACAAGAACCATAACTCTTCCTAGCACGAATTTTGAGTTATTTCCCCTTTGATTTTCATTTTTTTAGCATTTCTTGCTTGTCCGGAGCAAAACTTTGTCATCTGAAGTAGGAATGACTTGAAATATGGTATGCTTATTTATTGCAATATTTGGAAGTGCAGTGCACAAGAATTGTAACTCTACCTTGTGCTGTCTTTGAGTTATTTCCCTTTGATCGTCATTTTTACAGCATTTAGTGCTTGTCCGGAATATAACTTTGTCATCTCAAGTCAGAACGACTTCAAACTTGGTATGCATGTTTGTTGCAATATTACCGAGTACTGTGCGCAAGAACAATAACTCTACCTAGCGCGGATTTTGAGTAATTCCACTTTGATCTTCATTTTTACAATATTTCTTGCTTGTCAGGAATGGAACTTTGAATTCTCAAGTCAAATTGACTTGAGACTTGGTAAACATGTTTGTTGCATTACCTGCCCTTTGCAATTATTATACCTCCTCGACAACTGGTGGTGGGACGGGCATATCTTGCGACAATTTGCCGCTCTTGTTTCATTATCATTTGGCCTTGAACCTCAATATTTGGTATTTATCTTCATTGTAGACCTTCACTGCTTAGTACTCAGGTGAGCGATATAGGACCATCATGGTCCTCTTGTTTTTATCTAATGTCACAAATTTTAAATCTCATCCATGCCATCACCAACACAAAAATTTCGACGAACTTTCAAGAGTATAGGATTAGAATGTGGCCTATTGATTGTACACACAGTTTTTTTTTTTTTTTTTATTCAAGTGAACTTTTGTTTTTATCTGATGTAACCCATTTTTTAAACCTATTCGAGACATCATGACAACAAACCTCCTCATCTATTTTAATGAATATTTGATAGTAAACGTGGCCTCTCTAGGGTGTACACAAGGTTTTTGCAGGACTTTTCCCATTGACCTACTTTTGACTTGAAGTAACCCATTTTCAAACACGTTTTATGTATGTTTAAGAAAAAAGAAAGTTACATGAGTAGGAGATTGAAATTGATACCTACAGAATGTACACAAGATTTTTTGATATTTAACCCGGTGACCAAGTGACCAACTTTTTTACCTGATGTGACCTATTGTCCAACTTTCTAAGATAGAATCAAGATCAATATTCCGAACGGTTTTGTTGGCATTTGACCGAAAATATTGCCTCTAGAGTGTACACAAATAATTTCAATGATTTGTCCCAGTGACCTTTTTATACACCAGACATGACCCATTTTCAAACATAACCGAGATATGATCCAGAAAAAAATTCAGCTAAAGTTGCATGATAATCGGACTGAGCGTGTATTCTCCAGATTATACAAAGGATTTTTTCTAAGATTTTACTCAAATAACCTACTTTTTGACCCATTGTAAAAAATTCTCACACTCGTCTAAAATACCATAAAGACAAACATTTTGATTGTTATGTTTCATGAGTATCGGACTGAAAGCATAGCCTCCAGAGCTTACACAAGGTTTTTCTAAGATTAACCCAGTTACCTACTTTTGGATCTGACGTAAACAATTTTCAAACTTGTTCAAGTCAATCATCACCAGAACAAACAATCTGGCTCATTTTGGAACGAATAAGACCGAAAACAATGCCTCTAGAATGTGTGTAAGGGTTTCCTAAGATGTTATCTAGTTACCTAGTTTTTGAGTGGACATGTCGAAATTTCGAGGTCATGCGAGCTATCAACAAAAAAAATCTGATCAGGTTTCATGAGTATCCATCTTTAAAAGTGGCCTCTAATAGCGTACACAAGGTAAAAGTTGACGGCGGAAGACGGACACAGCACACTCACATAATGTCATCTTGCTCACTTCCTGCTCAGGTGAGCTAAAATGCTGATTACCAGCATTTTTTCCTTTTCCCACAATTTTTTTCAAGGGCTTATTTCATAGGATTGTTAAAACTCGGACTTGTTGGTAAAGGAATAAACAGAATGCCATACCTTAAACTCAAGTGCAGTTTTGTCGGCTCGGTTTTGTTGTTGAAACTGCGTGATCTGATGCAAGAAAAACATAAATACAGTATCTGCATCTGGCGTTGAACATTTTTTCAACTAGACAAGTGGAAAAGTAAATCATATCTTTCACTTGACCACTCAGGATTTCTTCTATCTAGCTGTTGCAAAATAATGACTAGGCTTTGAAATACATTCTCTTTCTTAGTTATTATGTGCACTGACGTTTCTGCCTTGGACAATTTTGACTGGACATTTCGGCCAGCCGAATTTACCAGTAGGAAATTTTGGCTTAACAAATATGGTGTCTTGTTAAAACTGAAATTTTATTCATTTACTAATTTTTTATTTATTTATTTACTTGTTTATTTATTCAGCCATTCATTTTTTTTTTTTTTTTTTTTTTTTTCAGGTAGATCTATAAATGTTCTTGTCAAGGTAAATTTCTCAGAAACTGTTTATGGACATAATTGTGTTTTTGGTTGATAAGCTTTTATAAACCGTAATAGGCCTTTTTTTTAAAGACAAGTAAAAAAAATAACACCAAGAGTGAAATACCGTTCTGTTCTAAGACCTTCGTTCAAAAGAAAGAATATTTCCCCAGCTAGGTAAGCATAAAGTTCTATCAATTTGAGTCGCCTGCATGCAAAGCAACAAGGCTCTTGTTGTTACCTTCATGAACCATGGGGTGATGTCGCTATGCCGCTGATGACGACTGTACGTATGACGATCGTGCTATTACTGTAATTCTGGATAATTGAAAATTTATATGAGTATATATCATTCACTTTGTTTTAGAAATAAACCATAATAATGTTACTCAATTATACGGCAGCTATCAGCGCGGCTAATACGTCGCTGTTTGGTTGATATTTTCCAATTGTTTTTACGAACAAGGCGATTCAAAAATTTCAAAGAAAACAAAATCGAGTATCTTTTGTCTCTTGATAACTCCTTCCCCATCCCGGTATTGACACCAGTTTAGGTGCAAATAAGATGGGTATGAAAAATCCAGTTTCTCTTGTGCGAATAAGAATGCTCATTCCTACGACAAATAGCAGACCATTATTTACCATCAATAAATAGGACCAGACTGATTAATTTTGGAACAATTTTATGTCAGTTTTTTTTTTTTTTTTCAATGTTGTTAATGTAAGTCTGAAATGTCTTTACTCCACTTTTGTACATTTATACTAATGCCCTCTTCCTTCATATTTTGTCTGTCTTTAAATCAGTTTTCGTCTTTCTTCTTTTTTCCCCAAATCATAAGCCTCGAAACTCTTATGTCACTGGTTCGACCTTTTTTTTTTTTTTCTTGCTATGCAAAATGTATTGAAACAAACAAGATAGTGTCGCTAAATTTGAATGAAGATGCTTCTTTAAAATATCAACAGCATTTGCTAAAATCTTCCGTTTTTTTTTTTTTTTTTTGTAAGGAATGCCCTGTGAATCTTTTAGTATCGGTATATAAGACAGAAAGTACCACTTTAATTGTTCAATTTTAATTGTACGTGTATGTGAAACTCAAACTTGATCGGACATTTATCTAGGGACATTATGACTAATTCTGTAAAACTAGGTTTTAATTCTGGTTGAATTTGCTCTACTTCGTTTCATTGTGTTTCTTTTCATTTTGTTGCATTTCGTTTCATTTAGTAGCGTTTCATTCTGATTTTGTTTCTTACTTTATAGGGACCAAAACTTTATACAGTGTATCTTTTAATTATTATTATTATTATTATTATTATTTCAAGCATTTGAAGAATGTTGTCTAATGATTGCGTCAAACAAAACCTCAAAAAGCACCGTTGAAATACGAAATAACTGATAAAAAATGTGTGTCCCTTGTTCTACATTGGTTCGTTCTACTCGTACGGCAAAAGTTTTTCAAAGAAGAAATTGGGCGTAGTAAAATACAGTGCAGAAAATGAACATTTGCAAAAATGATTGAAATACCCTTCCCTTTTTGGTTTATTCAACGTTTTGTATAAGCAAAATAGTACTTCAATTCATTATCTCGATTCATTGTTAAATATGAAAAATCACTGAGCAAATGTTTACTACTTCCAAAATGGTGACTTTTGAGCTTATCAAGCCTACGTGAAAGGTCTTTTTACGCCCCACCCAAACGTACTTTTTGAATAAGACGTCATGATGTTGTTTTAAACCAATCTAACAGATATTTGTATCTTTTGTTTATTGGTTCTTAATTAAAGTGTCAGTTTACGTCAAAGGCTTTGACAAAATCACCAAACACTCAGTAAAGTCGATCAACGGGAAGGCAACTAATATAAATTGACATAGGTTGAAGCGGAATTTTCCTAGGAATATTTAACAATTTACTATCATTTTATTATTAAAAGAAAAAACAAACAAACAAACAAAAAACAAACAAAAAAGCAAAAGGAAAAACAAAAAGAAAAAAAAAAAAAAAGATTGACTTACTTTTTATTTATAAGATCAAAGTACGACAAATATGGTAAAAGTTAACACACACACACTGTCATATGGAACTGGATTTAGTTTTTTTTTTTTTTAAGGCTTAACAGAAAATATCGACTGATTCACATTTTCATGACATCAATGATTTATATGTTCGTTTCATCCATTATGGTTTACACACAAATTAAAAATAAGCAGATACACAGTGATTATCTATTATTTCTGGAGAACGATTTCAACCATTTTCTTGGACAGGGAGAAACTTTTTTAGTTATAATCTAACGTAACTAGTTTCTTATTAAAATCCACAGAAAGATGGAAAATGAAATACAAAAGATGGAAAAAAAATTGTCACACTCACTTTCTTTCTAGCGTACCACTGGCCTTTAAAGCTCCATCCTCTATCACAGACCACTGATATTTTCAACGTTTGATCATCGACCACTGACTCTAAAAATAGCACATATACTCTTTCCTCGATATCATATATGATAACACAGAGTGTGCCATGAAATTGGGAAAAAAATTGATTTTTTGTCCTATTTGAAAGAGAATATTTAACCGAGAACGGAAAAAAACCCTTTTGGTTACGGAACATCATTCCTAGACCTAGAAACGTTTCAATCAACTCTGGAAAAAAGCATTGACGCAGATCTCACGAATTTTATAAAAGCTTCCTCCGTTACTGGATCGTCATGCGCTGACGTCTTTCAGACGTACGTTTTTAAACGTAAGACTGATCTTTTTTGAAAAAAAACGTAGTGAAAAAGTAATTATTTTACATCGATTGAGAAACAAGTTCTTACAACTTATACTAATGACTCGATTCTGATTCCTGGGAACTACAACAGTACTCTTGCCGAATGTGTGGGCCAATGACCAACTCCAAAGTTGACACCCGCTCCCGGGTATCGAACTCGGGACCTTCTGGTTACGAGGCCGAAGCTCTACTTCACAATCACGACACCACACAAATCTTTATGACTGACAATTAAAACGAAGATTAGGGTGTTCCTTTTAGGTTATTGATCCGTATACAGGGGGATATTTTTTAAAATGTTCGAGAAGATTTAATACCAGGACTGAGAAGGTTCGGCCCTGTGTAATGCAGTCGAATCTTGTCCACTTTTTGCAACAGGCCAAATCTTCTTTGGTCGCATCTTTTTCCACCTTTCAAAAACGGTGTTAAGTCAGAATTTCATAAATCCTTACAAATGTCAGACTATTTCAAGGAAAAAATTGGCAGTGTACCTGATTTTCTTTTGTTTTATGATTTTTTATTTTTATTTATTTATTATTATTTTATTATTATTATTATTATTATTTATTATTATTATTATTATTATTATCATTATTAGCTTGATTGAAGTTAAGTATGCTATATCAGCGGATTACGGACGAAACGTATTCAAACGAAAAATGGTACTCAAGTGGGGTCAAAACAAAAGGACTCAAAATGGGCATCATTTGAAGTCTTGACCTGGACATCTCGTACCCTAGAGATCTCGTAACCTGATGTCCAAAGAAGTCGCGCCTAAGATATAGATCTCATATATATCTGCTTACCGAATTTTCGATTTTATTCTTTAACTTTGGTTGCTTCTTTAATAATATTATACATATATAAAAAAAAAATGATGCTCTGAAAATGAGAATTGCTTTGTAATTTGTGTAATGCTGTAAATAGGTAAAAGTAAAGAAAATCACGCACTACTTTGTGTGTAATCTTATGACATGTCTGTCTGACATGTTGAGATTAATAAAAATGAAATACACTCAATGCTTTTATCAAAATAACGTGATAAAAACCATAGTCATTCCCTTAGTATATTTGGCTTCAGCCTTTACTATTCCTATTTCTGCTAACCTACAATGAATTGATCTAATTGTGTTTAGGGTGTGATAAACAGATTTAGCTAACATCGCAAACTGATGTGAATTGTCATTTTAATTAATCTTAAAGCAATAAACAATTTGGGAAAAAAAAAACTTTCATAATCGGATTAAATTAGGTTTTAAACAGTATATTTTCAATTGTCATACTTGAGAGCCAAGGTACGTAAATGATGTTCACTGAAACTTGATAAATTGATTAATTACTATGGAAAATGTAGTTAATACTTGTCATTTGGCATGGTTATTTCTTTTCTACTGCCAAGCGCCAACTCATGTAGATGTTTTGTGTTACCCTTATAACAGGCTTTTGTGTCTGGGAACAGTTTTACTCATATAGTCTTGAGAAAAACCAATTCTTTTAATTTTTTAACAATTGTTTTTTTTTTTTTTTTTTTGACAATTGTTTTAACAATGTTATCCTCGTAACAAGTGCATCAAACATAAAATCATAAAGCATGGTAAAAATATGAAATTACTGATTCAAATTTTCTGTCCCTTGTTCTAGGTGATTTTTTGTAATGACAATTAAATTTCAGAAAAGAATTTGGCATCGTAAATCATGGAACAAACAGTGAAATTTTGCAAAAAATAAAAATAAGTAGTTAAAATGCCCTTTCCACAATGATTTATTTGATATAATGTGCAAGGAATTTAACACTGAATTTTATCATAAGAACTCATTGTTAAACATGAAAATTCAAAGAGAAAAATAATACTACATCTTCCACTGTGATTTTTCAGCTGATTTAGGCCAATGTAAACAGATCTTTTAACCTCCTACCCCCAACGTTATTTTCAAATTAGGCGTCATGCATCTGTTTTAAACCAGTAATGACAGAAATATATTTTTGAATTGTTTATCGATTGTTTATCGATTCCTCAATGAAGTGAGAATTTGCGTCTATCAAAAAGTGGCAAAATTATTAAACACTCAGTAAAATTAATCTACGGTAGTATAACCCAAATGACTTGTTAAAAGTTTGAATCAAATATTCTTTGGGAATACTAAGAATTTTAGGAACAAAACAATCGCCGTAGATCTAATAATAGTGTGTCTGGTATTACATATCGAAATTGCTGCTAGCTTTCTAATTTGGTACAGCCTGTTTTAATATTGAAAAGAAAGAAACTATTTTACTAGCAAGCTAATGGGTCTAAATCACACACACAAAACTTGCACAAACGCTGCTGTACTAAGAGTGCAGAAGTTAATTTATTATTCACTGAATCGACAAAATTTACTACATCGAACAACTGTTTTGGTGAAAATTAACAGTTACTGTAGACTTTTTTCGAGCGCACATTCTTCAAGGCGAGCCTCAATGGCATGTAAATACATAAATAGTCTTGCAACTAATTTATGCTCCCTACATCAATATAAACAAGCTGTGTCAAAAGCCTCGACTTAACCAAATATTAATAATTCAGTAATTAAAGAAAAGATATTTCGATGATATTTCAGTGGGTATTTCCGTAAATTGTCTAACTCATTTCACAGTGTCAATAAGATAAACATTGTTGATCTTTAGATTTCTTTTAAAGATTAAAAAAAAAGGAAATTGGATCGGCAGATATGTAATGATATTTCGATATTTCCGGTGTACGAGTTCTCTGGTACAACTTGTACCCTGGCAACAACTTCTCTATGGGACTCGTACCCTTGAAATTAGGGTAAAATATCTCCTGGTTACGAGTTCTCGAGGGTTTGATTTTTCCAGCAATCGGATAAATGCATCCAATTTGAAGTCAAATTCTACCCATAATTTTTACAGCAGTTTTATTCGTGTTTCTGAAAATAAACAGTCATGTTGAATAATATAAATAGACATTGTTGTAATCACCATTTGGGAGTTGGTCATTTCGAAATTGTGGTAGCTGTGCCTTATCTTTATATATGATTCAAATTAATGATAAAACTTAACATACCTAAGTACATTTATCTATCATTGATAACAAACTAAATTCAATAGTTGATCCACTGGAAACAGTTTCTCGAATCCTTCTTTTCCCACAACGTTTTCCACCTTTTTTTTTTTAAATCTTGAGAGGGTGGCCAGGTAATGTTTTCTCATTCTTCGATTGCTTTGTGAAACCACGATAAAAAATGAACAGCAAACTGTTTGTCAACAGAAATGCGTTTAGAAAGATTTCGATAGAAAATTGTGACTCGTATGTTCTTTATAAGAGGTGCCTCACAATTTTTGAGAACGGTAAAGCGGTGTGTTTCCGGCGAAGAAATGTACCTTGTAGGTAACTGTCACCCATTGTTATATAGCCGAGGGTTCTTTCAGCAAACCACGAATGACCCGGTTTGTCCCTCGGCTGTGTCACGTAGCTTGATATGCACCTACACGGTACATTTCTTCGCCAAAAGTACTCCGCTTCACTGTTCATAAAATCGTAATACTCTACTTAAAAAACAAACTCTATTCACAGTTTTCCGTTGTATTCTTTTTGAAAACTTTTCTAATGACGAATAATTTCTACATTTATTTTCTAACTCGGTCTATCAATTACGTTGGCATTTTTCAGCGATGGTTTGCTTATCACCGTGGCTGTGGTTGCCGTTGCTAATCAATTTACAGGTCGCCGCCATGTTTAAGATCATGTGACTGGCAGTATTTCAAAATGGAAACCCCACTGACAAGAACGCGGTAAACTGTAAGTATGGAATCGGCCGAGTTGTGATGAGAGCCGAGAGATTTGGTCAAGGGATTACCCTAGGTTTGCCGAATAGGCACTTGATCCCTGCATGAATACAGAGCCGCAAAAGTTTTCACACCGAAAAGACATGTTTGACTTTTTAAACTTTCTTTTTTTTTCCATCCGGGAAATTTCTATTTTTGTCGAGTTCTCTATGACCCCTTTTTACTATTTGCTTGCAATAAATTGACATCCAATTATATGCTCATTATGTTCGCATATTTGCAATTTAACTAGTTTTAACTAGACTTTGCGTGACGTCGTTAACTATTAATTTTTTTGCAGTCGCAGGGTCCTCTGTCCAATAGTAGTAATTTGTTAATTATCCTTGCATGTTTTAATTAAAGTAATAATACAGCACAGCCTGTGCTGTGTATGTGTGAAAGACAACTTCGGTATTCAATTTCACACATACTGGTGTGACGTTTTGTTGTATTTTAACTTGCATGTTTTTACTGGTGAAGAGCTATGTGTAGCTATCTACAGTTTTTTTGCTTTGTGCGTTAGAAACTCAAGAAAAGCTACCAGTTGCTACAGACAATAATTAAGTATAAATTCATCTGAAAGATCACATTTATGTTTAAATCATAAATATTTCAGCATTTCGGAGATAGGAGAGTTTTTCGCACTTTGTACTTAGTGTGTTTTATTACTACTATAGAAGAAGGTAATTGGCACTGACAAAAAAGCTCAATTTCAAGTGGTGGAAAACATCTATACCATGTGAACTGTACCTGGATGTAAAGCAAGTTAATTTTTACTAGCTAAAGAATAATTTCAACGTGGTATTTTCCCTTGAAATAATGATAGTATGAGTTATGAAAATGGGATACATGAAAATATAAAATGACCTTTGAATTACTGTGCAAAAATCATATCAAAATTAAATTCAGCCTGATAATAAATCGAAATTCAATAACAGCTGAAATAAAGAGTTCAAATTTAATTCGATGTAAAACAAATGACTGTAACTCACTATTTCTAACTACATGTAAGTACTCCTACAATATTTACCATGACCTACTACAAAAAGTACAACAATATTTACATAAGTCAATGTCAAAGTCAAAATGAAATACCTTTGTCTGTGATGTGACACCAAAATAATCTGATGACCGATCAGAAAGCTTGTTGTGTGGGAAGTCACCTGTGGCAAACTTTAAACCAACCTATGAACAGGGTATGCTAATTAGGTTTTATGACGTCTTATGGGATCAAAGCTGAGACCAGTCAACCATTGTCATGAAAATAAGGGTAGCCTGGTGATGTCATCATTTAAAATTATATGCTTATCAGAATACAGGAGCGACTGATACATCTTGCAATTAATTGATAAATGACTATATTTCAGGGATAGATAGCGTGTTCAAGGTAAACGTGTAATGACTATCTTGAGTGGGCTGGATTACAATACTGAGCTGAATAAACTGGTATTGACAGAAATATCGGGCAACTTTGCAAATGAGCAGTTGTAACATCTGTTAGGAAATTAAAGGTCTGATGAATACTAAAGAACGCTTTTTTTTTTTTTTTTATTTTCATGTGCAGGGCAAAAGAAAGGACTAATCTCCGATTACGCTAAGTAAATTTTCACAAATATTGTTAAAGTGCTGTGAAAAGTGAAACGCTCTCGTACTGACAAAATTTCATTCTTTCCAAAATATTTTAAAGATTTATTTGAAAAATCTGTAAAATAAGTGAAATAAATGACCATACTGACTTTCTAGAGAATGACTAGACTTGCCTTCCAACCAGGGAAAAAACAACTAATATCAATCTATACAAAGATAAGAGAGTCATTGCATCGGAAACGCTGAACTGGACACTTGGACTCCTCCAATTGTATTTGCAACATGTAGGGTGTCTGACAAGGTAAAAAATTTACATTTCTAAAAATATTATAAAAGTTAATAAAATCACCTTTGCACATACTACACATTCTAAATCTAAATAAACACTAATCACTTATCACTGTCACAGTAGCACTATCACTTTTGCATAGAATCACAAGTAGCTGTATTGTTCAATAGTTGATGGTATGATAATGGGTAGTCTACTACCTTGACAAACCATGGGTGGGCGCCTTTTGTAACCTCGTCTCTTCGAGTCACGAGGAGATTGGTTTAAAACGTAAAGATATTTTTCAAGAAAGAAGGAACAACAAGTCTACGTCAGGAAATACTTGGTCCAGGTTTCACTTAGTCTACAGATTATCAGCTTTACCAAACTCTAACTCCAAATCTTGTAGCAAGCAAAATGCTTTGTATAAAATCTCTCTTTGTCATGAAATATACAAATGTGTAACCCATTACCCTGACTGCATCTTTGAGATTATATGTACCCGATGAAAAGTTAACTGAAGGTAACGAGCATTTTCTCCTTTTCAAACAATGCTTTCTATCTTTTGAAATACAAAGTCGACCATTTCAGCAACATTTGCTCTGTCGCCTGCAAATGCTTTATTCTCCCTTAGTTGCTCTTTATTTAACTCTTTGCCAAACGACAAAAGTTTAGACTGGTCCAAATTGAAAGCATTTGCAAACGTCAAGATAAATTTGGCACAAATAATGTGATTTGTATCAGAGAAGGTAGAAAACATTGTGGAAAAGGTATTTCTCCCCTTTTTCACATTTTTAAACCCACTTTCCTATGGGTTATTCAAATTAGGGCTGGTTTGGTAAAGGATTAAATATGAGCATCAGACACTGTTGACTAAGTAAGCCTACCTTTTCTCAGGGTTGTGTGTGCATTTTTCATGGTGTTTCTCAAATAATATTTCGGGGATAGTTTTCCTTGTACCAAAATTATTTCCACACAAATAAACTCCTTAAGTCTATGTCTTCTCTAATTATGCAAAACAAATAGGAATAATAGTTCCATATAAACTAATATTAATCTCTCTCTCTCTTCAAAGTAACACACAACCAATTATCACCTAGACAGTCATTTTACAAGGAGAAATACACCTCCCTCACGCATATACACAGAGCCCCAGATAAGTTTTTGAGCCAAGGAGTATTTAAACATCAATTTCTTATGATAGGGGTAAATCAAAATGACTTTGCTTAAGAAGCACATTTTTAAGCAACAAAACTCTAATAGTAGAATAAAAACCAAGTTAAACTTCAGATGGGAACTGGAGTATGTTTCAATCAAGTAAAGAAACAATTTATTTTATATTACTGTTCTCTGCTAGTAGGATTGAATGAAAAACAAAAATTTCATTTTATTCTTTTTATCAATTTTGAGCAGGACATTAAATTAAAAGAAAACTTTTCAAGAGGGATATCATTCTTCATCAATGTATATACAGTTTTTAGAAGACATGTATCCTGCAGAGACAACTTACATGCTTTTGCATTTTCTACAGAGGCCATGACTTTTAATTTCTGAATATTTGGGGTACCATCCGAAGCTCAGAAACTTTTAATATTGTACATAAATCACACCTTAGACGCATACTTTCATTTTCATCGTGCGATTGAAGCCAGGAGTACATCCTTTGCCATTTTTCAATCGTTTCCTTTCTGAAGTTTTCGCCCCGATGATTACATTTGGTTGGGGCATAAACAATATCGTTCACAAGGGTAGAACATATCTCCCGTGCCGTGCGTTTTTTGCATGCGGGAAAAAGTAATGAATCTTGTAGTGTTTAGCAGCCATTTTTCAAGTGTTCAGAAAGCTTACTTGATTCTCTGTGAGCGGGATAAATCGAACATTAGAATGGCTTACGCTTGCGACGGAAATCGCCGACTCACACTCCTGAGAATTAATAATACATTACGGATATGTTTTCTAGGTGATTCTTTCTACTGATGATTGATTAAGACAATTTATTAGTTGAAACGTAATATTGTCGAATTATGCAGAAATGATCATTGGATAGGAGGTAGAAGGAATACTTGTAGATTATTTCTTACTGTTTTTGTCATTTTTATTGTCAGATAAATTATCAATAATTTATATTGTTTAAAAAAGAAAAATCGGTGTTTTACTATATAATTTTATATGATTTAAAACTAAGGCAAATAGTCCATCATGTTCTATCAATTTGACAAATATTTTAGGTTACACTCGGCACCGTTCGGAACCGTGAATTCGTGATATTTGCTGATACATTACAGTTAAGTACAATTCCGAGATACGCTGCGCAGACTAGATTGATAAATTTTATTGCATGTAATTTTGGAAAGCCCAGTTATAAGCATAAGAAGTGATTAACATCAAATTACAAAGTGTGCCTTGTTCATAGAACGGTTTTGGGACGACACGATTCCATACCGTACCGAACTCCGAATCAAGTGTAACTAAGTGAAGAACAAGCTTGCAATTCGTTCAGAGCGTTTCAGTGACAACACAGCCGATCGAGATCTCATTTTCGGTTGTAAATAATAATAAATGAATACGAGTCGAAAATCAGACGTTTTGCGTATCCCGGAAAGCATTTACGTATTTGATACGCTTCAAAATAAGTTTTGTTGCGTATTCCCCATTTGAACTTGCGTGAAACAAGCAAATACGCAGCTTATCTGGCTCTCTGTATACATGTACAATTACTTTAACTAACATGAATAATGCTCTGAGACATCTATCTCAAAAGAAAGAAAAAGTCAGGGAAAAAAAGACCAGTCCATTGTATTTTACATATAGTTGTTATTTTTATCACATGACACTAAAAGGGATCATAACGTTTTGTAGATTAAAATAAAAACCTCTCTCATTGGGAGATATTTTCTCACCCCATACAACGAATTCAAAGTATTTGTATCATTTCCATGCGACAAAACTTTGGGCTTGTTCGATTTGAACGTACTTGATTACGGTAAATTTAATTTTATTCGAATTATGTGTTTTGCTTTTGGAAGGATAGAAAAAGCTTGTGTGAATAGGAGAAAATGCTGGTTCCCACAGTGTGTTCAACTCGGGATTGTGTGGTAAACAGTATAGAAAACTTTATCAAATAGATTGATTTCAAGATGACAACAAAATGTAGTTGATATTTCTAACCGATTTTTCTATATGGAATGCGGAGTTCCTCAAAAAATTGATAATAAAGTTGATTCCACTGGTCCTATCCAACCACTGAACTTCTCCGGATACTGTGCACTGGGCTACGCTAGTGTCCCTGTCAAAACTCCCATACTGCAGTACAGGTCCTAGCTGACACAGAATTTGCTTGAACTTATTACGTAGAGCCGTCGTGTCGAAGTGTAAATGATGTTCTACGTTGAAAAAGTTGACAAATGCCTCATTTAAATAAGCTTCCTGAAGATCGACGTACGTTTGATTTATAAGAGCTTCCTGAAATGATAGAGAGAAAAAAGCATTATATTCTAATCCTTTACATAAGTATCCCTTGGTTTTACTAGGGTAAACAGGCTTTTGAAGCATTATGGAAATAGAAAATTGCTTTTTCAAGCTTGATAAGGGAAAATCCCATTATTTGGACCTCATCTAGTTTGTCATCTGAAAATGCTTTCACTTCGACTATTACTTATTCTACACTACAAGTTGCCAGGATTACTTTTCTTGTACCACAGGACTCAAGGATAAATAGCCCTGTACTACCACATGTAAGAATAAATAGCTCAGCTCTACTAGACTTCGGGATTACTAACCCTACTTTACAAGACCCCTGAATTACTAGTGTTGTACTACAAGACCCCTAAATTACTACCCCTGTACTACAAGACCCCTAAATTACTGGCGCTGTACTAAAACACCCCTAAATTACCGGCTCTGTACAACAAGACCCCTAAATTACTGTACTGTACTACAACAACCCTAAGTTCTTACAGATGTACTGCAAGACAGCTAAAATACTAACACTGTACTACAAGACCCCTAAATTACTAGCGCTGTACTAAAACACCCCTAAATTACTAGCACTGTACAACAAGACCCCTAAATTACCGGCGCTGTACAACAAGACCCCTAAATTACTGTACTGTACTACAACAACCCTAAGTTGTTACAGATGTACTGCAAGACAGCTAAATTACTAACACTGTACTACAATACCCCTAAATTACTAGCGCTGTACTAAAACACCCCTAAATTACTAGCGCTGTACTAAAACACCCCTAAATTACCGGCTCTGTACAACAAGACCTCTAAATTACTGTACTGTACTACAACAACCCTAAGTTGTTACAGATGTACTGCAAGATAGCTAAATTACTAACTCTGTACTACAACACCCCTAAATTACTAGCGCTGTACAACAAGACCCCTAAATTACTAGCTTTGTAATACAAGACCCTAAATTACTAACCTTGTACTACAAGACCCCTAAATTACTACCCTGGTACTACCAGACCCCTAAATTAATAACACTGTAATACAAGACCCCTACATTACTAGCCCTGTACTACCAGACCCTAGGATAACTAGCCCTATACTACCAAGTGCTAGAACATTGGCCCTAGTGATTACTGGCCCTGTACTTTAGCCCTGTACTTCCAGACCACGGAAATTCCTGCCCTTTACTGTCAGACCAGGGATAACCAGCCCTGTACTACCAGACCACGGAAAATCCTGCCCTTAAGTGTCAGACCAGGGATAACCAGCCCTGTACTACCAGACCACGGAAAATTCTGCCCTTTACTGTCAGACCAGGGATAACCAGCCCTGTACTACCAAATCACGGAAAATCCTGCCCTTTAGTGTCAGCCCAGGGATAACCAGCCCTGTACTACCAGACCACGGAAAATCCTGCCCTTTAGTGTCAGACCAGGGATAACCAGCCCTGTACTACCAGATCACGGAAAATCCTGCCCTTTACTGTCAGACCAGGGATAACCAGCTCTGTACTACCAGATCACGGAAAATCCTGCCATTTACTGTCAGACCAGGGATAACCAGCTCTGTACTACCAGATCACGGAAAATCCTGCCCTTTACTGTCAGACCAGGGATAACCAGCCCTGTACTACCCTCGGGAAAACTACCCCTTTACTACCAGTTCCGAGGATTACTTGACGTGTTCTACCAGACCTTGAATAACAAGCCCTACACTGTCAGACGCCAGGATTACTAGCCTTTTACTACCAGACCTTGGAATTACTAGCCCTGCACCACAAAACCCTATGATTACTGGCCCTGCACTACCAAACGCCAATACAACTAGTCCACAACTACCAGACCCGAGGATTACTAGCCCTGTACTTCCAAACGCCAATACAACTAGTCCAGAAATAGCCCTGTACTTCCACATGCCGTGACTATTATCACTACACCAAGATAGGGTTACCAGGCCCTAGGTTAACTAACTCTATACTGCCAGATCCCGGGCTTACTAGCCCTGTACTTCTACATGCCGTGACTATTATCACTACACCAGGATAGGGTTACCAGGCCCTAGGTTAACTAACTCTATACTGCCAGATCCCGGGCTTCCTAGCCCTGTACTACCACATGCCGTGACTATTATCACTACACCAGGATAGGGTTACCAGACCCTAGGTTAACTAACTCTATCCTGCCAGATCCCGGGCTTACTAGCCCTGTACTTCCACATGCCTTGACTATTATCACTACACCAGGATAGGGTTACCAGACCCTAGGTTAACTAACTCTATACTGCCAAATCCCGGGCTTACTAGCCCTGTACTTCCACATGCCGTGACTATTATCACTACACCAGGATAGGGTTACCAGACCCTAGGTTAACTAACTCTATACTGCCAGATCCCGGGCTTACTAGCCCTGTACTTCCACATGCCGTGACTATTATCACTATACCAAGATAGGGTTACCAGGATCTGCCAGATCCCGGGCTTACTAGCCCTGTACTACCAGATGCTGTGACTATTATCACTACGCCAGGATAACTAGTCTTGTACTATCAGACCACGGGATAAATAGCCCTCTACTAACAGGCGCCAGGAACATTAGACCAGTTCTACCAGACTTCGGGATTACTAATCCTGTTTGACAAGACCCCTAAATTACTAGTGCTGTACTACCAGACCCCAGGATAACTAGCCCCTTTACTACCAGACCACGGGATATCTAGCCCTGTGCTTCCAGACTCAGGTATAACAAGCCCTGTACTACCAGATGCCGTGACTATTATCACTACACCAGGGTACTACCAGGCATCTAGGTCTGTACAGGATATCTAGGTCTGTACTACCAAATGCAGGGACTGCTATCAGGCCCAGGGAACGCTAGGCCAGATGAACTAGACCTCCTGCGCACACCTTGGGAATTGATTTCTATGACTGAAATACCAAATACAAATTGACAAACATCATTTTATAGTGGAACAATCAAAATAAATTAAGGTTTACTGTACAAATTGATAATTAAGAAAACATTGTGACTGACGGAGTTGCTGCGATATTGCGCATGCAAGGGCCCAATTGATTGAAGCCTTCATAAGTCCACAAAGAATTTTCCTGTGACGTATTACGGCAACAATTTGTACTGCTCGTAGCATCATTTGGACAAGTCCCAAAATATTGATATCAAAACGCAGGGTAAAGCCTAATTTGTATAAGCCAGGTTATAATGCAACTTAAGAGAGAGACACGGAGAGAGAGAGACACACACACATACACACACACAGAGACACAGACATCTTACCACAGAGAGATATTCTCCTGTATGCGAAGGTCTGTTTAAAACGCTTTCGGGTATACCCTCATAATCATTCACCTGTAATTAAAACGTTCGAATAAACTACACTATAGATATAAAATCAAATCAGGTTACATGCTTTCCGCCGGCTAATTTCGGTCTTCGTTGTGCTTAAACAGAATCGAGTCTTCTTTGGCTGAGAAGTGTTAAAAGCTTCGAAAAGTATCCAAGAACTCATTTAGAACATTGTCAGTACGCTCTTCGTTTAAGTCCACTCCTTTTCGTTGAAATTGGTTGACTTTGTTTTAAATCTAAAAGGGAATGCTTAGCATCTGGTCAATATATCGGTCACACATACGAATGTCAATCTACAAGTCAAACATACCGCATGTCAATCTTTGGGCCAAATATTTTAATCTATCAGTCAAACATACAGCCACAGCCAATCAATCTATCAGTAAAATATGTAGCGTGTCTATCGATTGGTTAGATAAACGGCTTGTCAAACTATCGGTCAAGCAGCGTGTCTGCTATCAGTCAAGCATATAGCTTGTCAATCTGTCAGTCAAATGTCGTGTCAATCTATCAGTCAAACATAGAGCAGGCCAACCAAATGTTCAAACGTGTCAGTAAATCTGTTAAATAAAATCTATCGGTCAAATGTAAGGTGTGTCTACGAGTACCTATAGGTCAAACGTGTCAGTTTATTAGTCCAGTCAAATGTGTTAATCTGTCAATTAAATAAATGGAGTGTCAATCTATCTGTCAAGGTTGTCAATATTTTTGTCAGTCTTCTCAGGACCACCTGTCAATCTATCAGTAAAACATGCGATGTGTCTATCTTTAGGTCAAAGGCAAGGCGTGTCATTCTCAGGTAAAGCGGTTCAATATATCGGTCAAACATGCGGCGTGTCAATCTATCGGTCAGATGTGTCGATCTATCGTTCAAACATTCGGCTTGTCAATCTATCAGTCTGTCTTACGGCATGTAAATCCATCTTTTACACTTATGGTGTGTCAATCTATCGGCCAAACCTAGATTATGTCTATTTATAGGCTAACCATGCTTAGACCCCGCATGTAGCGAATTGGCCAATCAGCGACCAGTATTTCAAAAGTATATACCGAAGATACAACTCCCACAGTTGTATATCCAGATATACAATGCTAGTATATCCTGCACGTGAATTCCGACAAGTTTTGTTTGCGATATCGAGTCAAAGCAAAATGTACCCGTCGCGGTAAGACACAATTTGGAAAATATGATTCATGGAATCGGGTACAGCTTTTCGATGAGTAAGTGCAATACTGTTCTAAGTGCGTATACAATATTCAAGCCCTTAGCATAGTATTGCATTTACTTGTCAATTTACTGAAGTAACCTCTTCAGTGGAGTGTGTTTTTGACAGAAGAAAAAAATAAGACTCCAGTAAGGGAAAAAAAAAAACTAATTTTGGCATTAGATGATATCACGACGGTCAGTGAACCTATGCATTATGTTTCCTGCCTTTCTTATACCACAACAAAACAACTAAGCAACTCTTCTCTATAATTAAAAAAAAGTAAAAATTGATTTAACTAAAAGATAAAAAAGTTCCACTGCGCTCTTGTGTTAGTTTGTACAGGAGATTAACGTTGTTTAAATAGCTATAAGGTCATATCACGACGGTCAGTGGACCTAAGCATAATTATGCTCTCTGGCTTTCTCACACCAGTTCTGACAAAAACTTTCTTTCGAGGTGACTACTTTTCTCACATGCATCAGAGGTGAGAAGCGGAAAATCGGGGGAAAGAGAGCTTGCCGCAACCGGGTATCGAACGTGCAATTACCAGCTCACAAGTCAGATACGCCACTAAGCTACCAGGCCGGGCAGAAATTCACGTAATGAACATACAAAAAAAACCATTATTTCTCAAAACATTCTATGTTTTTCGTAATAAAATAGAAAGTTCAGTCAAAACGTAACGTTTTCAAAATATTGAAGACAAATACTAATTCGATCTTGAACACTCCACAATGAGGTTTACCTTGATTAAATATCTTAATGAATAATTTAGCAATTTGATAGAAATTATACCTTTTATTTGTTTCTTTTGCATCTTGTGCATTAACTTTCTTTTTAACGATCACAATGACTAGTTTTGACTTTTGTAACAAGCTTTTTATCTCATACGCACATGTACATTTGACATGAAAAGGACGAATAAATAGTCACGTGGTCTAAGTTAGACAGAAAATCTCGTGCCGTGGTATATGGGAAATATACACTCGCTAACGCTCGTGTATATTTCCCATATACCATGGCACTCGTTTTCTATCCCATACAGCATGTCAATATATTTATCAAACATGTAGCTTGTCAATTTATCGGTCAAACGTACTAAAAATGTGGGTGGGTGTATGAGCGTACACAAGCTTATTCTAGGGGTTATCCTAATGAACTACTTTTTGACCCGATTAAAATCCGTTCTCATACACATACTAAATATTATTGAGACAAACATGATGACTTACTTTCATGGTCATGGAACTTATATTTGTAGCCTGTAGGACGTACACAAACCCCCCCCCCCTTTTTTTTTTTCTAAAATCTGACCTGATTACCTACTTTTTACCTTACTCATTTTCTAAGTCGTTTGAAATATCATTAAGAATATCATTCTAACTGACTTTCATGAGTATTGGACAGAAAATATGGCCTTTAGAGTGTACACAGGGTAAACGTTGACGAAGCACGACGGACGAAGGACAGAGCACGATCACAAAAGCTTACCTTGAGCACTTCGTGCTCATGAGCTTATGATAATAATGATGTGAATAATAATTACAATTTGTTGCTTTAATTCTGCGGTGATATTCAAACATTCGTTAAGTTTGTGGCGTACATCCATCAACTTGCATGCTTTAAATCTTTCCATTGGATTACGTCTATGAGTCATGTGACACATTGCACACGTGTTTTTCATTTTATGTAAACTGGCTTCGCTCAAGGTGAAGGTCAGCAATACAAAACCTGAAAATAGAAATTAGGGAGATTTTGATAAATCAAGTAACCAGTGGTCTAATTTAGCCTGATTGTCCATCATGTTTGCCAGAGGAGAAAATGTCACATGAGATATTAACTTCAAACGCCATCTTTTTTAAGAGTTAGTCTCAATCACATTTTTACAGAGTATAGAGTGACACTGGGCTGTTTTCACCAACAGTTCTAAATACTGGACCAAATTTTAAATCAAAGAGTAACGATATGACTAGTCGGGAAAAAAAATCTCGGGCATTTGTACCGCTTGTCTTACACAGCAAGTATATCTACTTCCTTTAGATATTTCCTCTTTGTTTTAGATTTGATTGATGTAAAACTACTTTATTAATTAGTTTGACAAGTGAAACGGTTTGGAAACTTTTATGATAACACTCGCATATTAGTGCTGTCAAATCATCAGTAGATTAAAGTAAACTTTTACAATTCTGATATTAATTGATTGACTGAAATGTGTTTAAAACTGTTTTCAACATTATATCAGTCATACCATAGGAAAAGCTCTCTTATTCGTGGTATGTCTGGAGTTTCACTACTACCAGGCTAAACTCTGCAATATATATTCCAACCAGTGCCTTGAGAGAGATTCGAACCAAGGGCCTCCTGATTACGATTCCTATACCTTTTAGTGAGCCACGCAAGACCTCTCATTTTGATAAAAAAAAAAAAAAAAAATAGCAGCAAATCCGAGTTTTAAAGTCATTACAATGTAGATTATGAACTTTCGATAGCATGGAAATCTGAACTGAAAAATCATTACAAGACGTGGATTATAAGGCAACAAATGATGGTATCCGCAAATCCGAGTTGTAAACTTACAGACTACAAATTCAACGAGATAAAACTGATCAAACGCCTCGATTCTGAAGGCCCTTCAAACTCTCGGTCAATTGAAACAGGGTTATATCAATCAACAGAAGCTTAACGCTTAGTGCGATAAGCACAGCTGTTTTTGTTTTTAGCGCATAATCTAAATCATGATCAGACTGAACATAACGTTTAATCTGACCTTGAGCCAACAGCGCTTTTTTTTTTTGTAAAATATTTCTGTGTAGAATAATCTTAAAGCAGAAATTGTTTTATCACTTTTACAGACTAAAACAGTGCATTTGATTTATGTAGCAACCTATAGGTTAAACATAATTTATCCCATTATTTTTCATGTTTTCAGTTCAACAGAACAAAATAAGAAACGGAGAATGGCGTATAAACTAGAACAAAACGGATTCGTTGAAAAACAAACAACGAAAAGAAAAAAACCCTAAAATTCTACCTAACACTTACACAGCTAAACGCGATCAAGACCAGACTCCACTGAACGCGCATCGACACTTTTTTTTTTCCACAACGAAAAGATCATTGCTATACTTGGGTTTAACTACTGACTTTACATTCTATTTCAATTCATTTCGTAATTTCATGTTAATAGTTATCACCAGAACAATTAAGTTTGTTTCATGTTTCTTGTATTTCATAAATTTCAACAGTCCTTGAGTTATACCAAAAGCCTACACATTCGATTTACCCCCAAAGACATCAGCGAAAGAAAGGAAAAAAAAAGAGCTCTAGGAGAGGTATAAATCTTGCCACAATGTCGATCACCAATCCTGTACAAGTGTTCGGACTAGCTGAGGCTCAAGTTCGCTATCCCCTTAGTTTACTAGACCTGTATGTGACGAACTGACCAAACAGGGATTGGCATTCTGCACAGTTATAAATGAAAAAGTTTTGGATTAGTAAATTACCTGTTAGGAGCACTGCTTTAAGAAACATGTCTGTGAAAATTCAGTAAATGAAAAATAAATCGGTAATTAACAGCTAATTTTCTATTCAAATGTGTATCAAATTATAAGATGCCAATGAGTTTTTTTAAATACAATATCTGTCTGACAACTGACCCAACGTGGCAATTTTATAGTCAATCGTCCGTTTTTCCCGTACTTTTCTTTCTTAATTTCTAATTTTATTTTAACATCTTTTTCAATTACTAAAGGTTATTATTTCAATTTCGGGTCGATTAGATCTAATTCCTAATTAATGATTAGCGATTAAAAGAAACCCGAAAAGTTTAACAAAAGGCAAAGGTAGGATTGTAACAATATAATAGTTTGACAGATAAAGATCGCATCACTTGACCTCCATAAGGTAAACTTGATACCACCCGACTCAAAAAAAAAAGAACTCTGAAATTATACCTATAAAACAAAGACTATACGCCTGGTTTAAATCACAAAAACATAGCACAGGTATAAATTTTCTAGAAAGAGAGAAAATTGCTCGTTTATGTAAAGTTTTGCTTCTGCCAAATTGTTTTCAAAATTGGTTTACAGGAAAAGGCGAGATGTCGGTCGCAAGTTAAAAACGTTTTAATCCAAAATACCCTATATGAAAATGCCAAGCCCTTTAAATTCTTCACCGAATGGCCAAAACTTACGCTTGTCGAAATCAAAGACATTTGCAGACAATTAGCAGTGGCTCGGATGATGGTCTTTGTCCCGGAAAAAATCAAAAACATTCTGGGATAAGAGAAAAATGCTGATTACCATGAGAAAATAGGGTAAATGAATAATATTCACCAACATTTTTTTTTACTTCATTTTTTCCCAACAATGTCTTAAAGTTTATCAAAAACTTTATCAATGAGTCAAGAGTTAAGTCACTGTTTGATGCTACTTGGTACTACTGTACTCTACTGACACTTCGTAAATTATTACATGAAAATGTAACTTGGTGTAAAAGACTCTGTTTTTTTCTTCTCTTGTGTTTAACGCCTTTTTCGTATTTGACGCCGTCTCAACCTATTTCATGAATATCGTGGCAGCCAGTGCACCTATCCATTTATCCAGAAAACCTTTTATCAGTACTGTATACTATATTCTTTCTAAGTTGTGGGATGCTTATCCACATAAGTCATCAAAATAAGTTGTCGAAACAAAACTGAGTGGTGAGAGGGTAGCAAATCCTGTATCAACAAATGTACCATGCTCTGTGAAAAAGGACTTAATGCATCTACAAAAACTATCGACTCAGGTCAGCCTGCACGGACTGCGCAGGCTGACCCGGGCCGAAACTTTTTGCTATCGGTCAATTTTCTACAATTCAAAGGACCAGTGTACCCAAGGATTCAGTCGGTTGTTATACAAAATGGATTTTATTGATCCATTACAATATATCGACTTGCTTTGTATAATGCACTACGGACATGCATTAAGCCCCCTTTTGCCAGAGCATGGCTCAAATATCTTTAATCTAAGACGGAATTTGGTCAGAGCTGGGAGACGATCCTGCAACCTGCGGATGACCACCTTTGCATATGAACGACAGAGCACGAATTAGACAATGTTTGATTTGGCGACATCCGGATGATTAACTCCGAACGTTACCTATAAAGGCATAAACTAGGTCAACCTTTGGTCCCGCGACTTTAACAGCTCTGCACGTTACCAACAGACAACGTAGGCGGACAACGTTTAATCTCACGAGCTCCGAAAGATCAGCGCCGCAGGTTAACAACAAAGCACAAAATAGGACAACGTTTGATTTCTCTACCTCTGGGTGACCATCTCCGCTCGTTAACACCTCACTTATGTTCCTTACTTTTTCTTTCTTTTTTCGAAATCTCCCCTACCTTTGCCTTTTAGCGATAAACTATTTTATCCGAATGGTTTTATTCTCTCTTTTCTCAACGACTATTTAATTAGTATTGGTATTGTATGTATGTATTGTATGTCCCAAAACTGCCAAATCTAGTTATATCATATTTTACAGCCCCAAGATTGATCAATGGTTGAATAAATGGTTTTGTTGTTGCTGTTGTCATTACCGACAGAGCACAGACTAAGACAACTTTTGATCTCTAGACGTCTGAATAATCAGCTTTGCACGTTACGGACAGAGCACGAAAAAGGGAGACGTTTGTTTCGGGCAACAGTATGACGAGTTTGTATCCTATTAAATCTAATTGGGCAATAATAGATGTTGGTTGAATAGAGTTTAACCGTTTACACAAACATCTCTTGTGGTAGGCAGTCTTTGAAAACATTAGGAACAGTAACTGGTTGGCAGTAGTTCTTCCTTTTTCGCAATGTTTTCTATCATTTCAAAGACATGTCACATTAGGAACAGTAACTGGTTGGCAGTAGTTCTTCCTGTTTCACAATGTTTTCTACCATTTCAAAGACATGTCACATTGAAACTTGCGCCTGCAAATGCATTCAATTAAGGAACACCTAAAATTCAGTCTATAAAGAAATGAGTTTAATTCTAGTGCAAAGAATCTCAGTTCAAATTTGCATCCATAAATAGACGATTGGACTACATTTTTCAAATACAAAAATTAATGTTAATCAGGCCAGCTTCACTTATAATGTAAACTATCATGTATGATCTAAATTTTTCAATCACCCCCAAAAAATGCTTATTTGGGCCAGAGATATCTATGTTATGACGAGATTTAAAAGTGGACAATGATTCGGCATTTTTTCTTTTTACCTCGTTAAGAGTTCCAATCTTTCATCACAGCAGGCAAAAATGAATTCTTGTTCAAGCTGGTTCTGAAGCGATAGTTAGCAAGTTAATCGGTCTACGAAGATCATCAGATGATAAATCCCCCACTGTCTGAGGTTCAAGAGCAATAAATTTGTTAGGAGGAAATCTGTTGAATGTTTTATTAAAGAGAATCAGTTTGTGCTTCATTTTGAACTTTATCCTGTTGATCTTCCAGGCCCTGAGAGAGATTATCCCATATAACATCATCATATTCAAGGATAGGCCTGATAGAGATAAAAGTCAATAACGGAGGAGAAAGACGATCAAGACGCATATTCAGATGCCGCATGATACAAGTCCCTTTCCATGCTTTTTCCATTAATCTACTAATATTGATACTCCAAGACCCATTAATAGAGAAAACTTTCCCAAGTGTTTATGGCTGGTAACAAACAATATTTCGATATTTGACTTAAAGAGAACTAGATGTTAAAGCTTAGAACGTTTTCGAGATATTACTAAAGATTCAGCCCTTGATGGGTTAAAGTTGACCAACCATTTCTGAGCCCACCCACATTTTGATCGATGTCTGATTGTAGAACTGTGAATAAACTCTGAATTCCAAAAATTGTCCAAAGTTTTACATGTGTGATTATATTAAAAAAAAAAAAGTAACTTGGTTAACGGTTGAATCACCAGGCATGAAACCAGACCAAGGTGTAAAGACATTGATGTTCTTTACATGAGTGTAAACATGAATGAATAAACTTCTTTCTATTAACATTTTCGACATTATTAAGTAATGAACTAGGACTGTACTTGAAAAGAAAAGGTGGATCACCACATTTAAACATTGAACACATATTGGACCTTTTCCATGAAGATTGGACAGAACTGTTGTTTAAACATTGATTAAACAGATCACACAGACGCAGTGCAAGCTGACCACCTGCTTCGATAAGAATTGTGTAGGAATTGATGATTGTCATCTAGAATAGTACTTTGGTAATCTTTCAGCATGACTGGTTGGCAAACAAGAATTTAATAACTTTACTTTCTCACTTTCATTGATAATCATCGAGTTCCTTGAAGAAAACACAGAAATATTGGCGGTTGATTAAATTTGGCGCAACTAAGCCCGACCGCCAACATAGCAAAAATAAAATACCGCCAATAAAACTACGTATACAGTATCATACATAGGAGGGATAGATGTTTTACGCTCGTACATCTATCACGCGATGACAAAGTCCCTGGCTTTAATTTCGAAGACAACAGCTCGAAATGTTGTTTTCTGTTTTGATGGATCAATTCGGTTACTACAGTGCCTGCAGACCTAAATTTTGACCAGCACTTGACTGATATCGTTTCCCTAGATAATCTCTTGTAATGACGCTGTCCTTTTTAATTTCACTGGTCAGCCATTGAGGTTCTTGGGGGTTGACAATGCAGATGCTAGTTAGATACTTTATGGTTGTTGAAAATTTGAAGCAAGTTGGATACTCGATAGTACTTGACGCCAGTTGGATACTTGATTAAATCTTTAACCCCTAGGCTGCTAAGCGCGACTCACTGACCTTTTGCGGATAGTGTAGATCAAGATCAGACTGCACGTTCTATGCAGTCTGATCTTGGATCTACACTGTCCGACACGGAGGTGGTTTTCCCTGAAATATATCTTTGAAATAGCAACATTTTGGATTTTACTATCGACTTGAAAGTTTCATTTCAGTTCAGCAAGATAAGGGTTAAAAGCTTTTTCTTTTCCCTGTTCGGTGTTACATGTACAATTGTATTTGTCTTAACTCCGTCTTTTCCCTGTTCGGTGTTACATGTACAATTGTATTTGTCTTAACTCCGTCTTTTCCCTGTTCGGTGTTACATGTACAATTGTATTTGTCTTAACTCCGTCTTTTCCCTGTTCGGTGTTACATGTACAATTGTATTTGTCTTAACTCCGTCTTTTCCCTGTTCGGTGTTACATGTACAATTGTATTTGTCTTAACTCCGTCTTTTCCCTGTTCGGTGTTACATGTACAATTATTGTATTTGTCTTAACTCCGTTTAAGCTTATATCTTTTCAGTTGCTGTTTCAAATGCCGTTTCTGTTCCTTCTCTCAGTTTTTCCACGTCTTGTTTGTATTCTGATTTGTTTACGACCACCTTAGCTATTGTTTTAATTTATTGATGAGTCATGCTGTGAGAAAAGGGGGCTTAATGTATCTCCACAATGCATGA
Source organism: Hippopus hippopus (assembly GCA_946811185.2). NCBI lineage: Eukaryota > Metazoa > Mollusca > Bivalvia > Cardiida > Cardiidae > Hippopus > Hippopus hippopus. The sequence goes on along the minus strand of OX328102.1, from coordinate 63,953,201 downwards.
CACCAAGCAAATCATCACATAATTATGAAACCATAAAGTCTATTTTGTCTAAGAACCGACTGAATCTTGAGGTAAACTGGTCCTTCCACATGCAGAATACTGAGCAATTTCAAAAGTTCGGCCTATGTTAGCCTGCATAGACTGCATTAAGCCCCTTTTCGCAGAACATAGCTCATTTATAAATGGATACGGGCGGTACCGGTAACCTTTTATGCCCTGCCTGTTATAAGTTGTAAGCTAATGATTTGGTGTATCAGACTGCGTTATCGGTTATGGGCATGTTGCGAACAGTGAAGATCAAGATTAGACTGCAGTCTGACCGTGCATCTAAAATGTCTGACAATGTCAGATGTATAAATGGGGAAAACTTAAAATTAAATATAGTGCACAGTCCTTTCTACGGAAACATAAACAAATCTGTGCTTTATTGACGCTTTTAAAAACACACTGCTATTTAATCCTTACACTGCTAAATATATATACTAGTAATTAAAGGGAATCAAACATGGTTTTTGATCAGTTTTTGGCATTTTGAGTAACCAAATCGATATTGACGAGAGTAGACACAGATCAGACTGCGCACAAATCAAGATTAATCTTAATATATCCATTTCACAAATAACGTCATTGTTAGCTGAGTGCGGAAGCTTAGGTATTCACCAAGCTATGGCGTGTCTTTACGAACTTAGGCTAAAAAAAAAAGATGCCATGCGAAAAGAAGCCAATGCTGATAACCAGCATTTTCTCCTTTCCCTAGAAATGGTTTCTACTCTTTCAAAGAGCATTCGCATATTTTTCTACTTTTAATTGTTGTCTGATATTGCTTTCAAAATGGACGAGTCCATTTTTCCTTTTTCTTGTCTAACAAGAAGTTAAGGTACACGGCGCACCCAGTTTGAACCAGGAAGGTAATATCAATAAGGTTTTATAACCTGGTATTTCGTGGTCTCATATTTCAATACATTCAGTATTATAATTCGAGCAAGGTGTCTGGGATTGGGATTGACCAATCACAGAAAAGGAAACCGTAAATCAAAAAAAAATCTATCTGAGCAAAGACAGGAAACCGAGTAGGTGACGTGACAAGGTTAACTCTTAACCTGCTAAATAGGGTTAGGGTTTGGCTGCTATCCGTAACTCACTGACTTTTTTCGGACCGTGTAGATCAAGAGCAGGCTGCACGTTCTGTGCAGCCTGATCTTGGATCTACACTGTCCGATAGGGAGATAATTTTCCACAAAAAGCATATTTGAATTACCAACATTTTGGGGTTTTACTATCGGCTTGAAACTTTTACTTAACTTATTTAGCAGGTTAAGGGTTAAATGAAATTTTCCAGCCAATAATTAAACAATATTGTAATCTTAATATAATTCTTGGGAAAAATAACACCTTATCGGACAGTGTAGATCAAAGATCAGACTGCACATTCAGTGCAGTCTGATCTTGATCTACACTGGCCGAAAAGGCGCCTTGAGTCGCGTTTAGCAGCCTCGAGGCTAAAGCCGCAAAGATGTCATGTCACAAAAGAATACGTGGTCATTTTAATTGCTTTCGTAAATCCAGTATTTTTTAAACATATAAAAGAGCTGGACCAAGCCCAGTTGATTTCCTTATTTCCTTTGTTTTTGTTTTAATACTTGTAAAAAAAAAAATAAAACAAAAGACAAGCACGAATAGCCGAGACAAAGCTGAGCCCCGGTGGCGCAGTCGGTAGCGCACAGGACTCAAGAACAGGGGGTTGCTGGTTCGATCCCCGGCTCGGCCAATTTCTTTCCGAAGATTGATGATAATCATTGTTACAGGATTCATTCCTCTCTCACCGTTTATCGTTGTTTTGACGATGGGTATGTGGGAAAGCAGCCAGTGGCTTGGAAAGAATATTGTCCGGAGTACTGGTAGCAGAAACTCCAGGATAGCATGGATAGGTGCACTGGCCGCCGTTATATAACTGAAATAATGTTGAAAACGGCGTTAAAAACCATGCAATCACTCAGCACGAATATGATGTACAATAAATATGCCATATTCTGCTCTCGAAATAGAAAACGAAACATTTCCCTTACCATGAGGAACAGTAAATAACTGTTTAACCATGTCCCAAATAACCCTGTGTTATAATGATCCTGATCAAAAAGACTTTTGAAATCATTCCGGGAACAGGAGAAAAACGGAAAAAGAGGGCATTGAACCTTTAAAACTTAAAATAGGGGGAAAATGTTGCTGTTGAAAAATAAGTGTTTTACCAATAGCAAGCTTTCAGTTTTCGCTTTAAAGGCGTCTAAAATGCATAAGCTATGCTCTGGCAAAGGGAGGAGGGGCTTTATGCATCTCTTTGAAGCATTATAACATGCAAGACATCACATAATGATGAATCTGTATATTGATGTTATCTAACAGTCAACTAGATCATCAGGTATGAAATTGTCCTTTGTCACGCAGAAAATTTACAAATAGCAAACAGTTTCGACCCATGTCAGCCTGAGCGGACTGCGCAGCCTGATATTGTTTGATACTTTTTGCAGATGCATTGAACCCCCTTATCACACCGCATAGCTTACATAAAGTGCATAATATCTATCAGAAATATACTAATGAATGATAACCGAAATGCTAGTTGCTTGTAAGATTGAGGTTACCACAGGGCCATACAACTGCGTACAGAGCAAAGGCACGCCAAGGATGCCCAATCTCGTCGTTAATTATGCAAACTCTAAGTATTCGCTGTAGGTGCGTCCTTTGGAGATTTTCTCGTTTTCCTATGTCCTTCTATGTGTCTTGCGTGACTCAGTGATGAAGTGTAGGAGTCGAAGCCTGGAAGCCCCGTGTTCGAGCCTAACTAGAAGCACTAGGTTTTTACTCGGACTGTCTTCGGGTAAGACACTTCAGAGCTCCAGTCTAGTACTGGTAAAATCCATGACATACGAATAAGCGAGCTGTCGCCGTGATATGACTGCAATAATATTGAAAGCAGCGTCTAACACCATTCACAATCATCTAATATTCTCCTATGTCCTCTTACTATAGCACAACTACTCCAAATTGTCAATATCGATTCTACTGCGAGGTGGCTCGCCGTTAGAAATCAATAAGGACACAAAATTGGTCTGAGGGCGCTCTTAGACTTTGTTTGTATTGGAGTTTAACGCCGTTTTCACAGTTTATGTCGTATCACGGCGGCCAGTTCACCTACGCATGTATTTCCTGGCTTTCTTACACCAGTACATTTTTTTCAAACCACTGACTGCTTTTCTCACATGCGTCAGAAGTGAAAGGGAAAAAATCGCCGTAAAGTAACTTTGCCTCAACTGGATATCGAACCCGCAACCACCAGGTCACGAGTCGGAAACGCTAACCACTAAGCCACCCAGCCGAGCTGCTCTTAAACTATCTGTATGAATTTACTGTGATCGATGGATACCAGTTGTTTTACAACCAATGTATAAAGGTTTATGCCTGCTTTCACTAACCTTTTACAACACAATCCCGAATTTTAATAACCTGAGCGATACAGCTTTTGAAAACATCGAGGGAAAAGGACAACTTACTGGTAACCAGCATTTTCTCCTTTTCCCACAATGTTTTCTACTCTTTCTTAATTAGACCAAAAAAAAAATGTGCCGCATTAAATGTGTCGCTTGCAAATGCTTTGAATGTCGATCAGTCTGGGGATACAGCCGGCTGGTATTGTTTTGGGCAAAGAAATCATTAGTAATGCGGGCAGTGTACAATATGGCATCGTTGTGTTGGAAAGTAATGCCAGGCCCATGGATCAGAATTAAGGACAGTAAGTGATACCTTCATATACAATCACCGTCCACATGTGTAGATGCACCATTTGAAAGCACTATCGAAAAAAAAAGGCCTTTTTGCTCCAGAGGCTGTATGAGTGCTCAGATTACTTATTTTCCTGCAAAATTGGGGAAAAAGAAACTCAAAATTTCATGTTTTTCTCACCAGTCAGTGAGGCAAAACTGATAAAGATATTGTTTTGGTTTTACTTTTATTTTGTAGATCTATATATTGACAACATTATATATAGTGCTTAATGCGCTTATGGAACGCCTTTACTGCCTCATTATACGGCGTTTTCTGTTATTAGGTACATTCCTCATATCGTTATTTACAAACTTCATCCTTTTATGTCAAACGGTAGGTTTTCTAAGTCAAAACCACATATTATTGTGTGCAAACTGAATAATGCAATGTCAAATGATAAGGCTGTTAAGTGCATTCTTTGTTTGCATATCATTGTTTGCAGACTTCATCATGTAATGTCAAACGGTAAGATTGTTGGGTGCATTTATTATTTCGTTATGCCCAAATGTGTTACCTTTCATACGCTTACATAACTTTTCCCGTCTGTGCGTTTGTCTATCTGTCCGAAGAAGGCTCTGATTGGCCACTTTGTCTATGTTTGCCACTCCCTTTGCTCTTACATGGCTATAATCCGTCACGCTTTTCCAAAAAACTAAATTTTGGACTGGATCAAATTGAAAGCATTTGCAGACTACAAATTCAGTGTTGCTAGAATGATGATTTCTGTCTTTGAACAGGGTTGACAACATTGTGGGAAAAGTTTTTCCCGCAATGTTTTCAAAACCATTCTCTTTCAGGGTCGTTGAAAGTCGGGATTGTGTGGTAAAAGATGGAAGTGTAGAAGTTAAGAGGTTCAAATTATTATCTACGTGTATGCAAAAGTTCGGTGTCTAGGTGTTCGTCCGACCGTCTGTAGACCTATGAAACATAATATAGGACTCTGAGTCAGCCAAAGATCAGCATTAGATCAGCATTAGGGCAGCCTTCTATTTTCAAATGTCACATGACCTGATAAGCCAGTGAGGAAACATGATGCCGATGATCCCGCGGATTATCTGACCAAAGTGCTCTAACCCTAACCCTATACTTAACTAAATCCTAACTCTTTCCTGGTTTCTTCGCACACTGTTTTCGAAAGTCGCTTTCCAAAGGGTCGTTTGTATACGGAATGGCTTGGTAAAAGCTTTTTAGTCCGTTTTTTATGCCCATTCCGGTCGTCTGTCCTGGCCCAATCCAGCCACTTCAGTGCTTGATGACTCAGTCACTGTTTGATTTAGCTGAAGTACAGGTCACAGGCACCTCTTTTATAAGCTTTGTCCTTTATAACCTAAAATATAAGTCTTATTTATTATTGTAGGTGGAAAGCGAAGTTAATCAATACTAACGTTAAATATTAAGTGGAAAAGTCCAGTTCCCACATTGCGCGACTTCCGTCCAACCAAATCCATGCAAGTTTTTCCTTGCTACAATATCTGTTTTACCGATGGTCCTTTTATTGCTCATAATGTCCTTATAGTCAGCAGCTCGAGTTCGTTCAAGTCCTTTTTCTGCGCCTGTTCCGGTCCATTCTAGTCCCTTTCTTCTATTCCGGTCCATTTCAGTCCTACGCGGTCTTTCCATAGACAGACGAAGCCGGTTGTAAGATCGGTAAAACGCTTTCGTAACAACAGCAAAATGTATCGAAACTTATTGCTTAAACAAGCATCAAGTTACCTAGGTAACCTGTTTCAGTCACAAAACACGCAAACAGCTTCAGCTTTTAACGGACTGCGCAATTGTTACCGATGTTTCTCTGCGAAAAGCGAGCTGAAAGAGGTGGAAGTCACCAAAAATGACAGAGGTTACGAAATAGAACGATCAGACGTTTCGTTAAAACCAAGAAAAAATGTGCCATTTGTGAAAGAGCTGTTCGCCGGCAGGTATAATAAGGTATTGCTCTCTTTATACGTAAGTTCCTATTATTATAATATGTGACAATGAATTTATGACTTTTCAGAAGATTCGACCCCAAGAAGATTCGACCCCAGGCCGATTTGCGATTTTTTAGTATGAAACATTCGACCCCAATGATGAAAAGATTTGTTGAACGATTAGAGTAGAATACGCCTTAATGGACATGCTTTCACCACTTTGTTATTTTGTCAATGATGTCTGAGCATGATTTTTTACCAATTTGATTTGACACAAGACCTTTAATCTGAAAATAAGCAGGGGTGTTGGGGCAGCAGCCCCCATGTAGTAATAAAGTACTTCTATAAGTGTTTATGTGTCTCAGTATTTATGTGTCCACTAAAGTGCAGTTGTCCCAACGATTATATCTGGTTTTTGTTTTTGTGTACTTCAGGTTTGTGGAAATCCTATGTCCGACTTAAGAAAATTTTGCGTCGGACAAGTGACTTTCTCAATCGACATTTAAATTTTTGTTATGAGAGATTTAGAATTTTAGACCTCACACACTTCTGTGACAACAAAATTTATTCCACTTCTTTATGTTACCTAAGGTTAACAAATGTTAGAGCCATACTAGCATTAAAAATGTCTCCAATTGGCACAGGTGGCAAGGTGTAAGTTACACTTGATGATTGTCTGAGTACAATATAAATCTGGTATTTATTGGTGAAAGAGTAGAAAAGATAACATATTGCAGCTCTTTCTCCTTTTCAAACTGCGTTTTCAGAAGCTTTCTTCTTAAGTGTTGTAATAAACAAATTTGTCAATAAACTGTTTACCTCACAACAGAATGTTAGACTTGTCCACTTCAAAAGCATTTGCAGATGACAAAATCAATGTGGCTGAAGTGATGAAACTTGCCTTGAAAAGGGCAGAAAACATTGTAGAAAAAGGAGAAAATGCTGCTCATCAGCATTTTCTCCTTTTCCCACAATGTCTCTTATTTAGGGTCTTTTTGGTTGTTTAAACTCTAGATTGTTTGGTAAAGGGTTAAAGTTTGTAACATGCAGGTTTGTCAGTTAAGGTTATATATTCATATTTTGTGTGTGAAAAGAAAGGTCTTTTCCTTTATTTCAGGAATTGTTGGTATTTCCAGAGATGGAAAAGGAAGATGTTGGGTATCTTGAAGAATTGATAGCTCCGATAGAAAGATTTTTTGAGGAAGGCAGTAAGTTTTATTTTTAGCTTGGCTGTTTCGAAGAAAAGGTCAGGTTATTGTCATAGCCCTGTGGTTGTCTGCGTTGTCGTCCTCATGGTGATAAAACACATTGAGATTTTATATGGTCTCTGTTATTACTGAAGATATTTACCTCAAACTTAAACAAGTTGTTAACTATCAAAAGGGGAGCTCATATATCAAGGGCAGATAACTATCAAAGCATTTTTGACACAGTTGTGTCCCGTTTTTCACTTAAAATCCTGTGACTGCAGCCGAGTGTTGGCACCCACATACCATGCACTTGTTGTCAAACGTTACAGCTCAGTTGGACTTTTGTAGCTCAATTGGCAACCTACCGGGCTTGTGATATAGTGGAGGCAAATTTAACCCTTGGCCTTGCCAAACTACTGCCAGCTCCATGTCATATGTATTATGTAAAGTCACGTAATTCATTTTTATGAGATGAAACATTGCAGATTTTAAGATGATGTTGATAGTGCAAAGTGAATTCTTGATGTTTACTAATATTATGCTCTAGCCATATTGTTGACTTTTCTCTCTGCATGTATTGCAAAGTAGACTCCAAGTTAATATTGATAGTTAAATATTTGAACTGATTATGGCACTGATTAGTGACTGAATAATTGGATTCAAAATAAGAAGAGTTTTGATATCTCAAGTTGGAAGAATTCATTTGTTAAATCCATTGAAATTTTATCCCACCTTTAAAGGTTCTCACTCTGAACAAAATCAGGCTGGATTCATCATCTGATCATAAGATTGTGCTATCTAAAATGATTTCAAGAAAAAGCCACTCGATGTAACTTTAGTACATTCCCCACTAAAAGGTGGATGGATATTGTTTTGACACTGCCCATCCTTTGGTTCCCACCGTCTGATATTGTCTTCTGCACAAAAGTAACCCTGCCCCCTGCCATTGCACTGCCTCCTGTGACAGGGGATATCAGTTCAGTGTAATTTTTGTGTTTTTCATGTCTTTGTACAGTTGATTCTAAACAGATAGATATAGATGCAAAAATACCCGAGGAAACAATACGTCAGTTGGGAGAGCTTGGTTTATTTGGTCAACAAATTCCAGAGGAATATGGTAGGGAGATTTTGTTTTTGCTTCAGGTGTGGCTTTTGAGTCATTACCAAACAATCCTGAGTGTTAACGACCCTGAGGAATAAAGCTTTTGAAAACAGTGTGGTAAAAGAAGAAAATATCTTTTTCCTACAATATTTTCAACCGTTTTAAGAACCAATTCCACCTTTTAAGTTTTTGTCCGCAAATTCTTACAATTCGGACGAGTCTTAAATTTTGCTGTTTGGACAAGAGTGTGAACAGGCTGACATTGGTCAGCTCTCTGCATGCCAAAGGACATTATACCTGAGGACATTCTACCATTTGGTTACATTCTACCATTTGGAGACATTCTACCGTTTGGTTGTTGGATAAAATGGATGTCATAGATCCATAATTATGGATGACTTGTTTGGTATCATGCATCACAGTAATGCATTAAACAGCTTTTTTGCCAGAGTGCAGCTGGTGTCTTTGTGCAATATTATGTGGTCTTTTGAACAGCATTGTGCTATTACCAGAGCACTGCCCCATACTAGAGGATCCTGTGTTTTACAACCATTTTAACCAGTATTTGCTCCTTTTAACATCTTGTTTTCTACCCTTACCAAGACAAATCTAATTGTTTGACTCAGTGGTGAATGTGTTGGTATGAGGGTCCTTAGAATAGACACTTCATAGATTCTGCCTAGTACTGTTGAACTTAGCATGAATAAGTGATGCGTTGTTGTGATATGTCTAAAATAATGATGGAAAATCCATCATCAGTTCATCAATCTATCAATGAACCACATGAAGATTGCCTTCAAAGTTCAGTATGGATGAGGCTTATTTTCAGTTGTATGGTAAAGAAAGAAAGAGAAAATAGATGTTTAATACAGTGTCCTTTTCCACACAATCCTGAGTTTTAATGATCTTGAAGAAGAAGGGATTTGAAACATTGTAGGTAAAGGAGAAAATGCTGGTAAACAACATTTTCTCCTTTTCTTACAATGTTTTTTACCCTTTCAAAAACATATAGGTTATCATTTGGTCTATTTTTTTTGTTGTTGTTGTTGTTGTTGTTGTCTGCAGATCCTTTCCATGTGGACTAGTCTAACACTTAGCCATGTTGTAAAGGGATAACCAAAAACAACAAAAAGTATTTTTGTAGCTTATGACAATCAAAATCATTCTGCATATTAAGCACAGTTTGATATCATTTGTCTATTTTTAAAGTAAGCTATCATTATTTTGTTTGATGTAGGTGGGCTTGGACTGGGTGCTACAGGATATGCACGTTTAGCAGAAATAACAGCCCTTGATGGGGCTATAGCTGTGACCCTAGCTGCTCACCAGGCTATTGGACTAAAGGTAATGATCTTAAACTTTAGTATAGGGATTTAATTGGCAAACAATTTCTGTATCTCCCTATGAAAAAAAAAATGAATCAAGATCCCTTTAAATTTTTTATCTGCATCCCAAAGGATGCAAAGGTACACCCAGAATAAAAAACTATCGATCTAATCTGGTAAGTGTTTACAAGATGATAAAATTGTGTACTTTTGAAAGCATTTGCACACGACAAATTAATTTGTCTCAAAAATGGTGGGATCTTTCTTTCAAAGGGTGGAAATCATTGTGGAAAAAACAACAAATGCTAAGCTAATCATCACATAATTCTTGATCCATAAAACCCATTTTATCCAATGACCAAATGAATCTTGAGATAGAATGGTCCTTTGTCATGCAGAAAAATGACCAATGGCAGTAAGTATGGGTTCAGGTCAGCCTGCATGGACTGCACAGGCTGACCTTAGTTGATTCTTTTTGCTAATGCATTAAACCCCCTTCTAACAGAGTATGGCTAAATTGTATTATTGTTTTCATAGTCCAATTGGTATCACATCCTGGAAAGAATGGTGTTTGAAATGCCACAGAGAAAACATGTATTTGAATCTTATTTAAAGGACAATTGTAGGTGGATGTAATAGGATAAATACAGGTATTCACATAAGCGTATCTATTTCAAAGTTTGTAACTAGATGGAACCACCCTAAAACAAATCAGTAAGGCACTTGTAAAAGCCCTGTTAGCTGTTACATAGGCCTTCTACATACATGTATGTAAAATGAGGCTGTTTCGGGACAAGAATATGTCACAAAATACTGGTCAGTAAAAAACAGATATTCTCATGTTTTGAATCAAATTTGTCTACCAAGAGATTCCAAAACTTAAAGTCAGGACCCCTAATTCTTGACATCAGACTCAACTTTTTGTAACACATTAAAAACTATTCGTAAAACATTGTGGGAAAAGGAGAAAATGCTCATAACATGTCATTACACTGTATGCCACAATCTTTCAAATGTATTAACCCTTTACCGCACAAGAGAACTTGAGACTTGTCTGAACTGAAAACACTTGCAGATAGCAAAATTAAACTCAGGCTCAAATGAGAGGATTTGTCTTTGAAAGGGTATATAAATTAATACGAAAAGGAGAATATGCTGGTTACCAGCATTATTTGTTTTTCACTCAAAGTTTTGAAAAGCCTTCTTGATGAGGGTCATTAAAACTTGGGATTCTGTGGTAAAGAGTTAAACCTCAATTCAAAATTACCTTCTTCAAACTTCTGTTGTTGAAAAAGATAACATTCAAATTAGTCTCAAATGATTGAATTTGTCTTTGAAGGAATTGAACTATTGAAGGAAAGGGAGAAAGTGCTTGTTACTATCATTTTCCTTTCCCCAACCCACAATGTTTTTATGCCTTTTTCCTTTGGGTCATAAAACCAATGGGTTGTCTGGTAACGAGTTAAGTTAGTACTCCCATTGTTTTTGAGCAAAATTATTCAAAGCTCTGTACTCAAGTACATGTATAGTAAAATGTTACTATTTAATTCTCTACAGGGTATACTGATTGCTGGAAATGAAGCTCAGAAACAGAAGTACTTGCCAAAACTTGCTACAGCTGAACAGATAGCTGCTTTTGCTCTTACCGAACCGTCCAGGTAGTTATACACTGTCACATGATCAAGATAAGAGTGTCACATGACCATGGTTAGAGTCATATGATCAAGGTTAGGTGAATAGGCAGCTATATTCATTTTTAAGTCTTTACCAAATGACCAAATTCTGGACATGTCCAAACTGATAGCATTTGCAGACAAAAAGCGAGTCATCACACGATTATAGACCAATAAAATCCATTTTGTCTAACAGGCGACTGAATCTGGAGGAAGAGTAGTCCGTGGATATGTGCAAAATTTACAAAAAGCAAAACATTTCGACAAAGATTGACCTGTGTGGAGTGCACAGGCTGACCTGGGTCGATACTGTTTGAAGATGCATTTATTAAGCCCCCTTTTCACAGAGCATGGCTCAAACTCTTTTACACATTGACAGTGGGAGTGATGCAGCATCCATCCAGACCAGGGCTACAGAATCCGAGGATGGTCAAACATTTTATCTCAATGGATCAAAAATCTGGATATCCAATGGTGGAATGGCAGATGTGTTTACAGTGTTTGCTAAGACAGAGATTACCAATGCAGAGGTAGCAGCGATTTCTTCAGATGCAATCAAATTTTAACAACGTATCATTACACTTTAGTCTTTTTTTTTTTTATTTAAAAAATTTGGAGGTAACAGAATATACATGTATGTGGCTTAACTCTTTACCAAACGACAAAACTTTGGACTTTACCAAATTGAAGGCATTTCCCAGCGACAAAATAAATATAGCTCAAATGACTATTTCTATCTTTGATAGGATAGAAAACATTGAGGAAAAGGAGAAAATGCTGGTTACCAGCATTTTCTCCTTCTCCCACACTGTTTCAACAAGCCTTCTTTTTCAAAATTTTTCAAACTTTTGATTGTGTGGTAAAAGGTGAAATGATTGGATTACCTTTGAAACAGTAGAAAACATTTCAGAAAAGGTAGAAAATGCTCTAAAGAAATTCAGCTTGGCTATTTTTTAAGAAAACATTGAGGTATTGTGATAGATTTGTTGTTGTCTTAATCATCATTGTACAAAAATGAATTATTTTCTCATATCTCTATAATTAATGAAGATATGATATTTACTTGGAACTTTGGCTAGTTGTTAACTTTTTAAATTGGAACCACACCAGCAGGGCAGGTAACCATAGAACATTGTGTACACTATTATGCCCCTTTTTGACCTAGATGAATATGGTAACTTCCTAAAATTCTGAATTTAATAAATAGGGGGAGAAAGAAGACAAAGTGACTGCCTTCATTGTTGAGAGAGCTTTTGGTGGAGTCTCACATGGGAAACCTGAAGATAAACTTGGAATTCGTGGTTCAAACAGTAAGTTATCATCTTGATTGGGTTTTGGTTTGTTTTTGTTCTATAACCCTTAACCACACAATCCCAACTTACTACAACCCAGAGGAAAAAGCCTTTCAGAAACATTTTAGGAAAAGGAGAAAAAGTTGGTAACCAGCATTTTCTCCTTTTTCCCTCAATGTTTTTGTTTTACCCTATTCGAGATAAATTCCATCATTTGAGTCACATTTGAATTGTCGTCTGCAAATATTTTGAATTTGGACAAGTCCACATTTTTCTTGTGTGGGTAAGAGATAAAGTGCCTTGTGTGGCTCAGTGTTGAAAGTATGGGATTTATAATCCTGTTGTCTCATGTTTGATCTGTCTGCTTCTGGGTTTTTCAATGCAAAAAACTTCAGAGCTCAGGTGAAACTTGGTGAAACTTGGGGCTCTAGTGACGAAGCAATTTGTCATGGTAGTGTAATGTTGAAAGCAGTGTAAAGCACCATTGAATCAATCACCTCATTCCAAGATGGTACTAATTTTCGATTCTGCTGGGCATTTGAAATATTTTTGGTCAGGATTCTTAAAGCAGGTTTCTACAGTTATACTTTTTTTATTATCAGTGTATCAACAATTAAATTGCAAGAATGTAGGAAATTGATTAATAGCAAAAAGTTTCGGCCCAGGTCAGCCTGTGCGGACTGCGCAAGCTGACCTGGGTCGATACTTTTTGTTGATGTATTAAGCTCGCTTTTCACAGAGCATGGCTCATATAATTCATGAATTTTTATTTTTTATGGTAGCTGTTTGTAATATGTTCTTTTAGTAGCTCTTGTCTTATTAATCTATTGACAGCATGTGAAGTTTACTTTGACAATTGTCCAGTGCCAAGAGAAAATGTTATAGGGGAAGTTGGTGGAGGATTTAAGGTAAGGTTAGACTTCAGAATTTTATAAGAGACATGACATTCCATTTTTAAACAATTTCTATCTATTTTTATTCTGTGTATCTATTTCTTACCTGCAAGGGTTATCCTAGATCTAGATTACCATTCACCAACAAATTAAAATGTATTTCTAATTGTAAATTCCTAGCCCAGCTATCTGAATGGTTGGTGAATATGGCCCCTGTTCTTCTTCATTTTTCTCTTCTTTTTTTTTTAATGTTTTCTTACTTTTGTGTATTTGAGACAAAATCATTCTAGTCCAGTCCAATATGAAAGAATATTGTAAACAACAGATTTGATATCTCAAATGATTAGATTTGTTTGGTCACCTGCATTTTTCTTTTCAAAATGGAAATAATCCACATGCAAGAAATTTAAAGGGGTTCTTATGCTTGGATTTGTATGTAAAAGGTTAAAACATTTTGGAAAAGTATAAAATGCATGATAATATGATAATGCTTTTGAAAGCTTTCTTCCTCAGAGTTAAGCAAAAATTAGATTTTTAGATAAAGGGTTGATGTAATTGTTTATTTGTTTGTCTACAGATTGCTATGAATATATTGAACAGTGGCAGGTTTAGTATGGGAAGCTCGGGTGCTGGAATTCTGAAAAAGCTGATAGGTAGGCAGGCTGGTGATTAGTTTTCTAGATTATAATAGAATATTTACTACATGTGATTTGATTTTTTCTCATATCACAGGACTCATTCCTCTTTACACTCCACTTTTTATTTACAATTAAATACCATGGCCAATTAGAAAAATGAAATTGCATTTTGTTATCTTTTAGCTCTTTTAGACAAAACTGAGCAGGTTTTATTTATCACCAGCTGTGCATCATGTATTTTTGGGTTTGTTCAAATATTTAATGTTTACACAATGGTTGATTCTTATTGCAAACATCTTCCTCCTCTGAAACTATTGCGGAGCCTGGTAGTAATATACATAGTACAAGGCCCAACACTTAGGTTTTGACTTATTTTTGATAAATAGCAAGCTGCAAGGAGCTGTAAAGGGCTGTCATTACCCTCTTGCCAGCAATACACAGCTGTTTATGGCTTGGCTTACTTTCTCATAATAACACGCTCTTAAAAGGCTCAACATTGTTAGTAGAGAAATGCCTCATATTTTATCATAAACATGGGTTCACAACAATATTTTTTTCTCTTTTTCAGGTTATACAGCTGAGCATGCTGTGGCAAGAGAACAGTTTAAAACAAAGTTGAAAGACTTCCAACTTATTAAGGTAAATCACGAAATTCATACCCAAAATTTGATAGGTAATGACTGTCACATAATCTCTTTACCAAACAATTTCTTTTTTGATTTATCCTGAGTAAGACAGCTTTTGAGAACACTTTGGTAAGCAGCATTTTTTTCATTCACTAAAGTTTTCAAAAGCTTTCTACCTATGAATTGTTTAAACAGCATTTCTCATTTTCTCACAATATCTGCCACCCTTTGAAAGGATGGCAAAGATTGTGAGAAAATGAGGAAAGGTTGTAGTAAATAAGTTTTTGCTTGTAACACACAATTGATTCTCTTCCCAAAGTGTTCTTCAAACTGTTGTAAAAACATATTATCCTTCACTACAAATGTTTCTCCTCTTTTTTTAACTTTGGTAAGGCCAATAATTAGCTTTTATAGTTATAGGTTCAATGTAAACAAGTTGGCGATTAATTGTGTACATTTTGTCTGTGTTATGTTGCAGGAAAGATTTGTTTGTTTGATGTTTAACATCATTTCAACATTATTAAAGTTATATCAAAACAGTAAGTGCACTTATCGAAGTGTTGCTTTATATTTTTAATGGATACTTTGCACAATACTTTTTCCAAGACACTGGCTACTGTTCTTACGCTGCTCGAATCAAATATAAGCACCAGGAAAGTTACTACAACATACTATTCCGTATATATCCTTTTTGCTGCATTCTTAAAGTAACTGTAATTTACAATTACTACGAATGATATGGTTACAGGAGAAATTTGCTAGAATGGCAGTGACAACCTATGCTATGGAAAGTATGGCATATTTAACAGCTCAAACAATAGATAGCTGTGATGAACCAGACGTGTCCGTGGAGGCTGCAATGGTGAAGGTTAGTGACAATCCCCTGTAGTCATGGTATTACCCTTTCCCACCTAATTCCAAATTTTAATGACCTTGAGGAAGACACCTTTTTGAAAACATTGTTGGAAACAGAGAAAATGCTGGTAGCTAGCAAAAACTATATAGCCTTGCAGTTCATTGGTCACAGTAGTTACGGTCTGATCAAGAAAAAGCCAAAATTTTAACAGAGTGTACAATCAATCACCAAATAGTTTTCTAATTTCGTCTTTTACTTAGCATCACAAAAAATATTATTCAGTTTCATCCAAACATTTGAAAGAAAGTCAACCTTGACCTTCACCACTGTCCTGCTGCTATTTTAAAATTGATTAATGTGACTTACATGATCTAAATGTGTCATCAAGTATGTTTTTTAATAAGACGATGTGTAATAAATGATTTTAGAGGGTGGGGTAAATGGTATTAAGCATGTAGGTTCCGATGACATTGTTTGCACTTCCAGTATATTTTTCTTCCATTCTGAACTTTTATTTTGAAAATGAAAGCTAGCTGAGAAAAAAAGAAATGTCCGAGTCAAGGTATTTACAGACAAACCACTAGAGGGCGCCGATTTTTGCTATGACGGAAAAATACTGATTATCTTGAAGCAATATGTACTGTGAACCTTACATGACATGACTATATATTAAACATGTAGATTTACTATTTAGTGCTAAATATTTTGAACATGTGTACCCCTACAAATATACCACAAAGGTTAAAGTGAAGATCAGTAACATTAAAATTGTAAAGAAAATGGTTTTGAAAGGATAAAAATCATTTTGGAAAAGAAGGAAGAAGTACTTGTTACCACTATTTCCTGCTTTTCCACAATGTTTTCAAAAGTCTTTCTCATGCGGTCATAAAACCCTGGATCGTTTGATGTCAGGACACATGTGTACTTAGAAGAAACCTACTGACAATATATGCTGTATTCACCAAAAAGTCTTTCAGGTTGATGTTACATATGGATACCAATTAAATACCTCATGATACAAAGTCTTAGCTGACTGCTTAACTCTACCAAACCACAACATTTTGGGTTTGTCCAATTTGAAAGCAATAGCAGACGACAAATTAGATTTGGCTTGAATGACTGGACTTATTTTCAAAAGGATAGAAAACATTATTGAAAAAGGAGAAAATGTTGTTAACCCTTTACCACACATGACGCCTTTTAACGCTCCTGAAGAAGAGGCCTTTTGAAAACATTGTGGGAAAAGGAGAAAATGCTGGTAACCAGCATTTTCTCCTTTTCCCATGAAGTTTTCTACCCTATCAAAGAAAAGTTGCGTTATTTGAGCCACTATGAAATTGTCTTCTGCAAATGCTTTCAATTTGGATAGGTCTTAAAGTTTGTCATGTGGTAAAGGGTTAAGCAGCATTTCCTCCCTTTCCAAAAGTTTTCCATCTTATGGTTATTCAAACTCTGGATTGTATGGTAAAAGGTTAACAAATACATCTTTACATAAAGGAGATAAACAGAATGAAGAAGTCTTTAACATGAAGACACAGAAACCATTTCGACTAAGGGATAAATTTTGTATAACAAGCAATTTCTCCTTTAGCCTAAATATTTTCATAATTGGATTGCTGCAAACCTGCAAAAAATTTGCTGTATATTATGACTTTCATGTTAAGAAAGTGGATAAAAAAAAAAAAATCATTTAAGTATATCTGATTACAGATTTTCAGTTCTGAAGGCTGCTGGGATTGTGCCAGTGAATGTTTACAAGTGTTGGGTGGACTTGGCTATATGAAAACCTATCCATATGAGAGATATTTAAGAGACGCAAGAATTCTGATGATATTTGAGGTAATACCCACCTTATCCTGTGAATTTGATATTATTTCTTTATTAAACAATCCCAACGTACAATGGCCCTAACAAAGACAACTTTTCCTACAATATTTTCTACCCTTTGAATGACAGATTTCGTATTTTCAGTAACATTTAATGTGTTGCTTGCACATGCTTTCAATTTGGAGAAGTACAAACATTTATTGTACTGTAAAAAGCTATGGTAATATCTAACGTGTTCTCTGAATTTGATGCTATTTGAGGTAATATCTACTGTATCCTCAGAACTTGATGGTTTTTGAGGTAATATCTACTGTATCCTCAGAACTTGATGGTTTTTGAGGTAATATCTACTGTATCCTCAGATTTTGATGCTATTCAAGGTAATATCCACTTGTTCTGTGAATTTGATGCTACTTCTAGTGTCCAGTGAACAAATTGCCATTTTAGGTAATATTCACTGTGTCCTGTGAACTTGATGCTATTTGAGTTAATATCCCTGTGTCCTGTGAACTTAGTGCTGTTTGAGGTAATATCCACTGCGTCCTGTCAACTTGTACTGTTTGCAGTTATATTCAGTGTCCTGTGAACTTAATGCTGTTTGAGGAAATATTTACTGTGTTACAGGAGACCACTTAAATACAATACCTGATAACTGCGTTGGAGAGATATCTCTTTAGCTCAATGGTTATGGTGTTGGTCTTTCAAACCTCGAAAAACAGGGTTATTTGTCCGCCATGGGTTTGAATCCAGCCAGATGCAGTTTGTGTTCCAGCCATGCATTTCTTCATTTGTTTCTTTGTTACGGACTTTGTTCGTAAGAACTGTGTCCTGTGAACTTGATGCTATTTGAGTTAATATCCACTGTGTGCTGAGATTTCAATGTCAATTTGTTTATGGCCTTTGAAAGATAACTTAATTCTTTCAAAATCTTTAAGCATGTCTGGTTGTATAAATACACGCTTGAAGCAAGTACCGGTATGTGTTGAAATAGAAATTTTTTTTATTCATTACTGTTGGACATCATTCAAGACTTATCCTCATTGAAAACGTTGGTAAATGAAATTTGCTTCTTTGAAAAGGCAGGACACATTGTTAGCCTTCCCCTTTTCCCACAGTGTTTTTGAAAGATATCTCCCTCGGGGTCATAAACACACAGGTAAGGGTTAATTACAGTACATAATAGGTAGATCACAAAATATAAAACTCAAGGGTCTAGAAAAGAATTCAATAAGTTGTCAGCTGCTGCCTAGAATATATACAGTAGCTCTTGATAGACCTAAAGGCTTTTTTTGTATGTTGCCTTTCTTAATTTTTGTAAGTTAAGTGCTTATTTTGTTTGTCTTTCCAGGGAACCAATGAAATATTGAGATTGTATGTTGCACTTACAGGGTGTCAGTTTGCTGGTAAAGAATTAAAAGAAATGCTAAAGTATGTATTTTCTCTTCTGTTTTTCAGCCTTTAACCGTTGAGCTTTTTGAAGCATTTTTTTTTTTCCCTATAAATCCTTTCAGGGAAAAGCCTGGCCTGGTAGCTCAGTGGTTAGCGTGCGGGACTCGTGACCTGGAGGTTGTGGGTTTGATACCTGGCTGCGCCGAACATTCTTTCTGGCGAATTTTTCACCTCTCATCTCTGTTGCACCTCTGATGAGAAAAGTAGTCAGTGGCTTTGGATAGAAAGTTGTGTCAGTACTGGTGAAAGAAAGCCAGGAAACATATGCATGTGTCACTGACCGCCATGATATGACCTAAGCTGTTAAAATGGCATTTAACTCCAATACAAACCAAACCAAACTTATGGAGAAAGGTTATAAACACATTACTAAAAAAGAAACACACTGTGATAACAGCATTTTGTCCCCTGTCCACCATGTTTTTTTTTTTTTTTTTCAACCTTTCGGAAAGCAAAACCTGTTGTTTGAGTTGTGTTTAATTCGTCACCTGAAAAATGTTGCAGTATAATTAAACTAGTGTTAAATCTTGTTGTCTGGGAAAGAGATAAAGTATGGAAATAATGGAAAATGGCATTTTTTCTTCAGTGAAGAAAATTGAATGAATTACAGGTTCAAGGCTTTTTTTTTTGACTCTTCATATTCATGTCTATGAGTGTTAATACAAGATCAGACTTGGTGTTGGATTCTGTTGTGTCCTGAGCAACACAGCCTGTGTTCTCCTCCTTTTATCTCAATGTTTTCAATTTTACAAGACCAAACACCATCATAGGACCACATTTACCTTGTTGTCTGCTTTTTTTTGTACTTCGGTAAAGTGTAAAGAGAAAATGATATTGGATAAAGTTATAAATTTATATTTTTGAAACATAACTCTTCAAGTCTAAGTGACAAAAGAATCAAATAATAGGTAAAAGTTTTCACTTAAACTGGATCCAGTTAAACAATCTGATATGAACTTTATTCTATGTGCAAGCTTTGTTGACCACGTAAGCCAAACGGACCAGTGTTTTCATGATCATGAGGTAAGGCCTTTTGAAAATATTGTGGAAAAAGCAGAAAATGGTGGTAAAATAGCATTTTCTTATTTTTCTGTAGTGTTTTTTGTTCTGTCAACCAGAAATCCAATCATTTGAGTTGCTTTTGGAGGTAAAACTTGACCAGTAACTCCAGTATTGGATTTAGGGAATTGTAGTTTTAAACTGCATTTGCAGACAAAACAAAATATTACTTTGTGCATTGGATAAAAACCTTTTTTTATTGCCATATCTGTTTTCGTTTGTTTTACAAATTTTTAGAAAAATGAGAAACCCATTGGAACATCCATCAGTATTTTTTGAGGGACTTAAAAAGGGATTATCATTCAACAAGTTTGGGGATCCCTCACTAAAGCTGAAACTTAGTGAAGAAGTTCATCCTATGATGAGGGTAATGTATTTATCTTCTGAAGTCCTCCTTAAAGCAACAATAGTAGCCAGAAGTAAACAAAGCATGTGTTAAAATGCATGTAAATCATACTATTTAACCCTTATCCTGCTAAATAACTAACATGAAACTTTAAAGCCATATTTTGCCATTTCAAAGCTATTTTTTTGGGAGAACGATATGTTCTTATAGGACAGTGTAGATCCAAGATCAGACTGCACATTCTGTGCAGTCTGATCTGGATCTACACTGTCATCAAAATGTCAGTGAGTCTCGCTAATCAGCCTAAGGGTTAAAAGTATGAAAATTATTGTGAAGGTGACAATATTTCCTGTACGGTTGGTCCCAGTCCTAGTCACTGTCAGAGAAATTAAGCTCAAAACTAGGTTAAAACCTGCCAGATCACTCTATTTTTTTTTTACTTTTTTCCTAAATTTAAAATTCATTTTTTTGCCAGTGACTAACACTTTGACCTACCACACTGTCACAGATTGTCATCTTCTTGATATTTTACATACTTTTAAATGGTATTTTTTAAATTTAAATGCATTTTAACACCTGCATTGATTTTTTTGCCACTATTGGGCCTTTCATTTAATGCTTCATATGTTAGACTAGTAATTCAGGGCGCTTGGATTTTTCCACAGCCAAAGGGTTGTTTTTTTATGGAGCGTCCTGAAGTTAAACTTCATAGCCCAAGCCAAGTGCTAATAAAAAATTGGGAAACTGAAATA
The DNA here is from genome assembly GCA_946811185.2 of Hippopus hippopus. Lineage (NCBI taxonomy): Eukaryota > Metazoa > Mollusca > Bivalvia > Cardiida > Cardiidae > Hippopus > Hippopus hippopus. The sequence continues at coordinate 63,932,444 of OX328102.1, read as the reverse complement.
TAAGTGCACTGTTGCCATGATATGACTTAAATAATGTTGAAGTAAAGATGTTAGTATTCTTTGTGAAGATCTTCATCCTGTAACCTTTTACCACAGTGTCCAGAATTTTAACGACCTTGCAGAGGAAGCCTTTTGAGGAAATTGTGGGAAAAGGAGAAAATGCTGGTAACTAGCATTTTCTGCTTTTCCCACAATATTTTCTACCCTATCAATGACAAATTCCATCATTTAAGCCATATTGAAACTGAAGTCTGTGAATACTTTCGTTTTGGACAAGCGTACATGTGGTGAAGAGTTAACAAATATTTGGATGGTTTTATTACCCAGAAGAAGGGTAATGTAAACATTGTTGAATATGAAGAAAATGCTGGTAACCAGTATTTCTCCTTTTCCCACAACATTTACTATACTTTAAAAAACAAGTTCAGCCATTTGGGTAGTTTGTTTATTAGGAGTATCTTACTCCTAGAAAATTTTAATTCATGGTAAGCCTTTTCTACATGTCAAAATTTTAGACTTTTCCATATTGAAAGCATTTGCAGACAACAAATTAAGTGTGGCTGGAATTATGAAATTTGACTGTGAAAGAGTAGAAAACATTGTGGGAAAAGGAGAAAATGCTGGTAACCAGCATTTTCTCCTTTTCCCACAATGTTTTCGAAGCTTTCCTTCTCAAGGTTGTTAAAACCAGGGATTGTGTTGTAAAGTGTAAAAAGATAGCTGTGAACAATCAGTTGTGTGAAATTTTAAGAACATTGTCATCTTGTTTTATGAGTTAGTGTATATCTTTTAACATGATTGTGATTTCAGGACAACTGTGCGCAACTGGAAAAAAGCAGTATATTGTTTGGTGATGCTGTATCTCACCTGCTAAGTAAACATGCTAAGGTATAGTATACCTCTGGATATTTTTCTTTTATCTAATTAATCCTTTACCAGACAATTCTCAGATCTAATGACCACTGAGGAAGAAGCCTTTTGAAAACATTGTGGAAAAGGAGAAAATAACAGAACTTTCCAAAATCTAGCACAGTTCATTAGTAGGCTTTTTGGACCAAATTATATCATAATATTCAACTATTATACTCAACCATTTGAATCAGTTGCTAAATTTTACTTTCAACAGAAAATTGTGAATGAGCAGTTGATGCTAAAACGTCTAGCAGATATGGCCATTGACATTTATGCCATGACAGCTTGTATTGGTAGATGTTCAAGGTCCTTGAGTATTGGACTGAAAAACGCTGAGCATGAGGTAACGTAGATACCCTTTCAAGCAATAACCATAACTTAACCCTGCATCTGTGCACTAGATGTCCAGAGTTGCCATAAAACATGCATTCATTCATCCATTCATTCATTCATTCATTCATTCACTATCTCATTCATTCATTAATTCCCCAAATGTCATGACAAACTATACGGAAAAATGGGCAAGATGACTGAAGATTACCATCAATTTTTTTTTTCCAACCTTGATTTTTACCTTACATAAGCAAAAATATACACGTGAGCCACATTTGTCTTTAAATATTCTCTAAATTTGTCATCTTGTTTGCTGAGCCAGCACATTGTTGATCAGCATCACACTGAACAGAATGTGTCCCACTGTCTCCTATTATCGACCAATCTAATTACTTGAGCCACATTTAGTTCACTGTCTTAAATTTCTTCATGTCTAGGCAGGTCTGAAATTTTGCTGTCTGACAGAGCTAAAACTACACACATTGTAATAGTGTTATCTTAAATCTTTGTCTTACCAATGCAACTTTCTGCCACTGGAAGATGACCTCTATTGACAGCATTGTCATTCTTTTTGAGCAGTTTTTTCCCGCTTTTGCCAGAAAGTTTTCCTTTATATTAGTGTAACATATATCAATATCATGTCAATTAACTCTTTACCAAACAAAAAAATTTTGGACTGGACCAAATTGAAAGCATAATTATGCAGATGTGAAAGTCGCTAAATTGATGATTTCTGTCTTTGATAGGGTAGGAAACATGGGTGGGAAAAGGAGAAAATGCTGGTTACCAGCATTTCCTGCTTTTCCAACAATGTTTTTAAAAGCTCTCCATTTCAGGGTGGTAAAAAGTCGGGATTGTGTGGTAAAGGGTTAACCATACTTTACTTTGAAATCTTCATACTCATCTACTCTTACAGTATAATGTCATCTGCAAATGTTTTGAATATGGATTTGAAAGTTCGGGTCTTGCATGGCTGAGTGGAGAGTTTAGGACTTTTATCTTGAGGCCCTGGTTTGGGTGAGACACTTAAGAGACCTAGCTTAATACTGATTAAATCCAGTACGAGTATATGAGCTGTTGCAATATGACAGAAATGATATTGAAAACGGGATGAAACACCATTCAATCAATCATTCAATCAACCAGTTAATCAATAGTCTAAAAGTTTGCCATATCGTAAAGAGTTAAAGGAATGTACCTTATACCTCCGATATTTGTCTTTTATACTGTATAAAAATTTCAGGTTTTCAGTACATAGCCACTCCTTTATTTATTTCAGAGAATACTGACCAAATTATTCTGTAAACAAGCATATGAAAGAGTCTTGAAGAACATTGAAAAAATTAAAGAAGGTATGTGTACACAGTTAAGAGAATTGAATATACAGTGAAATTATTCATACTGATATTACTTATTTCAATTAATGAAAGTTTCATAGCCTGGCCTGGTAGCTCAGTGGTTAGCATATCTGACTCATGACCTGGATGTTGCGGGTTCGATACCCGGTTGCAGCAAACTTTCTTTCCGGTGATTTTTTCACCTCTCACCTCTGATGCATGTGAAAAAAGTAGTCAATGGCTTTGGAAAGAAAGTTGTGTCTGGTATGAGAAAGCCAGGAAACATGTCACTGACCACCATGATATGGCCTAAGCTGTTAAAATGGCGTCAAACTTCAATACAAACAAACGAAAGTTTCATTTTTTTTTTATGCAATACTCATGTGGTTTTCTACATTTTTTCATTTATTTGGATCGTTATACAAAGAATGAAGTATACCACGTAGCAACAGCTTCATACAGTGTAGACAAAATATCTTGTAGAAAAAAAAAAAAAGAAAATAAGATAATAACATGCCCTCATGTGTTGCAAATACATTACTGAAGATAAGGCAATAAGGTATGTGAGTGCATATTCCAAGGATGCAAGTTCTGTGCAAAATTCACACCTTCGATATTAGGTTTCATTAAGGTATGAGACCTCCTGGGTATAAATGAAATCAAATTGGCACTCACCCTACACTTGCATTTCAACATCAGTCTGGCAGCATCCCCCCCCCCCCCCGTTCCACACACACATATAACCCTCCCAGGCATTTTTTTTTTGGGGGGGGGGGGACTAGTCCTTTAATGTCAGCAGATGTAAGAAGTCCTGTCTAACTTATTGACTAAGGAGTAGGATTTGTTATCACCAAGACTGGGACTTTAGTGGAAGTGTCCTTGGGTAAGATACTTCAGTACCTAGTACTGGCAAAACTGAGGACCTATATGAAAGAGTGGTCTTTCGCCATGATTTGACTGTATAAATGATAATTTTGCAAATTAGCTTAACTTGTTACCAAAGGACAAAATTTTAGACCCGTCGGTATTGAAAGCATTTGGAGACAATAAAATAAATGTGACTCAAATACCAAACACATTTTTTGTAGTGTAGAAAACATTGCTGGAAAAGGAGAAAATGCTGGTTACCAGCATTTTCTCCTTTTCCCACAATGTTTTCAAAAGGCTTCTTCCATGGGGTCATTAAAACTTGGGATTGTGTTAAGACATCATGTATTCAGTAGGTTTATAACAAGACATTTGAACAACAAAATTTTGTCTTTATTCAAGGTTCACAGAAGAACGGAGATGACGAAATCACGCTGATTGCAGACACAATTTTCCAAAACAAAGGATATGCAGCAGAGCATCCATTGAAACATAATTTATAACACTTGTGTTCATCTTATCAATAACCACACAGTGTAGTGTCTGCTGCAGCCTTTACCAAACAATTCAGTGGGAAAGAAGCCTTTTAAAAGCATTGTGGGAAAAGGAGAAAATGCTGGTAACCAGCATCTCCTTTTCTCACGATGTTTTCTTTTGTATCAAAGACAAAATCTTACCATTTAGACTGGTCCAAATTCAAAGCATTTGCAGAAGACAAAATAAATGTGACTCAAAATTCTAACTGTTTTTTGAAAGGTAGAAAACACTGTTGAAAACAGAAAATGTTGGTTTCTAGCATTTTCTCATTTTCCCACGATGTATTTATCAGCTGTCTTTCTCAGTGTTGTTAAAACTCGGGGTTTTTTGATAAAGGATTAAAGACAAAATTCGTGATTCAGTCAAAAGTGCTGTGGAAAAAAAATGGAGAAAAAGAAGTGATTTCTTTTAACAAACAGTGCCTCCTTTTTCCATGTTTACTGCTGGCTAGATTGAAAAACATTTATTTGTGTGGTAATAGATCAACAATGTGATATTTCCTTGAAAGATTTAACTGGTTTTTTCTTTTTTTGTATGCCATTTGACCCTTTGCCACACGGTCCCAGTTTTAACGATCTTACAGAAGGCTTTTGAAAACATTATGGGAAAAGGAGAAAATGCTGGTAACCAGCATTTTCTCCTTTTCCAAGAATTTTTTCTACACCTCTAAAGAGAAATCTTAATCAAATTTACTTTGTCATGTCATCTGCAAATGCTTTCTATTTGAACAAGTCTAAATTTCTACGTTTGGTAAAGGGTTAAACAAATAAATGGACAGTACAAGTGACATTGGATAGAACAGGGAGAATTATCTCTTCATAGACCTTTGAAACAATATCTTTAATGTTTCTAAATTGAATCAGTGCTGCTTTAAAGCTGTTTTTCATGTCCTTAGTCACATACTGAACTATGTTCTACATGTTTAAAGCGTAAACTTCATACTTTTGTTTTTCTGGTGAACTCTTTACCAGATGACAATATTTTACACTTCTTTATTTTGAAAGCATAATTAGTAGGCATTATATTAAATTTGACTCAAATGATGGGGATTGTCTTCTCAAAGACAGAAAATTTTGTGGGAAAAGGAGTAAATGTTGGTTTCATTGGTTGCAAGCATTTTCTCCATTTCCCTAATTGCTTTCAAATGTCATATAACTAAGAGTTAAACTGATGTTCTGTGATGGTCATGTAATTAAATCTCTGTAAACAATCTTTGCTTATTTTGTGAATCTCTATAATATTATAGTAAATAATTCAAGAGCTAGAAACAAATCTTACACTCACCCTGTACCAATCCCATGCCTCAATTCTTTACCACACAACCAAATTTTGAATTTGTCCAAATCAGAAGCAAATGCTTATGACACATTAAATGTGGCTGAAATTATGGGATTTGTTTCTGTAGAAAACATTTTGGAAAAAGGCAAAAATGCTGGTTACTAGCATTTTCTCCTTTTCCTACAATGTTTTCAAAAGGGTTCTTCTTTTTGCACAATGTTTTCAAAAGTTTTTTTTTCAGTGGAGGGTCATTAAAAGAGGGGACTGTGTGGGTGTTATAGGATCGAGTCATTTTTGTGACAGTTCTATTGAATTTCTCTCATGGCTGTTTATATTTTGTAACTTATCTGAACTTGATTGCTTGCATACAAAATTGTTTAAATTGTGTAATTTTGCTTTGTATTTTGTTCATTAAAACTATGTTACCATATTTGTTGTCATTATCCTAGTATTACTACAATTTACCTAAAGATATAGTTAGCAGTGAAATGCTAATAAATCATTTACCAGCTTAGACAAACTTGCAATCAATAAAGATAAAAGAAATCTTGTAAAACATGCATAGTGGACACCAAGTGAAATACTTGAATGCATTATTAAACATTAAGGCAAACAGAAATTGCACATTCAAGCAATTTCTAGCACTTTCATGCCCAAGAAAACTAGAGCTGTCACTGAATGTGACTTAATAACCCTGCCAGCGCTTTGACAGAAACAAGCAATTTAACAAAAAATTTTCTAAGTTGGAGGGGAGATTACCCTTGAATCATAGGGAGTAGATGATTGAAAACTGCGTCTTGCACAACTTCAGTATACGATCAATGTATGAACAAACTTTCAACACAATAGCAGCAAAACTGTAGGAGTTCGCAACACAAAATTACTAGTATTTTGTACACAGACGGATGGACGGACAGACAGGCTGATTCCAGTATACCCCCGAAAACATTTTTTGCTGGGGTATAAAATTTCTGGGGTAGATAGTGTTTGTTTGGTTTGTCTGCCTGCCTTTGACATTTTCAGGTCCAGGTCATGATTTTTTTTTTCCTTTTACATAAATGTTGACCACATCCAAACAATGTGTTTAGAGCAAGAGGCATGTCCTTAGGGAAAGGGTCAAGGTTACAGCAAGGTCAAATTTTTTGGGGGGGGATAGTGTTCATGTGTGGCCTGTATAATTTTTAATTATACACAAATTTTAGTACAATTTTGCAGGTTTATCAACAACATATAGAGGATGTGTTGCACGCAAGAACCATGTACAGAGGTCAAGGTCACAGCATGGTAAACTAGAGCCGTCACTGAATGTGACTTAATGCCCCCGCCAGCGCTTTGACAGAAACAGGCAATTACTAGTATTTTGTACACAGACGGACACACGGACAGGCTGATTCCAGCATACCCCAGAAAACATTCGTTTTGCGGGAGTATAAATATATATGAAAAGGGAAATTTCGGGGGTTAGGGTTTTTGTCCAGATTGAAGCTTTCAATCATGACTGAATAGCAACATAACTGCAGAATTGTCAGCCAAATACAGAAAATATAACCCGCATGCATAGCCATGTCTCTAAGTCAAAGGTCAAAGTCATGGCAAGGTCAACCGTGAATATTTAATCACAAGAAAATCATGAATGAGTCATGAGCAAGCATCAATGTCACAGCATGGTCAGATTTTCTTTTTTATTTTAGGGGAGGGGGGGGGGGGGGGGGGGCCCGGTGGCTGGTACATGCCCAGGCTGCGACATTTTTAATGATGGATGAATTTCAGTGCAACTTTGTAGAGTCATTAAAACCTTGAGTGTTGAGAATTGGAAATTATATTAACAGCAGCTGATTTTCACTTGATCTAAACCATTTGAGCAACATTGCTATTTCTGTCCATAGTTTCTGAAGAGAACTCACTAACCCACTTTCCAAAACAATCCCTTGTTTCACAACTATGGAACAAAGGCTTCTAAACATATTATGGGAAAAGGAGAAATTGGTTATGAGCATTCTCTCCTTTTCCTGCAGTCTCCCATAACAACATTGGTCAAAGACAGACCCCATCATTTCATTCATCCCAAGTTGTGCGGGAAGGCAACCAGTGGCTTTGGGAGAATATTGTGTGAAGTAATCGCCAAAGAAACTTCAGGAAAGCATGGAGAGGTACACTGGCCACCAGGATAAAACTGAAGTAATGTTGAAAACAGTGTTAAATACCATAAAATCAATCAAACTTTTATTTATCCTCTTCTAATTTATTCATCCTCTTCTAATTTTGCTGCAAATGCTGTCATTTTGGACAATCCTTTTGTAAAGTGCTTTGAAATTGTACAAGGACAGAGATATGGACAGAACGTGAGGAGATGGAGAGCGATCACAGTAACTCTTCTGTGCTTCGATAAGCTAAAAATGAAGACTGCAAAACAATAATTTCTTCACATAGACCTTTATTTGCAGATAACTACAACATAATTTAGAAACATGTGTTTGGTCTGTTGGTTGTAAACCTTGGGAAGTGCAGCTTTCTGTGTATTCTGTGAGTCAGAGGGAACTTTATCTTCGCATTCTGCAAGAAAAAGAGGTATATCTAACATTTCATAAAAGTTCATTTACACTGTCTCAATATCTTTTCTTCATCGAACAGTACAAAGTATGTGATTTACAGTGCCATGCCTAAGGACATTCCCAGTACCATGAGACCAATGCAGCTCACTCAAATCTGTGTCTAGATATCCTAAACTCTCTATCATAAAATCTTGATTTTTAATGACCCTGAAAGAAAAGTGCAAACATCAAGGGAAAAGGAAATCAACATTTAATTTGTTGTCTGCAAATACTTTCAATTTTAACTTTATTTATTTCCTGGGTTTCACCAGTACTACGCAAGGGCTCTGAAGTGTCTTGCCCAAGGACACGCCCACAAAAAACCTTTCAGCCAATACTTTACAAACTTTCTACTACACACAGACACAAACAAAAATCAAAATGTTCAATAGAGGACATACATGGAACTGTTTGATGTTGGGTCGTCTAGTTTTGCAGGCAGGAATCTCCTCAACTCTCATGATCTGAATAGTAGAGGCCCGTGCCCTGTGACGTGCACCCATGTCTCTATCTGTTCATGAAAAATAATAATAATACATAGTAGTTCTTGAGTCTTCAGTGGTTTTGATCTCCAAAGGAAAGCAGTACCAGGTTTAAGAGCAATGTTGAAACTTGATTCAGTTTCATGTCCAAAATATAAACATAAAATGCGACAAGTTTAGCATTACTATCGCACATTTATTTAACCCCAACATACACAAAGTACACCAGGTAAGCAAGCATGTGCATTATCTAATTTGTTGACTTGATTTTGTACAATCTCAACAAATTCCTAGATAGATTACAAGTTTAGCGTGACAACTGCTTGATTGATTGCATGGTGTTTCATGCCATTATCAACATTATTGCAGTCATATCACGGTGACATCTCACAATCATGTGTTTCCTGGGTTTTACCAGTACTAGGCTAAACCCAGGAAATATGTGACTATTGCAAACGCCCTTAACCTGGACAAACATCAAGTTAACCAGGTGAAGCAAGGACGTGCATGAACCAATTTGTTGTCTTCATTATATGTTTCCCTTCTCAGATTTTCCTTTCACTCATTCCCTACTGGAATAAATTGGCAACAGAAATATTTAGGAAACATTCTCAACTCATTCAATGAAAGTAGGCATTCCTTTTTTATTTTTTTCAAACTCGTAACAAAATTTTGGTCTCTTATCACAATAAAAGCATTTGAGCCATGCTCTGACAAAAGGGGGCTTAATGCATCTCCTAGATCCATGGCACCAAGCAAGCCATCACTTACTTATGGATCCATGATATTCACTGTTTTCAACAACCAACTTAATCATGAGGTAGACTGGTCCTTGGACATACAGAAAATTGAACCATAGCGAAAAGTTTCGGCCCAGTTCCCGCGCAGGCTGACCTAAGTCGATACTTTTCACAAATGCATTAAGCCCCCCTTTTTACAGAGAATGGCTCATTTGCCAACTACAAAGTAAATGTGCCTCACATGACGGAATTTGCCTTTTATAAGAAGAAATAAACACAATGCTGTACGTGAAGATAATGCCTACAACATTTTTGCACAACGTTTGAGAAAAAACTTGTTCCTTTGGGTTGTGTATGATTGAAAAATAACAATTGAACAGGAATGTCATATGTTCAAACTTGATTCAATTTCATGTCCAAAATATAAACATAAAATGCGACAAGTTTAGTTTGTCTATCGCACATTTATATAACCCCAACATACATATAGTACATCAGGTAAGCAAGCATGTGCATTATCTTGTATGTTGGCCTGATTTAGCAAAATCTCAACAATTTCTTTGATAGATGGCATTTTTTCCCTCTTCACCTGCCCAGATGAATTTGCCATTTTCAAGTTGGACATGATTCAAGATATATCATGGAAAACCAGCATGAAATCAAGAGGCCTGTGAGTTGCCCTACTGGCAGTTACTGACCAGTGTATTTTAAATGTGAAGGTAACAATTAAATACGGTCAGACAAACAACGGAAACCACACCATGACATAAGCTCTTTCCACGTTCCACCAGTGGGGCAATTATTATCATATGTCGTGGGCATTCAATGTAGAATGTTCCACAATTTATTTGGATTGATTTATTGATTGTACAGTGTTTAACACAATTTTCAACCTTATTTCAGTTACATGGCGTAGCAAGTGCGCCTATTCATGCTTTCCTGGAGTATCTTTTACCAGTACTACACACAATATTTTACCCAAGCCACAGGCTACTTTCCCACATAAACCTCTTTGAAACAAGATGTCTGTTTGTAAAACAGTCATGCCCCCCTACTGCCACATTGATACAGGAAGTGGCACAGTTCATAAACTGATATCAAAAGAATTGATTGGGAAATATCGATGTCATCTTTTTTATTTATAGCCCACTTCAATTGTTAAACGTGATAATCTGTCAACAGTTCGCATAATTATACACACCGCCGTGTGTATACATACCGCCGTGTGTATACATACAAGATTATAAACAGTCGCCGATACACAGACTGGGTTATCGATTTTCTTTTTGGCACACGCGTTCGGCTTCCGCTTTTTCCCAGTCGACTTCGATATTTACTACGTCCCCGACAATATGCGAATAAAATGTTGGAGCCACAAGTTGAGCCACATATGATGATTTTTGAGACACTTTAATTTTTTTTGAGCAAATGGCTCAAGTGGCGAACGGCAGTGCGGGCCCTGAATCATATGGTGGTCACTGTGACCTTGACCTTTCACGGATTAACCTTAAAATTGATAGGGATCATTTACACTCCAAGATAAATATCTGTAGAGAATTTGAAGGACCTAGGTCAATCCTGTGTGTAGTTATCATCTGGACAAGGTTTGGTCTATATATCATTAAGTTGAAGGCCACTGTGACCTTGACCTTTGATGGATTAATCTCAAAATCGATAGGGATCATTTACACTCCGAGATGAATATCTGTACAGAATTTGAAGAACCTATGTCAATTCTGTGTCTAGTTATCATCCGGACAAGGTTTGGTCTATATATCATTAAGTTGAAGGCCACTGTGACCTTGACCTTCGATGGATTAATCTCAAAATCGATAGGGATCATCTGCACTCCAAGACGAATGTCTGTGCCAAATTTGATGAACCTAGGTCAATTCTGTGTCTAGTTATCATCCGGATAAGGTTTGGTCTATATATCAACATGTTGACGGTCACTGTGACCTTGACCTTCGACCGATTGACCTCAAAATCAATAGGGATCATCTACACTCCAAGACGCATGTCTATGCCAAATTTGACGAACCTAGATCAATTTTGTGTCTAGTTATCATCCGGACAAGGTTTGGTCTATATATCAACATGTTAACGGTCACTGTGACCTTGACCTTTGACCGATTGACCTCAAAATCGATAGGGATCATCTACACTCCAAGACGCATGTCTGTGCCAAATTTGACGAACCTAGGTCAATTCTGTGTCTAATCATCAGGCGGACAAGGTTTGGTCTATATATCAACATGTTGACAGTACTGTGACCTTGACCTTTTACCGATTGACCTCAAAATCGATAGGGATCATCTGCACTCCGAGACACATGTCTGTACCAAATTCGACGAACCTAGGTCAATTCTGTGTCTAGTTATCATCCGGACAAGGTTTGGTCTATATATCAACATGTTGACGGTCACTGTGACCTTGACCTTTGACCTCAAAATCAATAGAATTCATCTACACTCCGAGACACATGTCTGTGCCAAATTTGACGAACCTAGGTCAATTCTGTGTCTAGTTATCATCCGGACAAGGTAAGGTCTACCGACCGACCTACGGACCGACCGACAGACCGACATTAGCAAAGCAATATACCCCCACTTCGTTGAAGGGGGGCATAACAATGATCAGCAGTGAGGGAGAAATAAATCATGTTGCAATGACTATCATCAATCCATGGAAAGAAATTGGCCAAGCTGAGGATTCAAACCAGCAACTCTCTGTTCTCAACTCATGTATGCTAATGACTTTGCTGTCATGGCTTGGCTGAAATTTGTTTGATAAAGAAGGTGTTATCACTTATGTGATATCACCAAACTGACTTACAACACTGGGTGACAGCCCCAGCTGCTGTAAGATCTCTGTATTCACGATACATGTTGTGGATACCACTCCTGGATACATAACGCAGCCAGATCCCAAGGTTCTTCACTTTCTGTGGTTTCTTTTCATATACCTGTACAAGAAATAAATATTTTATCTATATTGTAATTCAAGTGTCCATTTTATTTTTGTATCTTCTCATCACAGCAACAAAGATAACCACATCAAAACAATTTCAATGGTCAAGACAGGGTTAGAGTTACCCCTCTTGTATAGGTTCCTCCTTTGACAGTTAATAACTAGCCGGATTTCACATCTTTGGGCATGTTGTGGAAATGGACTGAACAATAAATGAGTAGTAAACATTTCCTCTTTTGACCTTGGAGAAGAAAATTGCTGAAAACTAGTACAGATCATTTTCCCATATTTTCTACCCTCTTACACGGCCCTTTTTTTCTTTGCATCAAACAAGATTTTTTTTGTTAAACACTGATAAAAGTACAAAATATAGCTTTTTTTTTATAACCGTACAGAAACTGGACAGTTCCATACGGGCCTGACGAATCACCGAAATACCACCGTAACACCAAAATACCCGTATTTTTTTCGTTATTAAGCTAACTGGGGATGTGGTTTTTGACCAAATAGTAAATTTAATGAAAGAGGGTTAGTGTTAAACCTAATGTCAAAATAGCAACATATTATTGAAGCCCGGTGTGAAGAATGTGCACCTGAATAGCCTACCGTGCTGTAAATGTCCACCAAAATATCCGCTCCGTGTACTAAAATTGGTCAGTTCAGCGATTATACCTCCGCAATCTCACTTCAGTTGCTTTTGTACAAGATTGATGTAGCTGATCTTTATCCATACATATGCTAGAAAAAATAGCTTTCCTTTTTTATGTTGGGAATATGAGATTAAAACGTCACCAAATTAGAAAACCGGCAGCCATTTTGAATCTTTAGTTAGCACAGCACAAGGCGTAAATTGGTAAGACAATTACATTTTCGCCGATAAGAATATGAATAATAACCATATCATTTTAAAAATAACAAGGAAAGATTTACGCATCAATTAATTTGATTATGTTAGCCGAACATTTATGATCGCTTCACTTAAACAGAAGAGAACAGAACGTGCCAAGAAACTTGTGTGTTTTTTGGATCAGAGACTTACATCATGTAATGTCTGATTTGGGTCTCAACGTCTACTTCTTTCGAAAACGAAGAGGATTATTGCTCTCTTTTGTGTGTACTTATCATGCAAAAGAAATATAAGTGATAATGTCATATTGATAAATCTTTAGTCTAGATTGTCGAAATCAAGATCGGTTATTTCGGTGTGTAACAGGTCAGGCATGCGAGTGTTTCGGTGATTGTTCTCCACGTAAATCAATGATCAGTGTATATTAACAGCGTCACTCTTCTCAATAATTATTAATACTTTGATTAAGTATGTTTTCTGAAAAAAAAAAAAGAAAAAGAAAAAAAAAAAATCCTGCATACTTTTGTCAGTTATTTGAACCCAACAATGAAAAATTGAAAAATGGGGGTATTTCGGTGTTTCGGTCATATTTCGGTATTTCGCTGATTCATCGGACCAGTTCCATACTGCAACAGGTGCAGATTTGGCTTTTAAATATTAGATTGGTCTCTGCAATCAAAAATTCATATTTGTACGACATCGTTCATGACATGCTCATACTTGTGATAAATAATTTTTGTCATTAGGTGAGACCATAAAATTCTGAGCAGCCCCCTTTAACAAACAATCCCGGGTTTTAACGACCCTTGGAAAGAAGCCTTTTGAAAAGTTTATGAAAAGGAGAAAATGCTGGTAACCAGCATTTTCTCCTTTTCCCACAATGTTTTTTACTCTATCAAGGACAAATTCCACCCTTTGAGTCATCTCTAATTTGTTGTCTGCAAATGCTTTCAATTTCAACAAGTCTAAAATTTTGTCGTTTGGTAAAAAGTTATAGACAAATCTCTTCATTTCAGCCATGTGTAATTTTTCATCTACTTATGCTTTCAATTTGGACAAATTAATTTTTGTCATCAGCAAGGTTCAAATTTAACGGTCGCAAACTCGCAAAATGCGAGCTGAAATGAAAAAATGCGAGTGCCAAATTCTAGCACTCGAAATAATTTGTGAGTGCGCCGGAAAATGGGAAAACCTACCGCTTAAAAATCTGAATTAATCCATAAATGCGATCGTTTTTCGTGTACACTGAATTGCCGTATGCGGTGTAAAACTATCCTTTGAGAGTATCACCGACCACGTGACCAGTATTCGTAGAGACGCTTGTTGTGATATTGTAAATACATGTATCCGGTATTTAAAGCGCGTAGACGATTCTGACGTTGTTTACATGTCTGCATTGCCTCGCTGAGAGTATGGAGCGGAAAATATCCAGTTTTTTCGGCAATAGGCCGGATTCCGTAACATCGCCGGAAGATTTATTTAATATAAATTAATGATCAAACAGTTTGTCCAAACAAAGGATATTTCTTTGCCATGCAGAATGTGTAGAGTCTGAACTATAATATTGTATGAGCAAACAGAGGAGACCCACTCAACATTATTTAGACTCTCCCAAATTGAAAGTGTCTGCATTTGGTACAAAGGAAAGTTAATTCTCTAATAATGTAGAAAACATTGTGGGAAATGGAGAAATTGCTCATTATGAGCAATTTCTCCTTTTGCCACAATATTTTCATAAGTTTCTCATTTCAGAGTCGTTAAAACATTGGACTGAGTGGCGATGGGTTAAAATATTGCTAGTACAAAATTGATTTCGGCTAGTAGAAAAAATGGTCACTAGCAAATTTTTGCTAGTTGAAAAAAAAGTTAAATTTGACCCCTGATCAGTTAACTCTTTACCAAAGGAAAAAATTCTGGACTCGACCAAATTGAAAGTAATCGCGGACGACAAAGTAATTGTAGCTCAAATGATGATTTGTGTCTTTGATAGTGTTGAAAATATTTTTGGAAACTATGCTGTATCTAGTTGCCAGCATTTTCTCCTTTTCAAAAGCCTTAAATTTCAGGGTCTTAAAAACTCTGGATTGTATGGTAAAGGGTTATAGAGTTAAATGTACTCACACGTTGACAGCACACAATTTCTCCCTTGGTTTTCTTGGTCTTTCTTAGCTGACTAACAAAGTACCAGAACCTTGACTTTGCAGTACACACATCAGGTGCAAATATTCTCATCTGATACAGAGGGGGTGTTGGTACCTTTTCTGTCGGCATTGAACGCCCAATCACCTTATACTCCCGAAGCTGAAAATAGTACCAGTACATCTAGTAAAATGTTAGTCTGGTTGAATGGATTAAAAAGTCTAAAAAATCTAGCTTTGGGTGGCAGTTATCTTCTTGACTACTGCCAAAACCAATCTAAGCAGGAAAGACTAACTCAGAACCCAGTGTTCCCACTGAAATTTTTATTTGGGGGTTTTGTACCCCCTACAATTGAAAAATGGGGGTATGAGAAAAAAATTGGGGTACAAATTCAGAACAAGAGGGCCATGATGGCCCTGTATCGCTCCACTGGCTAATACGTAAAATCACTACATGCCAAACATTACAATACTTGGCCAATTGCTTTTGAACATAAGACCCCTGAAACAGGACTAAAATTGGTAGCCCTAGTTCATATGGTTAGTAACAAGAAGATTTCTAAAGATTTCACTATATAAGCCCATGTAAAACTTCTGACCCCTCGGGGTGAATCAAATTCCCCCCTAGGGCTATAATTTACGCACTCTTGGTGAAGGGCCTTTAGATATAGCTACATGCGAAATTTGGTAGCCCTACGCTTTATGAATAAGTAAAGGGAGATTTCTTAAGTTTTCTCTACATAAGCCCATGTAAAACATGTGACCCCCGGGGCAGGGCCAATTTTGACCCCAGGGCTATAATTTAAGCACTCTTGGTAGAGACCCACTAGATAAAGCCACATGCAAAATTTGGTAGCCCTAGGCCTTACGGCTAGGTACAGGGAGATTTCTAAAGTTTTCCTATATAAGCCCATGTAAAACTTGTGACCCCCGGGGTGGGGTCAAATTTGACCCAAGGGCTATAATTTGGGCACTCTTGGTAGAGGCCCACTAGATAAAGCCACATGCAAAATTTGGTAGCCCTAGGCCCCATGGCTAGGTCACAGAAGAATTTTAAAGTTCTCCCTATATAAGCCCATGTAAAACTTGTTATATAAGCCCATGTAAAACTTGTTACTCCCGGGCAGGGCCTAATTTGACCCCAGGGCTATAATTTGAACAATCTTGGCAGAGGTCCACTAGATAAAGCTACATGCCAAATTTGGTAGCTCTAGGCCCTATGGCTAGGTAGAAGAGGAATTTTAAAGTTCTCCCTAAATAAGCCCATGTAAAACTTGTGACCCCCGGGGCGGGGCCAATTTTGACCCCAGGGCTATAAATTGAAGAAACTTGGTAGAGGTCCACTAGATAAAGCTACATGCCAAATTTGGTAGCCCTTGGCCTTACGGTTTCAGACAAGAAGATTTTCAAAATTTTTCAGTTTTGTTGCCATGGCAACCAGAGTTTTTGAAGGAATTAAATTCTTTCAAGAAATTCTGAAGAGGACCATGGCAGGATCATTTCTGTGAAGTTTCATCAAAATTGGATGGGTAGTTTCAGAGAAGACGACGTTTTAAAAAAAAGTTAACGCACGGACGGACGGACGCACGGACGGACGGACGGACGCACGACGGACAACAGGCCATGACATAAGCCCGCTGGCCTTTGGCCAGTGGAGCTAAAAACTAATACAACTCTTAAATTGTTTTCTTAAATGCTTCTATCTCTTTCAGGTGAAGAACAGTCATATAGATCTACTAAGTGAATGTAAATTTTTACTTGTAACTAACAGTAAAAGAATTGTTTGGCAAAGTGTTAACCCTTTACCACACGGCAAAATTTAAGACCTATCCAAATTGAAAGCATTTGCAGATGACAATTTCATAGTGGCTCAAATGACACAACTTTTCTTTGATAGGGTAGAAAACTTTGTGGGAAAAGGAGAAAATGCTGGTTACCAGCATTTTCTCCTTTTCCCACAATGTTTTCAAAAGGCCTCTTCTTCAGGGGTGTTAAAAGGTGTCACTGTGTGGTAAAGGGTTAACTAGTACTTAGTCTATATGCGCATGTTTTCACAAGAGAGTCAATGTCAAAGTCTGGCTGGTGACTACTGTACTCAATATGAATTCTGTTTTCTACATTTTGAATGTTTCTACGACTACTATACCTTGCTTTATTACGGGAACCTGATTTCTGAAATCCGAAAGCTTCCAAAGTACAGTGTTTCTGAGCCATTCTCAATGTTAGTTTACAGACGAAAGACCTTGACGTCGACAAAACGCTTTTTCATATACTGCGTTAAAGAAAGGTCAGCTAAATTGCGGATAATTTTTCGAAATAAACGAGTCCCAGTCAGCAATTATTGATCACAACAATAAAGACCGAGTATGCTGACCATGTAAACGTTCTAAAAACAGAAAACTAGAAATCCCAAATTTTTCCAACGATTTACATTTTCCGAAAATCGCTTTTACACGTGCAGTTCTATGCAAGCATTTCTTAATTTTTTTTTTTATCTTTGTCCATATTTTTGTTCGTGATTTCACGTATAGGTTTGTTATTTTGCGGTGCATGGAAATACCGAAATACACCTTATACCGGAATATACCAAAATACACCGAAATACACATGGAAATACCGAAATACACTTTATACACCGAATAGATCTGAGAAAAATACACTTAAAGTTATTAATATTTATCAATGTTCATCTTTGTTAAATATTATGTCAAAATAATTCATTAGGTTTGCGAATTTGTGACTTTTTTTTTAGTTTGTGAGAACACTGTCGTTCCGAAATACACTACAGAGTTGTGAAATAAGGTAAGTACGTTACACCCAAATAAACCAAAATACACTTTAGTAACCAAATTATACCGAGAAAAATACATGTTTACATGTTTAGTTAGGAATTTGTAAATTAGTCATCACATGATAATATTTTGTCCCAAAAAGTTCATTATCTGCAAATTTATGAATACCGAAATACACCCCTTATCGAAATAAACCAAAATACACCGAAATACACCTTATGTACTGAATTTTATCCGAGAAAAATACACTTAAATTTATGTTCATCACATCTGAATATTATGTCTAAACAAAATCATTGTTTTTGCCAATTTATGACTCTATGCATACTGAAATACACCTGATACATGTACCGAAATATATCCGAGAAAAATACACTTAAAGTTAATAGTATTTTTCAATGTTCATCATATTTAAAGGTTACGTAAAAAAAAAATAAATCATTGTTTTTGCGAATTTATGACTTTTTTGTACCGAAATACACCTGGTACCGAAATATACCAAAATACACTTTATATACCGAATTTTATCCGAGAAAAGTACACTTAAAGTTATTAGTATTTATCAATGTTAATACCGGAATATACCAAAATACACCAAAATACACATGGAAATACCGAAATACACTTTATACAACGAATAGATCTGAGAAAAATACACTTCAAGTTATTAGTATTTATCAATGTTCATCTTTGTTAAATATTATGTCCAAATAATTCATTGGGTTTGCGAATTTGTGACTTTTTTTTTTTTAGTTTGTGAGAACACTGTCGTACCGAAATACACCACAGAGTTGTGCAATACGGTAAGTATGTTACACCCAGATAAAACCAAAATACCCTTTATTAACCAAATTATACCGAGAAAAATACGTTTGCATATTTAGTTAGGATTTTTTAAATTAGTCATCACATGATAATATTACGTCCCAAAAAGTTTGCAAATTTATGAATACCGAAATACACCCCTTATCGAAAAAAAAAACAAAATACACTTTATTTACTGAATTATATCCGAGAAAGATACACTTAAATTTAGTATTTATCAATGTTCATCACATTTAAATATTTTGTCTAAATAAAAATCATTGTTTTTGCAAATTTATTGATAGACACCTGGTACCAAAATATACCAAAATACACTTTTTATACCGAATTATATCCCAGAAAAGTACTGTCGTACCGGAATATACCACAGAGTTTTTGATCAGAGTAATACGAAATCTGAGAGAAATCGACACACCAAATTACGCTAAATAATTCTGTGTGTTGATTTCGATCGTGATAAACTATTAACGAGAAAAAGGAATATTCTACAATACTTTCAAAAGTGGTTTATATCTCATGGTGGGCTTTGGGTATTATTCTTTAAGTTAATCTTTACAAATGTCAGATTTTAAAAGATAAAGAAACATCTATGAATTTAGTCTTTATTGTGAACAAATATATAAATATATTAATATTTTATTTTTCAGATCATCACATACATAATTAAAGACAAGATAAGCAAACGACAGAAATTCTAGACTCGTTCAAAGTGAATGCCTGTTTAGACGACAAATATCAGCTTTACTAAAATTTGTCGGAAAAAGGTCAAGACTTATTGTGGGAAAATGAGAAAATAATGGTTACCAGCATATACTCCTTTTCCAACAATATTTTCAGAAAGCTTACTCGCTGTGATCATTAACACTCAGGATTGTGTGGTATAGGATTAGAAATATAAAGTAAGTAGAAAATATCTGTAAAAAAGTTTTCATAGCATAATGCATTTTGTAGGCCCTATACGTGTAAAACATAAGGAATAGATCTAGTATATATAAAATATTATGTACATGAATATCACAGGCAAAAGCAACTGGTAGTAAAAAGACAACATTTAAACAATAATATATAACAGTATAACAATGTAAAATATATATTTAAATAAAATGTGTGTAAATGAATAAATATATAGAAGTTGTATAATGTATATATTTTGTAAATGTCAAACCAACTAACAGTTACGATTGCATGCATTTCTGTGCCTTCTATTCAACTAGTTACCACCCCGTTATCGAACAGGGCACTCAACAGAGACTCGCGGTGTACTAGTTGTATAAAAGGTACAGTAATTCTACTCCTTCTTCTGTCGTTTTATTGTCAATGTCTTGGCATTAATTTTACGTTTATTTTGGTGGGGCTTTTTGCCATGAGTTTTTGGTGCTACGATAGTCCTAAGCCCGTCTGTCAATGTCATGAAACCTTTACATACATTGTTCTGTGACCTAAATCGTTTGTATAAATGGTCTCTCTGTCCGTCTGTCATTGAAATCCAGTCCGTTTTCGAAACTTTTAAACATTCATTGATGTCTGACAGTCTGTACTCACCTGTACCGAGAAGAGCACTTTTCAAGTCTGCATACTGTCTGTCTACTAATGATCTCAACGTCTCAATCAAGTCTGTCAATGATTTAGTTTTCCAGTCTACAGATTGTTTAAGGACGTGATTTATTGATTCACAATTATTGTTTGTCCAGTTGTCGTCAATTAAGTCCTGTCTGTCAGGGCGGTTGACAAATTCTCGTAATTGGGTCTTAAGTCTATTCTTGAAATAGTCTAAAAATTTCATCGAAACTTCTGTCAACTGTCGCTCCAGTATGTCGCACCTGTACTCAAAACATATATTATCAAATGATGCTATAATACCATCGTCTCCATAGATTTTGCTTAGTATGTCGTTTCTTGTCTGAACGGTAATAGCGTCATCTGTCAGTTTCTGTTTCGTATTCTGTCGCAAGTGACGAGTATATAGAACATGTGTACTGTCATGAAATACAGTCTGGGCGGCCTTGACAATCGACTTTTCATCGTCGGATCCAATAATGAGTCTGTCCGTCGTTGCATTCATGGAAACCATTTTTGTTTTAATATGAGAAAAAAACTGACTGTAGCTTTCAAAGTCGCTATTGTCGTGTATATACATAGGGCCGATGAAAATTGGGGACTGTTCAGTGTGTGGTCGAATAACTGAGCTTTGTTTGAAGCAAGTGACCATGACATGTATGTCACAAAGATTGAACGTTTTGTGAACTCCCAATATTGATTGACCAGAACAGCATAAGTTTTTTAAATCGGTCAGTTGTTCGTCAAAATAAAGTATAATAAAAGGAGTTTTTCTGTTAGTCCTGACCACTGAATGTACAAATCCGTCGTTAGCCGAAACCATATTTTCTAGTACGATGTTGTCAGTGACATTTTTTTTGGGCCCCAAGTTTGGTTTGTCTTTTCGTTCGTCGTATTTTTATGTGTCTCGTATCTGTGATATACTTGTCGGTCTTGAGGTCTCGTCATACCTAATTTGGTTACTAAAGTGTATTTTGGTTTATTTGGGTGTAACGCACTTACCGTATTGCACAACTCTGTGGTGTATTTCGGTACGACAGCGTTCTCACAAACCAAAAAAGGAAGTCACAAATTCGCAAACCTAATGAATTATTTGGACGTAATATTTAACAAATATGAACACTGATAAATACTAATAACTTTAAGTGAATTTTTCTCAGATCTATTCGGTATATAAAGTGTATTTCGGTATTTCCATGTGTATTTCGGTGTATACTGGTATATTCCGGTATAAGGTGTATTTCGGTATTTCCATGCACCCGTTATTTTGTACGTTTTTTATTTCATTTATATGTGTTTCATTTTGATTTTGCGTGATCAGGAACTCTGGAACCTCAACCCTTTACCACACAATCCCGAGTTTTAACGACCCTGGGGAAGGGGCCTTTTGAAAACATTGTAGAGAAAAGAAGAAAATGCTGGTTAACCAGCACATTCTTTTTTTCTCACAATGCTTTATATCATTAGAAAGACAAATGTTATATGTTGAATAACATAAAGTCGTCTAACTGCAAATGATTCCAATTTAGATCAAGCTGAATTTTTTTCATGTGGTAAAGAGTTAAGAAATAAAACCATACTAATCCGAACCAAACCTCGATTGGCTGAAACAACTCGGGCCGAAACGACCCAGGGCCGAAACCAGCCGGATTAATTTGAGGTGACAGACCTTTAACTCGTCAGAAGAATTTTATAGGTTCTGGTTAATTTAAATGTAAGGTACACGGTATTGAACGTCGATCATATTTAAATTCATGAATTGGTTTATATTGGGTAAAAAAGAAAGAAATGTTGCACTTACTTGTCCGTTACACTTCATTTTGGGAGACACACGAGGAAAAAGAAAGATCACGTGACAGGAAGCAAGTTGTAATGATATGTTTTTCGAATACCTTTTTTTTTTCAGTAAATGATAGGTCATATATCATTCAATTTTAACGAAAATAGAACTAATTAGTCGGAAATATATTATTAAACTATTTTTACTTTACTATCGCTAATGTTTCAACAGTTCGACATGTCATCGGAAAATACCGAGTAATGACGGAAAGTATCGAACAGACTTCTTCCTTTTCTCTCTCTCTCTCTCTCTCCCTGTGGTAACCAGTCATAGTCAATTTGTGCCTAAATTCGGTTTTCTTGTCATTTTAAACAGTGGATGCTTTTGAAGCCATTTGCTGTGCGAAAAGAATTTAACATAAACCAAGACACATAATTCCTATTACAGAGAAATCGATAGAATATGTGGATCTAGATCTAAGTGTTTGATATCCTTATATGGTTTCATCAAACGAGTTTAAATAGTTTGAGGCCCCAGTATGGTCAGTTGCCATTTTCTAACCATTATTAGATCTACACAGATTGTTTCACAACCGATGTAAAATAAAATAGGTTTAACCCTTTACCAGACGACAAAATTTTAGCCTTGTCAAAATTGAAAGCATTTGCAGACAACAATTTCTATGTGGCTCAAATGGTGCAATTTTTCTTTGCTAGGGTAGAAATCATTGTGGGACAAGGAGAAAATGCTGGTTTCCAGCATTTTCTCCTTTTCCCACTATGTTTTCAAAAAACTTCTTTCCCTGAGTCGTTAAAAAGTCGGCACTGTGCTCGCCTAAGGGGTTAAAACCTGATCTCTAGCGTCCTACCTATCATCCCGTAAAATTTTGTTTTCCTCTTTTCTTCTTTCTTTCCCTCTATTAGATATTTAAATTATCCAATCCTGCGTTAAAGTTATTTTAAGACTGTAATAGATCTAGTTCTAGACTGAGGTGATCAAAACTGCATCAGCAGAGATGTAGATCGAGCGCTGTATAAATTTATAAAGGTGGATTAGAGATTGCTTGAAGATGCGAGCTGCAGGCTTCGTCGTTCAAAGCCGACTGCCTAACTTTACCTGTCGACGAATTACGTATATGTTCGTCCCTTCCTGTATAACTGTGGGATCGACCAGTATACTACTTACTTTAGTGTACAGGATTCGAACCTTGTCGGTCAAAAGTTCGATCCCCTCTAGAAGCTATGGTAGTGTGAAACCCAGTATATGAATAAGTGAGTTTTCGCCATGTTATTGTAACGTGCAATGGTTCGGTTTCCGATTAGCCATATCGTAGGTCGCTGGATTATCACGGTAGAGTATCCAAACGTTCAGACTTTATGGCTGTCATGACCTGATGATTGTCGGATAAATTTCAGCACCTGATAAATATATGAAATATTCAGGAATAACATGTACGATCCCTTAAATATCTGAACTTTGGGGTGCCTCCAACGAGTGTTGAATTTCAAACGTTCCTGAATCTTGATGGTTCTGTCTGAAAAAAGAAAAAGAAGCAGTAAACAACGTAGGTTGAACGAACAAAGCCACGCAAATAAACATAAGAACGAATCGGTTACGGACCGAACAGATTTTGGTACCCGGATCTTCCAAACACGTCATTGGCTGCTAACGTTGGCTGTTGTAACGAACTACACCTAGTGAGACGGAATAGGTGTGGTCAAGCAGAGAGATGAGATTGTCAAACCCCGCCCTTTGATGACGTAATACGTCACTGAGCTTGCGTTTAAAACGATCTATGCTTTGTTTATCCCTTTTTCGCTGAACATATAATCATAAGGTTCGCTGGCGCTTTGAAATAACCCTCTTTCATGAATTTAATATTGTAAAGTGTGATGCTTGAAATACAGCAGCTTAGAGAAGTCTTCGTGCAATGGACTTGCATGATGCAATTAGGTAGGCCTGTGATAGGCCTTACTATTCAAGCAGTGCGTGGAGGCCTTTGAAGAAGGGCCTTATAATGCTATAATTGTTGTATGTTTATTGGCCCCAAGCGGTAGGGGAGGGTCCTCGTACAAGGGCTTTATGATGCTTAAATAAAAATAACAGTAGTCTGTGTAATTATCAAATTTGCTTTTGTGGGTATATATAATAGTCTTGAAACAGTGAGGGAAGGTCTGTGTAGAACGTTTCTTAATAAGCTATATAGTAGGCATATACATCTCGAGTGGTAAAGGGATGTCCTTGTAGAATGGCTGTACGATACCATATAGCAGGTCTTCAAGCAGTAAGGAAAGGCCCATGGAGACTGATGGTTTTATTATGCTATGGCGGGTATAAGTGTTGAGGAGAGATTCTTGTATAATATGGCTTTATGCTATATAGTAGGTTTTGTACTCTTTACGCAGTGATGGGAGGTCCTTATTAAATGGTTTTATGATGCTAAAAAGAAGGTATAAAATTCTTCAAGCAGTGAGGGTTAGGGTTAGTACAACATGGCTTTATGATGCTATCAAGTAGGTTTGGTACTCTTTGAGCATTGAGTGGAGATCGTTGTAAAATGGTTTTATGACCTGAAAGTAGGTACATGTATGTCTATACTCTTCAAGAAGTGAGGGGAGGTCCTTGTAAAAAAAGGTTTATGGTGCTATATAGTAGGTTTAGTACTGTTTTAAGCAGTGAGGCGAGGTCCATGTAAAATGATTTTATGACGCTATGAAGTAGGTACAATTATACTCTTCAAGCATTATGGCGAGGTCCTTGTAAAATGGTTTTATGATTCTATATAGCACAATACTGTACAGTTGCGACATGTATATGGTTTTTCTTTTTTTTTTTCCTTCAAGATAAGCACTTTTTCTGTTCAAAATTTAAGAAAAATTTGTCCGCTGATATTTTTTTTTGGAAAATTTTTTCACAAACTACATCTTAATTGGCAGTTTGGAAGATTTCTTACTGCGACTGTGATCAATAACGTGCCTTAATTCTTTAGGTTAATCCATTTTACTATTTGCAAACATTTCTATGAATAACCATTTATTTGAGCAAAATTTGTTACTCTAAGAACTTTTTTTTTTAGGTTTGAAATTAAAACCTATTTGCTGTAATTTTCTGGTCGACGAGAGTTATCCCCTTTGAAGAACTGCATCTTTGTATTTTGCTCAGCAACAAATGAGTTTCTTTTCATTTTTTACGCTGCATACATTATATTACCATCTGAACGAAAAAAAAAGGGGGAAAAATCTGTCTGTAGGAAAAAACTGTGCTTGTGTCCCTATGGTTTAAAACTAAATTTTGTACCTTATCGCTTTGTTCATTTACAAGTATAGAACAAACAAACCAAAAAAAAAAAAGACCAAAACAGGATGTTGGCAGATAACAAGACCAGCTATCTTGAGAGAGCGACATGCTTTTCTTTATTTTAAACAACGTACCGGAACAGAGCCATTTAGTACATCATTAAAAGGCGGGATTAAATTACCCAGTCACACTACTTGACCACGCCCATCTCGTCTTACTAGGTGTAATTAGGCACATCTGGAAAACTAGGAAGACTAACAACAAATGTGACAGTGACTGTATATGCAGACGATTCTCGCCATGTTACACGACATTGGTTGAAAGCACAATAATGAATCTTGGTGGTAAAGAGGAAGTACAACATGAAGAGATACATACGTTTCTTGAGTATTTCTCCAAAAATACCTACAAAGTTCGAGGTGACTTAAAAGTGAGTCTACTTTCACATTCTCTTATTCTACCGTCGACCGACCTATTTTCGAGCGGTATCAGTTTTCGAGCAAAAAAAAAGAAAATTCAGTTTTGGTATAATATCACTTAAGTTGAGAAACTTATTTCATTTTAAGCCTTAACTAAAGCTCCAAGTGTTCTGAACTGGCATTTTCTCCTTTTCATTCTGGAACTGAGCTAGTTATGGAACAGACTATGATCAATTGCAGGATTTCTCAATTGGAAGCCAAAACCAACTGAGTTTGACTATGTTGTAGTTGATGTTGGGTGGACTTACGACCAGATGCCAGGCTAGCTCAGTTGGTAGAGCTGCAGTACTAGTGTTCCAGGGGTCGTGGGTTCGAGTCCCACATCGGGGACATTTTTCTCTCTTGATTTACTTCATTGATGATGAGGTCAATTGTTGAATGCGGGATGGTGGCACCGGCGGTCCATGGGGACTGAGGGGGGAGTTGGTTACTCCAAAAATTCAGGAGAGGGAGGAGTGTTGTAGTTGACATTCGGTGGACTCATAACCAGATGCCCAGCTAGCTCAGTTGGTAGAGCTGCAGTACTAGTGTTCTGGGGGTCATGGGTTCGAGTCCCACATTGGGCACGCTTTGCTCCCTTGATTTACTTCAACTATAGTCGATCATCGGCCCACCACTAGTAAACAACACGGTTATGCTGAAACTAGGTATGACTGGAACAGGCTGCTATATTACTATGTATACTTTTTCTCAAATTTGGGGTTCTGCATGGCTCAGTGGTAAAGCATGGGACTCGTGACCTGAAGGCCTCACTGGATCCACTGGGTCTGAGCAGTCATTGTGATATGACTAAAGTAATGTTGAAAGTGACATAAAATACCAATCAATCAGTTTTTCCAGATTTAAATAGACCATGATGAATTTTTTTTTTTTGGTTAATGTATAAACAGTTAACTTTTCTCTTTTCATTTGCTTTCATAGACTGATCCTGTGACAGAGAGATGTTTGAAGTTGTTTTCCAAGGATTATCACTTTTCTGTAAGTGCAATCCTTATTAGAGATCCAGTTAATTCTTTACCGAATGGCAAGTTTATAGAAATGTGCATATTGAAAGGATTTGCAGATGACAAAGGTGACTCAAATGATAGAATTTGTCTTTGGTAGGAAAACATTTGTTAGGGTAGAAAACATTGTAGGTAAAGAAAAAAATACTGGTTATCAGCATTTTTCTCCTTCACGCACAATGTTTTCAAAAGTTTTCTACCTTGAGGTTGTGAAAAAGAAGGGTTTTGTATGGTAAAGAGTTAAAGGGTGCTATCCAGATTTAAATATGATAACGTCAAACTTAACAATGTGTAATTATTGAATTTATTCAGGCAGTATATTGCAAACTATCAATGGAATATTAGAAGTGCAAGGGAAAAAAATGGTTTTTCTCTTAAATCTTTACCACACAAGCAAACAATAGACTTGTCCAAATTGAAAGCATTTGTAGACGATATTTTAGATATAGCTTAATATGATAGGGTAGAAAACATTTGTGGGAAAAGGAGAAAATGCTGGTTACCAGTATTTTCCCCCATTGTTTTCAAAAGGCTTCTTCCTTAGGGTCATTAAAACTTGTCATTTTGAAGTAAAGGGTTAAATGGTACATAGCCCCTTAACTCTCAACTGCCCAATGCTGAGTTTAACTACCCAGAATAAAAAGGACTTTTGAAAACATTGTAGGAAAGAGGTGAAAATGCTACTGACCAGCATTTTCTCCTTTTCCCACAATGTTTTCTATTCTATCAAAGACAGAAATCATCATTTTAGCAACAGTAAATTTAAAAGACAGAAATCATCATTTTAGCAACAATAAATTTAAAAGACAGAAATCATCATTTTAGCAACAGTAAATTTAAAAGACAGAAATCATCATTTTAGCAACAGTAGATTTAAAAGACAGAAATCATCATTTTAGCAACAGTAAAAGACAGAAATCATCATTTTAGCAACAGTAAAAGACAGAAATCATCATTTTAGCAACAGTAGATTTAAAAGACAGAAATCATCATTTTAGCAACAGTAAAAGACAGAAATCATCATTTTAGCAACAGTAAATTTAAAAGACAGAAATCATCATTTTAGCAACAGTAAAAGACAGAAATAATCATTTTAGCAACAGTAAATTTAAAAGACAGAAATCATCATTTTAGCAACAGTAAATTTAAAAGACAAAAATCATCATTTTAGCAACAGTAGATCTAAAAGACAGAAATCATCATTTTAGCAACAATAAATTTGTCATCTGCAAATGCTTACTATTTGAGACAGTCTAAAATTTAAAAGTATGGTAAAGGGTTAAGGTACACATTATAATTGTCTAATGTAGAAAACTCTAATGAGTTCTGACATTACAGGTTTTATTGAAATACTGTGTCACCCAGTGCATATTGAAGTCATTGTTTGTTGAAAGATTAAAATAATTAATAGTTAAAGTATGAGATTTAGTAATCAATCTATTTATGTTAAAAGTTTTACTATCTTAGTATAATCAGTCTGTCTCTATCAAGGGTTTGCTATCTAACTCATCTTGAACATTTGGATATGCAACATTTGGTAGCATTTAGAACCTTATCAGAAAGTCATTGCTGTAATTTAGTGGAACTATTGTATTAGACCCCTAATGGTAATCTATGTTGGTAGTGAATTGCAAGTAGGTGCTATACTCCTTTGATGTTGATGATCTTGTAAGAAAAGGCGGGAAAATGAGAGAGTGAGTGATTGACCAGTGAGAGAGAGAGAAACAAATAAATTAAGATGAATGAGTGTAAGAATGATTTGATTGGATGTAGGATGGAGTGTAAGAATGAATTTGATTGGATGTAGGATGGATGAGGATTATGGGATGTATGGGATTTGGAGAGACAGATTTTAGTATGAGAGGGACAGTAATTATTTTGGCTTTGAAGAATTTAGACCTGTTTGGAATCTTTGGATTTATTAAATCAGAAATTGAAATTTTGGAAACGAAACCTCTGACTTACTGACTTATTCTGTTATTTTCCATCCAGGAGATATAAGTCAGTAAGTCAGAGGTTTCTTACAAGATCATCAACATCAAAGGAGTATAGCACCTACTTGCAATTCATTACCAACATAGATTACCATTAGGGGTCTAATACAATAGTTCCACTAAATTACAGCAATGACTTTCTGATAAGGTTCTAAATGCTACCAAATGTTGCATATCCAAATGTTCAAGATGAGTTAGATAGCAAACCCTTGATAGAGACAGACTGATTATACTAAGATAGTAAAACTTTTAACATAAATAGATTGATTACTAAATCTCATACTTAAACTATTAATTATTTTAATATTTCAACAAACAATGACTTCAATATGCACTGGGTGACAATACTGAAGAGATATAACTTTACACACAAAGATACTCCTTGTGTCTTTATTTCTGTTTTTTTAATTTACTGCTGATATAATTATAAAGAGTTTACATGTTGTCATTGTGCTTTCAGGTTATAAACAACAGTAATGGTGAACTTTGTGGAACATACCCCAATAAACTTGTGTTTTTAGAGTATGAGCAGGCAGCAGATGATAATGAAAAGTGAGAATTGTTTACAATGCTAGTGAATTGTGTATATGTCATACAGTTTTTCAAAAATTTATCTGTCCCTGTTATCTGATTTCCCCCTGAAAGCAACATGAATGACTGATTCATGGATTGTATTATGTTTAACACCACTTTCAACATTATTTTTGCCAAGCGAATGGCTGCTTTCCTACATAACCAAAATTAGCCAAGCAGGTGATTCAAACCAGCGACCCCCTGTTCTCAAGTCCTATACACTACTGACTTTTTTGTAAGGAACAGAATACATTATAGGAAAAGGAGAAAGTGCTGGTTTCTTCTTCTGGGTCATCAAAGTATGAGAGTGTTTGGAGAAGGGTTAATCCTTTACCACATAAACCTGACTTTTAACAACTTTCAACAAGTATTGAAAGTGAATTCTGATCTTGGATATACGCTGTGGGCTATTTTGTGAAATACCCTGGTATAAATATTGTTGAAATTTCTACTATTTTAGTCTGTCTTACTGAAAGAAGAAATGATCAATGAAGCACTTTAGGGGTCATTCATTTGTATCTTTATTTCCACAAGTAAATGAAGATTTATGTACTCAAGTAAACAAAACATTCGTTGAAATAAGGTAATACTAATAAAATTTCAGAAAAATCAAGAGAATATGCTATGGAGTCATAAAAGAATGTGATGATGATGACAGTCTAGATTTGTTTGTTGATGTCATTTCAGAGTAGAAAGTATTTATGATGTACACGCTGTTCGTGAACTTATTAAACAGTCAAGATTTGCAAGATGTAGATCAAGGTTTGCTGTTCCTGTCATTTTGTATGAGGGAAAGGTGAGCTTTAGCAGTGGTTTGTTTGATGTTACATTTAGTGTTAAATGGCATTTTTAACATTATTAGCTTGGCTAGTTTAGTAAAAAATGACAAGCTATTGTTGTAGCCCTGGTGTCTGTGTCATTGTTGTGCAAAAACTTTGACATTTTGCAATATCTCTGTAACTATTGAAGATATTTACCTCAAACTTGGACAAATTGTTAACAATCAAAAGGAGAACATACAAAACAAGGGCAGGTAACTATTAAAGTATTTTTGACACAGTTATGTCCCTTTTTTGACTTAAAATTTTCACTGAAAATGAAGCACTTGCAGCCAAGCATTGGCACCAGCATGCGGTGCTCTTGTTTAAGTTATATGATGGCTAGTGCTCCAAACCATGCCTGCCCGAAGTTTCTTGCACAACATTCCTGCAAAGCTTATAGCTGCTTTTTGATGTAAACATGGTAAAAGCATTTGTCAATAGTGACATTTCTAGTTTTTACCTGGGCTGTTTTAGAAAAAAACTTCGAGTTTATTGTCATAGCCTACTTTATATTATCTCTGTCATTACTGAAGAAATTTACTTTTAACATGGGACTAGTTGTGGCGGTTAATTCTGCCAACTGAACAGGTTTCATGGGAGTAAAAATGCAGATTTATTAAACTGAATAATAAGTTAGTCTTACAGCACACAGTTATAGTAGATTTTTTTTTTTTAATCCGCCTTTCACTCTCACAGAACTTAAAACAAGTGTAAGATCAGTATTTTGTAATTCACAAAATTTTGACCCACAGTTTTATAGTTATCTTTGTTACCTCTCATTACAGCATATTTGTCGGTCGGCCACATTGTCAAGCGGTGCTGAAATGTACAGTCGATCTGGCCTGGATTTCTTTTTCACAGGTGACTTTAGTTTTCTTATTCAAACTATTACACTCACAGTGTTGTGCTAAGAGAGAGACTCTGGTTTAGTATCCCGTTAAACCTTTACCACACAATGCAGAGTTTTAACAACCACGGGGGTCCTGTGTAGCTCGTTAGTAAAGTGTAGGACTTATAACTTGAGGGCCTCGGGTGCAAACCTTGCTGAGTTCTTCATGGGAGTTTCCTTGGGTAAGGCACTTCAGAGCCCTAGCCTGGCATTGGTGAAAACCCAGGACATACATGAATATGCGAGCTATTTTCGTGATATGACTGAAAAAATATTGATAGCGGCGTTAAACACCATTGAATCATTCAGTTCAACAACCCTGATTGAGAAGCCTGTTGAAAACATAGTGGGAAAAGGGGGAAATGCTGGTAACTGGCATTTTTTCTCCTTTTCCCATGATATTTTCTGTCCTTCGAAAGTAAAAACCCATCATTTAACCCTTTACCACACAATCCTGAATTTCAACGACCCTGTCTTAACACAGTCTTTAAAACGTTGTGAGAAAAGAAGAATGAAAATGCTGGTAACCAGCATTGTCTCCTTTTACCAGAATGTTTAGTACACATAATTATGGATCCATTAAATATGTTTCGTCTGACAACCGACTTGGGTATATTGGTCCTTCGACATGCAGAAAGTTGAGCAATAGCAAAAAGTTTCAACCCTGGTCAGCCTGTGGGGACTGCTCAGGGTTGATGCTTTTTGCAAATACATTAAGCCCCCATTTCCTGGAGCATGATCATTTTTAAATGGATTTCATTCATTTACAGGTGGGGAGCAGAACAATGGATTCACACAAAGAAATCAGTCAACAGATCAAGGGTAAATAAACAAGCTAGAGCTGCTATCAGTCACTCTGTATTATAATCTAATTTTAGATTTCAAAAGTATCCATCTGTCTTGTTCAATAGGACACCTAATCTTGAAATTAAGATGTAGAACAATATAAGACTTGATTGATGAGTATGGTCTTTTATTATATACCTGAAAGTTTTCCAGAGAAAATACATGCGTCGCACACGGATAAAATATCACACAGGACAGAAAAAAAAATCCGTATCTACACACTGAAATACGGTTCCAAATATGGTATGATGACGTCATAATGACGTAACTCACTCAAGGGCCGTATTATGTATGTATTGATAATTCATTTGCAATTTGATTCGTCAAAATTTTACACTGTATTATTCCTCCGCCATTCATAAAAACGAAGTGACTGGCTACTACACCATTATTTGTTTTATCTTGTTTACCATTTTCAAATAAAATGTCAATAATTTGCAATATTTTGTTGTTGAAAAGATGTAGCTATAGAATAAAAGGAATGTTATGCTGAAGTGACTTTCCTGGTGCTTGTATTTACTTCTCGCTGCGTAAGAAAATTTTGGCATCTCGCTCGACCTTCAGTATCGCCTGATACCAAATTTGTCATGCTGCTTGAAGTAAATACAAGCACCAGGAAAGTCACTACAGCATAATATTCCATATATGCTTTATTTACCAAAGAAAGGCTATATATTATATAAATTCAATTAGATAAATTGAAACAGTAGGCTAGGAAAGCATAGTTGTGTCAGTAGGTTTTGAGTTAAAAAGTCAGTATCACATTGTAAGCCATCTCTGATTTCAGAGATATGCATGACCGTGTACGAGGCCATGACATCAGTCTGTTGCGGACATTTTCTACTAAATACATTGTTGATCTCATGGTGGAGAAAAAGAAAGTGAAGTTTATGATGAAGTAAGTGGGGGGGGGGTGGTCGGTCTCTCTCTTTCTCTCTCTCTCTCTCTCTCTCTCTCTCTCTCTCTCTCTCTCTCTCTCTGTGGTTGAAAATGCTGAGAACCAGCCATGTTTTCTTCCCTTTTATAGACATATCCGTTTATTTGAGTCACAGCTGTCTGCAAAAACTTTGAAAATGGATGAGATGATTCTGAACTTTTTGTTATCTGGTATTACGCGAACAAATTGACCTCTATGCAAAGAATAATTAAAGAGTGAATATTTATATCATTGAGTATAATCAAACGATACGGAAATTCTGTTAAAATAGTCAAAATATGAGAGCTTTGGGGGATGACATGGATCAAGATCAGGCTGCAAAGAAAGTGCATTCTAGATCTATGTCACCAGCCACGTATTACAAATTTAAACCAACAAAGTCATGTTTATTTCAGATATTTTAAGTATTCTTTTAAGACGCAATAAATCTATTACCTGCTTAAAGAGTTAAAAAACGTTCATAGTTCCGTATGCAGACGACATTAGCCGAAGCTAAGTTTGGACAGTAATTCAAGCATGTAATATATGGTAATAGAGGTCATTATTTCATGTCAATTTGTTCGAGTAATAAGTAGTAAGGGTTTCCATTGAAATTGGTTCAATCCTAGCAGCTAGTCATCTGGTAATATCATTTTATATACAGTTGCTTGCTTTTGCACAAAATTTCTGAAAGATTAAACTCTTCACAAAACAACAAAACTTTAAAAGAAATAGCAAAAACATTGTGGGAAAAGGAGAAACTGCTGCTTACCATCATTTTCTCCTTTTCCCACAATGTTTTCAAAAGGTTTCATCCCCTGCGGTTGTTAAACCTCAGGATTGTTTGCTAAGGGGTTAAAGATACCAACTTCAGGTACAGTAAATGTATTTGTATTGAAATGGGTTAAGTCTACAACAGGTTATTTTGTATTTCAGTGTGACGTCATCAGAGAAAGTGGACAAGGAGAATAGATATGGAGAATTTTGTATTGTTTCTGTGCCCTATCCAGGTAAAACTTTGTAGTTTTTGTTTGTTTGTTTGGTGTTGTTTTTCGCTTTTTTCAATGTTATTTCAGTTACATCATGACACCAATACAAAGTATTCATGCATTTCTTGAACTCAGTAACAATGCACATCTTACTTTACAAGTCAGTGGATCTATGCCAATTTCATCAGTCTCATAATGGTGGAGTGCCGAGCCCCAGTATTGTAGTTAGTAACATACAGGAATTTAGAACAGGGGGTCTCTGCTTCGAATCCCCAGCTTGGCCAAATTGTTTCCAGGGATTGATGTTAGTCATTGCAACAGGATTCATATCTCTCTCACTGCTGATCATTGTTTCAACGATGGTCATGTGGGAAAGCAGCCAGTGGCTTAGGAAGAATGCTGAGCACAGTAAAAAAAACTCTAGGAATGCATTGATAGGTGCACTAGCTACTGTGATGTAACTGAAATAATGTTGAAAATAATGTAAATCACCATACAATCAATCAATCTTAAATTTAGTACCATAGACACACTTTCCAAGCCGATAGCTCTATTCTAATTTAAACAGTCATAATGGATCCATCAGCATTGACCTGAATGAACCCTTTGGTATTGACTGTCATCTGTATGTATCATTAACTCGTTACCACATAATCCTGAGCTTGAATGATCCGAAGTAAGAAGGCTTTTGAAAACATTGTGGGAAAAGGAGAAAATGCTGGTAACCAGCATTTTCTCCTTTTCCCACAATGTTTTCTACTCTATCGAAGACAGAATTCATCATTTGAGCTACATTTAATTTGTCGTCTACAAATGCTTTGAATATGGACCAATCTTAAATTTTGTCATGTGGTAAAGAGTTAAACTTGTCTCCTCTAAATGCTTTCATTTTGGATTAAACTAAATTTTGTCAGTAGGTGTAGAGTCAGTGAATACCTGTCTGTAATTGTTTGTTGTAATTGCTCAAAATACTGCTTTAACTCTTTACCACACAAATCCAACTTTAAACAACCCTAAGAAAGAAGCCTATTGAAAACATAACCAGCATAACTAGTAAGTACCCAGCATTTTCTCTTTTTCCACAATGTTTTCTACCCATTTGCACGCAAGTTTCATCATTTAAGACACATTTGTCATCTGCAAATGCTTTAAATCTGAAAGTCTATAATTTTGTCATATGGTAAGGATTTAATTAATTTTTGTTTCTATTTCATGGGGACAGGGTGTGAATTTTTTAGAGAGTGGAGGGATAATTCCTATCTAGGAGAGGCGATGAAGTTTGACTGGAAACAGGTACAATAATTACTGATCGTTTTCTGTGTTATTTTAGCCATACTATGAGAGAAGATGGTTTAATGAACCTGCAAAAAGTATCGTCCCATGTCAGCCTGTGCAGTCTGCGCAGGCTTACATGGGGCGATACTTTTTGCAGATTCATTGGTCAAATCTTTTTGCCAGTGGTCAATTTTCTACATGTCCTGCATAGTTAACTGCATAGCTAACTCTATACCTTGTAGTAGATGACTATGGAAGCATCCTAATAAAACATGGATAATTAAAATTAGGCAAGAGCGTATGAAAAAGTTGTTGCAACAGTAGAATTGGTGGATAACAATGACTTAAATTGTAGGATTTGGTTTTGAATTGGTATAAAACATGGTTGGAAAAGGAGAAAATGCTGAATACTAGCATTTTCTTCTTTTCTCACAGTGTTTTCAAAAGTCTTCTTCCTCATGATCATTTAAACATGGGACTGTTTAGTAAAGGGTTAATAAGCAATGTTAAGGTTTTTGAAACAGGTTTATTTTTTCTCATTTATATCCTTTTTTACCTGCTGTGTCCTGTCAGTTTCATTTCAAAGACTTCATATTTTCCTAATTCTTACTCTGTAATTGTTTTCTTTAGAGTAAGATTTGGTAAATCTGGGTTCATCCTGTGAATGTTTCTATTTGTCATACAGCAGGCCACTTTTAACAACAGAATTGAAAAAGGAAAAAATGTTTATTTGCAGCATTTTCTTCTTCTCTTCGTATGATAGTTTCTCAAGTTGCCAAGACGCACATTCGGAAGCATATAGGACTTGAAACTAGGGCATCACTGGTTTGAGTCGCCAGCTTGGCCAGTTTCTTTCTGAGGAAAGGGCTCATTTTTTCTTCTATTTTTCTAATAGGGTTATGTAGATGCTTGTCTAGACATTCCACCAACTGAAGTATTACGCCAATTATACATAAATTGGTCACAATATCAGGTAAGATGGGTCATGAACTTTTATAGAAATAACTGCACCATATATTAACCAATCCTGCTAAATAAGTGAAATAAAACTTTTAAGCAGACAGTAAAAAACCAAATTTTACATTTTCAGAGGTACTTTTTCGGGGAAACATATGTCTTTATTGGACAGTGTAGGTCTAAGATCAGACTGCACGGTCTGTGCAGTCTGATCTTGATCTACATTATCTGCAAAAGGTCATTGAGTTGCGCTCAGCAGCCTAAGGGTTAATTGATTTTTGGCTAGGGTCTGAAGAAAGCATCGATGTACCGTCATAGCCCTGGCGTCATTGTCTGCACCTTCAGAGTTTCTGTCAGTATCACGCAAAAACTTTGACATTTTTATAATATCTCAGTCATTACTGAAGATATTTACTTCAAACTTGGATCAGATCTTAATTATCAAAAGGGGAGCCCATACAACAGGGGCAGGTAACCATCAAAATATTTTTGACACAGTTATGCCCCTTTCTTTGATTTAGAATTTTCACTAAAAGCAACTGCAGCTGAGCGTTGGTACCAGTATGCATGTTTTTTTTTTTTTTTTTTTTTTTTTTCTTGTTAGTTAGAATCTTTTAAAAGCACAAAACTACCATATTGCACATGGGTTGTACATAGAACAAGAATCACATGGGTAGTTGCACTGGCTAGTGTGACATGACTGAAAAACTGAGGAAAAAGAACTAACAAGCTAGGGATTCTGGAAAAATCTGGATGAAAGGGACAAGCCATGGCAGTTTTAACATTAGTAAAATACTCTTTGAGCAACTTGTCCTTTTGCTACCATGTTTTCATATGTGTTGGCATATTTACCATACATTCATGTTGTTTTCCCCAAATGGTATCTGCATTAAACTTGTTCAAGGCATAATGAGTACATTCATTCAAATATAAAGCCTTGGATAACTCATATTAGTAGTGCATATGTATGCAGGCCTTGAAAATTCCACTAGTCTGCTTGTCATAACGAGTGGGCTTGGGTTTAGGACAAGCAGAAATTCGCAAATGGTTGTCCTTCTGGACGAGTAGGAAACAATGAGCAACTTTGCAAATGACATAAAAGTGTCATGATTGAAGAAAAGTCTGAGTCTGTTGTGACAGAAAAATTGACGTTTTTGTCTCATAATCAACTTACAAACTCAAATATTCTATTTGAAGTAAATAAAAGCTTATATGTTTGAATTACTGACTTTTATATCTTTCCTGCAAGACTAGTAAAAAGTTAGGAAGAACGAGTAAATTTTTTATTCCACTTGTCCTGCAGGAAGAGTGGACCTTGAAAAAATTTTCAAGCCCTGAATATGACTTGGGGAATATGATATGGGGTTATTTACCATGCTTGGGTACAATACTGAATTCTATTGAATTTGTACAGTCAGAACCAGTCCATATTTTTTTATGAGGCAACAGCAGAGTCTAAAATATAGACTTGTTCTGCGGTATACACAAACCCATTTGAATTCAGTATTGTACCAAAGGATGTTAAATGACCTCTTTACTTCACACATATGTATTGACCTGAAAATAAACAGCATATACTTTGACCATTTCATTAGTGAATATTTGAAGCAAAACAAAAGACACATGGTGCTTTATGACACTGAATTTCGGTGGACTACTCTTCCGCGCAATTATTGATATTCAGGACTCTATTGTATTTGAGTCATGAAACATTATTGATGTTTAGGTACACATTTATTTGGTCTCATCTCTAAGATTGTATTGAGTACCTGGGGTCCTGTCTGGCTCAGTGGTATCATGTAGGACTCATAACATGGAGGCTGCAGGTTCATGACTCTTTGGAAGGACTAGGTTTTTCATGGGAGTATTTTTGCGTAAGACGTGAGAACCCCAGCCTAGTACTGCTGAAACCCAGGACATGCATGAATACTGTGAGCTATTGCAGTGATATGACTAAAATAATGTTGATAGCAGCCTAAAACACCATTTTATCAACTATTCTATCATTGAGTACGCTGGCACTAGGTTTAAATGAAGTACCTGTACTAAGATGATGCGTGTATCGCTCTTTAAAAGCCCAAGTACTCTCATCAATATTACCTCTGTAAAAGTTTTATTCTCTTTTCAGAAATGGAACCTAATAGAGTTAACCCAAAACTACCTCAAAATGTTACTTCATCTTGTGACAGAAAGTATGTTTACAAGTGTATTCAATGTATTCTTGATGGCCTCAGGGTCAGTTGTTGTGATAAATATTTTTTCCATATCATCATTCAAAATATATTCCTCTCACACATGGCTCTTACATTGAGACTGTTACAGTTGCAATAGTATTGTAAAAAAGCAGACTTACTTCCTAAATACCCAAAGTATATGGGAGAGCATCAGATCTATTATCAATACTTTCGTTAAATTATTACTTATGTTTAAGAATACTTTGCCAGCATTTACTTTTCGAAGAACTATCTTTCCAGGGTTGTAAAAACATAGGTGAGGTGAATTTTCTTCTTTTCCTACAATTTATCTAGATTTGTTCATAGTTACAGAAATTGCACACTGGGCATTAGATGTGGCTCAAATGATGAGAAATGTATTTGATGGGCTAAAACTCAGTGCTGAAAAAGGACAAAATGCTGGTTTTATGTCTTTTCTTTCAAAAGCTTGTAATCTATCTATAATATATCTGTTATTACTGAACTTATTTACTTCAAACTGAAATCATTGCTAACTATCAAAAGAGGAACTCATACAACTGGGCAGATAACCATCAAAGTATTTTTGACACAGTGATGCAACTTAGAATTTTCAATGAAAAGCAACTACAGCCAAGCGTTGGCACCAGCATGCGGTGCTCTTGTTTCCACAATGTTTTTAATAGCTCTCTTTCTCCAGGTTATGTTTCGTTACATTCGCTCTATTTACAGGTGATAAAGGGATTTTGGTCCACTGTATATCAGGTTGGGACAGAACCCCGATGTTTATTTCCCTTCTACGACTGTCTTTATGGGCAGATGGTGCAATACATAAATCTTTATCTCCAACAGAAATCCTTTATTTGACGCTGGCCTATGATTGGTATTTGTTTGGGTGAGTTTAGTTTATGGTTTACCATACAGTCCCGACTTTAAACAACCCTGAGGAAGAAGGCCATTGAAAACAGTGTGGGAAAAGGAGAAAATGCTGGTTACCAGCATTTTCTCCTTTTCCCACAATGTTTTCCAACCATACAAGGATAAATTTCAATCATTGAGTCAATATTTTTGTTGTTGTTTGCAAATGCTTTCAAATTGGACAAATCTAAGATTTTGTCATTTAATAGTAAAGAGTTACTTTTAAAATAGGACTTCCATACCAATAGGGCAGGTACCCTCAAAATATCATTGACATACCTATTTTTCCCTTTTTAAGTAGAACTTTCAGAGAAAACCCAGTTGTAACAATGGGTTATCACATATCATGCAGTGTTCATGTTTAGTTCGCATGGCTGTTTTTGAAGAAAATATCATGGTATTGTCATGGCTCTGGCATCATCTGTAGCGTCATCATGTAAAAACTTTGACATTTTAAAAAACTTTAATATTGTATATCTCTGTCTATTGTTGAAAATATTTACTTCAAACTTTGACTAGTTGTTCACTGTGAAAAGGGGAACCCATACAACAGGGGCAGGTAACCATCAAAGTATTTTTGACACAGTTGTGTCCCTTTTTGACCTACAACTTTCACAAATAGCAACTAAAGCCGAGGGTTGGTACCTGAATCTGGTGCTCATTTTCTTTTCAGGCATAATTTGTCAGATCGACTCAGTAAAGGAGAGGAGGTAGGTTGCTTTTTCTGAAGTAGTCAAGAGAATGACAAGAACAGTTTTGATGTATCTTCCAAGAATTGCTATTGAACATTGAAGATTATAAGAATTGATTATGATAGCCTCTTTGTCCATCTAACCCACTCTGTTTCTGGTTCTTTCTTTATTCAACTGCCATAGTCTTTCTTATCTTAGTAGTTGAGATTAGCATTGAAATCAAGAGGTTTTTTTGGATCCATAGTGGTCATGTTGGAGGGACAGCCCTAGTCAAGCACTTGTGAACAAATACGGCATTTGCCAAAATGTATAGCACATTTTCTGTTGTACTTGTTTCTTCTCTGTACATGTATGACGCAAGCAGTGTTCTCTCCGTAGTGAGATATAAAGTTTATTAACAGTGATGAAATTTACCATACAAAAAAATTTGGACCAGACCAAATTGAAAGCAATCCCAGACAACATATTAAATGTTGATTAAATAGTGGTTTATGTAATTGATAGGGGTGAAAAAATTGTGAGAAAAAGAGAAATTGCTGGTTACTAGCATTTTCTGTTTTTCCAACAATGTTTACAAAAGTTTTATCTTTCAGGGTCATTAAAACTCAGGGTTGTGTTAAAGAGTTAAACCTTTATGAAACTAATTGTATTTCAATGAACCAGAGGAAGATGTTTTTGAAAATTTTTTTTGAAAAGAAAATTGCAGGTTACCGGAATTTTTGTCGTCATTCCCACAATATTTTCAACCCTTTCCTAGACAAATCCTGTCAAGTTTACCATTTTTGTCATTTGTGAAATTCTTCCAGCTTGTAAAAATTGAAATTTTTGTTATAAAGTATAGTGTTACTAGATGCAAACTGCTCTTGTACCATTAGACTGCTAAATTGATGAAATATAGAGTTTAAAGTATAAGTATTACCTTAGTTTTGTCTTCTTAGAAGATTTTGTCAGTAACTATTTGAGCTTTCACCAGACAATCAAGAGTTTTAACAACCCTGAGGAAGAAGCCTTTGGAAAAGATTGTGGGAAAAGGGAAAAAAGATGCTGATAACTTGCATTTTCTCCTATTTCCACAATGTTTTTACCCTATCAAAGACAAATTCCATCATCTGAGCCAAATCAAATTATTGTCAATGTCTGCAAATGCTCTAAGTTTTGAAATATAAAAATTTTTCTCATGTGGTAAAGAGTTAAACTATTTTTCTATTACAGATAATGCTGTTTTGTTTTCATTTTCTACAATATATTATATCAGATGAGTTTTCTGTGTCCAAAAAAAGGTAAGATAGTATGTATGAATACTAGCCTTAAAAGCTTTGTGACAAACAAAGCGACAAACTGCTCTAATTGAGAATTGTTTATCTTTTTGTCACTCTGTTTTTAGCTCCACTGGCCGAAGGCCAGAGAGCTATTGTCATGGCGTTGTGTCCGTCGTGCGTCCGTCCGTCCGTCCGTCCGTCTGTCCATCTGTCCGTTCGTGCGTGCGTCCGTAAACTTTTTCTTTAAAAAACTTCTCCTCAGAAACTATTGACTGGATTTTTACCAAATTTCACAGGAATGTTCCTTTGGTGGTCCTCTTTCAAATTCCTTCAAATAATTGTGTTCCATGAAGAATTCTGGTTGCCATGGCAACCAAAGTAAAAAACCTTTAAAAATCTTCTCCTCCCAAACCTCTATTTGGATAGCATTATTATTTTGCAGGAATGTTCCTTAGATACAGGTTTACAGAATTCCTTAAAAAAAAAAAGATCTGTCAAAAAACATGGCTTTTATGGGAGACTCATTTTCCTTTTATGGTATAAAGTAAAATCTTTGAAAAATTTCTTCTCTAAAACTATTCATTGGATTTCATTGTTGTTAGCTCCACTGGCCAAAGGCCAGCGAGCTATTGTCATGGCGTTGTGTCCGTCGTGCGTCCGTCCGTCCGTTCGTTCGTCCGTGCGTGCGTCCGTAAACTTTTTCTTTAAAAAACTTCTCCTCAGAAACTATTGACTGGATTTTTACCAAATTTCACAGGAATGTTCCTTTGGTGGTCCTCTTTCAAATTCCTTCAAATAATTGTGTTCCATGAAGAATTCTGGTTGCCATGGCAACCAAAGTAAAAAACCTTTAAAAATCTTCTCCTCCCAAACCGCTATTTGGATAGCATTATTATTTTGCAGGAATGTTCCTTAGATACAGGTTTACAGAATTCCTTAAAAAAAAAAAGATCTGTCAAAAAACATGGCTTTTATGGGAGACTCATTTTCCTTTTATGGTATAAAGTAAAATCTTTGAAAAATTTCTTCTCTAAAACTATTCATTGGATTTCATTGTTGTTTTGCAGGTAAGTTCCTATGGTGGTTGTCTACCAAATTGTTTCTTCAGTGAGCTAAAATGCAGGATTGAATGATAATTGTTAAAAA
Source organism: Hippopus hippopus (assembly GCA_946811185.2). Classification (NCBI taxonomy): domain Eukaryota; kingdom Metazoa; phylum Mollusca; class Bivalvia; order Cardiida; family Cardiidae; genus Hippopus; species Hippopus hippopus. The sequence continues at coordinate 63,890,211 of OX328102.1, read as the reverse complement.
CTTCCTTTCGCCATTATAGAAATATCAGGCCTGTGGAGCGATACAGGCGCTCAAGCGCCTCTAGTTATCGTAATTCCTTGTATTTTCTTGTCACTGCATCAGACACAATATTTCTAGGTTCTTCAAAAGAGAGTTTATTTACTTGTGACCTAATTAAATCTTCACCACACGAGAAAAAAGCAGACTTGCCCAAATTGACAGTGTTGGCAGATGACAGTTTAAATGTGGCTTAAACCTGAAAGTGCTTTTCACAACCAAATCTGCCTTTGCAGCCAGTACAGATCAGAATCAGACAGCATAAAAATGTGGTCTGATCTTTGATCTACAATCTAGGTGAAAGAAAAAAAGCGACAGAATTTCAATTATCTGGGTCTTATTTTAGACTGAAAATGTCTGTCAGCACTCTAAGGATTAAATGGTGAAATTTGTCATTGATAGGGAAGAAAACATAGTTAAAAAAGGAGAAAATGCTGGTTACCAGCATTTTCTCCTTTTCCAGCAATGTTTTCTAAAGGCTTCTTCCTCAGGGTTGTTTATACTGGGGATTGTGTTGTAAAGGGTTAAAGCAACCTATTATGTCCTTTGAAATGAGGCCAAAATCAGTCTGCCAGTCTATGTGGTATGATCATGGATACTCCTTTGATATATAATGAAATCTTTAAATAAACAGCAATGCTCTAGACATATCTGTCAAGCCTGATAGCTCAGTTTGTAACAGAGAAATGGGCAATGCTCTGCGGGGATTTCATGCATTGGCAAAAAGGTATCGGCCTTTGTCAGCAGCTTGTGCAGTCCTTGGTACTATGCATCATGTAGATGCATTAGACCCCATTTTCCCAGAGCTTGACTCAAATCTTAATTCATGGGTGGTTGGTTAGACTATCAAAGTAAATTATGCCAAGCACTGGTAAAAAGAAGGTCCAAGAAAGTGTGGATGTATGGGTTTAAAAATTTTTAAAAACAAGTATAGGTGTATCTTTAAGGTATTCTAACCCTGAAGCAGAACATCTATTTCCACTGTAATTTTACTCTCTAAAATATGATATCATTAAAAATCATCACTATTGTAGCATCTTAACTGAGCCACTTTTGGAGGTTTTGCCTTCATAGAATTATCATTTTCAATTCTAAAATCACTATATCCTCAATTCAAAGGGAGATTATTACCTCCCTTTACAAAAAAGTAATAGAGGTATGAACAGAAACTTTTTAGATAGATATATAAAGAAATTCTGTGCGGTTAAAACTGTTTAGAATTATTGAATCACTATAAATTCTCAATAATCAAACAACAAAAAAAATTATGCCATGTTGACCAGAAGCTTCAGGGGAGGGAAGCCTTAAGATGGTCCATTTCTTTTTTTTAGCACCTTTAGGGCTAATTTATCTCTGTCCTCTTTCAGCTCTAGGTGCTCAAGTACAACCATAAATAACCCTTTTATTACAAATGGTAAGTAAGATGAACTAGGTTTTGTGATTTCACTTTTTATCAAACAACTCTCCATATAATTTTGAAGATTTGGATGTAAAGTTCAATGCATGCAACAAACAAGGTAAAAGAAACTTTAAGGATTAATATTAACAAAAAAGCCATGCTCGGTGAAAAGGTGGTTTAATGCCTTTGCTAAAAGTATCAAACTATGTCAGCCTTTGCGGTCAGCACAGGCTGACATGGGGCGATACTTTTTGCTATTTTTAAGTTTCCTGCATGTCAAAAGATCATTCTACCTCATGATTCAGTTGAATGTTGGATAAAATAGATTTTATGGATCCATAACTATGTGATGATACGTTTGGTATAATGCATCACAGAGATACATTAAACCCTCGTTTTCTAGACCACCACTTAAATATTTTACAAAATTACTGTTGCTGAAATGACACTGAATAAGCCGTTTTGTATTTGCAATAGGGATATGTGGTTTATTGAAAACTTATATTGAAACATAATTATGTTTTCTTACATATATTGTCTAAATCACTTCAATGTCTTCCATACAGATTTCATTTTGAAGATGGAGAGAGAGACACATGTGAATTTGACTAGATAAATGGACAAGATATGTGAAGGATAGATTCAAGACCATTTGGGACTGATCTGTTATGGAGAATTTTGTATAAGAAATATTACCCTTATTTTGCTGGGAACACATTTAGTTCCCCCTGTTGACAGTGTAAAAACACACACTTTGAATTTTGTGACGTTTGATATTTCTCAGATATTTTTTATTGCCAAAACAGCCTTGAAAAAAATTCACACTAGAAATGCAATTTTTGGGGATTTTCCCTGTCAAAATTGTTTATAAAGTACAAAATAAACAATGCTAGAAAGTAACACATAATGAAAGTTACTGTGTTTTATATTTTCATAGACTTGGCAAAGAAACAAAGTCAAGATACCAGTAGAAGTAGTAGTATCAGCAGTATGGGTAGTTTTACAGTAGAAACCAACAATTCTGTATTTTATTTAAACCCAGACGAGGACACAGCTTTATACGGTGCTGACATACCTAGGTATATAAAGCCTATAGACTTATTTTGGTAACTTCACAAAAACTTACTTGTATTTTCATCTCGGCTATTTTCACAGAAAATGTCAAGGTATTATCATAATCCTGTCATCTGCGTCTGCTCATTGTCTGCATCATCATGGTAAAATGTGACATTTTAAAATAGCTTTGTTATTACTGAAAATATTTTCTTCAAACTTGGACAAATTTTGAACTGTCAAAAGGAAAACTCATACAACACGGACAGGTAACCATCAAACTATTTTTGACACAATTATGCCCCTTTTTTCAACTTGGAATTTTCTCTGAAAATCAATTCATTTCTAAAACCAACTGCAACCCAGTGTTGGCACTCACTTGCTTTGCTGTTGTTCAAGGTTTAGAACAATATTTTTCAATTCTTCCAACATAAGGAAGAATGCCGTGTGAAAAGAAAATGATTGTTAAGTGACTACCTAATGTATTTTGCTCATTCTCTATGAAAAGTGGGTTGTATGAATCAGCAAAAAGTATCGAATCATTTTAGCCTGCACAGTCCACTCAAAATTGCAAAATTTGCGCTTGAATTGTTAGAAAACATCATGGGATTTGTTAGAAAACATTGTGCTGGTCACCAGCATTATTTCCTTTTCCCACAGTGTTTTCAAAAGCCTTCTTCCTCATGGTTATTAAGGGTCAGCGTTGTTGTAAAGGGTTAACTTACAACCATTTCAGTTGCTCCGGCGTACGGTACAGTGGTAGTGGTAGTAGTCCTCAGCAGAGTTTAACAACTAGAGGTGCCAGGTCTAGTCCTGTCAATGTGCCGTCAAACAGGACCCGGCGGACAAGTGTAGCCAACTCGCTGGAATGTGGCAGGTAGGAGTTTAGCATAGTTTATCAATTTTATGAATGGATCTGTAGCAGTGAATTAATTTGAATGTTTTATGACAAATGAAGAAATTGGCTCGTGATGCCCAATTTTACAACAAAACATTGTGGTAAAAAGAAAAAAGGGTTGTTACAAGCATTTTGTTCTTTACACACAATGATTTCAAAAGATTTCAACCTTAGGCTTAAAGACATAGGAATTTTAGGTAAAAGGTAACAGAACAACTGAATGTATTCATTAGGTTGTCAGTCTAATTGTGAAAACCTTTTGCTAGTTGCTGACAGAAAAATGAATTCTAAAAACAGGTAAAAAATAAACAAAAGATAAAGCAATTTGGCATTGTTGATCTACTTTTAAAATTCATTCACCTGCCACTGACTAACATTTGGACCGACGGTACAATAACAGATTGTCACCTTCACAGTAATTCGCATACTTTTAAAAGTTATTATTTAAATTTAAATGCATTTTTACACTCCCCATGTCTACTTTTTGTCGGTATTGGGGCTTTGTAAACATTGTAGCAGGCAACTTTGTAAAGATCTGTTTCAACATATAAAATCTATATGAAATAATGTTTAAAACAGGAACATGTCAAAATTCAAATGGATTTTAACACCCTCATTGTTTACTTTTGGCTGCTATTGTGGCTTAAAGGAAGAAATGATCATTGACTATTGTACACATTTGGTAGCAGACAAAATCTATATGTAAACCCAGTACCACACAGTCTGTTATATTTTTTTGGACCTACCACTGTCACATACAGGTAGCACAATGGAGTGAATGGCAGGAAAGTGGCTCAAACCATTTACGAGACAATCCTGTGTTTTCAAGGCCCTGGAGAAGAGGCCTTTTGAAAACATGGGAAAAGATAAAAATGCTGGCAACCAGCATTTTCTTCTTTTCCCATAATGTTTTTACCCAGTCAAAGAACTTCAGTTCATTTGTACCATGTTAAGATTTGTTGTGTGCAGATGCTGTCAGTTTGGAAGATTATGAAATTTGTTGTTGTGGAAAGGGTTGAATGACATTGAAAACATTTAGACAAAAGGAGCAAATTGCTTGTAATAAGCAACTGTATTTTTACCCACCAAAGCTTTCTGTTGTAGGGGTATTCAATGTCATATCTTTGTGGTAGTGCTTTAACCCTTAACTCTTTACCAAACAACCAAAATTTAGACTTGTCCAAATTGAAAGAATTTGCAGATGACGAAATAAACGTGACTCAAAAAGTGAGACTTGACTTTGGAAGAGTAGAAAACATTGTGGGAAAAGGAGAAAATGCTGGTAACCAGAAGGCTTCTCTCTCAGGGTCGTTAAAACCAGGGATTGTTTGGTAAAGGGTTAATCACACAATCCCAAGTTTGAAGGCTTTTGAAAACATTGTGAGAAAACCTTTTCCCACAATGATTTCTACCTATCATAGACAGAAATCATCATTTGAGCTACATTTAATTTGTTGTCTGCAGGTGTTTTCAATTTAGTCGAGTCCAAACTTTTGACTTGGTAACAAGTTAACTAGATATTTATATCACAGTGTTTGTTTTTCAGTTGGCAGGTGATTACTAAAACAGGCAGCTTGTTACATACAGACCAGTCTTTCCACTCCTCTAGTACTAAATGTTCTTCTAACTCGTAAGTATTGATTTATATCCACGCAAAGTGGATTTGTGCACCAAAATGTGGATGTTCTAGTTAGTGAATTAGTGCCACTAAATTGCCATCAGTGTTGAAGTTTTGAAGTATTTAAGCTTTGTGCAACAAATTGCAGATGCTGTAGATGTGCAAATCACAAGTTTTGTGTATCTGCACTGAAACACTATCTCCCCTTGAACTTAGATTTATTTGTGTAATGCAGGTAAGATTTCTATCAAAGCAAGACTGATTTGTGTATTGCACTTTGCCGGTGTATGAAGTCATCTTTAGTGACAATTTTTACCCTTAAAGCGCCTTCCACTAATATAGTTGCCTTTGCGACATGTGTAATTCAAGATCTAGCTGCACAAAACATGCAGTCTGATCTTTGATCTACCCTGTTCATTTTGTTGATTTACTGTAGACAAAAGCAACCATGATATTGCAATATTTTGGGTCATATTTATAGGATAAAAAACAATCCAAACAACCCAATGTTGTAAAGACCAGAAGAAATAAGCTTTGGCAAACTCATTTCAAAGAAATACACAATTATCTTTTTTCATTGCAGATGTGAAGAGGCAACAGAGAATTTGTTCTGCTCACAGAGACAGGAAAAGTTGGACATTGTACGGCGGATATTCTGTAATGCGTACAACCACAAAATATCTGGCAAACTGAAACCAGAGACTGGGCTTACAAATCTTTTGGACCATTTTGCTGAAAAAGTGGGAATAAAGCCTATGAAACCTTTTCATTAAGCTTTAGAGATTTGTTCTTCCATTGTGATAGGAACTGTTTTTAATACTTGCATATTGGTTTCAAGATTTATAGAATTTTTTTGTCAGTGTCCAAAATATTAAGTTAAATATACTTGAAATGAAGAAGTAACATGGTGGAACTTCAAGTTTTAATTCTAGGATAAGAAGAAGTAGTTAAATTGCAACATGTTTTGTTGTGGTACTAAATTTACCTACGACAAAAACAACAGCAAACACCTTTTATCAAACATTGTTAAGTTACATCTTCATCAGCAAAAGTAATGGTGACAAACATGACCAATCAGAATTGGACAGTGATATTTTTGATGGCAGATGATGAATGGAATCCCATTTTAAAATGTTATGTGATTAAGAGGTATTAAAAGCCGTTTGACATGTTAATCAGAATGTAGGATGTTTGACCCAGACGTTTTTGCCAGAACATTTTGGCCCCGGACGTTTTGCCCCCTAAAATGGGCAGAGTAGGACGTTTTGGCCCAAATCATATCACTGATAGATATTGCAGTTAATAAGAAAATTTAGGGTAACTAAACACTAATGTTATATCACATATACATACTGGTAAACAACATTTGATTTTAAAAAAAAATTTTTTCTTGGTTATTTCAATTTAGATATTTTTGTATTTTCAACCTCTTATTTAGACAAAATTTTAGACTGGTTCAAATTGAAAGGATATGCACCATAAATAGTGCTGAAAGGTAGGATTTTGTCCCCAAAAAAGTGTAGAGAACTACGTGGAAAAAGAAGAAAAGGCTGGTTACCAGCATTTTATTCTTTTACCACAACGTTTTCAAAAGCTTTTTTTGGGTTGAAGACGGGAGTTGATAAGGGACTGATCGGACATTTTCTATTTCTATTTCATTTGGCCAAAAGGTCCTAGCATTTTCTCCTTTTCCCACAATGTATCTCTATCCTATCAGAGACAAGTTCCACAATTTGAGCATCATTGAATGTGGCATCTGCAAATACTTTGGGATTGGACAAGTCTGAAATTTTGTCTTGTGGTGAAGAATTAAAGGAGGCATTATTTTAATCTATATTTTTGTGATGAGAAAAACTAAAAATGTGATAATTTTTTTTTTCCAATAAATGTTAAGATTTATGACTAGTCAGAAAATACAGAAAATTCTATATTAACATGTTGTTATAATCCTTACATGTTTATTTCTCTATGTTAAATCTTTTGTTAGTCATGAACAGCTTAATGTAATATATACTGAGATCAGACTTTACATGAAGGGCACATTGAACTTGGAAAATACACTGATATATTGAGAAAAATCTTTCGTAATTGGACTAGGTATTATAAAAATTAAGCTTTTTTTTCTTGAAAGTATTAAAAGTTATTATGCCCCCCTTCAACGAAGTGGGGGTATATTGCTTTGCTAATGTCGGTCGGTCGGTCAGTAGACCTTACCTTGTCCGGATGATAACTAGACACAGAGTTGACCTAGGTTCGTCAAATTTGGCACAGACATGGGTCTCGGAGTGTAGATGATTCCAATTGATTTTGAGGTCAATCGGTCAAAGGTCAAGGTCACAGTGACCGTCAACATGTTGATATATAGACCAAACCTTGTCCGGATGATAACTAGACACAGAGTTGACCTAGGTTTGTCAAATTTGGCACAGACATGCGTACCAGAGTGTAGATGATCCTTATTGATTTTGAGGTCAATCGGTCAAAGGTCAAGGTCACAGTGACCGTCAACATGTTGATATATAGACCAAACCTTGTCCGGATGATAACTAGACACAGAATTGACTTAGGTTTGTCAAATTTGGCACAGACATGCGTACCAGAGTGTAGATGATCCCTATCGATTTTGAGGTCATTCGGTTAAAGGTCAAGGTCACAGTGACCGTCAACATGTTGATATATAGACCAAACCTTGTCCGGATGATAACTAGACACAGAATTGACCTAGGTTCATCAAATTTGGCACAGACATTTGTCTCAGAGTGCAGATGATCCCTATCGATTTTGAGATTAATCCATCAAAGGTTAAGGTCACAGTGGCCTTCAACTTAATGATATTTAGACCTAACCTTGTCCAGATGATACCTAGACACAGAATTGACATAGGTTCTTCAAATTCTGTACAGATATTCATCTTGGAGTGTAAATGATCCCTATCGATTTTAAGGTTAATCCGTGAAAGGTCAAGGTCACTGTGACCACCGGATGATTCAGGGCCTGGGCTGCCGTTCGCCACTTGAGCCATTTGCTCAAAAAAAATTAAAGTGTCTCAAAAATCATCATATGTGGCTCAACTTGTGGCTCCAACATTTTATTCGCGTATTATTGGGGACGTAGTAAGCATCAAAGTTGACTGGGAAAAAGCAGAAGTCGAACGCGCGTGCCGAAAAGAAAATCGATAACCCAGTCTGTGTATCGGCGACTGTTTACAATCTTGTATGTATACACACGGCGGTGTGTATAATTATGCGAACTGTTGACAGATTATCACATTTAACAATTGAAGTGGGCTATAAATCAAAAAGATGACCCCCAATCAATTCTTTTGATACCAGTTTATGACCTGTGCCACTTCCTGTATCAATGTGGCAGTAGGGGGGCATGACTGTTTTACAAACAGACATCTTGTTTAGTTAGAGTCCAAAGGTTATTCCTGTATCAAGCAATCTCTTGTTATAAACACCCCGAAGAAGAGGACTTTTGCAAACAGTGTTTGGGAAATTGGAGAAAATGATGGTAACCAGCCTGGGCCCCATTCAAGTTGTCATTTGTCAATGCTTTCAATATAGGCCAGTTTAGAATTTTGTGATCTTAGGCTAGAATTTTGTTGCCTGCCTGTGTTGCTTGGTGGTTAGAGTATTGGACTTTTGACCTGGTGGTTGTGAGTTTGATACCCAGTTGAGGCAAACTTTCTTTCCCCTGACTTAGGTGATATGACCTAAAATGTTGAAACAGTGTTAAACTCTAACTCAATCAATCTAGAATTTTGTCATCTGACAAAGGGAAAACAGAGTAATTGTAATATATACTGGTTTCTAACTCCATGCTATGTTTGAATTGTCTCATTTGTACTGTAAAAAAACATGGTAAATAACATATAAGCCATGCTCTGGCAAAAGGTGGTTAAATGCATCCCTATGCTGCGTTATACCAAGCAGGCTGTCACATAATTATAGATTCGTAAAATCCATTTTATCTAACAATTGACTGAATCTGGAGGTAGAAAGGTCTTTTGACATGCAGAAAATTTACATAAAGCAAAAAGTTTTGGCCTATGTCAGCCAGTGCATACTTTGCAGGCTGACATAGGTCAAAACTTTTTCAGATGTTTTAAGACCCTTTTTCACAGAGCATGTTTCGTATACATATTTCAAAGTGCTTCTGTGTGAAATTGCATATTGAGTTTTCAGCATGGTTTAATTGTTAATCTTATGTTTGTCAAATATTAGTCCCTTGATAATGATTGAATAAATTATCTTTAAATAAAAGATATTTTTTAATTTCTTTCAACCCTTTCCTTGACAATTAAATCAAGTCAGAATTTTGACATGGTTTTAAATTCGTTTTACACAGTTGGATGTAATTTTTGTCATGGCTGTGTATTAAGTAGCGGAGGGTGTAAATCCAAGATCAGACTGCATTAAAATAATGATCTATGCCATCCACAAAAGTTATACAAGTTGCCATTGGCAGTGAAAGTTAGAATACTCTGAACATATTTGGAAACTTATATTGGAATTCAAGTGTTGATATGCATTTGTGTCGATTCTGTTGGTATGGGAAAGCAGCTAGTAGCTGAGTTTTGTGAAGGTTTAGTTTAAACAACAGCAGATGTATAGGTGCACTGAGCACCATGATATGGCAGAAATGCTGTCTATGCTCGTAACTGAGATTCTAAGAGTCCATGTGAATAAGTGAACTGGCTCCTGTAATATGACCAAAATACTGTTTAACACCAAATAGCAACCACTGACTTGAGGTCTGATTTTGCCAAGGTTTACTGAACAGCTGGGCAAGGAAATTTATTATAGCTTAAGCATGGCTTTTTGAATAGCAAGATCATTTACAATAGCTCTAGCATAGGATAATGAATAGCTTTTTAAGTGCATTAACTGGAGCCCTAGCACAGCAAACTTAACACCTACACAAGACTACTAAACATAGCTCAGGCATGGAATATTAAACAGCTATGCAAGATTATGTACTGTACCTTAAGCTCAACATGCTACCAGTAAATAGCTATGCAAGAACAACCACCATAGCTCAAGCATGACATATTAAACAGCAGCTATTCAAGATGATTTACAAATGCTCATACATAGTTTACAAAAAAAAGAGTTCAATTTCATTTACCAATGCTCATGCATGGCTTACTGAAAAGATTTTTTTCAAAAGCTCATGCATGTCTAACTAATCGGCCTTACAAGATCATTTACCATAGCTCTAGCATGGCATACTAAACAGGCATGTAAGATAGTTTATATATAGCAAGAATTAATGGATATCTGTTCAAGTTCATCAAACATAGCTCTAGCACAGCATACTAAACAACTATGCAAGATCATTTACCAAAGATTTGACATGAATTAATGGTCTGCTGTTCAAATATGAATTTGAAAAGCTGCACAAGCCCAATTACCATACTTCAAGCTTGGCATCCTGCCTGCATAGATACACATGTTCGATGACCATACTTCAAGCATGGCATACTGTGCAGCTACATCAGTTGATAAACAGAGCTCGAGCATAGCTTACTGAAAGGCTATACAAGATCATTAACCATAGCATGGCAAGATAAATATCTATGCAAGTTTATTTACCATAGCTGTAGCATGGTAAACTTAACTGATAAACCATTTCTGTACCATGACATACTAATCAACACCCCTAGTTCATTGACCAAAGCTCTAGTGTGGCATACTAAACAGCTACAAAAGTCCATTAAATATAGCTCTAGCATTGAATTCTGTAGAGCTATACTAGTTCATTAACCGTAGCTCTTAAATGGCATACAAAACTGCTACACAAATTATTGAACCATAGCCCTAAATGGCATACTGAAAAGCTACAAAGGATAATTAAGCATAGCTCTAGTATGGCAAACTAAACTGCCACAATAGTTATTTAACTGTAGCTCTTGCCTGGCACTTTCAAGAGCCACACAAGCTATTTAACTACAGGTCTAGCATAGCATACTGAACAGCTACACAAGTTATTTTACCATAGCTCAAGCATGGTATACTTAACAGCTACAGAAGTAATTTAATCATAGCTCTTGCCTGGCATACTGAACAGCTACACATGTTATTTAGCCAAATTTCTAGCATGGCATAATGAAAAGCCGCACAATATTATTAGTAATAGCTCTGGTCCGGCATATTAAAAAGCTACACTTGTTCAATAACAAAAGCTGAAATATGGTTTTGTGAATTGCTACATAAGTTCATTTACCAAAGCTTTAGTATGGCATACTGATTAGCTACACAAGATATTTAACCACAGGGCTAGCATGACATTCTGAACAATTATACTAGAAGTTATTTTACCATAGCTTATGCCTGGCATACTGAACAGCTAAACAAGTTATTTAACTCTAGTTCTTGCCTGAGTTGCTCAAGAGCTACACAAAATATTTAACCATTGGTCTAGCAAAGCATACTGAACAGCCAGGCAATTTATCTTACCATAGCTCGAGCATGGCATATTAAAGAGCTGTACAAATTATTTAACCATGGCTCTTGCATGGATACTGAACAGCTACACAAGTTATCTAATCATAGATCTAGCTGGACATATTGAACAACTATACAAGTTATTTGATTAAAGCTCAAGCATGGCTTACCGAACTGCTGAACAATTTTTAACCATAGCTTACTAAACAAATACACAAGTAATTGAACCATTACTCTAGCATGGCATTCTGAACAGCAACCTTATTTATTTCACCATAGCTCTAGCATTGCGCTCCTAAGAGCTACACAAGTTTTTTTAACCGTAACTCTAGTATGGCATAATGAACATGTACACAGGTTATTCAACCAAATGTCTTGCCTGGCATGCTGAACAACTGCGCATGTTATTTAACCGTAGCTAAAGCAAGTCATACTCAACGGCTATGTAAGTAATTTAACCATAGCTCTAGCATAGTATACTGAACATCTGCACAAATTATATAACGATTAATCTTGCATGGCATACTGAAAATCTATACAAGTTATTCAACCATAACTCTAGCCTACTGAACTGCCGCACAACTGATTTTACCATAGCTCTCATGGAATGCTGACTATGTACACAAGCTATTACACCATTGCATCAAAATGGCATACTGAACATGTACACAAGAAATTTTACCATAGCTTTACCATGTATTCTTAACAGCTACACAAGTTATTTAACCAAAGCCCTTGCCTGGCATACTGAACAGCTACACACAAGTTGTTTAAACATCGCTCTTGCATGGCATACTGAACGGCTACACAAGATCATTAACCTCAGCTCTTGTATGACATACTGACCTACCACACACATTGTTTAGCCATAGTATCCATGGTTGTGAGGTAGAACAGGCCCACACATTCGGCGCGAGAACTGGTGTAGTTCCCAGGAAGCAGAATCGAGAGAGATTAGTATAAGTTGTAAGAACTTGTCTCTCAATTGATGTAAAATAAATATGTTTAAATAAACTAGCCATAGCTCGAAACGTCGTACTGAAAAAGCTACAAAAGATAATTAACCATAGCTAGTATAGCATGGCAGACTTAACTGCTACATATGTTATTTAACCTTAGCTCTAGTATGGCACACTGAAAAGCTGCACCATATTATTAACCATAGCTCTAGCATGGCAGACTCAAGAGCTACACAAGTTATTTAACGAGAGGTCCTGCCTGGGGTACTCAAGAGCTACACAAGTTATTTAACCATAGTTCATTTACTAAAGCCCAAGCATGGCTTTGTGAACTGCTACATAAGTTTCAAAACTCTACCATGGCATACTAAATAGCTGCAGAAGTTTATTTACTACAGCACTGGCATTGCATACTTAAGACCTACACAAGTTATCAAACCATAACTCTTGCCTGGCGTACTAAAGAGCTACACGACATTTTTTACTACAGCTCTAGCATGGCATACTGAACAACTACACTAAGTTATTTCTCCATAGCTCTTGCCTTGCATACTGAACAGCTATACATGTTATTTAATCAAAGCTCTAGCAAGGCCTCCTGAATAGCTACACAATATTTTTAACAATATTTCTTGCAAAGCAAACTCAAGACTACACAATTCATTAACTTTGAAAGCCCTGACATGACTGTGAACTGCTACAAAAGTTTATTTACCACAGCTGAAGCATGGCATACTGAATATGTGCACAAGATTATTAACCATAGCACTAGGATGACATTCTTAAAAGCTACACAAGCTATTCAATCATAGCCCTTGCCTGGTAATATGAACAGCTTCACAAGTTATTTAAACATAGCTCTTGCATGGCACACTGAACAACTACACAAGATCATTAAGCATAGGTCTTGTATGACATACTGAATAACTACACTTTATTTAATTGAAGCTCTAGCATGGCATACTGAAAAGCTGCACAATATTATTAACCATAGCTCTAGCATGGCAGACTCAAGAGCTACACAAGTAATTTAACTATAGTTCTTGCCTGGAGTACTCAAGAGCTACACAAATACCATAGTACATTTTCTAAAACCCAAGCATGGCTTTAAACATATTTTATTTGCAAATTCAAATGAAATGTACATGATAATTTACAAATACATTTCAAAATTTTCTGCAAAATGGATAAGAACGAAAGCAGAGCTTATAATGTCTTTTCCAAGCTGATGGCTTAGAACAAGTACAAGTCATAAAATTTAAGCTAATACACTATACAGTGAGAGAAAAATATTACTAGTAACTGTTTAGGTATAGGGGAGAGATATGTTTTAATTGGAAAACATGAAATTAGTTAGACTGAGAAGTACAGGAAGAGAAAGGGAAAAGATAAGATAATGGAAGAGATAAGGTAAAGGAGTGTTCTTAAAAGGCTTTTATACGGTGCGAATATAAATTTGTTCCATTTTATAATAAGCGTCAATATTCCTGCTAAAATTGTATAACGGTAGAAACAAAATTATCATACTGGAAATCGATTGCTAAACCTAATAATGTTTTGGAATTCAAGAAAAATTTTCTCATTGTCACGATATACAAGATTACTTTTCCCAATGAGTAACATCTCAAGATCAATATTACCAAATACTGATACTGTATTAAATAGTCTAGTCTTGATAGCATCATAATTATTACATTCAAAAAAGAAAAGTTCACTTGTCTCAATCCCACCACAAATACAGAGAGGGGAATCAACAATATTTTCCATAAATAAATGGTGATTGAGAGAACTACATTTGTTTCTGATTTGTGTATGTATAACCTGTAGCTTCCTTTCTGCAACAAAGTACAACTTGTTGGGACTGGGTTTGTTCTGATTCAGATAGTTCTTAAAATACGATAATGAATCTTCATTTCGTATTTAAATTGGTAATTCGTTCCAGTCCTCAATGACTGCGGGAAGGAATGACTTTTTGTAAAGTACAGTTCTACATTGTGGAATTCGGTGATTTTGAGAACCACGGAGGCTGTATGAGGAGGATATGCTACCAACACTTTGAGGTACTAATAAGCTCAAGGTTTTATGACTTAGTCCTTTGACCATTTTGAAATATAATATCAGTTTATGCTTGTGTCTTCTGTCATGCAGGGATTCCCATCCTGCCTCTTTTGCAAGATCATCAAGGGATGCTAATGTTGTACAGCCAGTCACTATCCTAGCAGATTCTATCTGAATTTTGTCAAGTTGTTCTTTCAAATACTGTGGGCAGTTATCCCATACTACGTCTGCATATTCAATTAAGGGGCGTATAAAGGAAAAATAAATAGTTTGAAGCCATTTCCTATCTAAACGACGTTTAAGAGTGCGCATGATATTTATTCTACTCCACGCCTTATCCACCGAGTTTTTGATGTGACAATCCCATGTACCGTCGTCAGATATGAATATACCTAAATGCTTGTGGCTTTGGACATTTGGTATTTTTGTATTTGACATAAATAACTCAGGATGTATAGGTTTTATATTTTTACGTGTAAAAACTAACGATTCGGATTTTAGAGGGTTGAATTTGACAATCCATTTTTGCGCCCAGTCATTAATCTTATTTATATCAGACTGCAATTTAGCTCCACAAGAATCAAGGTTATCAATTTCTAGTGATAGGCTAGTGTCATCTGCAAAGAGGTTTATATTAGACTCCAGGTTATCGACTATGTTGTTAATATATACTAGGAATAATAATGAACCTAATATAAACCCTTGAGGGACACCTGCTTTTAAAATACATAAATCAGAGTAGCTCCCATTGAGAACAACCCTTTGATATCTATTTAAAAGATTATTAGTAACCATTCTAAAAGTCTACCTTGTACCCCAGCGTGACATAACTTAAATAAAAGACCTTTATGCCAGACTTTATCAAATGCTTTACTCACATCGAAAAAAATCATACGGAACTCGTGTCCATTGTCCAATGCTTTACAAATATTATGATAAAGTAACAGTGACTGATTAACCGTGGAATCACCGGGCAAAAAAACAGATTGAAAAGGAGTAAAGAAATTAGATTGTGAAAGATAGGAAAAGACATGATTATAAACAATTTTTTCTAAAACCTTTTCAATAGTATTCAGAATAGAAACTGGTCTATAATTAGATGGAATAGATGGGTCTCCACTCTTAAAGATGGGACAGACATTTGACATTTTCCATGATGAAGGCACAACACATGAATAAAGAGAGGCATTGAAAAGATCACAGAAAGGGTGGGCAAGTTGAGGGGCTCCTTCACGAAGAACCCTGTTGTGTATTCCATCTGGACAAGAGACTTTCCCTACATTTAAGTTTTTCAAAACTTTGTAAACTTTATCTGGAGTGACCTCAATAAAATCTAGTGTAACATAGGGGGCTGGATTATAATAGGCTGCTAAGGATTTAGAGGAGTCATCGACACTGGACTGACATGCAAAAAATTCATTTATAAAGTTAGCCATGGCTTTGTGAACTGCTACATAAGTTTTTTTTTTTCCCTATAACTCTACCATGGCATACTAAATAGCTACAAAAGTTTACTGACTATAGCACTGGCATGGCATACTTAAATACACAAATGATTTAACCACAACTCTTGCCTTGTGTACTCAAGAGCTGGACAAGTTATTTGACCACAGCTCTGGCATGGCATACTGAATAACTACACAAGTTTTTTCACCATAGCTCTTGCATGGCATATTAAACACCTGCACAAGTTATTAACCAATAGCTCGTACCTTCCGTACTTAAGAGATACACAAGATATTTGACCACAGCTCAAGCATGGCATAAAAAACAACTATAGAAAGATAGCTCTTGGTGGCATGCTAAACAGCTATACAAGTTATTTACCATAGTTCTTGTCTGGCAAACTGAACAGCTTCACATGTTATTTTACGATGGCTCTTGCCTGACTAACTGAACAGCTACACAAGTTATTTAACCCTAGCTCTTGACTGGCATACTGAACAGGTACATGAGTAATTTAACCACAGCTCCAGCATAGCATACTTAACAGCTACGCGAGTTATTTTACCATAGCTCGAGCATGGCATACTGAACAGCCACACCAGCTATTTAACCATAGCTCTTTTCGGCAAACTCATGAGCTAATAATGTTAGTAACCATAGCTCTTGCAGTGCTTACTTAACACAAATAATTTAATCATAGGTCTCGCCAGGAATACGCAACAGGTACCTAAGTTACCAAACCATAGCTCTAGCAAGGCATACTAAAATGTTACAGCAAATTATACATCCTTAGCTCTTGCCTGGCGTAATGAACATATACACAAAGAATTTAACAACAGCTCTAGCATCGCTTAATTAACACCTACAAAAGACATCCAACCAAAGCTCTCTACTGACATCCTGAACAAGTACACAAGTTATTTTACCATGGCTCTAGCATGACATACTGAACAGCTACACAAGTTATTTTAAAATAGCTCGAGCAAAGCATACTTAACCACTACACAAGTTATTTAACCATAGCTATTGCCTGGCATACTGAACAGCTGCAAAAAATATTTTAACATTGCTCGAGCAAGGCATACAGAACAGCTACACAAGTTATTTTACTGTAGCTCGAGCATGGCATACTGAACAGCTACACAATTTTTTCACCATAGCTCGAACATGGCATATTTATCAAACATTACTTATTACCTAGCGTACTGAACAGCGACACACGTCATTTAATTAAAGCTCTAGCATGGTCTCCTGAATAGTATCATAATGTTTTTTGCAATAGCTCTAGAATGGCAAACTCAAAAACTACACCAGTTGATTAACTTAAGCCCTAACAAGTTTTTGTGAACTCTTACAAACTTTGTCTACCATAGCTTAAGCATGGCATACTTAAGAACTATGCAGGTTATTAAACCATAGCTCTTCCCTCATGTATCACTCAATAGCTACACAAGATCATATACCATAGCTCTAGCGTGGTATATTTTACTACTACACAATGTCATAAACCGTAGCCCCAGCACTGCATACTAAACTTTAACACAAGTTTTTAAACCATTGCTCTTGCCTGATATACTGAACAGCTACACAATTTATTTAACCATAGCTCTTGTGTGGCATACTCAAGCACAAATGATATTATTTAACCACAGCTCTAACATGGCTTACTGAACAGCTATACAAGTTATTCAACCATGGTTCTTGCTTGGCTAACTGAAAAATTACATGAAATATTCAACCATAGCCTTGGTCTGACATACTTAACAACTATACAAGGTATTTAATTATAGCTCAAGCATGGCTTACCGAACTGCTACACGAGTTAACAATAGCTTTTGCCTAGCATTCTGAACAGCTACATAAGATATTTAACCATAGCTATTTAACAGTATGCCATGATAGAGCTACGATTAAATTACTTGCATAACTATTTAGTATGCCACTCTAGAGCTATGGTAATGATCTTGTGTAGCACTTCATGATGCAATACTAGAGCTATGGTTTAATGATTTGAGCAGCTGCTCAGTATGCCATGCTAGAGCCATGATCAATGAACTTGTGTAGCTCTCCATTGTACCATACTAGAGCTATGGTTAATGATCTTGTGTAGTAGTTTAGTAGGCCAAGCTACACAATTTCAACATAGATCTAGCATGGCATTTCGAAATATACAAAATCATTGACCATAGCTCTAGCACGGCACACTGGAGAGCTACACAAGTTCAATAATAATAGCTCTAGCACAGCATACTGAAGTGCTACAAGTTATTTAATCATCAACTGCCACACATGATCATTAACCATAGCTCTAGCACGGCATTCTGATGAGCTACTCAAGTTAGTAACTATAGCAAAAACACCAGTTTAAAGTGACTGAATTTTTGAAATCTCTTTGTTTGAATGAGACATTTTGAAATTGTTGAATCTATTTTGGATTATTAGAAAAGGGCACAACATCAAATTTATGGCATCATAATTAGCAGGTATTATTCACATACGTGCAATATGATAGATTAAAGATTCCAGTCATTGACCAATGCATGTTTAGAAATACCTGTACCTGCTCAACCATATTGATTTTTTTTTTAACTGGTCCATTTCAAAGGCATCCACAGAGGAAAAACGTACATCAAATGCTTGGTTTGTCAGTCAAAGCAGCAAAACATTGTAGGAAAAGGAGATGCCATTAACTAGCATTTTCTCTTTTTTCAACATATTTTTCAAAAGTGATCTTCCTCAGACTTTCAGATACATTGTTGGTAAAGAGTTGACAAGAAATTAAAAGCAAAGTGGTGTATCTTAACAATATTTCCTGACAAGTTTTCTCTATAATTATACCTCAAGAGGTCCAGCATGGCTCAGTGGTAATGTGTACATGGTTCATACAAAATACTGATAGAAAAATTTAAGGGTTTTTTAAGGATTTTTTAAGGACTCGAACTTGAAATTTAAGGCTGACAAAACACTATAAATATATGCACAAATATTGGTTTCATACAGTTTATAACAGTGTAACTATCTATAACGATGGCAATACCAAGTATCTTCATTACCTATTGCTTTAATGATGTCTTCTTCAACCTTTTTAAATTCCTCTTCCTTCTCTTTTGAATGTTTTCTCAAACAATTTGACTGTCTAACAAGTGTTATTTGACCCTTTTTTCTGCACAGTTTTGATACATCATCATTGGACTTAAATGAACAGTGTTGGGTGACAGTGTGTAAAGTCCACAAAAGTCCAGCTTTCAATGTGTCATTCCGTGAAACAAACAAGTCTAATGTTGCAGTGTTTGCTTGTGTGGGAATGTTACCCGACTGGGTATCATCTGTTGGTAAGGGGATAGCTAATTCGGCAGCAGTACTATGAACAGGGTCTACACTTGTCTTTGGTGCACTTTTAAAAGCTGCTGCAATAGGTGTCGTCATAGTAGCGGCAGTACATTGGATGTGCTTCTTACTTTTCATATGCGAGTTCAGGGCATGCTCTCCTAAGTCTATTCTCTTATTTCAAAGACAACAAATTACGCTGTGTTTGTCGGACTTCAATTCTCTGACCCACGATTTGTATTTCTGGTCTGTCAGCCACTTTTTATTGAAAACACACTTTCCCATGGTTGAAGGTTTTTCCCTCGCAGACGATCGCCGATTACGTATTCAAAAGAGCTGATTCATGCACTCAACGTTTTTGAAACGCTTATTAATCATGAATAGTAAAGCGTCTACTTTCTTTGATCATGTATAATACTACGTCTTTAGTTCCGCTCGTCGCGGAAAAACGCCGATTTCAATTTTTATCCCATTTGTCTTGATGAAGCGTCTAAATATCCATTTTCTTCTCGTTTTCAAAAAAAAGCTAAATTCAAATGATAGTTTTGTTGGAGAACTCGTCGTGATTCAGTTTTAATGCATCCGATTTTTCGCGAAGACGACATAGAAAAGGATCCGTATTTTATACCGTATCATTGTGTGGTATCCCGCTTTCCGTTTTCAGGTATTTCTGCTACCATTAGGACGGGTAGAAGTGTATACCCGTGTCATAATAGACTGGTACCCATTATCTTTGTGTACTTGAAAGGCCTAATATTTAAGACCGGCCAGCAATAAAACTACAGCTCACTCGGGAAACTATTTTAAAGGGTTTTTTAAGGACTCTCTGTAGTTTTTAAGGGTTTTATAAGGCAGTTAATCATTTTTAAGGGTTTTATAAGGCAGAGATCAAATTCAAGGGTTTTTCAAGACCTGTGCGAACCTTGGTGTAGGATTCGTTACCTCGGGGCCCTGGTATGTGAGCCGCTACTATGATATGACTGAAATAATGTTGAAAGCAGCTTAAAACACCATTCAATCAATCAATCAGTATGCCTCAATGTTGTCAAAAAAATCTGCTGAAAGACAAACAAGAGCACCACATGCGGGTGCCAACGCTCAGCTGAAGTCGCTTTTAAAAAAGATTGTCAATGAAAATTCAGTCAAAAAAGGGGCATAACTGTGACAAAAATATTTTGTAACCAAATGTTACCTGCCCTACTGATATGGCTTCTCTTTTCAATAGTTATCAACTAGTCCAAGTTTGAAGTAAATATCTTCAGTAATGACAGAGATATTAAAATGTCAAAGCTTTTCAACCACAACGACACTGATGACAAAATGACTATGACAATATTTCGACATTTTCTTTGAAAACAGCCAAGCTAAGAATTATCTGCAGGAGGTGATGAGCCAAATCACAAAGTCTGTAAATGTTGGTAAACAGGTATAAGCCACAAACTACGTATGATTTTATATTTTATTGACAAATGTAAGATAATTGCTATATAACAAGCTGTCAGTGGGAGTTTTGATCTAGTATCTCTATATCAGCATAAAGCCCAAGCATTGTTAATCTGATACACACAATCATATAACAAAAATACAATTTAACTGTGTCCATTTGTTTATATATTGTAACAGAAGAACAGTCAATCTTTTCTTTGCTGACTGATCATCATAAGTCATCCAGACTTGCATATTTCAGTATTTCCATCTTTTGGACTTCATAGAGTATCTCTCTGAAAGGCAGGCTTAATTCTTTAGCAGACATACAAGTTGCCTTCAGAGAGACAATGTGGGAAAAGGAAATATATGCTGCTTCTCAGCATCTTCTCCTTTTCTCAGACTGTTTCTAAAAGCCTTCTTCCTTAGGCATACAGGAACATGAATATGATCATTTTGCTTTAAATTTGGATAGAAAGTGTTACAGACATGTTCAGAATAGATACAATTATATTTCTGCATGGACACATTTATATTTGTTGTGGCAAAACTAGATCTGATCACATGTTCTAGCAACAAGACTTGTATAAATTTAGTTCCACAACTGGTGAAACATTTATTGTTCAAAAGAACTCTAAACGATAGCATTTACTGGACAGTTAAAGTGTAAAAGATTCAACAGAAAGATGAAAATGACTTGCAGCACTCAAATTCATAGATGCCTCCGAGAGTCTTGTAACTTGAAAACAAACAATCCTTCATTTATATATACAAACAGTCAGGTCAAACAAGGTCACATGATTAAATGTCAAGGTCATTCTAAATTACTTTTTTACTACTGGATGCTCTACATGTAAATCTGTCTAAGTTTAATTAGTCTACTTGAACTTTGACCTTGTAAGGGGAGGTAAGAAGGGTTCAAACTTTCTGAGGCATGCACATAGTAATATAAATTATTGTTCAGTAACACAATAATATACACCTTGGACAACAGTAGACACAACTGTACACGGAAAAGAAAAATAAAAAAAAAAAAAAACTTGAAAATGAATCAATTTTTGATGGTAGTAAATCACTTTGCTACGCGTGGAAAATAATAGTTTGACACTCAGCGGTGAAAAATCTAATTCAGGTTTTTACTGTAGATTTTTCAGATTAATTGAAACGAAGTAAGTAAACTTTAGTCTAGTTTGTTTGATTTGTTATCAGGATGAGGATCGAGAATAAATCATGTTCTAGCAAGTTTGCAAAGGTAAATACAAAACCTAGTTTCATAAGGGTAAATTTATAATGTAAAAACAGAGCTAACCAAAAGCAAAAAAGAAGAAAATGAATGTATTTGACTGAATATGTGTTTATATAAAATTGCACTATAAAGTAGAACAGCATGTAAGTGCTTCAAACTCCCTTTAAATTTTTTTTGTTATCTCAATCGCAACTGTTACAATTCTTTATTTCAGTTGGAATCAACAAGGAAAAAGCTTTATCAGTACAGAAACATACTATAAAGAAAGGACCATAAAAAGGTATGGATAAATTTCCTGCTGAGTTTTTGGAAGAACAAATTGTTTTGCTTTTGAAAACAATTACAGCATATTATTATAAAAAAAAAAGCATGAAAAATCCAACAATATGTATGTATGAAGTTATATGCATAGAGATTCTGTAACAACAGTAACATAGTAAGAAATAACATTATACATGAATATGTGTAAAAGTATAATTTGTAAGTCGAAAATGGTGCTCTGCCATGCACATACTTGTATTATAAGCCACATCCCATAATCTCGAAAACAGTTTTGAAATCTGATTTTTACAGAGGAAAGATGGCTTGACCAGTAACAAGGCTATGTTTCGATTCAGTCACTTTTATGCATTCAACAAGTACAGCCCATGTGATCATTTATGAAAATGAGTTATGATACATTTAACTTTAATGACATGTTCTGTTGCATAGATGAGAGTCGTTTTGCACTTGGATATAATCCTGTGAAGTAAATCTAGCACACGCCAGTATAACACTGTTTTACAGAGGTTTATACAGCACATGCCAGTATAACACTGTTTGACAGAGGTTTATACTGCACATGCCAGTATTACACTGTTTTACAGTGATTTATACAGGACATGCTCTAGGTAGCACCATTTCAAAAATATATCAAGTTTCAAAAGTCCGCCAAAAAAAAAAAAAAAATGACAAAACCCACAAAAAATATACATTACCCAATATCTATGAGATTAAATTCCAAAGTTAAACAGTCAAATTCAACCCTTTAAAAAACTGGCACTTCTTTGTCAATTGTTTCAAATTGTAATGAAAATTAAAAAAACCTACGTACGAAATAATAGAAATAAATGTCTCTAAAATATCTGCTTGAATTATTCCACTTTCACATAGAAAGGTGAACCAGGGATATGTTCATCTCCCCATTTAACTGCTAACATGTAATCTCCGCGTTCTTTGACGAGATACGTGATCTTGTACGGCGCTCCTGGTTGATGTTTTACACAGAGCTCTTCACACGGACCTTTGGGGCCAATCATACCGATAAATAACATATTGTTACCTGGAATATAAAAAGAAGGAATTTCAAACTCTGTAAGGCACTATTATTTTCACTTATCTTGTATTACGTTAATCCTTTATCACACCAACAATAATGTCCCTGAGGAAGATGGCTATTGAAAATTAGTAAACAACACTTTCTCATTTCACTAAAATGTCTTCTACCTTATCAAAGACAAGTTCCTTAATTTTAGCCACATGAGATTTGAAACCTGCAAATACTTCCAATCTCGATGGATTTAAAAATTTTGTGGTGTGGTAAAGACTTAAGAAACCTAGTCGCAAAAGGTTCTTTACTATCCTTTACAGACAAATTGTATCATCTAAGAGAAAATTAATTTGATGCATGCCAGCTTTCAATATGAGACTTTCTTATCTGGTAAAAAAGTCAAAATTCTGAGAACTTCCCGCAACCAAACCCCCAACAATTTTGAAATTTCCTAAGTGATTTCTTTTTTACTTCTATTTGAAGGATGAAAGAAAAATAAAAAATCCAAACAGTCACTGATTTGCCACTTTTTAAAAAACAGTATGTGAAAACAGTTCATGTAGTAACTCTTTACTTAACAAGACCCTGAAGAAGAATACTTTTGAAAACACTGTAGGAAAAGGGGTGAAAATACTGGTTACCAGCATTTCCTACTTTTCCCAAAATGTTTTCAAAAGCTTCCTTTCTCAAGATCATCAAAACTTGGGATGGTGTGGTTGGTAAAGGGTTAAGGACACTCCCAGATGACAAGCCCTGCAAGCAGAAATCAAACAAAGATTTCCCAATAACAAACAACCATGGCATCAATAGCTGTATGGAGTTTCTGCTATTTTCAACAGTCTTCCTGTTTTATCTTGGCCAGTGCACCTATCCATGCTTTCCTAGATTTTCTGTCACCAGTTCTTTGCTTACTATTCTTCCACTTGCCACTAAGCCACTTGCTGCTTTCCCACATAACCATTGTCAAAACAATGATCAGTGGTGAGAGAGGAATGAACCCTGTCGCAATGACTATCATCAAACCTTAGAAAGAATTTGGCCAAGCTGGGGATTCAAAAGAGCAACCCCTGTTCACAAGTCCTGTTTGCTTCCAACTGTGATACCAAGGTTCAGCACCAAGGTACAAAAGCCCTATGATGAGCTAAAATCTATCCTTCAGACAACACTTACCAGCTTTTGATGTATCTACATTGAATGTGCACTGTTTGTTTCTATAGCCTTTCTTCAACCCATTTCCGTCACATGTGACCTTAGAGGCATCAGATTCGAAGGGCTGTAGTGACGCAAATTTACTCATTACACTAGTTTTTGTAACGGTTTCCACGACAACAGAGGCCTGTTCCTGGTAACCACTAGGTTTGCCTTGACCTGGAAGTACAAAAATCATGACATATATGAGCTATAATCATTCCAAATAAGGCATGAATTTTAGACAAAAGTTTGTTTTTAGTCTTAAAATAAAATCTTTCATGGTATCATGTACAACAAAGTCAATCTTTTCACCTACAGACCATTGCATTAGACAGTGTTTAATACAAATGTGGGAACAGACACAACAATTTCTTTTTTCACGTTTCCGAAATTACATAAATGCTTTCCATATCAAACCAAAACTTTTTTTCCCCTCTTCTGGTGAAATATTTTTTCTCTATGGCACTTAGTTGTGTCAGTCTGTAACTTTGTTACCTCAAACTTAAGTTAGCTACATATAAATACTCTAGTAAATACTGACAGTCAACATGCATTAAAATTTAACACTTTACCAAAAAATCCTGTTTTAATGACCCTGGGGTAGAAGCCAAGTTACCATCAATTTCTCCTTTTCTCACAATGTTTTCTATTCCATCGACAAACAAATTGCATCTTTTGAATCATATTTCAATTGTCATTTGCAAATGCTCTCACTTTGGACAAGTCTACATTTTTGTCTTTTGGTAAAGTGTTAAAGTTTAATACAAGAATATACACATAAGCAATGTAAAGAAATTAGTCTCGATGAGCCATTTCTCGACAAAAACAACAATGATTTCAAAAGCTGCCCAAAGACAACAGAAATTTGTCTACTGGTTCAAATTTGTACAGGTGTCTGTATGTAGAAAATAATATAAACATAAATACATGAACCATACACTGGCAAATGGGGGTTTAACTCACCTCTGAGATACATGATACCATTCAACTTGTCACATAATCACTGATCCATAAAATCCATTTTGTATAAAAGCCAACTGAATCATGAGGTAGAATAGTCCTTTGACATGAAGACATTTTACCAAAAGCAAAAAGCATGGGCTGATCTAAATCAATACTTTTTGCAATGTATTAACTCTTTACCAAACAACAAAATTCTAGACTGGTTCAAATTAAAAGCACTTGTAGACGACACGATAAATGGGACTCAAAAATTGAAATTTGTTTTAGGAAGGGTAGAAAAAATTGTGGAAAAGGAGAAAATGCTGGTTACCAGCATTTTCTCCTTTTCCCACAACGTTTTTTAAAAGGCTTCTTTCTCAGGGTTGTGAAAACCCGTGATTGTTTGGGAAAGGGTTAAGCCCCCTTTTCAGAGCATGACTCACATGCATGTATCAATACTAACCTTCAATTCTAGCTTTAAATGGACTACCAGCAATATTAGTTCCTGCATATTTTATCGTAATTAGATAATCGCCTGGAGCTGTTGGCGTGTACGTAAACTCGTAGCCTTCATCAACCTCCCGACATTCCATCTTGACTTTTGATGGACCTTCCACAGTGACGGCAAGAGCCCCTGATCCAGCATTCACTGTATTGACAATAAACTTCGCTGTTTGATCTGTAACAAAGAGTGAACATTTATATATTTTATAATATTGTTTTTCGTCTCATTCCACAACATGATAAGATTTTGAAATGCCAAATTATGACATTTCTCATCGTATTTTGATACCCTATCAAATTACTACGTCAACATCATCTTGAGAGTCAATGATCTTGTTATTTTGAATGCTTCGATGTGGACCAGTCTAACATTTTTTCCTGTTAAAGAGTTAACCCTTTACCACACAATCCCATGCTTTAACAACTCTGAGGAACAAAGCATTTGTAAACATTGTGAGAAAAGGGAAAAATGCTGGTAAGCAGCATTTTCTCAATTTCCCACAATGTTTTCTGCACTTTCAAAGGCAAATTTCATCATTTCAGTTCTAGTTATTTAAGATCGAAGTGTAGAGAAAGGAACCAGGATGCAATACAAGCTCAATCTATGACCACATAAATAAGACTGCATATGCCTGTACCAAATAGCTTTTGAACACAATGGTTTGAGAGAAGCTACTGTTTGCTTCAACCAATTGCTTTAAGTTCAACAATGTTTTCAAAAGCTGTCTTTAGCAAGACTGTATTTGAAGTTCTAATCACTAGTCAATTTTGAACTCTTGGTGAAATAAATCAGCTGACTGTACCTGTTTGACCAATTACATAAAGACTGTTGTTGTTACTTCTCATTATATTAGCTGACTGTGTAATGATTGACCCAGTCTGTGTGGACTAATCAAAACTCACAGTGAACAAAAGCTAGCTGACAATATACCTGTTTTTCCAGTCTTAAGTCCTTCTCCATAAGCCTGCACCATTCCAGGGTCGGCATAAATTGTGCCAACTTGAATACGGAAAGGACTGTCTGGGATTTGACAGCCATCAAAGGACACATACACTAAATGTGGGCCATTTTCTCTTGGGATGAAGCGTACAGCATATTCTCCTGAAAAAAAGAAACTTGGTAGTAATAACTAATTTTTATTGTTTAGTTTCAATATTATTGTTGTTTGAATTCTTTTGTTTGTTTCGCTTTAAAACCATTTCTAACACAGTGACACAATGGCCGGAAATCTGTAGGAAAAAAAAATGCTCTTCTATACATGAACAGGAAAGCAAACAGGTGACAAACAAGGATTGAAGGAGTTAAGCAGGTAAGTCTTTTTTCAGCCCTACTATTTCTGGACTATATAAGGCCGAGTGTCATTTGGCCAGTTTATTTGGAAATGGTAGTATTCTAAAGTAAACAAGGCAAGTGACTTTTGTTCAACCACGACAATGCCCCTTGTTCATGGGTCTGTCATTGCTAGGACCAACATTAAAAGTTGTGGCTTTGAAGTAATTGAGCATGCACCTTATTTGCCTGATCTCGTTCAACCAGACTTTCCCCTATTTCCAAAATTGAAAAAGGCCATCTATAGTACCCACTTTCAGTCAGATAATGACATCATACATGTAGTGAAGGACTTCTTGAACAGTTAGGAATAGGGCTTTTTTTAAAAGTAGCATTAAGACCTTAAACATTGCTGGCAAAAGAGTAGGGATGCTGAAAGGGATTATGCTGAAAAATAATGCAATATGTCCACCAAGAGTCAAACCTTTACATAATTATGAGGCTCACAACTTATCAATCAGGCCTCGTAGTACGGGCAACTTTGCTTGTTACTTACAAAAGTCTTTATTCCTCAGGTTTGTTAAATGATGCCATAGTTTAGTAATGAGTGATGACAAAGATATACTTACCATCATCAATTTCTTGGACAAGGGCATCATCCTCAGCACCAGATGGGCTCACCACACGGGCTTGGAGTTTTCCTTTGGGTGCACCATTAAAGTTGACAACAAATGAGCAAGGTTTTCCAATCTGTGGTAAAAATGAAAAAGTTTGATGTGGAAACTTGGACACTGACAATCAAACTGATTTTTGGGGGAAGTGGGGGGATTTATTGCAATCATTTAACCCTTAATTACACAATCCCTAACCCTAATCCCAGTTTTAACGAACCTGAAGAAGAAGCCTTTTGCAAACATTTTCCACAATGTTTTCTGGTTACCAGCATCTAAAGGAGTTAATCAGTAATGAATGTTCCTTTCTACATGGATACTTTAAAAGTCATGTGATGCAAGTTGGTTTTAGTTCACTAGCAATGTAATTAGAGTTATTGTTAGGTTTGCCGAAATTGAAAGCAGTTGTAGAAAAATTCCATGTGTCTCAAAATTTTTAATGAAGGGATTGGTCTTTGAAATATTTTTTGGGAAAAACAAAAGCAGTTGCTTTTTAGTGAAAATTTTAAGTTAAAAAAAGGAGCAGAACTGTGTCAAAATATTTTGATGGTTATCTGACCCTGTGTAATGGGTTACGCTTTTGATGGTTAACAGCTGATTTGAGTTTAAAGTAAATATAATCTCAAGCAATTGGCTGCTTTCTGCATAACCATTGTCAACATAATGATCAGTACAAGACAGGAATGAATCTTATTGCAATGACCATCATCAATCCTCAGAAAAGAATTGGCCAAGCTGTGGATTTGAACCAGTTCCCCCCCTGGCCTAAGTCCTGTTATCTACCCACTGCTCTACCAGGGCTCAGCGTCTTTTCTAGAAATAGATAACAATTGTTATACAATACCTGTAACCCCTTTGACTGTAAGGCACTGACAGAAATCTTCTTGGCATCTCCAATACTAGGTGTGATAGGAACACGGAAAGGTGAGTCTGGGATGTGTTCATCGTTAAACTTGATAGATATCAGGTACTCTCCTGCAAAATAAATAGCATGAACCTTAAGACCTATCAACATGAGTAAATGAAGTAACTAGATATATGTTAATGTCAGTAACCTTTTACCACACAACACATTTTTAGAGCTGTCCATGTTGAAAGGATATGAAGACAGCAAGGGAATGTAGCACATTTGGTGGGATTTGTATTTGACAAGGTAGAAAACAGTGTGGGAAAAAGAGCAAATGCTGGTTATCAGCATTATCTCCTTTTCCCACAATGTTTTCAAAAGCTGTCTACTCCAGGACTGTGTGGTAAAGGCTTAATTTTTTCCCCTGATTAATTTCAACTCGATCCAAGGACTGGGCATGGGCAAGTCCATTTTCAAAGACAAGATGTGTAAAGCCGTACACTCACCAGGTTCAGACACTGTATATGTTACACCACAAGAACCATCTTTCCTGTCCTCGAAGTCCACCTCAGCTTTAGAAGGTCCCTCTACAGCAATAGATAGACCACCTGCTCCAGCTTCTCTAGTGTAAATGTTAAACTCATCTGAAATACATGAACAAAGCACAAGTCAACATAGATGTGGGCTGTGCTCTGTGAAAAGGGGTCTTAATGCATCTCCGTGAAGCATTATACCGAGCAAGAGATCACATAATTAGGGATCCCAAAAAGTCTTTTTGATAACTGACTGGACATGGAGGTTGAATGGTCCTTGGGCATGCAAAAAATTTACACATAGCAAAAAGTTTCCACCCATGTCAGCCTGCATGGACTGCACAGGCCGGCATGGGTCGATACTTTATGCAGATTCACTAGGCGTCCTTTTCACAGAACATGACTTATTTATGTACTACGCCTCTAACAAAAAATCATGTGTTTTTATGTACCTATAAACAGTGACTTTTGAAAACATTGTGAGATAAAGAGAAAATGCTGTTATTTTCTCCTTTTCTCACATTGTTTTCTACCATTTAAGTGGCTAATCACATTATCTGACCCATATATCATTTCCCACCATCAAATGCTTTCAATTTCAACTGTTCTAACACTTCAAAATTTGGTACAGTTAAAACATAACATGTGGTACTTTTATCTAACTGTCAGTTTACACAAGTCTAAAAATTTCTCTTTTGATTAATAAAGAGCTAAAGACGATCTAGTGTTACTCACTTGGTTGATCAACCTCTCCTCTAACTAGTCCCATACCCGCAGCATGAACCTTGTGGGCACCACCACCTGCAATAGGGCCTACAGTGAACTGGAAGGGGCTGCCAGGGATGTGCATGTCCTTGTGTTTAACACTGACAGTGTGTATACCCATCTCCTTGGGTACAAATTTGATACTATAGTGACAATCATCCAGACTGACCACGTCACAGAGCTCCGTCACACCAGATGGACTGGTTACTGAAGCTGTCATGTCGAATGGACTGGTGCCTGAAATAGTCAAAATGTGGACTGGTTTTACATACCATTTTTCTGTTTGTGTGTTTTTTTTCCCTTCAGATATACTTTCACTGAAACCAACAGAGTGTAATAAGGGTGAATAAATCTATTCTATTGTAAGACCTTAACCTTAGAACATTAACTCTTTACCACACAGCCCCAAAGTTTTAACAACCCTGAGGAAGAAAGCTTTTGCAAACATTAACCAGCATTTTCTCCTTTTCCCACAATGTTTTCTACCCTTTTCAAATACAGAAACCACCATTTCAGCCACATTTGTCGTCTGCAAATGCTTTCAACTTGGTCCAGTCACAAACTTCATCATGTGGCAAAGAGTTAAGCAGATGACTTTGACATCTATGTAAAGTAATGATAATCATCCTGAATTAAGGTTTAAGATATTAGTGCAAGTGAAAACATCGTGGCAAGACAAGAATTTGCTATTTCTCTTTTTGTGACAATGTTTTGAAAATTGGTCTCTGGTGCAAGACATTAAAAGGTTACATACAGAGGTAATGAGTTTATACCCTGTTGATGTATCTGCAACTGATGACTTTTTGAAAACATTGTAGAAAAATGATAATAATCTAATGACTTGGTAGAAAGAGAAATACCCTAAATGTCTTAAATAAACAGATTTCTCTGTGCCTTTGATCTCTACACTGTTGAATAAACCATACAGATTTTCAACTTAGAAATAAGACCCAAATAATGGCAATTTCACAGTTGCTGTTGTTCAGTGTTTCAGCAAACTGGCCAGTGTATATCCAGGATCAGACTACACCTTTCTGTGCTGTCTGATCTTGATCTACACTGCCTGCAATGGCAATTATAGTTGTGAAAGGCACTTAAGGGTTAAAACTTTTGCAGTCAAAAAGTTCATTCAATATTTTTCTATGTCAAAAAGTACAGTGCAACACCAAAATGAAGAAACCTTTACATCACAGTTGAGACCAGCCTAATCTTCTCTTCCCACGTTTTCTACCCTTTTGAAAGAGAATTTTATTACTTGAACCAAATAAATTTGTCATTTGCAAATGCTTTGAAGATGAACAAGTCTAGAACTCTAAAAGAATATAGACAGAAATATTAAACTTTGGAGTACAAACAAACAATTGAAAGGGGAAACATGTCTCTTTTCTAAAAGAAGAAATTAGGACTAAGTTCAGCAGCAGCAATGCTGTTAAAAATCTGAACTAAAACATGTTTCAATATTTGAGCCATGCTCTATGAAAAAGGGGCTTAATGCATCTGCAAAACATGTCAATCCATGTCAGCCTGTGAAGTCTGCACAGGCCGACATGGGTTGCAACACTTTGCGATTGATAAATTAATGTTCTGCATGTCAAAGGACCAGTGTACCTCATGATTCAGTCAGTTCTCCTCCAAAATAGATTTTATGGATCCCGATTTATGTGATAACTTGCTTGTTATAATGCATCAAGGAGATGCATAAAGTCCCCTTTTGCCAGAGCATGGCTCACGTACAAGATAATATGGTAAAAGTACTTTGCGGGCGGACATGACCGTATGGACATAGTGACAACACAGAGTTGCTGCAACACGGAGTAAGGACACATGCTAACTGCCAAAAGGTCAGTGATACAACATTGATGTAAAGGTCACAAAACTGCTCCAACTTTATTTATCCATTCCAGTATTGAAAAAATGATTATCATGATATAGAATCATGCATAAAAAACATTAATCATGAATAAACATGTAGAAAATAAACATGGGACAATTTTTATTGGCGTCAGATGTGTAAGGTTTCCTTCTTAAAATAGTGTTGCTATGGAAACAAACAGGTTGGTAAAGGGTCAAGGTCATGTTTTTTGATGTTACAAACCTGGTTGTATATCTGTGACAGAGTAACCTGTCATTCTCATAAGGAATGATACTAAAAATAGAATTATATGATTCATAAAATAATAAATAATTTTATAAAGAAACATCTACAATGAAGCATATCTACCAATAAAATACTACAGCATACTCTGAACATATCAGTCTTATAATTGCACAAAAATATCTAAAAGTGACAAATCTATCTTTTTTTTTTTTCATATGGAAACCAATTGTTTGCTATCTAATTTATGTAGCTACAGTTTGTTCATAGAAAACATCACACTTTGGCTAATTTCATATAACCATTTTGAGTTCTATTAACCCATTACCAAATGATCCCTGGTTTTCACGACCCTGAGGAAGGAGCCTTTTGAAAACATCGTGGGAAAGGAGAAAATGCTGGTAACCAGCATTTTCTCCTTTTCCCACTACGTTTTCTACCCTTCCCAAAACAAACTTCCATTTTTGAGTCATATTAATTTTGTTGTCTGCAAATGCTTTCAATTTGGACGAGTCTAAAATTTTGTCGTATAGTAAAGGGTTAAGTGGCAAATGCACGATAGATTTCTAGCATTCTCTTAGAAGAAAATGGAGAAATCCTGATAAAAAGTCTGTACAGTCATAGTATCTTTACGCTTTACCAAACAACAACAACAACAACGTAGACTTGTCAAAATTGAAAGCTTTTGCAGACAACAATTTAAATGTGCATCAAATAATGAAATTTGTCCTTCATAGGAGAGAAACCAACTGGAGCAACAGGAGAAAATGCTGGTAACCAGAATTTTTTCCTTTTCCTACATTTTTTCTAACTTTTCAAAGACAAATTTCACTCTTTGACACAAATGTAATTTGCCACCTGCAAATGCTTTCAATTTAGACAAGTCTAAAATTTTGTTGTTTGGGAAAAGAAAACAATCTTTCTTACCTATATACATCCTATATAGAGCCAAAAGGTCCGGAGGTAGTACATGTTCAAGATACATTTTTTTTTTCAGATTCTTCGACAGCGATTCAAAAAAAAAATCCTTGACAATATTTCAAAACCCTCCCCACCTATTCAGTAATTCCAAGACCATTTTTTCAAAAGTTATGTATATATCGTATGCTTAATTGCTTTATATCCAGAATGTAAAGGTAGGCTTCCTTTCGTAGCAAGTAAAAGTTTCTTTCTGATTTCACAAATGAGTCATAACATTTATGATATGAAAATTAATATTGAAGCAGTGTAACAAAAAAATTCTCTCCTTAGACCAGGTTTTCTAAAGTTCTTTTTGGTACCATTCCAAAATTAGCAATCAGGATCCCAAAAGATAAGTACAGGATATCAGAGTCAAGCAAAATCCTTTTCATCCTCAAAAATATATATGAGCCATGCTTTGGCAAAACGGGGCTTACTGCATTTCTTCTGCATGATACCAAGCAAGTCATTACATAATTATGAATCCATAAAATCCATTTTGTCTAACAACCGACTGAATCACGAGCTAAATTTATCTATAAACAAGCAGGAAATTGACTAATACAAAAAGTTTCGCCTCAGGTCAGCCTGCACGGATTGCTGGTCGATACTTTTTGCAGATGCATTAAGCCCCCTTTTCACAGAGCATGGCTTATATATACAGAGCCATGCTGTGAAAAGGAAGGTTAATGCATTTTCAAAAAGTATTGATCCATGAAAGCTGGCTCACTCCGCTCAGGTTGTCAGGGGTCTAAACTTTTTGTTTTTAGTCAATTCTACCTCATAATTCAGTTTGTTGTTAGACATAATGGATTTTATTGATCCATAATTATATAATGACCTTTCCCCTTTTCCAACTATGTTCTCTTTTCTTCCAGGGACATATTTCAATTTTTGAGCACCACTGAATTTGTTGTCTGCGAACGCTTTCAATTTGGACCAGTCTAAAATTTCATCATCAGGCAAAGGGTTAAAGAGGTAATAACTTTAGCCAATGGATACCAATGATAGTTAGTCTTCAGGTTGAACCACATTTCTGAGCTACTTCATGGGGCTAATTACCTACTATCAAACAAAACGGATAATTTTCGATGAAATTTGTAGCCTATAGAGCCCCAGGTATTATTTTAGTTGCTTTTGCAGACAGTGTAGATCAAGATCAGACTTTACAATACCTGCAACCTTATCTCCCATTTAAACTGTTTTATATCGTGTAACATTTTCAAGCCCAAAATTTTTCATTTCAATCTATCAAGTTCAGGTAAATTTCTAAAGGCTAATACTATGTCTTTTCTTGTTTGGTACCCAAAGCTTTTACCAAACATTCCCCTTTTAACACCCCAGAATATTTAGCTTTTTTCAAAACATTGTTGGAAAAGGAGAAAATGGTGGTAACCACTTTTTTCTACTCTTCAACGGCAAATTTCATTATTTCAGCCAGGTTCAGTTTGTCATTGTTAAATACCTTATAAAGGTATATATTCATAGGTACCTGATTAATACCTTATCATTTGGTGAAGATTTAAATGTATGAAGTTTTGGGGAAGAAAACGACCAAATATTATACCATGACAAAACATGCTTATATCTATCTACCCATGGCCCAAAATGTCCTATTTGGTTTTCTACTAGATAGATAAGAGTAACACCATTGACAAATTCTTTGTATGTTTTCATTTGTCTTTCACCCACCTGGAATTTTAAGACTAAGTTCACATTCACTGCCAACATGTGTAATGTCCGCAGCTTCTCTGTGTCTCATGATTCTTTCTGTGATCTTTTCTGAAGCCTCACCTCCAACCTTCACCTTGAAGGGACTTCCTATAAATAGAATACAGGCACAAACTTCATAATTGAGCCATGTTCTGTGACAAGGAGGCTTAATCCTTTACCACACAATTCCGAGGTTTAATGACCCTGATAAAGAAGCCTTTTGAAAACATTGTGGGATAATGAGAAAATGCAGTTTGCAAGCATTTCCTCCTTTTCCCACAATGTTTTTCTACCCTTTCAAAGACAAGTTCCATCATTTTAGCCACATTTAAACTATCATCTGCAATTCTTTCAATCTGGACATGTCTACATTTTTTTTTGTGTGGTAAAGAGTTAATGCATCTGCAAAAAAGTATCAATCCAGGTCAGCTTGCACAGAATGCACAGGCTGACCCATGCCAAAACTTTTTGCTACTGGTCAATTTTCTGCATGTCAAAGGACCAGTCTACCTAATGATTTAGTTGGTTGTCAGACAAAATGGATCCACAATTATATAATGACTTGCTTGGTAAGATGCATAAAGGAGATGTATTAAGTCCCCTTTTGTCAGAGCAAGGTTCAATTATTAATTAGAATTTGTATATATGGTGTTTTGCAACACTTTTAATAGTATTTCATCTACATCATAACAACCACTCACTTATTCCTTCTTTCCTACATTTCACCAGCACTAGACTTGGCTTTGCAGTGACTTACCAAAAGGGGTCATCAGATAAACAACACTAGATGTAGAAAGTGATCAATTGTCCTGTCCTTTGTATATACGAGGGTTGTTCGATATGTAATGTGTATTGTACGACATCTCAAAAGCATTCAACTCAAACAGTGAAATGAACATTACATCCCTTCAAAGTATTCTACGCGGTTTGAAATACATAATTTCAATCTCTGAATCCATTCCTGAAATGCGTCACGGTATGCTGATTTAGCTAGACCTCTGAGGCACTGACTGATGGCTGAGCCAAGGGCTTGTCGGGACTTGTAACGACGACCAGATAAGAACTTTTTAAGTTTTGGAAAAAGGAAAAAGTTGCATGGGGCTAGATCTGGAGAGTATGGTGGATGTGGCAAGACGGTAACCTTCTCCGACTTCAAAAATTGCTTCACAAGCTCAGATGTATGTGATGGAGCATTATCATGAAGTAGACGAACATGCCTAAATCCTGACACAGGGCGTCGTTTAAGGTAATATTTCTTGACCTTTTTTAGAATAACATCTCGATAATACCGACCTGTAACACTTTTGTCCTTCGGCACCGGAATTTGTACGGCTATACCATCACATGAGAAGAATATGCAATACAGAACCTTGTTTTTGCTTATGCTTCTTTTGGCAACTACAGGCCTTCTACAGTGTTTAGTTAGCCATATTTTGTTTCCAATTTTTCTTACTGGTTCGAAATAGTGAACCCATGTTTCATCACCAGTAACAATGTTTGCAAATTGTCTTTGATTGAATTTGGGAAACATTTTGAGCAAGTGCTTAGCGGTTTGTACTCGTACCCGTTTTTGGTCATCTGTCAATATAATGCGGTATCCATCTGGCAGAAATCTTTCGTACTTTCAAAATACGCTTCAAAATGAAATGCACCCGCGATAGCAATATGCCAACAGCATTGGCAATATCACGAATCGTGTATCTGCCATCACTTTCAATTATTTCCCTGACTTTTGAGACATTTGCCTTGCCTGTTACAGTCACAGGTCGGCCAGATTTTGCTGCATCTTTGACGGACTCTGTGCCAGTCAGAAATTTCTTTCTCCACCTACAAACTGTCTCATAAGATACCTTATCAGACCCATAAACTTCCCCCAATTCAGTAAAAATCTGCATTACCGCATGACCCGAGTTTTGCGCGAACTTTTATATAAGCTCTAATTTCTTTAATATTCTTAATCCTTTTCCCAACCATTTTTACAACAGTGGTCAACAACTAGCTCTATTGAAATGACTGTAAGTTTAAAACTATGTGGAGCTGAAGGCTCGTGTTTATACCGTTGGAAAGGTATTGAATAGAGCTATTCAAACGTATCATCATCCATGAAATCGTGCAAAGCGTTATCGCGCTGTGGTACAATACACATTACATATCGAACAGCCCTCCTACCGTAATTTCAACACCCTACCCTCAACAGACACTAAATCCCCCTTTCCCCCCATTTCCCCCCCCCCCCCAAAAAAAAAAAAAAAAAAAAAAAAAAAATGTAGAATGAGAACAATTAGCCACTCCACAAAGATATATTCAGTACACCATAGAAAAAAAGAACCCTTAACTCTTTACCAAAATTCAAAATTTCAGACTGGTCCCAATTAAAAGCATCTGCACACGTCACACTGAATGTTGCACCAATTAGGAAATATTAGTTTAAAAGGGTAGAAAACATTGTGGGAAAATGAGAAAATGCTGGTTACCAGCATTTTCTTCTTTTCCAAGAATGTTTTCAAAAGTCCTTTCCTTAAGTTGTTTTAACTTGGGACTATGTTGTAAATGGTTAAAGTGAATGTTTGGTGAAGCACTGACAAAAGAAACTCCATGAGAGCAGAAGTGCACTGGCTTCTACAATGTAACTGAAATGATGTTAAAAACGGTGTTACAGACCAACTAAACTGAACACAAATAAAAAGGTGCACTGTACCTGGGACATGCTCATCAGCAAATTTTATGTTAATAATGTAGGTTCCGGGTTCTGTAGGTTTGTAGGTAACACGGCATGTACCATCCTCGTTGTCATGGCATTCAATGTCAGCTTTGCTGGGTCCTTCAATGGACAGACTGAGTCCTCCGTAACCTGGAAACATAACATACCGATACTGAAGACTATACAGTGTTTGAAGAAAAGTTCTTCTATTTACATTATAGTTATCTCCAACTTTCCATAATAACCCTACTGTACCTTCACAGGCATCTCTTATGGCAATCACTTCGCCATCAGCACTGATCTAAACCTTGACTTGACAGTAATGTTATTGTACTCCTTGTTTTACCTCTGTTCATAATCCCCCTTTCCAAAAATGTACCAACCCCAGGGGTATTAATGAGAGACAATATGGTGATTAAAATTACGTAGCAACTTCACAAAGGAAAAAAAAATATTTTTTAGCAACAAAGTAGCTTGAAGAGACTTACAATGATAAAAAAATTAACCCTTATCCTGCTAAATTCATTAAACGAAACTTTTGAGCTCTTAGTAAAAACCCAAATAGTGTTATTTCAAAATTATTTCTGGGAGAAAATTATCTCCATATTGGACAGTGTAGATCCAAGATCAGAGTGTACATTCTGTGCAGCCTGATCTTGAAATACGTTGTCCGCAAAAGATCCTTGAGTCGCGCTTAGCAGCCAGCGGGTTAAAAGTAATTTTTCCTACCTGCTTCTCTGGTATCCACAATAAACTCATTCACTTCATTGGCCATTGCTTCTTTGAGTCCTTTACCATAGACCTTGACCTTGCCTGCATTGCCCAGTTCACTCTCGCCCACGGTGATCCTGAAGGGGCTGTTGGCAATGTGCTGTCCATCTCGGAAAACATTAACAAGATGTTCACCGGTCTCTCTCGGGGTGAAGGAGATTCCTACAAAAATATTACAATAAATAACTATTTTTCTAGTAATTCATATTTCCATTAGTTAATACTTCTTATTACGAATAGTGGAAATCTTCATATTACAGGTGCATTAGACATACAACTGGGACATGTAAACACAAATCAATGGCAACATATTTGAAATATTCAGATGCAACTATTTTTACTAGCCAAGGCAAATATCCTTGTGCTTAAGTGTCTAATAAGCACATTGGGCTTTTATTTCTCATTTGTTATTCTTGTCATGGGTTATTTAATTTTTGGTTTTTTGTCACGGGCACCATATCAACCTAATGATATAGCGCTGTCTCGCAAGACTTATAAACTTTGTGAGAAAGAAGAAAACGCTGCTTACCAACACTTTGTTCCTTTCCCACGATGATTTGAAACGTTTTCATCCTCTTTACCAAATGATAAAACTTTTGACTTGTCCAAACTCAAAGCTATTGCAGATGACAAATTAAAAATGTGCCAAAAGTGATGGGATTTTTTTCTGGGATGGTAGAAAAACTTGTGGGAAAATGAGAAAATGCTTTTTACTCGGGGCTATTAAAACATGGGATTGCTTAGTGATAGGTCAACTTAACCAAGGTGTACATTGGGAACTGTTGAAATTGGGAACTGCTGAAATTCGTCTCTGAAAGGGTAGAAAACATTGAAGGGAAAGGAGAAAAAGCTGGTTTCCAACATTCACACAATGTTTTCTTCTTCCTCAGGCTTATTAAAATAAGAGATTGTTTGACGACAGATCAACTTACCAAGATGTCCATTTGGAAGCCTTTTCAACATGCATGGCTCTTCATGACCAGAGGGACTCAAAATGGAGGCTGTCAGGTTGGCAATATCTGTCTCAGTGACCTTCAAGGACACTTCACTGCTACGCCCGATCTGGGCTTTCTGTTTGGGCTCTCCAGCTGAAAAATATATGTTAAAATGTCATCTTAGAAAGAGCCTAGCCTATATAAACATGGGCACTGCATGCTGGTGCCAACACTTGGCTGCAGATATTTGGTTTTCAGAGACAATGGTGAGTCGAAAAAGGGGCATAACTGTGTCAAAAATACTTTGATGGTTATCTTCCCCTGTTGCATGGGTTTCCCTTTTTATAGTTAAAATTATGTTTGATTTTGAAGTAAATATCTCGAGTAATATATTAAAGGGATAAAGATAGACCCTTTACCAGACAATCCTGAGTTTAAACAACCCTACGAAAGAAGCCTTTTGAAAACATTAAAGGAAAAAGAGAAAATGCTGGTAACTAGCATTTTCTCCTTTTCCCACAATGTTTTTTACTCTATCAAAAACAAACTCCTTAATTTTAGCCGCTTGTGATTTGTCGTCTGCAAATGCTTCCAATTTGGACAAGTCTAAAATTTGGTCGTGTGGTAAAGAGTTTATACAAGGGGGAAAAACTCTGGAAAAAGTAGGAATTAATCATTACTGGCAATAACATCTTTTGCCACAGTGTTTTCAGAAGTGATCTACCGCAAGTAAAATTGTTGACAGGAAAGTGATACATAGAAATATGTTTAAACTTTTTTCTGTTCCTTTTACTGGTATTGAAATGCTGATGCTGCTCAGGGGAGGAAGGTATACAGAATTTCATTAACTCTTTACCACACAATCTTGTGCTTTAACAACCCTGGGAAAGAAGCCTTTGAAAAACATAGTTGGGAATGAAGACAATGCTAGTAAACAGCATCTTCTCCTTTTCCAACCATGTTTTCTACTCTTTTAAAGGTTGAAATCATCCTTGGACTACTTTTAATTTGTCGTCCACAAATGCTTTCAATTTTGGCAACTCCAGAATTTTGTTAGCTGGCAAAGAGCTAACCCTTCCAAAACCACAAATTTTAGACTCTTCAGAACTGAAAGCATCTGCAGAGGATAAATTTGAAAGTTGTACACATGAATGTAAGTTTTTTGACATGGTAGAAAGCATTGTGGGAAAAGGAGAAAATGCTGGTTACCAGCATTTTCTCCTTTTCCAACAATGTTTTCAAAAGGCCTCATCCTCAGAGTTGTGAAAAACACAGGATTGTGTGGTAAAGGATTGAAGACAAAATCTTGCTGCAAACAATAAAGATAAGAAATATCTAAAAATGCACTTCAAGTCGGGAGAGATTTTCAATTTACAATTTACTGATAAGCCATAAAGGCTTTCTAATGGCTTTCTTTTATGTGTAGAATGGGGTAATTTCATTACTTGCATTTATCCGTCTTTCTATAACTTTCACATTTTGATCCTTTCACAAGTCATTAATTCATATAAGCCATACTCTGTGAAAAGGGAGCTTAATGCATCTGCGAAAAGTAATGAACCAGGTCAGCCTGCACAGTCTACGAAGGCTGACCCGAGTCGATACTTTTAGCTAGTGGTCAATTTTCTGCATGTCAAAGGATCAGTCTACCTCATGATTCAGTTGGTTGTTACACAAAAAGGATTTTTATGGATCCATAATTATGTGATGACTTGCTTGGTATAATGCATCACAGAGATGCATTAAGCCCCCTTTACAATGAGGGTGGCTTATATCTAAATGCATTTCGCTACATCTGCAGAAAATATTTTAACCCCATTGGTACACTGTACAATTATACTTGCTTTTGAGGAGAGTTTAGGTCAACATCAGACCTCAAGTTCTAGTAATTATATTGAGTTTTTTTCACTGCTTAAATATAATACTTCTACTTATCAGTAGTGTTTACATATTTAAAGTAACTGTTGTAGAATTTGTATATCATGACAATGGTTAGATAATTACTACAGGAAATTCCTGTAAAACACATTTCAAGGTAAGATTTGTAATATTATAATAATGTGGAAGGTATTTTGCATTCAAGTAATTGTATAGAAATGTCCTGTACATATTGCACCATACTGCTTATTGCTGTTGTATTGGAGTTCAACACTGTTTTAACAACTTCACAGCCGTGAGTGCACCTACACATGTGTTTCTTGGCTTTCTCACACCAGTACTGACACAACTTTCAATACTGAATATTCAATATTGCATCAGTAGATGGAGTCTCAATAGACAAGACACTCTTGTCTCCATTCTTAACCCACTGAGCCCAAAATAAACCCAGAAGACAATTTGAGTCTAAATATAAGACCCAAATAATAGCAATGTCATGGTTGCCCTTGCCTAGGATATTCCAGTAAAGCAGACATTGTATATCAAAGGTACGACTGCAGTCTGATCTTCATCAATGCTGGCAGCATAGGCAACTAGAGTTCTAAAAGGTACTTAAGGGTTACAATTGAGATGATACATCTTTCCGTCTCCTTGATATTTCTAGTCGGAATTTTGAAGTTAGAATAAAACAAGTTCTATAAATAGTTTATGATCTAAATCTCATTTGAAATTTTAGTCTTCCAAGACCCAGGTGTGAAATCTGTAATCTTGTCAAGTGTTAGAGAGAATAATCTGCAACAACACTGATAGGGGTGATTCAAACTTGGGGAATTTGCATGATTCAGTGAATCATACTTCACTGACATTAGTAATCTATCACTTTAATTTAGGGGAAATATTTTAATCTTTAATCAGCAGCCTATTCTTTATCTAAATTCCATACAAAGTTCTTTCTGCTTTAGAGGAAAGCGTTGAGATCAACTGATCCTATTTCCTTCATGTTTTAACCCTTAAACCACTGACTTTACAATACAGACCTATTCGACTATGAAAATCAGCAAAAATATTCATGGTTCAAATATTTTCAGAAAAGGCACTCGTCCTGCAGTTCAAATGACTTCCAAAAAGCACTTGCCTTTCTTTGATCTCACTCATCCTGGAAAAAACTTTCTAATAGTGGACTCTGACATTTTTACTTTCTTCAATAGAAATGGAAAACCTTATTATATTGACTCCCGTTCAATGAATCTTAACTACAGCATTTCAATAACCGGTACCATTTATCGGGTCAAGTTCCAAAAAATAACAAACCCAAAAAGAAAAACGTTTTCCAAACTTGTTTCAGGAAAGTATTTGCCTTAATATTATTCGTTTTAATGATGAGAAAAATAGCTTGTATTCAATTACCCGAAGCATATTAAAATTTTTTGATATGCAGTGAAAAGTACCCAGTTATATTGTTAGGTTGCCTTGAAACCATTCTATATTTAGAGCAAAGACAAGTATGTTGTACATCCAGTTTCAAAATCTGATTTCTTGATTACTTTTAACCCTTAGGCTGCTAAGCCCTTCTCGCTGACCTTTTGCGGACAGTGTAGACCAAGATCAGACTGCACAGAGAGTGCAGTCTGATCTTTGATCTACACTATCCGATAAGGAGATATTATTCCACAAAACATAACTTAGAAATAACAATATTTGGGATTTTACTATCAAATTGAAAATTTAGTTATTTTGCAGGGTAAGAGTTAATTCTCTCATTCAGTAATGTATGGCCGTTTTGCAGCTTATAAGTTCTGTATTTGTCTGAAAACTTAATTGTTTACTACCTACTGGTAAGTTCTGCTCTTCCAGCCAAAAGACCATGCCGGATAATTCTTTTGTCCTCATCCATTTCTTACATGGTAGATTAAGATCAGACTGCATGTTCTGTGCACCTTGATCTTACTCTACATGTCAAGAAAAGTAACTTTTGCTGGTCCAGCACTTGAAAGTTTAGGATATTACTTCCTGTTTCTTTTTTAATGAAAATAAAATTCTGAGCACATACCTGTGACCTTAGCAACAAACGGAGAGCCAGAGATGTTCTTGTCGGCAAACTTGACTGTAATGTTGTACTCTCCGGGTGCTGTGGGCAGGTAAGTGACAGTGCAGGTACCGTCTTCATTGTCTTTACATTTAATCTCAGTCTTAGAGGGACCTTCAATGGCCAGGGATAATCCACCTACAAGTTCAGAAGTAACTCTTCTTATCAGCCTGATATCCACATAGTTACCTTCCTCCATCAACACTTTAAAACATAAGCCCAACTTTGAACAAACATGGGCAGGAAGGCCTTTGAAAACATTGTGGGAAAAGAAGAAATGGCTGGTAACCAGCATTTTCTCCTTTTCCCAAAATGTTTTATACCCTAGCATATCACTTAAGTTCATTTGTACCAATTTCAAATTTGTCTTCTGCAGATATTTCGCATTTGCAGGTCTCTAACTGATCGTTTTCGAATGGGTTAACACTTTACCAAACTCCCAAGTTTCTATGACTCTGAGAGAGAAGGCATTTGAAAACATTACTATCAATGTTTTAGACCTTTCTAGGATGCATCTCATTCTTTGAACAACACTTCCTTTATTTTCTGCAAATGTTTTCAAATTGG
The DNA here is from genome assembly GCA_946811185.2 of Hippopus hippopus. Classification (NCBI taxonomy): domain Eukaryota; kingdom Metazoa; phylum Mollusca; class Bivalvia; order Cardiida; family Cardiidae; genus Hippopus; species Hippopus hippopus. The sequence continues at coordinate 63,846,559 of OX328102.1, read as the reverse complement.
ATCATCTAATAAAAACAGACCCAAGTGCTGGTTAAGAGCTAAATAAGTGGATAACATTTGGTGACCAGCATTTTTTGCTTTTGGTATAATTTTCTGCATCTCAAGGACCAGTGTGTCTCATGATTCAGTTGACTCATGAAATTAATCTCAGAGATTTTCGTATCATAGTACACTTCTGTACACACACAAATACAAATCTTATGATGCTCTTCTTACCTGTCGGGTTTCCCCCGCCAGATGGTAATGTGTAGATCTAGTGTCAAAATGGTGCTTACAGAGAAAGATGAAGTGATCATGGCATTATGCATGATAATTATTGCTATTGCGTTGCAAAACTTGGACGGACCATTTCTTGTGCGATGATGTTGGACCAGGATATTCACCAACCGTTCTTAAGGACATTCTCAGTTTTATTCTCCAAATTTTTTCAAATTTGACCAAACAGTTTAGCCAATCAGAAGTGTGTTACTTTGAAATTTTGCAAATTTTGGAGAATAAGACAAAAATCGTTCCAAGAATGGTTGGTGAATACGGACCCAGTACATGGAAAATACGTTGTCTACCATTTTTGTGTATCAGGAAGCGGCTTATTCAATCTGTATACACTTTACAGCATCATCAAATCTACAGGTAACTCACCTTCCAGGAAATGCTAAGCTGGGACTGGATAATACTCTAATACAAATCTAAGGAAATAGTGCATTGCTCTAAACCTAATACAGTTTCATGAAACTCCAGAAAATCTTATAATACATGTATTAGGAATGTACAGACAATAAGATTTGTCTCAGATTCACAAATCTCTGAGATTAATCTTATTGTGTGTACTGAGCTTTAAACAAACGGATAAAATGTACCCACAATTGTGTGATGGCTTGCTTGGTATCATGTATCACAGAGATGCATTAAGCCCCCTTTTGCCAGAGCATGGCTCATGTGTGTCTGGATTACTAAGAATGTCAAAAATTATCAATTTTTCCCCAAACCTACCTGCACCAGCATCTTTGGTAACTATGGTGAACTCAGCTGGCACGTTGACAACACCATGGCTCAAACCTGGACCATAGGCTGTGACAAAACCACTGTTGACAGCATCTACGTGGAACTTGAAAGGACTACCTGTAAATAAAAGAATATTTTCAATTCACAAACCTGTCCTAGATCACTAGTAACCCAATGGTTGAACCCTTTACCACCCTGTCCCAAGTTTTAACGTCCCTGAAAAGGAAGGCTTTTGAAACCAGCTCTTTCTCCTTTTCCTACAATATTTTCTGCACTATCAAATACAATCAAATTACACTGAATTTGTTGTCTGCAAACGCTTTCAATTCGGTCCAGTCCAAAATTTTGTCATTTGGTAAAGAGTTAACTCTTTACAAGACAACAAATTTTAAGGCTTATCCCAATTAAAAGCATTTGCAGATTGAAATATGGTTCAAAAGATGGAATTTGTCTCAGAAAAGGAAGTTAATATTGTGGGAAAAGGAGAAAATGTTGGTTACTGGCATCTTCTTTACTGACAACAATTTCCAAAGCCATTAACCTAAAGAACATACCTCTGGGAAAACCCTTGTCCTCATTAATAACCAGAAATTCAGTTGTTTCGCTGGCAAACAGCAACCAAGATAAAACCAGATTGGCTATTGGGAATAGTTAAATTCAAGCCTAAAAATATGAGCAGCCTGATGTTAGATCTATAGTACTGTTTACTATTTAGTTAAAATTCTGGAGGGGGAAAAAACACCCTTGGAGTTGCAGTGTTTGTTTGTTGTCCATGACTGAAAAAGTTCATTTCAAGAATTAAGCAATCTATGGGTCAATATAATCACTGAAGTGCCAGAGCCATAAGTCATCCATTTGATATAAACTACCAAAATGTTACAAATATAAATATTGCTTCAGTCAGAACCAAACATAGCTTACAATGTAAAGTAAAGATCAGGCTGTCCATTATATGCAAGCTGATCTTGATCTAAGATGTTAGCAACAGTGACCCAGGCTGTGGAATACATTGTAAGCAAAACAATAAGAACGTAACAAAACAAGACTTACTTGTCGTTATATTCACAGATCTGATAGACATCTCAATTCTTAATCAAAATCACTCACAGATACACAAATACACCGTTACAATAATTTCAAAATCCTTTCCCGATGTCTAAAAAGTCAGTATTATTCTGCTTTCTGATCTGACAACAAACATAGAAAAGTCCTTGAAAATTTCAAAAGTGCCACGAAAATGCAGAAAGGACGACCTTCCTGGAAGATAGTTGGCATACCACCTTGCTTAACTCTTTCACTACCAAGTAATTGATTTACACTTTATCATTGGCTGTAAATATAGTTCCACTGCAAGATGAAGAAACAGTTTGGCTTTAATCTAAAATCAAGAAGTGGACAGTGTAGATCAGAGATCAGACTGCACGTTCTGCGCAGTCTAATCTTTTTCTACACTTTCCAAAAACGCTTCTGGTGTCATCAACAATAAGGAAAGAGTGAATGCTTAGAGCGCCAAATAAACCAAACCGACTTTAATATCTACAAATAAAACCCGAATAATTGCAATATCATGGTTGCTTTTGTCTATGGTGTTTCAGGAAAGCAGACAGTGTGGATCACAGATCAGACTGGGCATTCTGTGCAGTCTGATCTTAATCTATAGTGTCTGCAAAAGCAACTTCATTTGTGAAAGGCACTTCAAGGGTTATGCATTCCAAAGTGTTCACCCCTACTTCTTTCACATAGCATGAATCATGGTACTGTTCCTGAACTTTCTTGATTGAAGGAACGTTTCTGACGCCTCAGCATTCCAATCAAAAGTGATTTCACAAAAATAGCAAATGTTAATTTCAAACCACAGGTATGCATAGAAGCAAATGCAATGATTTGACGACCCTGAGAAAGGAGCCTTTTGAGAACATTGTGGGAAACGGAGAAAATGCTAGTAACCATCATTTTCTCGTTTTTCCCCCCAGTGTTTTCTGCCCTTCCCAAAACAAATGCTGTAAAACAATCCAGACAGGCCCATTTTCCAATGCCACAGCTGACAACATTTGGGAATTGATACCCAAAGACCTTATCTCTAGACAGATTCTGCAGAATATACAGCTTTCTCATATCAGTTACCTCTCTACCCACCTTCACTAAGATATTTTGGAATAGATTGTAGATACTGATATGGCATGATCGTATACCATGTCTGATTTTACCTGAGCTCTAGTCTACCTATTACCTCATAGGTAAAAATCTGAAGCCCTTCAGAAACTATAGCAGCAGAAAAAACAGCAAGTCAACTCAAATAAAATCTTTATTGAGACAGAGCATAATTTTACTGTGGGAGTACAAAATAAGCTTTTTACCAGAAAACAAAGATCAAGGCTTCTCATTAGATAGCAATTGTGGCTTAAATTATTGGATTTCTCTTTGAAATGAATACCTGTTAATGTTTTGAAATAAAACTGAAGGTCAATAACACTAGAGACAGTTCAATAACTCAATACTGAAAGTAAAAAGTAATATTCATCTTGCAGCAGATTGATTGATTGATTGGTGTTTCGCACCTGCGGAGGGTAACTCACGTATCTTCTGGGTTTTACTAGAGCTAGGCTAAGGCTCTGAAAAGTCTCACCCAAGGACAACTCCCACAAAGACCCAGTGCTTCCGGTGAGGCTCGAACCCAGAGCCTCTTGGTTGCAAGTTCTACACTTTACCATTCAGCCACAAAAGACTCCTTCATCTTGCAGCAGACCTCTTCAGAAAATAGTGTGGTGAGAGGATAAATTGTTAACATTTTCATACATCTGTTTCAGAGGTATGTGCATAGAACATACAGCTGATCATTATTATTATGATTTTCTCCTGTATTTTGTTCATCAGCTTGAAATTCTTACAACTGAGTTTTGTGTAGTGACTCAAATATTTCATCTACCAAGTGGTCTATTGAGTTAAGATTCTGTACTATTGGCTTTCATTATCTAACAATGGATTCTGAAAGGGAGCCAACTTCCGAAAACTGAATTTGTGTGCAATCTATTGAAAATACCACTTGACATAATCCCGAGTTTTAATGACCATGAAAAAGAAAGCTTTTGGTAACCAGTGTTCTAATTTGAACAGGCAAATCCTTTCCAGCATTTCCATCGTAGAGATGTTAACTCTTTCCCAAACAATTGCATCTTTTGACAACCCTCAGGAAGGGGCATTTTGAAAACATTGTGGAAAAAGGAAAAAAAATGTTGGTTACCATGTTTCTAAAAGCCTTCCTAATACAAGAGTTGTTAAACTTTGGGACTGTTTAAAATGCCGTTCACAACATTAGTTCCATATGAGGCCATATTGATTAAGGCCGCAGTTTGATCTTTGAAGTAGACTGTCCCCTTTGAAGCAACAGCCACAATCAGAACAAGATCAACCTTGAGATTGAGGCCAAACATTCCCAGTGCTTGACCCAGAAGTCATTGTAACATCATAGTACAGGTCTTTACAGGGTTAATCCATAGGGCATCAAGTAAACTTAATCAATTTTCACAACTACAGTTGCTGTAAAGGCCAGTGGAGATCAAGATCAGACAGCACATTAAATGCAATCTAATCTTTAATCTACACTTTCTGCTTTACAGAGGCATTCAAAACAAGAGCAATCTTGAGATTGAGGCCTAACATTCCCAGCACTTGACCCAGCTACTGTAACATCTTAGTACAGATATTTACAAAGTTAACTCTTTACCACAGAATCCCGACTTTTAACAGCCCCAAGGAGGAAGCCTTTTGAAAACATTGTAAGAAAAGAAGAAAATGCTCTTAACCAGCATTTTCTCCTTTTCCCACAATCTTTTCAATCCAATCAAGGTCAAAAATCATCAATTTAACTACAGTTATTATGTCGTTTGCAAATGCTTCAATTTGGTTGAGTTCTGTTGTTTGGTAAAGAGTTAACCCTTTGAAAGCCAAATAAACTTAACAAACATTTTTAGTTTAGAAATAAGACCCAAAGAGTAACAATATCATGGTTATTTTTGTCTGTAGTGTTTCATTTTGTGCAGTCTGATTTTGATCTACACTGGCTGCTAATGCAACTATAGTTGTGAAAGGCACAAGACTGTATGGTTTAACATGGACCAATTCAAGTTAAGCAAGACCCTGGAGCAATATGCAGCATACAGTAATATGCTTGTATGTAACAACATCAGCCTAATCTCATACATCAAAATCAGACTGGAGATCAACCAATTTCCCTTATCAATTAACCCTTTACCACACAATCCCAACTTTTAATCAACCAGAGAACGAGAGCTTTTGAATACATTGTTGGAAAAGGAGAAAATGCTGGTAACCAGCATTTTCTTCTTTTCCCACATTTTCTACCTATTCATGAACAAATACCATCAAATACCATCATTTGACAAAGATTTTGATTGCCCTCTGTAAAATTCTCTCAATTTTGGATAAGTCTAAAACCGTGCTGTGTGGTAAAGGGTTAAATCTGGCTCAAATTATGGGATTTGTCCGTGAAGGATAAAAAAGAACATTGAGGGAGAAGGAGAAAATGCTGGTTACCAGGATTTTCTCCTTTTCCCACATTGTTCTCATAAGGTCATTCCTTAATGTTGCCAAAATTCAGAATTGTGTGATATAGCCATGACGCCTATATAATAAAATTGCAAATTTCAAGGACCTGGGGGAAACAGGCTTTTGATAACATAATGTTAACCAGCACTTTTTCCTTTTGCCACAATATTTTCTACCCTTTCAACAACAAATGATATAACCTGAGCCATGTCTAACCTGTCACCCACAAATTTTTTTTTATTTGGACAAGTCTTAAATGTTTTCTTTCAAAGATTTAGACATGTTCGTCAGATGTTGGCATGCTTTTTTATACCCTCTTCTTATCGTTCATGCTATTTTGTCCAGTATTTTGCCTATTGTTGTAGAAATTGTCTAACTTCAATGTGCTGTCTGATTTCCTATCTACACAGTCAACTTTGCTCAGATTCATTGATTGTATGGTATTTAACGCCATTTTCAACATTATTCCAGTTATATCGCACTGACCAGTGCACCTATCCATGCTTTCCTGGAGTTTCTTTACCAGTACTCCACACTATAGTCTTTCCAAGCCACTGGCTGCTTTCCACATAACCATCGTTGACACAATGGTCAGAGGTGTGAGAGGAATGAATCCTGTCGCAATGACTATCATCAATCCTCTGAAAGAAATTGGCCATGCCGGGGATCGAACTAGCAATGTTCTCAAGTCCTGTGCACTACCAACTGAGCTATCGGGATTCAGTAAAACTTTGCTAAGACATTTGGACAAAAGCAGGCCTCATACAATAATTATTTGAACATTTTCTCCAGACTGAATGATTGATTGAATGGTGTTTTACGCCGCTTTTTACATTATTTCAGTCATATCACGGCAACAGCTCACATATTCATGTTTTTCCTGGGTTTTACCAGTACAAGGCTGGGGCTCTGAACTGTCTAGCCCAAAGACACTCCCACGAAAATGCCAGTGGATCCAGTGTGGCTCGAACCTGGGGTCTCCATGTTATGAGTCCCACACTTTACCACTGAGCCACGCAGGACCCTCCCCAGACTGAAAGTTCCCACTTTGTGTATATGAGCGTCAAAGGATAAATACTGATGTGGTGCAGTTCTATCCAGATACCCAATCACAACTATAAATAGAAAAACTTCATGACAGCCCCATCCTGTGTGCTTGAAATAACATCATCCTTATCTGTTTTGTTTGTCTGATAAGCCTCTCATCACAGAATGTGAGGAGTTTGCATCAGCTCAGATTTCTTTATGCATAACCCTTCGGCTGGTAAGCCCGATTTTAGCAGACAGTGTAGATCAAGATCAGACTGCACATAATGTGCAGTCTGATCTTTGATCCACACTGTCCAATAAGGACTTCTTTTCCCCCAGCTGCTAAGCCTAACTCACTGACCTTTAGCAGAAAGTGTCGATCACAGTTATTATTTTTTGTCTGCAATTGCTTTCAATTTGGATGAGGCTAGAATTTTATAGTTTGGTAAGGACTTCAGACTTATTCAAATGCTTTCAATAAGGACAAGACTAAACTTTTGAAAACATAGTGGCAAAAGGAGAAAATGCTGGTTACCAGCATTTTCTCCTTTCCCCACAATATTTTCTACCCTTTCAAAGAAAATTCTATTATTTGAACCTAATTTCATTTCTTGTCTGCAAAAACATTCAATTTGGACCAATCTGCAATTTTGCTGTGTGGTAAAAAGCTAAACAAAGGAATACAGTATGCAGTTATGACATTTCTTTTGATAAGAAATTAGTTACAGATCACTGCTATCCATACAAAATCAGACCAATAGTTTCTGAGAAGTTTTGCATGTCTTTTCTGTGTATTTTTAGATTGGCTTGCCAACCGCAGTTCTGTATTGAATATATTTTGGCAAAGCTTGTTACGAAACAGATCTTTTCAAGAGCTATTTCTGCAAAAATTCTATAAACCTGACTGACCCCCCCCCCCCCCTAAGAAGATTAACAGTTGTTTCACATGAAACAAATTGCAGCAGACTGGTTTGAAAATGTAAATAAGTTAAAGTAAGATCATTTACCCTTTACCACACAATCCCTTCATTTAACCACCATGAGAAAGAAAGCTTTTGAAAACAATGTGAGAAAAGGAGAAAATACTGGTAATCATCATTTTCTCCTTTTCCCACAATATTTTCTATCCATCCTAAAGCCAATTTCAATTTTTGAATCATGTTTATTTTGTTGTCTGCAAATGCTTTTTCAACCTGAAGAAGTCTAAAATTTTGTTATATGGTACAGTCTTAAATCAGTCAGTTCAGTTCACACATATACATTTTAAAATTGATTGAGAAACAAGTTCTTGCAACTTATACTAATCTCTCTCTATTCTGTTTCCAAGAAACAACACCAGTACTCGAACTAAATGTGTAAACCAATGACCAGTCCTAAAGTTGACACCTGTGACTGGGTATCAAATTCGGGACTTTATGGTTACTAGGCAGAAGCTTTACCTCACAACCAGGGGCATCATGCTTAAAACCAGTTAGACGGTACGAACCTTGAATGGCTTGCTGGTTGTAGCAGACATACAGTTCATGTAATCCAGTTTCCTGTGGCTGGTATCTAATGGTTACAGAGCCATCTTTATTGTCCTCAATCTTTGGGTAGGCTTTCTTTCCTGATGGCATCACTATGTAGGCTGAAAATAAAAACAAAAACTTCTTTCTGACGATATTGTACAAAGTTGATTGATTGTATGGTGTTTTAAACTCTCTCACAACTGGATAAATAACCAGCATTTTCTCAGTGGCTACCAATACAGTTCCGTTACAAGATCAAGAGACGACTCATTCATAATCTAGAATAAAGCAGTGGACAGTGTAGACCAGAGATCAGACTGCATGTTTTGTGCAGTCTGATCTTGATCTACACTTTCCATAAAAGCTTCGGTTATTGTCTATGGTATGGAAAGAGTTTAAGCCGTTTTCAGCATTATTTCAATTATATCACAGTGGCAAATGCACCTATATTTTTTCTTCTTCAGTTTCTGTTACCAGTACTTCAAACATTATTCTTCCCAATCCACTGGCTGCTTTCCCACATAACCATTGTCGAAACAATGATCAGGGATGAAAGAGAAATGAATCCTGTACTAATGACTATCATCAATCCTCAGAAAGAAATTAGCCAAGCTGGAGATTTGAACCAGTAACCCTCTGCTCATAAGTCCTGTACACTACCCACTCCACTACTATAGTTCGGCACAATATCCCTTTACACCACTACAATATTTTATACTGGTTCCAAATTGAAAGTATTCAAATGCTGGTTACCAGTATTTTCTTTTTTTCCGACAATGTTTTCAAAAATCTATTCAGTCAGGGTTGTTAAAACTTGGGACTGTGTAGTTAACTCGTAACCACATGAGAAAAATGTAGACTTGTCCAAATTGAAAGCATTTGCAGACGACAATTTATAGGCGACTCAAACGATGAAATTAACTTTTGATAGGGTAGAAAACAGTGTGTGAAAAGGAGAAAATGCTGGTTACCAGCATTTTCTCCTTTTCCCCAATTGTTTTCAAAAGGCTTCTTCCTCAAGGTCTTTATAAGCTGGGATTGTGTGGCAAAGGGTTAAGAGTAAGAATTTATATGACTTACCAGTGACAAAGTTGAAAATAGGACCAGCACAGATATTGAACTCTTGTGGATAGTATAGTCCGGCTCCTGGTGCGGCAGCCTGGGTACTGTCTACTGTGTCAGCCTGGATCAGATCTTCACCAACCTGTGAAGGTAGAAAAACAACAGCAACCGTTAGAGGCAGCTACCAGAATGATTCCTATACCTCTGATTCCTATACCTCTGAGTGCTATGTAAATGAAACAGACAATCTTCTGTTGTAGAAATCTTTTCCAAATGAAAAAACATTAGACTCTTCCAAATTAACAGGATCTGCAGACAAAAAACTCAAAACTAATACAAATGAACTTAAGATCACTGGAACGGTAGAAAACTTTGTGGGGAAAGGGAGAAAATGCTGATTACCAGTATTTTCTACTTTTCCCACAATGCTTTCTAAAACCTTTTCTTTCATGGTCCTTATAACTCGGGACTGTGTGGTATCTGTCTGTGTGTCTGGATGGATAGGTACACATGTATGCATGTAGGTGTGAAATTTTGACATATTCTTGAAAGATGTGTAATTCTAACATACAATTTTACATACAACTTTATACACCTTTTTATGTCAGAAAAGTGAAATGCTGGAAGGAAAAACTTTCCTTTTTTTCAATAATATGGAAACACCGGTTGAAAAGGAGTAAATACTTGTGACAGGAAGCTGATTGCTTTTTTCTATCCCCAACTTTTTCCACAGCTCACAGTGCAGAGCATTGATTGTAAAAGTAGAATATCAATGGTATCACTTAAATTCTTAGAATGGGATGCTTACATTCACTGAAAAGATGATGTTAAAGTATCTGGCAATATAATGACGGAGCTTTACACAATTTCAAATACAATCAAATGTCCTTTTTATAACATTAATTACAATATGCTTTCAGCAGAGATTAAAATTGAAAAGCAGAGCCATCAACCCTCACCGGACTGAAACTATAATCACAAACTAATGTTCTTGTCTCTGACGAAAAAAATTATAGGAAAAATAAACATCAATAAGTGCAAAGCCAAGAACAATTATGCAGAAAAATGGTGTTTATACTACAAAACTAAGCCAACCGGTACATACAAACACTTTTGCCAGGGTCTATCAAGGCCATATTTGAATGATGAAGGGTTAACCCTTAGCCCAACAACAAATTTTAGACCTGTCCAAATTGAAAGCATTCTAAAAATGACAAATCTGAAAGTGGTGCAAATAAACTGAAGCTCCCTTACAGGGTAGAAAACATTGTGGGAAAAGTAGAAAATGCTGGTAACCAGCATTTTCTACTTTTCCCACAATGTTTTCAAAAGGCCTCTAACTCAGGGTCATTAAAACAAGGTCTTGTGGGGTAAAGGCTACAAAGTTAATTAGCAAAGATGAAAGGGAAAGATCTTTGTATTTCATCTACAAAGTTAACTCATAGCTGTACAATGCGAGTTTTAAGTGGAAGTGCTTTTAATGATTATTTCATTTAGACCAAACATATAAATGCTTCTATCAACAACTGCTCCCTTTCCCACATTGTTTTTCAAGCCTTTTACTGCCATGTGCATTAGCTAAGGTAAAAGACATGCTTACCTATTTTTTTTTTTCAATATTTGACCGAAACTTTTATGATATTTCTCAAACTCAGAATTTGCTTGCCTTCAATTACTCAATAAATGATTCACTTTCAAAATTCATATGATAGTGGAATGTCTAAATCATCTTTTTAATCTCTGATTTCTTTTTACTACACTACAAAACAATCAGAAAAAAGACTCTTTTATACCGACATCAAATTTTTGGACTAGTCCATATTGAAACCATTTTGCAGTCGAAAAATTAAATGTGACTAAAATGATAGGATTTATCTTTTAAAAGATAGAAAATATTTCTATTTTTCGTCAATGTTTCAAGTGCCTTCTTCCTCAGGGTAAATAAAAAAAGAGATTGTTTAGCTAAGAGTTAATCATGTTTTGTAATTTCTCCAGCTAGCTTGAGGGCCTACTTTTTTCTACAAAGAGTTCTTAGCACACATTCTGAAGGTTAGACTCAAGTCCTCACCCGACTACAAAGCTATAAACTTGTTCATCTTTAAAACATTTAACTCTTTACCAAACAATCCCTAGTTTTAACGACCCTGGAGAAGAAGCCTTTTGAAAACATTTTGGGAAAAGTCCATCAGTTGAGACACATCTAACTTGTATGCCTCTAAATGCTTCGAAAATTGTCCTCTAGTTGCTAGAAAAAATAGTTACGAATGGAATAAAGGTCTTGGCTCCATTTTTCCAGATCTTATTAAAGATCTAATTAAGAGAGCTCAAAGAATGCTAGGCTCCAGGTTCATTAACTTTTAACAAAGGACAAAATACAATAGTGTCTTCATCACAACAGCTATATAACAATTGTGTGATGGTAGTATTACAGTTAATCATATTGACAACTTTCAGAAACAACTCTTTTCCCAACCTTACAATTAAGATCAATCCATATTGAATCAACTGCAGAACAAGTGCACCTCATGCAGTGCCAACGCTAGGCTGCCATTGCTTTTAGAAACAGATTGATTTTCAGTGAAAGTTCTAAGTCAGAAAAGGGACATAACTCTCTCACAAATATATTGATGACTAGCAACCCTTGTTTTATGGGTTCCCCTTTTGGTTGTTAACAACTAGCTTTGGTTTGGGTAATATTTTCAGCAATGACAGAGATACATGTAGTATAAAATGTAAAAATTTTTGAAAAACAAATTGTAAGTCAAACAAGAGCGGCAAATTGTCGCAAGATACGCCCGTCCCACAGCCAGTTGTCAAGGGGGTATAATAATCGTAAAGCGCAGGTAATGCAACAAACATGTTTACCAAGTCTCAAGTCAATTTGACTTGAGGTGACAAAGTTCCGTTCCAGACAAGCAAGAAATACTGTAAAAATGAAGATCAAAGTGGAATTACTCGAAATCCGCACTAGGTAGAGTTATTGTTCTTGCGCACTGTACTCCATAATATTGCAACAAACATGCATACCAAGTTTCAAGTCAATCGGACTGGAGATGACAAAATTATGCTCCAGACAAGCAGAAAATGCTGTAAAAATGACGATCAAAGGGAAATAACTCAAAGACAGCACGAGGTAGAGTTTATGGTTCTTTTGCACTGCAATCCGTATTATTGCAACTAACACACATGCCAAGTTTCAAGTCAATCGGACTGGAGATGACAAAGTTATGCTGCGGACAAGCAGAAAATGCTGTAAAAATGACGATCAAAGGGAAACAACTCAAAGACAGCACGAGGTAGAGTTATGGTTCTTTTGCACTGCACTCCGTATTATTGCAACAAACACACATGCCAAGTTTCAAGTCAATCGGACTGGAGATGACAAAGTAAAGCTCCGGACAAGCAGAAAATGCTGTAAAAATGACGATCAAAGGGAAATAACTCAAAGACAGCACGAGGTAGAGTTATGGTTCTTTCGCACTGCACTCCGTATTATTGCAACAAACACACATGCATACCAAGTTTCAAGTCAATCGGACTGGAGATGACAAAGTTATGCTGCTGACAAGCAGAAAATGCTGTAAAAATGACGATCAAAGGGAAACAACTCAAAGACAGCATGAGGTAGAGTTATGGTTCTTTTGCACTGCACTCCGTATTATTGCAACAAACACACATGCCAAGTTTCAAGTCAATCGGACTGGAGATGACAAAGTTATGCTCTGGACAAGCAGAAAATGATGTAAAAATGACGATCAAAGGGAAATAACTCAAAGACAGCACGAGGTAGAGTTATGGTTCTTTCGCACTGCACTCCCCCTTAATGAGATCTATCCACCCATGAAGTTTCATACCCGTAGCTAGCATAGTTTTGGAGATATGCTTTGGACAAAATTCAAGTATGAATATAAACAAAGGGCAATAACTCAAAAATTAAAGAAGCAAGAGTTATGATTCCTGTGCACTGCACTCCCCCTTGATAAGATCTATCCACCCATGAAGTTTCATAACCTTAGCTAGTATAGTCTTGGAGATAGGCTCTGGATAAAATTCAAGTATGAAAAACAACAAAGGGCAATAACTCAAAAATTAAGGAAGCAAGAGTTATGATTCCTGTGCACTGCACTCCCCCTTGATGAGATCTATCCACCCATGAAGTTTCATAACCTTAGCAAGTATAGTCTTGGAGATATGCTCCGGACAATATTCAAGTATGAAAAACAACAAAGGGCAATAACTCAAAAATTAAGGAAGCAAGAGTTATGATTCCTGTGCACTGCACTCCCCCTTGATGAGATCTATCCACCCATGAAGTTTCATAACCTTAGCTAGTATAGTCTTGGAGATATGCTCCGGACAAAATTCAAGTATGAAAAACAACAAAGGGCAATAACTCAAAAATTAAGCAAGCGAGAGTTATGATTCCTGTGCACTGCATTCCGCCTTGATGAGATCTATCCACCCATGAAATTTCATAACCGTAGCTAGCATAGTTTTGGAGATATGCTCCGGACAAAGAATGGGGACCCACCCACCCGTCCGCCCGCCACGGGTGATCCTATAATACGTCCCGTCTTCGACTGGCGTATAAAAAGGGGCAATCCTGTATCAAACATGTTTTGATGGTTACTTGCCCTTGTTGCATGGGTTCCCTTTTTTTATTTTTACAACCTGACCAAGTTTGGAGTAAATATCTTCAGTAATGACAGAAATATTATGCATTGTCAAACATTATGCATGACAATGCCGATTAACTGAATCTATATTGTTTGATGCCATTTTCAACATTATTTCAGTTATATCACCGCAGCCAGTGCACCTATCCATGCTTTTCCTGGAGTTTCTTTTACCAGTACTCCGCACAATATTCTTTCCAAGCCACTGGCTGCTTTCCCACAAAACCATCGTCAAAACAACAGTCAGTGGTGACGGAGGAATAAATCCTGTCGCAATGACTATCATCAATCCTTTGAAAGAAATTGGCCGAGCCGGGGATCGAACCAAGGACCCCCTATTCTTGAGTCCTTTACGCAAACGACTGAGCTATTGGGGCTTGGCATGATGTCGACATAGACGACAACAGGGCTATGAAACACTGGAGGAAAGAGAAAGATTGTTGATGAAAGGAAAAGGAGAAAATGCTAGTTATATAACTGTTAAACGCCTTGAATTCAGTCTCCACTGTTTGCTAATTTGTTTGCCTTTTTTTGATGTAGCCAAAGACAAGGTAGAGTTCACTTTAGATTTGATACAAAAATGTACATTGAAGCTTTAACATTGTACTACCTACCGGGTGTTGGGCAAGGTATTCCTGATACTGGGCCTCATTGACAGCCTAAAACATGCAGAAAAAAAAGTATATATCAGAACATGCATCATGCACAAAGTCTATAAAGGCAAACTATAATACAAAGCAAGTATATGACTGTGTTAAAAACAAATCTATCTTTACAATGTGAACTGTTTCTGGGAGCTGAAAAACACAGTTCAACACCACACAATGCCCACTTTTAACAAGTCTGAGAAAGAAGAATTTTCAAGACACTGTGGGAATAGGAGTAAATGCTGGTAACCAGCATTTTCTCCTTTTCCTGCAGTGTTTTCTACCCTTCCTAAAACAAATTGCATATTTTGAGATGCATTTAGTTAGTTGTCTGCATTTGCTTTCGATTTTGTTTGTCACTTGACAAAATTTTGGACTTGTCTTTATACAAAGCATTTGCAGACAACAAACAGAATCATAATTATAAAAGTGATTCAAGTCAAAGAATATGCCTGTAAATGCTAGAAAACATTGTAGGGAAAGGAGAAAATGCTGGTTTCAAGCAATATCTCCTTTTTCTACTATGTTTTCAAAAGGCTTCTAGGGACATTAAAAATTGGGATTGTGTGGTAAAGAGTTAATCATACAAGAGTATCCCATGCGAGTGCCAATGCTTGGCTGGAGTTGCTTGATTTTCAGTGAAAATTCTAGTTCAGAAAACGGGCATAACTGTGTCAAAAACATTCTGATGGTTACTTGCCTCTGTTGTATGGGTTCCCCTTTTGATACTTAACAAATAGTCCAAGTTTGAAGTAAATATCTTCATTAATGACAGATATATTATGAACTGTTAAAATTTTTGCATGACGACACAGACTATGAAGATGCTGACGATAAAGACGCCAGAGCTATGACAATACCTCAACAGTTTTCTTTGAAAACAGCCAAAAACAGCCAACCTAAAAAGTTATGTGATGAAAGGAAAACTGAAAAAAGTATTTTGAAAATCAAAAACAAATCTAAAAGCTTTGTTAGTATTCATTAGAAACTTTGCAAAAATAATTCACTAAACCCTTTACCACACAATCCCATTTTTTTTCATCCGTAACAAGAAAGGCTTTGGAAAACATCATTGAAAAAGGAGATCATGCTGGTAACAAGCATTTCTTCCTTTTTCCCAAAATGTTTTCTATCTTGACAAACTCAAATGCCATTTTAATTTGTCATCTGCATATGCTTTCAATTTGGACAAGTCTACAATTTTGTTGTCTGATAAAGAGTTAAAATAGATGATGTACAAGTAGTTACATCAAGATGCAATACAGAAACATTCAGTATACTCCAGCATAATTTTGACCATGTGATCTGTACCTAACTGTGAAAATGAAGAAAATCAAAGGTTCTCTTTGTTTTTTTTTAAACATTTTGACTTCCATGAAATAAAAAATCGGCTGTGAATGAGTTCTAAAATACCTGGTACTACAGATACAAGTACCTAAAAATTGTAGTTTAACCCTTTACCAAATAATCCTGGGTTTTAAAGATGCATCTCCACAGCCAGAGATGAAGAGAGTGTGTATAATGAATCAGATATTGGTCAGATCAGTAAATATAGGTAAATAATTGAAAAACATGGTGTAAGGGGTAAAGAAACTCAAGGGATTTGTCCTCATTTAAAACTGGAAACGACAACAGCAATAGCTTGGAAATGCATTTTCTATCCATCGTAATTTGTACAACCTTGCAGCCATCAGGGGCAACATTTAGCATGAAGATACAAGAATGATTAAAGTTTCATAAAATCAGGATGAAATGGGTTAGAAACTGGCTGAAAACAAATAAAGATGTGGGTTAGAAACTGGCTGAAAACAAGTAAAGATGTATCGTAAACTACTCTGATAAGAGGCCTTTTGAAATCATGTTGGGACAAGGGGAAAATGGTGTTAATCTAAATTTTGTTGATTCGTAAAGTTTTCAAAACAGGTCATGTTTATTTCAGAAGGCTTGTTTCAACAAAAATTATCGAAGTTGTTTATTGTAAATAATTAACGCATTTATGTAGTCCATCAGTACCATGTATTACTATTAAATTTTGAAAAAAAAAACATTGTAAGAAAAGGAGCGATTGCTAGTTACATAAGGCTGACTGCTTGTACTTGAGCTATTGCTCCTATTCTTTCCTTTTATATCATCAAAGAAGTTTATTTTCCTTTTGTTGAAATGTTTCCCTTTGTACCACTTGCTACAGTTTTGGTATGTTTTCAAACAGCCTGTGCAGGAATTGATCGATGTCTTGATGGACAATAAGCACACTCACTTAACAGTTTACAAAAATTCCAAGAATGTTTAACTTAATGGCATTTTCTACTCATTCATCTGATTTTGTTGGCACACTAGAATCTTCCCCTAGAATCTTCCCCTTATCTCTTTCCATACCATAGACAACACCAGAAGCTTTTGTGGACAGTGAAGATCAAGATCAGACTACACAGAACGTGCAGTCTGATCTCTGATCTACACTGTCCACTGCTATATTCTAGATCATGACTGAACTCTCTCTTGATCTTGCAGAGGAAATGTATTTTTAGCCTTTGAGAAAATGCAATTCATTTATTCAGTAGTGAAAGAGTTCTACCAGTTATCTCATAGACATCTTTACAAACTCGCTCTCTCACCGAAAGTCTGATAGTTGCCAAGAAGCACTTTTGTTGCTTCCTGCAGATGAGCAAAACAAAATGAGACGGAGTAGAACAGGCAGGTTTAATGGTAAACATAATTACCTCCCTTTAACTCTTTACCAAACGACAACATTTTAAACTTGTCCAAATTGAAGGCATTTGCAGACCACCTTACTCAAACATTGAACACTGTTTACAGGAGGGTAGAAAACATTGTGGGAAAAGGAGGAAATGCTGGTTACCAGCATTTTCTCCTTTTCCCACAATGTTTTCAGAAGGCTTCTTCTTCAGGGTCGGGATTGTGTGGTAAAGGGTTAAACCGCTTATCTGACTGACATCTTTAATCAGTCTCTCTCTCTCTCTCTCTCTCTCTCTCTCTCTCCCCCTCCCCCCCCCTCACCTCACTGTAAGTCTGATAGTTGCCAAGAATCACTTTTGTTGCTTCCTGTGTATGAGCAGAACAAAACGAGACAGTAGAACCAGCAGGTGTAATGCTTACCATAATTACCTCCCTTTAATTTATGCAAATGAGGCTAGGTACAGCACTGGAGCAGCTTGTGTATAACTCAAGTTTGATAAGTCTTTCATTAGCTGTTTATAATATTGTTTGTTTTTGGAAATACAGGTTTAAAACCATAAACTGCGATGAGATAACAGTCATAAACATTATCGAGTTGGGTTTTTAAATTACCTTGTTACCGTATGTGATTTTGAATCTTTTATACCAAACACAAACCATAATGCTAGTGGTAGACCGGTTATTGGACATAGGCTTACAGAAAATTAACCAATATGAAAAATTTTGGCCCAGATCTGCCTGTGCAGACTTTAAAAAAACTGTACATTTCCTGCCGTCTGATCATAATCTGCACACTCCTAAAAGTTAACAAGGGTTAAAGGTTATTTTTAGGAAAGATTGTTACGAAATTGAATTTTTGAAAGGAATGCATAAAAGACTAGATAAATCCGTAACTAATCAAAACAGTAATTTTTCTAAGGCATACTAGGACAAATTACTCCAAAAACCCATTTATAACAATTTACGGGATTATTTCTGCTGAAATCAAACAGACTGGCACAGTTTGAAAATCTGTGATGGGAAAGCTATGGTTGATCCACCCTCTTTTTTTAAAGGCAGCACTAACATGCAAACAATCATTTACTTTTGTAAGTAAATATGCTTACATAAGTAAATTGACTTGTATCATGTGATTATATTTATGTAAGCTTAAGTTCTGAAGTAAATAATGCCACCACCTGAGGTCATGCAAAATTTTCTTCTCAGTAATAATACTTTATAAGTAAATTATGTTACTTGCGCAGATGTTTAAATTGAATTTTTTTTTACTACCGTATTTCTCCTAATAAAAGCTCCTGGGTGCTATGCAAAACATAGATAGGGAGCCTTTATTTTGTACCTAATTTGCAAAGCATAGTCTGTCCAATTTTGTATTTCTTTGTTTTTTAATAATTGTTAACAGGAAATATTAATCAAATTAGCAGAAATATTCATCAAATTCTTCAAATATTGTCATTTTAATCAACTAATGTCCATTAGGTTATCATGATTTAAGGGTTTTTCTGGGGTGGGGGAGGGAGCTACTATTAGGGAGGGTGCTTTTATTAGGAGAAATATGGTACTTAATTTCAATAAAATATTTAGCTCTGTACCCCATTTCCATAATTCAATGCAGTCTACATTTCATTTGCAAAAGCTGTCTACTGAAAAATACTGGTAAGGAAAAGGGAAAACCAATAAAGTTTTATCCCTCTATAACTCAATCATGAGTTTTAACAACCCTGAGTTGGAAGGCTTTTGAAAATATTTTGGGAAAAGGAGAAAATGCTGGTAACCAGCATTTTCTCCTTTTTCCATAACGTTTTCTACTATTACATAGAACTAAAGCTCATTTGTACTGATTTTGAATTAGAATCACCAGCTGACATTTCAAATTTAAGAAGATTCCAAAATTTGCCATCAACAAAAGGGTTACATAATTAAATTAATTCTAGGTAAAGCAAAGAACTCTGCGTACTTCAAGATTTTTGTTTAACATTCTAAGATTCAATTTCCGATTTCTATAATTCAGCAAACATGTGTTTTTATATTAGACAGGAAATTACTCCATCCCTTCTACGTACATTAGCCTCAAAGCACTGGAACTGATTAAGTGAGCAGTGTAGATCAAGATCAGATTGCACAAAAACTGTAGTCTGATCTTAGATCTTCACTGTCCAGTCTAATGTGTCTCATATTCTTGCCAAAACGACCTCGAAAAAGCAACAACCAGGCTGTTTTCCCTGGCTGAAAATGTCCATAATGCATAAAATCAGTAATTAACCCTTTACCACACAACAAAAATTTTAGACTGGTCCAAATAGGTAGCATTTGCAGGTGATAATTTAAAAGTGGTTCAGATGATTAGATTTATTTCTGAAGTATGGAAAACATTGTGGGAATAGGAGAAATTATGCTGGTTACCAGCATTTTTTTCTTTTCCCACAATGTTTTCAAGAGCCTTCTTCTTCAGCTTTATAAAAACTCTGGATTTGTGGAAATGAGTTAATGAGCTTGTTATTTAAAGATGTTTTGGTAACCAGCATCTGCTCTTTTTCCATCAATATTTTTGAAAGTCCTCTTCCGCAGGTTTGTTTAACATGGAGTTGTTTGGTAAGGGATCAAATATCCTAGAGCTTATCATAAATTATTTTAGAACCGTTCTTAACAATTTCTGCCAGTAGGATTCTAAAACCATACAGAAATATTCCAGACTGTTTCACAGCAAGGGGTGGACAGTCTAGCACAAAAAGCACTGATAAATGTGATGACACACAAAAAACCCTATCATATTGCAACATACTAAATTATTCTAAAACACTGGAATATTTCAGTGACAACAATCAATGATTTTCCCAGTACAGGCATCATATTTCTATGGCTTACCATAAGACACATGACCTGTTACGGTACAAGCTGTTTTAAACCTTTTACTACACAATCCTTTTAATGTTCTCTAAAGAAAGCTTTTGAAAACAGTGGGGGACATTTCCCACAATGTTTTCTTCCCTTCCATTTATTTTCAGACACATTTATATTGTCGCAAGCAAATGCTTTGAGTTTGGATGAGTCCAAAGTCTTTTAATGCAAGAAAGGGTTAACACTTTAACATGCTGAGATCTGTCTATGAAATGGAAGAAAACATTGTCAGAAGCGGAGAGAACACTGGTTGTTACCAGCAGTTTCTTTTCAGGGTCCTTAAAAAACAGGATTGTTTTGTAAAAAGTATTCTTAGGGCACATGCGCCAATACTGGTGAAACCTAGGAAATACATGAATATGTGAGCTGTCACTGTCATATTACTTAACCAATGTTGAAAGTGGCTTAAAACAAAATTCAGTATATTAATCTTGGGCACTTGCCTAATACAGAATGATCTGTATATGGTGCTCTTCACATAACCTTTCTGTAGAGTATTAACACATATCCTACTAAATAACTTAAGTGCAACTTTCAAGCCAATAGTAAAAACCAAAATAATGCTACTTAAAACTTAATTTTTGGAGAAAAATATCTCTTATCGGACAGTGCAGATCCAAGATCAGACTGCACCTTCCGTGCAGTCTGATCTTGATCTACACTATCCACAAAAGGTCAGTAAGTCGCGCTTAGCAGCCTAAGGGTAAGTAATGTATATGGAGCAGGTAAGGTCAAGTCTATTTATCTGAATGTCTAACACCACTTTCAAAAGTATTTCAGACATATCACAAGTCATGGACAATTTACTTGCTCTTGAGTTTCTTGAGTTTCATACATACTATGCTGGTGTTAAACAGTGCCTTGCCCAAGAAAATATTTATGAGAGCATTTCAGAGGTCGAAATCTAAGGCTATCAAGCGCAATTTTTGGTACCCCACAGTGTAGAAAATGATCAGACCCAACAGAGAGTGCATTTTGATCCTTTGATCTCTGATGCTACAAAGTACAAGATACTGCAACTAAAAAGGTTTTTAATAATTTCTGGAGTCCTTTCCACAAAAGGAGAGCAACAAGTTACTTCATCTAGCTATCAACAAAGTGGTTCATAGTGTAATTATATGACTTTTAGCACCTGAACTCATAGGACCTGTCCTTGAAAAGGTACAAAACATCCTGGAAAAAAGAGAAAATGCTGGCTACATTTGCCATTATTCCCACAGCGTTTCCAAAAGACTTCTTCTTTGGGATGGTGAAAAGCAGGGATTGATTAGTAAAGGGTTTATTTACATAAGTACTGATGAACAAGGCCAACTGCCCAAGTTGCATGGTAAATGTGAAGAAGTATCTTAATTTATTCCATATCAAATTATCTTATTTTGTTCCACCAGAAAATAGTTCGAATTCTTATTACATAAACAAAATGACAAGATCTTTAACATATAGATACAATCAGTGAAAAGAAAAATTGAAAACTTTTTTAAAAACAAAAAAAAAGATAATTTAATTCACTTACAGTATATCAAATAAGACCGAGTGTGTTGAAAGCTTATAAACAAATATGTTAAATTCCAATAAATAGTTCCACCAGCTTCCATGAAAACCAAGTTCAGGTTACACCTATATCTCAAAGATAGAATTTCTAAAGGTTTTTGCGGCAGCTAACATTTTTACCTCTTGAAACAAACCTGCAGTCTAGAAGTGTAAAAACTTTATAAACCCTTTACTGCACATTACCAACTTTAAACAACCCTGGGAAAGAAGCTTTTTGAAAACTTTGTGGGAAAAGGAGAAAATGCTGGTAACCAGCATTTTCTATTTTTCCCTCAATGTTTTCAACCCTATCAAAGAAAAATTGCACCATTTGAGCCATACTGTCAACTGGAATTGTCAACTGCAAATGCTTTCTATTTGGATAAGGCTAAAATTTTGTAGTCTAATAAAGAGTTAAACATTGTGGGGAATGGACAAAAATCGTAATTACGAGCATTTTCTCCTTTTTTTCCCAAAATGTATTCTACGCTTTCTTACACAAATCACAACATTTGAGCCACATTTATTGTTTTTTTCTAGAAGTGCCTTCAATATGAAGAAGAAGTTCATTTGTTTGCTTGTTTGTTTGTATTGGAGTTAAACTCCTTTTAGCCGCTTATGTCATATCACTGCAATCAGTGCACCTACGCATGTTTTTCCTAGCTTTCTCACACCAGAAGTAACACAACTTTCTTTCCAAGTCACTGACTACTTTTCTAACAAGCATCAGATGAGAGGCAAAAAATCGCTTGAAAGAAAATTTGCCTCAACTTGGTATCAAACCCAGGTCATGAGTCAGATAGGCTAACCACAGAGCTACCACAGAGCTACCTGGCCAGCTTCTCTTGACACAAACCTGCAGCCCCAAAATGTGAAAACTTTATGAAATATGGTGGGAAATGGACAAAAATCATGGTTACCACCATTTTCTCCTTTTTCTTTTCCAAATTGAATTCTACCCTTACTAAGACAATTCACAACATTTGTGCTGTATTTATTTTGTTGTCTACCTTCAATAATCCTAACCCTAGGAATCTTTGATTCAGAGTTAACTCTTTACCAGACAACAAAATTTAAGACAGATCCAAATTTACAGCATTTACAGATGACAAATTGAAAGTGTAGAAAACATTGTGGGAAAAGAAGAAAATTTAAAAGTCCTCCTCCTTGGGGTCCTTAAAAGTCAGGATTGTGTGGTATAGGGTAAACTCCCTATTTTGCAAATAAAATTGCGGTAGATGACTTTCAAAAATCCTTTAGAAACATTGATAACTAGAAAGTAAAAACAAGAGGGCCATGATGGCCCTGTATCACTCCACTGGCTTTTTAACCCTTTACCATGCAAATCGAAGTGTTAATGACCCTGAAAGAGAAGGCTTTCAAAAACATTGTGAGAAAAGAACAACATGTTGTCAGCCAGTATTTTCTCCTTTTTCCACAAGGTTTCCTAACCTATCAAAGACAGAAATAGTCATTTAAGCTACATTCAATTCGTCTTTTTGCAATGGCTTTAAACTTGGTACAGTAAAAAAAAAATTGTCATTTCTTAAAGAGTAAACTTAACGTATCATGCGCTTAATTGGCATTGACAGAGACATACAGCATAAAAAGTCTGTATGGTAATAAACTTACTTTGAAAACATAACCTCCACCCCGCCCGCCAAACAAAAAGTCATATCTTTTTAAATGCAAAGATAATGTCAGTGAATACAAGCAGGTTTATTCATTAGCATGAAAGGTAAAGTTCTGAGTGATAGAAACATTACTTTAAATTAAACACTGCATTCATGTGAGCATAACCATTAGCATCAAAATAAATCACTCTCCCTTAAAACAGAACATTTCCTCTCCAAAAAACTTGAATACCAAACTCCAATAATGTATAAGTGCAGTTTGATAATCAAGGGAAGTAAATAGTAACAAACTTTATCTTGTATAACAGGAGTTATTTCCCTTGATTACTACTTTAAATTTCAGTCACTATATAAGCCCAAATTAAACTTGTGATCTCCGGGGCAGTGCCAATTTTGTCCCCAGGGCTATAATATGAAGGAATTTGATAGAGGTCCATTAGATAAAGCTACATGCCAAATTTGGTAGCCATGGGCCTTATGGTTTCAGACAAGAAGATTTTCAAAGATGTTCAATTTTTTTCAATTTTGTTGCCATGGCAACCAGAGTTTTTGAAGGAATCAAATTCTTTCAAGAAATTCTAAAGAGGACCATGGCAGGATCATTTCTGTGAAGTTTCATCAAATTTGGATGGGTAGTTTCAGAGAAGAAGAAGTTTAAAAAAAAAATTAACGCACAGACGGACACACGCACGGATGCACGACGGACACCGGGCCATGACATAAGCCCGCTGGCCTTCGGCCAGTGGAGCTAAAAAATAGATATCAGTTCTGATAACATTGTGGCAAAACCACTCATTACAAGCAATTTCCAAGATGCCAGAATTTTACAGAATTGGTCCAAAAAGGCCAGCATATTAATAGGTTCTTTCAATTATGCAAAGTCTGTAGTTTTTAAATAGAAACATTGTTTTAAATTTCCTCCTGGAAAGTCTCACTAAATCTTTACCAAACCACAAACATTTTAATGTTGC
Organism: Hippopus hippopus; assembly: GCA_946811185.2. Classification (NCBI taxonomy): domain Eukaryota; kingdom Metazoa; phylum Mollusca; class Bivalvia; order Cardiida; family Cardiidae; genus Hippopus; species Hippopus hippopus. The sequence continues at coordinate 63,822,339 of OX328102.1, read as the reverse complement.
TCAAATGATGGAATTTTTCTTTGATGGAGTAGAAAACATTGTGGGAAAAGGAGAAAATGCTGGTTACCAGCATTTTCTCCTTTTCCCTCAATGTTTTCAAAATGCTTCTTTCTGCATAGTCATTAAAACTCAGGATAGTGAGGTAAAGGGTTAAAGTTTTTTTTGTCATTTATAATAAGCCCTGCCATCTTGAGACTCAACAGCACGAAATAAAAATTTAAATATAATTGTATACTAATTGATTCCATCATTTCAGTTTCAAATGCATGCCAAGTGTCAAAAAATATTCACAACTTTTCTAGAGTTTGAACATTTCCAGAAAATTTCTACTTTTCCCAAGTTTCCAAATGTGGTCCATTAGTGGCTATAAAATAGGAGAGCCAAGCCCTAGTAGCTCAGTTGGTAGCATACAGGACTTGAGAACAGGGGATCGCTGGTTTGATCCCCAGCTTGGACAATTTCAAGGATTGATGATGCAACAGAATTCATTCCTCTCACTGCTGACCAATGTTTCCACAATGGTTATGTGGGAAAGCAGCCAGTGGCTTGGAAAGAATATTGTGCAGCGTACTGGTAAAAGAAACTCCAGAAAAGCATGGATAGATGCACTTGCCACAGTGATATAACTGAAATAATGTTAAAAAGGTGTTAAACACAATACAATCAAACAACAAAAAAAGAGAAATACCTATCACTTTTCAAAATTGATCTGCTTCAAGACATTAACATTAATGAATTAACCCTAAAAAAATTTTGAATAATACATGGCCATGCTGGAGAAAGTTTTCGAAAACATTTTGGAAAAAGGAGAAAATGTTGGTAACCTGGAACGGACTGACCACACAATGACAGATTGTCATCTTTAAAATGTTACGATTTAAGTCTAAATGCATTTTAACTCCCCATTGTTTATTTTTGGCAGGTATTGGGGTTTTAAGCTTTCTGAGAATTTTAATCAAATGAGACAACAAAACAACCTGTGTTTATTGGCAACATCATTTCTCAGTCAAGATGGTTTCCAAAATAGCTGTCAAAATATTTATTCACTTTTCAAGAGGTTTCATTCATAAATTCCAGGGCTTGTTTAGCCCTTTACCACATAATTCCGAGTATTAATGACCTTCAGGAAATGACCTTTTTGAAAACATTGTGGGACAAGGAGAAAATGTTGTTAACCAACATTTTCTCCTTTTCCCACAATGTTTTTTTTTCCCTTTCAATGACACCACATTCAGTTTGTCGTCTGCAAATTCTTTACATTTGAGACACATATATAATTTTGTTGTTTGGTATGGGTCGAACACATTACCTAGGATCCCAAGTTTCAACATCCCTGAGAAAGAGGCCATTTGAAAAACAATGTGGGAAAAGGAAAAAATGTTGTTAACCAGCATTTTATCCTGTTCCCACAATGTTTTCTACCCTATCACAGACAAATTCCATAACTTGGGCCACATTTAATTTCTTGTCTAAAAATGTTTTCAATTTGGACAAGTCTATAGTTTTGCCATCTGGAAAAGGCCAAACTATCTATCAAATGACAAAATTCTATACACCTATCTTAATTGAAAGCATTCGCAGACGACAAAATAAATGCAGCTCATACATTGAAATTTTTTGGGGGAAGGGTAGAAAACATTTTGGAAAAAGGAGAAGATGCTGTTTACCCAGAAAGGGTAAAAAACATGTGTTTGTTCAAAAAGCTTTCTTCCTCAATGTTGTTAATTCTTGGGATTGTTTTGTAATAGGTTAAACTGATGAAAATTGTTTTCAAAGTAGTCAGTAAAAAATGTAAACTGTTTCAAGAGATAGAGAAATAACCTCATCTATTTTTGGACCAGACAGTCTATTTCTGTAAATTATTAGCCCTTTACCACACAATCCTGAGTTTTAACGAACCAGAAAAAAAAGCCTTTTGAAAACATTATGGGAAAAGGAGAAAATGCTGGTAACCAGCATTTTCTCCTTTTCCCACAATGTTTTCTACCCTTTTCAAAGACAAATTCCTTCATTTGAACCACATTGAAGTTGTCGTCTGCAAATCCTTTTAATTTGAACAAGTCGAAGATTTTGTCATGAAGTAAAGAGTTAACCATGGAGTGTCCATTATAACTACAATTCATTTTGAATATGCAGTCTGATCTTGAATCTATCCTTTTCAATCTTTTCAAAAACCATTTATTGTATTGGAGTTTAACGCCATTTTAACAGCTAGAGTCAAACCACTGTGGTCAGTGCACCTACACACGTTTTTCCTGGCTTTCTCACACCAGTACTGACACAATTTTTTTTCTAAGTCACTGTCTACTTTTCTCACATGCATCTGAGGTGAGAGGCGAAAAATCACCTGAAAGAAAGTTTGCCTCAACCGGGTATAAAACAACCTCCAGATCACAAGTCGGATACGCTAACCACTGAGCAACCCGGCCGGGCTATTGCGAAACCATCAGGCCTACTTATGTCTTCAATGGCAATACCTTTGTCCCTTTTTTTTTACAAACTGCAAGTATCCATCATTCCATGTGATTTAATTGTTGCACTGCAGGTCCAAAGTTATGTCCCTCCAACTCCGCAGTAAACACTTTACACAATTTTGCTTCTGTCCAAATTGAAAGCATTTGTAGTTGACAAATATAACTCAAAGACAGAAACTTGTGTTGGGAAGGGTAGAAAACATAGTAAAAGGAGAAAATGCTGTTTACCAGCATTTTTTCCTTTTACCACTATGTTTTCAAAAGACCTTCTACCTCAGGATCATTAAATCTCAGAATTGCGTAGTAAAGGATTTACTTAACCAAACATTTCACAAATGCAATGGTAAGTTTTTTGTTTAATGTAAATTCCATGCATACCAATTAGCAATACACTTTCATTCTGTTGTATTTTTCTTCATTATACAACCAATTTTTCTTCTCAATACTTTACCAGGCAATAAAATTTCAGACAACCCCCCCCCCCCCCCCAAAAAAAAAAATTGTAAGCTTTTGCAGACAAATAAGATTTCTGAAAAAAAAAAAATCTGCATTTGAAAGCAGGTGACAGAAATTTTCTCATTTTCCCACAATGTTTACAAGATTTCTACCTCAAGCTGTAAAAAACATGCAATTGTTTAGTACAGGGTTAACTCTTTACCAAACAACAAAATTACAGATTAGTCCAATTTCAAAGCATTTGTAGATGACAATTTGAATGTGGTTTTATGACTGAATACCTTTTTGAGAGGGTAGAAAACAATGTTGGTAAAGGAGATAATGCTGGTTACCAGCATTTTCTCCTTTTCCAACAATGTTTTCAAAAGCTATCTTTCAAAGGGTTGTTAAAACTTGGGATTGTGTGGTAAAGGGTTAAATCTCTACAAATTATGTGATGCCTACAAATCGTGACTGAGTTGATATGCTTCGAATTCACGCAGACAGAAATTACTTAATGCTGTCTATTCCTCCTTTTGTGTGTGTGTGTGTGCCTGTATCTTTCTGAAGCAGTTTTTTCTTGGAAAGTCGCAGAAAAGCTTCAATTTTTTTCAAGTGATCACAGAAACAGTAAAGATGTATCAAAAACAAACAAGAGCACCACATGGGGGTGCCAACGCTCGCCTGCAGTTGCTTTTGGAGAGACTGTGTCAAAAACATTTTAATGGTTACCTGCCCCTGTTGAATTGGTTCCCCTTTTGACAGTGAACAACTTGTCCAAGTTTGAAGTTAATATCTTCATTAATGACAAAGACATAACAAAATGTCAAAGTTTTAGCACAACACAATCCATAACATTGATGCAGACAATGCCAGGGCTACAACAATAATTTGATTTTTTTTTTTTTAAAAACAGCCGAATTTTTTATTTCGGACAAAGTTCTACTCTAAATGCCAAAGCCATAATAAACCCTATGTAAAAACTTTGAAAATATGGGATTTATCTGGTGCACAAGCCTTCTATCTAAAGATAAAGCCCTAAATGTGAAGATACAGCCAACAGTTTAACAAAATAAAAGCAGGTTTCTTATTAAAATTATCATATGTAAATGTGGTAAGTTGCCAAGTACTGGAATAATAATTGCAGCTGACGACATTCACAAAAGACTTTCATAACTTCTTGTAAAATACCGATAATCAACATGGATTAAAGTAACAATAACTGCCCAAAAAAAATTGTTTTGATTACCCTCAATGTAAAGATAAAAGCCCTCAATGTGAATATAAAACAAGAAACCATCAGTACAACAAATAAAAGCAGGTTTCTTATTAAAATTATCAAATAAATCTGGTAAATTGCCAAATACATGAGGAATAATTCTTTGTCTAATAACATCATTAAATTATTAAGCTTCAACAACAACATTGTTGAAGAAGAATGTAAAAACTTGTAAACTAAAGATAATCAACACGGATTAAGGTATAAAACATGATTGTACAAGTGAAAACATTGTGGAAGAAGCAAATAAAACCAGTTTACTCAAGGTAAACTCTAAATTTGCAATAATGCTTTCCAAAGAGACCCAAAAAAGTTATCTGCCAACCCTTTACCAAACAACAAAATTTTAGACTGGTCCAAATTGAAAGCATTAGCAGACATATTAATTGTAGCTCTGAAAGGTAAGAAAACATTGTGGGAAAAGGAGAAAATACCGAAAAGGCTACAAGTATTTTTTCTATTTCCCACAATGTTTTCAAAACCCTTTTTCTTCAGGGTTGTTAAAACTCAGGATTGTGTGGTATAGGGTTAAAGAGTATTAGATTCATTTACACTCATTTTTTCAACATATACTTAATCCTTAACCAGAAAATCCAATGCTTTTACAATCCCGAAGAAGAAAGCTTTTATTAAACACATTACGAGCCAAGGAGGAAGTCATAATTTTCTCCTGGTCCAACAATTTTACTAGCCTTTCAAAGGTAAATCCCATCACTTGAGCTGCATTTGAAAATAATTTGTCAAATGCAGATGATTTTCAATTTAGATGAGTCTAAAAGTCTGTAATCTGGTAATAAAGTTAACCCTCTTCCATAATAAAAATTCTAGACAGATTCAAATTGTAGGCTTTTGCAGATGACAAATACAGTGTGGCACAAATGATATTGTTTCTATCAGAAAGGACAGAAAACATTGTGGGAAAAGGAGAAAATGCTGGTAACCAGCATTTTCTCTATTTCCCACAATGTTTTCAAAAGCCTTCAATCTCTTTCAGGGACCTTAAAACTTGATTGTATGGTAAAGAGTTAATGTAATCCAGTACCAGATTTATCAGATCAAAAGACTAAAACTGTTTTCTCTGATGATGAATCTTGTTTGAATCTTCTAACATTACCTGGAAGGTTTTGAGATGTATCTCCACCCTTTACCACACAATCTCAAGTTTTAAATAGCCCAAAGAAGTGGGCTCTTAAAATCATGGTGGTAAAGGAAGAAAATGCTGGTAAACTGCATTTTCTGTAACCAGCATTATCTCCACTTTCCACAATGTTTTATACCCTGTCAAAGACAAATCATATCATTCAAACCACATCTTATTTGTCATCTGCAAAATTTATTGCTTTCAATTTGCACAGGTCTAAAATTTTGTCATTTGGTTACGAGTTAAGGCACAGAGCACCCAATAAACCCAACTGGCATTTTCATTCTGCAAAAATGACCCTTATGCGAGCAATTTAAAAGTTGCACTTGTCCACAGATTCTAAACAAAACAATTGTAGATATAGGATCAGACTGCAAGTTTAGTTTGGTCTGATCTTGATCTACACAGCCCTTAAAAAGATTTATTGTAGTGAAACATGCATTAAGTGTTTATATTTCACAAATGAGTGCTGCTAAATTATAAAATGCTTGCAACCAATCAACAATTTGTCTCAAGATTTCCCTGAATTCTAGACTTCTATAAACCCATAGCCCTGTATTTTGCTGATAAACATTTTAAAACAAGGAAAAACTTCATTTCAACCACAACATATGCACAAAAACCCCGTCATTCTGATAGCAAAGTGACTGACATAATATTTTCCTACTTCAGCTTATCAAGGAAATTTAGTAATAAATATTAAGATATCTGCTAAAAACTGCTCCTTATCTCGCACCTATACAGCTATTTACACTTTACCTGTTTTTAACAACCCTGAGGAGGGCTTTTGACAACATTATGGGAAAAGGAGAAAATGCTGGTAACCAGCATTTTCTCCTTTTCCCGTAATGTTTTCTACCCCATCAAAGACAAATCCCATCTTGTAAATAAAAATTAATTTGTCATCTGAATGCTATTAGTTTGGATTAGTCTAATATTTTGTTGTCTTGTAAACTCTTTAGCACACAATCCTGAGCTTTTACAACCCTTAGGAAGAAAGCTTTTGAAAACATTGTGGGAAAAGGAGAAAATGCTGGTAACCGGCATTTTCTCCTTTTCCCACAATGTTTTCTACATTTCCAAAGAGAAAGCTCAGCTCTTTAGTCATGTTTAGTTTGTTATATGCAAATGCTTTCAATTTGGTCCAGTCTAAAACATTGTTGTCTGAAAAAGACTGAACAATTCTTGCATGTATTTTGTTATCAGCAAATACATCTTGGCACTTCTGTAAAATCTACAGACTCTGCCTGTCATATCTTGCTTCTACAGTTTTATGCCCTTTTACTTTTTACATAATTTTTTGACTGGATGAAATCAAAAGCATTTTCTGTCAACAAATTATCCCTTTACCATACAATCCCAACTTTTAACAATCCTAAGGAAGAAGACTTTGGAAAACATTTTGGGAAAAGAAAACAATGCTGGTAAGCACCATGTTCTCCTTTTCTGACAATGTTTTCTGCCCTATGAGAGAAATAATCATTTTAGCGACATTTAATTTGTCGTCTGCAAATGCTTCCAATTTGATCCAGTCCAAAATTTTGTCATTTTGCATTTAAATGCATAGTACTGGCAAAAAGTAAACAATTTGGGTGTTCAAATGCATTTAAATTTAAATCATACAAGTTAAAAGTATAGGAATTACTGTTGTTGAAGTGTTGCTAAAATGGTCAGATTCTTTTTTGAACGAAAAGGAAAAACATTGTCAGAAATAGAAGAACATGCTGGTTACCCATATTTTCTCCTTCTTCCACAAGTTTCCTTGCCTTTCAAAGATAAACCTATCATTTGCAAATTCTTTTAAGCTTACACAATGCATTTTTTTTCTTATTTGACAAAGAGTTAAGGGACATGCACAAAAAGAGAGTGTTTATTGTACAAAATAAACTGTTAGAACTTCCCATCATTTGAGTAGTATTTTATTTGTCGTCTTCTAATGCTTTCAATATAATTTAGTCTAAAAACATTTTGCCGTTAAGAAAACGAGTTAAATTATCAATTCTATAAATCCCTGTTACCTAAGGTAACATTCTTTGCAGCTTTGCAAGTTATCTCAAATTATACAATTAAATATTTTACTAAACTACAAAATTTTATAATTAACAAAATGAAGAGCGTTTGCAGACGACAAATTTAATGTACCTCAAATGATGGAATCTGCCTTTTAACCCTTTACCACACACAAAAAAAATTTAGACCTATCCAAGCCAAAAACATAATTATGCAGACGCAAAATTGATTTTGGCTAAAATTGTGGAAGTTATTTGTGATAGATTAATAAACATTGTGGGGAAATAAATGCTGGTAACCAGCATTTTCTCCTTTTCTCACAATGGTTTGAAAGTCTTCTTTCTCAGGGTTGTCAAAAAAGTCGGGATTATGTGGTAAAGGGTTAAATGTTGGAATATATTGTGGGAAAAGGAGAAAATGCTGGTTACCAGCATTTTCTCCTTTACCCATAATTTTTTCAATGCCTTCTTACACAGGGTTGTTAAAACTTGGGATTGTGTGGTAAAGGGTTAACTCTTTACTGTACAACCTAATAGTTAACTTGTCCAAATCAAAAGCACTTGTAGATGATAAATGTGGGTCAAATGATGGGAATTGTTTTATATAAGGAAAAAAACATCATGAGAAAAAGAGAAAATAATGGTTATTTGCATTTTCTTTGTTTCCAAGATGTTTTCAAAAGCCTTCTGCTCAAGGATCATGTTAACAGTGTTAACCCTTTACCACACATTCCAGATTTTAACGAACCTGAGAAGCCTTTTGAAAACATTGTGGGAAAAGGAGAAAATGCTGGTCACCAGCATTTTCTCCTTTTCCCACAATATTTTCTATACTATCAAAGACAAGTTTCATCATTTGAGCCACGTTAATATTGTTTCTGCAAATGTATTCTATTTGGTAAGTCTTAAATTTTGTTATTTGGTAAAGAGTTAAGGGTTACATTTGCATTAGTGTAAGGACTTTGTCGAACCATCTTTGTAAAAATAGGATTGAACAACATGAATAAAGAATTCATTAAGCAAAAAGATGGTGGCAAAAGGAGCCATTGCTTTCAATGAACAATTTCTCCCTTATCTACAGTGTTTTTTTAAGAAGTCTGCTGAACAACAATACTGGTCATCATGAGGTAATGGGTTAATAAAGGAATAATTCATTGTATGCAAAACTGTTCATCTTTCATGATGATTTAAAGAGATCGGCTACTGGTTGCATGGTGTTTATCGCCATTTTCAACATTATTTCAGATATACCACAGTGGCCAGTGCACCTATCCATGCTTTCCTGGTGTTTCTTTCACGACTACTTTGTAAAATATTCTTCCTAAGCCACCAGCTGCTTTCCCACATAACTATCATCGAAACAATGATCAGCAGACTAAGACAGACAGACTTCTACACACAAGATCTACACAAGAGAACAGGTAAAAAGTTCATATCACCCTGTTTCCTGTAACTATAGCAACCAATACAGGTAACTAACAATATCAGGTTTGACCACTGGTCAGTGAGCCTGATAAACCTTTCTGTGAGATTTTATCAATTTGTAGATAAAAATCAATTTCTGGAATAGTTTTACAAATATTGGGATGGATTGCAGAGTTAACCCTATACCACACAATTCAAGATTTTAACCCTTTCACATACAGACAAAATTTTAGCCTTGTTCAAATATAGAACATTTGCAGACAACAATTTCAATTTGGGTCAAATAGGGCAATTTTTATTTGACAGGGTAGAGAACATTGTGGGAAAAGGAGAAAATGCTGGTAACCAGCATTTTCTCCTTTTCCCACAATGTTTTCAAAAGGCCTCTTTCCCAGGATCATTAAAAGTCGCCATTGTGCGGTAAAGAGTTATTGATCTTGAGGGACACACCTTTTGAAAACAAGGTGGAAAAAAGGAGAAAATGCTGGTTACCAGCATTTTCTCCTTTTCCCACAATGTTTTCTGAACTTCCACACTTTTGCCTCACTAACTTTGTCATCTGGAAGTGCTTTTGATCTGGACCAGTCAGAAATTTTGTTGTGTGGTAAAGACTTAACCCTGAACCTGCTAAATAAGTGAAATGAAACTTTCAAACCAACAGTAAAAAAAACAATTTGCTATTTCAGCCGTATGTTTTGGATAAAAAATCTCCCTATTGGACAATACACAGAATGTGCAGTCTGACCTTGATCTACACTGTCCTAAAAAGGTTTTTGAGTTTTGCCCAGCAGCCTACGTATTAATGTACATACACTGTAATGCATTTTTACATTTTTATTCTCTGTAGTGAGGTATATGCACATGAAGGTCAAATATGTACTAATACATTTGACTTCAATACCCCTTTACCATACAACAAAATTTTAGACTTGTCCAAATTCAAAATTGTTGTAGAAGACAAATTCAATGTTGTTAAAATGATGAGGTATGTCTCAAAACAGGCAAAAAACATTTCAGAAAAAGAAGAAAATGCCTGTAACCAGCATTTTCGTTACCAGCATTTTCTGCTTTTCCCACAATGTTTTTGAAAACCTCATTTCTCAAGGTCATTGAAACTCAGTATTGCGGAATAAAGCAAAATAAAATGTTGTTTGGTAAAGAGTTATTATCCAGTATGTCTATATGTCGTTTTGGAGGCATCAGCTTTCCTTCACAACCAATAAACCTAGTTCATGTTTCAGACAAAAATATTATCTCTGGGTGTTACCTCCACGAAGAGTAACTCTTCCAGTACAAAAATCAAAATCATCCAGAGTTATGTACCTTTAGTAAAATAATGAGTTTACAAGGACTTACTTTACAGCCAATTTTCCCTTTTATTTAAAAAAATAATTGTCTTTTTTCATTCTTTAAATGATTTTGGTCAAATTCTACTGGAGAAAAAAAAATGTGATACAAGACATTCACAGCAAAAAATGATATTCTAATATTACATATAATGTGTTATCAAACGGCAAGTCACTGCAATTCTGAAACACTGATATTGTCAATTGTGCTTAATAACCTTCATTTCTTCCACATGTCCTTTCACTTCTCGCAAAAGAAATTTTTTAACCCTGTAACCCTTTCCTTAATAAAATCATCATGACCCTAGGAAAGAAGGCTTTAAAAACATAGAGGGAAAAGGAGAAAATGCTGGTTACCAGCATTTTCTCCTTTTCCTTCAATGTTTTCTACCGTTTCAAAGACAACTTCTACCATTTGAGCCACATTTGATTTGCAATATGCAAATGCTTTGGAATTGGAAAGTCCAAAATTCTTTTTGTTTAGTAACGGATTACAGCATTTACCAAATACAGTCCATATTTTTATAACAAGAGAAAAAGTGCTTTTGAAAACACCATGGGAAAAGGAGAAAGTTCTGGAAAGCAGCATTTTCTCCTTGACTCACAATGTTTTCTACTCTTTTAAAGGCCAGTTCCATCTTTGACTCATAATTTATCTTGGATCTACACTGTACAATAATATTTAAACATTCTCACCTAAACCAACTAGAGGTCACTAGGTTTTTCCAAGGTTACTTTATTTGTATCTATTTTTACTTTTTACTAAACAAAAATGTTCATTTCATTTGTTAGGTGCTTTATTGATGGACTAGGTGACAATATCAATGTTTCATATGACATGAACGAGAGCATGCTGAAAGAAACCATTCCTACCTGTACGACATAATCTCCGTTGGGGATACTCTGACCACCAAACTTTATGTTGATACTGTAGTCACCTGGGAAGGCTGGCATGAAGGAAATGCTAAATGTGCCATCAATATTTTCAATGATGTCAATATCAATTTCAGTACCCTGTGGACTGCGAATTCTGCATGTGACTTTGCCTGTACCTGCTTGTGATGCATCGACTGTGATGACTGTTTCCTTCTCCACAGGAATGGTGGGCTGGAGTCCTTCTGTACAATGGAAAAATTGATAGATGAATAGATTGATTGATGAATTGGCTGGTTGGTTGGTTTGTGGGTTGGTTGGTTGGTTGGTTGGTTGGTTTGTGGTTTGGTTGGTTGGTTGGTTGGTTGGTTGGTGGTTTGGTTGGTTGGTTGGTTGGGTCGGTGATTGGTTGGTTGGTTGGTTGGTTGGTTGATCGGGTTGTGTTTGATTGACTGATTGGGTTTCATGCAGTAACCCTTTAAACAATTCTGAGAAAGAAAGCTTTTGAAAACACCATGGGAAAAAGAGAAAATGCGATTTCAAAAGGCTGGTTGGCCGGTTGGTTGGTTGGTTGGTTGGTTGGTTGGTTTGTGGTTTAGTTGGTTGGTTGGCTGGTTGGTTGGTTGGTTTGTTGGCTTGCTGGCTGGCTGATTGGGTTGTGTTTGATTGACTGATTGGGTTTAATGCAGTTTCTAACCCTTTAAACAATTCTGAGAAAGAAAGCTTTTGAAAACACTAAGGGAAAAAGAGAAAATGCTGTTTCAAAAGGCTTCTTTCCCAGAATTGTTAAAACTCAGGATCATTTGGTAAAGGGTTAAAAGGATGCAAGATGAAGGAAACCTAGTAACCATTATTTCCTTTTTCTCCCATTATTTTTAAAAGCATTCTTCCTCAGGGTTGAAAAAACTTGGATCATTTATAGCATATCACAAGAGAAATCCTATGCATCCTATAAGATCTACAAGATCTCACCTGTAATCCTGCATTTCGAGGCATCACCAGTCGGTACAGCTGTGGTTCTGATTGGTGCATCAGTGACGGGCTCATCCCCGTAGAACACCTTAATGTCGTAGGGGCCGCAATCCTCCGGTGTATACTGAACTGTGAAGGTACCGTCCCGATTGTCTTGTATCATTGGGCGGATACTGGTTCCATCAGGTCTCTGTTCAAGTAGATCAACTGATTCATTAACTCTCTACCATACAACCACAAGTTTTAATGACCTTAAGGAAGAAGAATTTTGAAAACATTGTGGGAAAAGGAGAAAATGCTTTTCTTTTCCTTACAATGTTTTCTACCCTTTCAAAGACAATTCCCATCTTTTGAGCATTCTATAGGCTTCTCCCTCTGGGTCCCTTAAATTCTGGAGAATAAGACGGAGAACAATTTTAAGAATGGTTGGTGAATGCAGACCTAGGTCAGGTGACTTTTTCTCCTCCAATTATTCTATGCATTGAAATTATTGTATCTCTGACACATCAAAATTTAAAAAAATAGAATCTCCACACCTGCCTCCTGCCTCCCTGGTATCTCTCCAGATTGTGCACTAAGGAGTTAAACTACATGCTCCTCTTACAGTACATCTGAAAAAACCAAAATTTAATGGAATAAGCTCGTACAAACCTGAATCTCAACATCGATAGGGGCATCACCTGCATCCCTTGTATCTACAACAAACTGGACTGGCATACTGGCCAGAACTGTAGGCTGTAAACCATCTCCTGAGAGACGTACTTTCTTTGCATCCACACCTGGTTCTACACGCATGTTGAACGGACTGAAAATAAAGATTGGGACCATCTGTATTCACTTCTTACCACACAATTATGACTTTTAATGACCCTTGGGAGGAAAGATGTTAGAAAATTCGAAAGTGCTGGTAATCAGCATTTTCTCATTTTCTAACAGTATTTCCTACTCCTAGTATAACAGATCCAAACATTGTAGCCATGTTCAATTTGTTGACCGCAAACGCCATGAATCTGGATCAGTCCAAAATTTTGTCATGTGGTAAAACGTTAAGCAACTTACAAATATAAAGCCTTGGTCACACCGAGCTAACGGACGAGTAACGGATAAAAAATCATTATATCCGTTCGTATCCGTTTTATGTCCGTTTCTTATCCGGTGAATCCGCTACTTGTCCGGCGATGTCCGGCCATGTCCGTTCCGTCCGGTGGGAAGTTTTGAGCATGTTCAAAACTTTCCACCGGACAAAACGGACAGAGACATGCAAATGATAGACTTTGGATGCATCTGACAATTTATACCCTCAGCATGTCACGTGACCGGTACGTTCCTCGTACGTTGGTGTTCGGTACATTTCCGTTCATCGTACGTTTTGTCCGGTTCTCATGCGTTGTACTTCCATCTTATCTGGTACAAGTCCCTTACTCGTACGGTGATATCCGTTAATAGACCATTTATTATCCTGTACATATCCGTTAAACGTGCGTTTTTTTCCGTTACATGTGCCGTACTCGTGCGGTCATTGTGTGGCTTCCTCGCTTCACACACCGATCGCGTGAGCCTCGAGCGGCGGAGGAGATGAATTTTGTCACAGGATAACCAAATTCTGTATGTTTTTGTCCGTTTCCCCCCCCCGTTACATATCCGTTAGCCGGTCTGACCAAGCCTTAAGAGACCACTGTTTTGATATTTAAATTTAAGTTTTGGCCAAATCACAAAATTTTGTAGTGGAGCAAATTGACAGCATTTGCATCCAACAAATTAAATGTTGCTAACAATCTTTTTTTTTTTTTGATAAGGTGGAAAACATTAGGTAAAATCAACATATATTTAGATTTGGTACATGACTACATGAACAGATACATATGAAAAACATTGTGGCAAACAGAAAATGGATTGAAAGTAGCAAGATAAAGTATCTAAGTAAGACAGAGGCAGACAAAGACAGATTTTTTAAATTGTCTCATCACATCTTTCGCTAGCTTGGTAGCTCAGTAGGTAACATAGAGGGCTTTATACTAAGGGGTCACTGTTTGATCTCCCACACTCTTTCCCAGAAGTGATGAGAGTCAAAGCAACAGGATCACTGTTGAACAGTGTTTAACTGATGTTTACTTCCGAGGGCAGTCAGTGGCTTAGAAAGACTAATGCATATAGGACTGGTTCATTTCTTTGTATGGTTTTAAACACCGTTCTAAACAATATTTCAGTTATATCGAGGTTACAAGTGCACCTATCCATGGTTTCCTGAATTTTTTTTTTACCAGTACCTCACATGATCCTTCTTACCCAGCCAGTGGCTACTTCCCAACATAATCATCATTGAAACAATGATCAGCAGTGAGAGAGGAATGAGTCCCATCACAATAACTATATTCAAAAATCCTCGGTAAGAAATGGGCCGAGATGGGGACTTGAACCAGCCACCCCTTGGCTTCAAGTCCTGTACCCTATTGACTGCTCTACAGGGCTTGGCTTCGAAACCAATAAAAAAAACTCCAAGAAAGCATAGATAGGTTCACTTAGCCATGGATATACAACTGAAATAGAGTTGACTTATTGATTGTATGGAGTATAACACTGTTTTCAACATAAATTCAGTTATATGGCAGCAGCCAATGCACCTATCCCTGCTTTCCTTGAACTTCTTTTACCAGTACTCCACACAATATTCTTTCCAAGCCACTGGCTCCTTTCCCCCACAACTATCACTGAAGCAATGATTAGTGGTGAGAAAGGAATGAGTTCCATCACAATGACTATCATCAATTCTTGGAAAGAAATTGGCTTGGGGATTTGAACAAGCCACCCCCTGGTGCCAAGCTCTGTACGCTACTAACTGCTCTACAGGGCTTGGCTACAAAACTGATTGAAAAATCTCCAGGAAAGCATGGATAGGTGCATTGGCCATGGCAATTAAACTGAAATAAGCATTTATTACGAGGGTAGTTCGAAAAGTTCTCGGCCTCAACAAGAAAACATCCTCAAAGACAGATTGTTTCTATATTATTTTTCAACATAGTCCCCCTGAACTTCAATGCACTTTGACCACCGATGTTCAAGCTTTGCGATCCCTTCTCGGAAGAAGTCTGCAGTCTGAGCCCCAAGATACCCTTCAACAGCACATATGACGTCATTGTCACTCTCAAAACGGCGGCCCCGCAAGTGGGATTTCAGTTTGGGGAATAGGTAGAAGTCTGATGGTGCCAAATCTGGAGAGTAAGGTGCATGGGGCAACAGTTCAAAGCCGCATCTTTCCACTTCTGCGACTGCCACTTGTGCTGTGTGAACAGGAGCATTGTCCTGGAGCAACAAAACTCCAGCACGCAGCTTTCTTACTGAGTGAAATGCAAAGTGTGTCATCTGCATACAAAAGACACTAGAAGTCTGAAATTTTAGGTACACTTATATATGATGTTCTGCTTTGCCTTTATGTGAAACAAAACCAGATTCTCACCATATTTCTGGGTGAGGCCAAGAACTTTCTGAACTACCCTCATACCACGAAACCAAACAGAAAAAACACATAAATTACCTGTTAGGTACGTGCTGGTTGGCATATTTCACCTCTACCTTACATTTGCCCTCATCTACTGGATAATATGTGGCCTGATATTTACCTGCTTCTAGTGGTACAATGTCTGCTGGTATAGGTGCACCTAAATAATACAGTGTTTAAACCTTTCACACAAATCCTGAGCATTAAGAAAGAGGCATTTCGAAAACATTGTGGGAAAAGGAGAAAATGCTGGAAATCAACCAACAATGTCTCTTTTTCCAACAATGTTTTCCTACCTTTCTAAAGACAAATCTCACCATATGAGCCATATATTGTTCGTTGTCTGCAAATGCTTTCAATTAAGACCAGTCTACAATGGTGTTGTATGGTGAAGGGTTAACTCTTTACCACACAATCCCAAACTTGAACGACCCCAAGAAAGAGGTATTTTGAAAACATTGTGGCAAAGGAGATAATGCTGTTAACCAGCATATTCCTCTTTTCCCACAATGTTTTCTACCTTTCTAGACACAAATCTCATCATATAAATTAGTTGTATGCAAATGCTTTCAATTTGGACCAGTCTACAATATTGTTGTGTGGTAAAGGGTTAAATGTGCATATTTGAAAATACCCGCAGCCGCTCTTGTAAACAAATCCTTAAATTTGAAAATTATCTCCAAGATCAGACTGCACATAGTGCTGTATGGTCTTAGTCTTCACTGTCTAGAAAAGTGCATGGAGTCACACTTTGGGACTGAATGATTGAAAAAATCTTGTACCATTTTTGTCAGTATAAGTAACATCTAATGGAGCTTCTCCCGCCTCTGTGGTATCCACCGTGAATGTAGCGGGGGCGTTGGTCTTCACTTCCTTAGAGTCCACTCCAGGGCCGTAACACTTTACCTTGGCTGGGTTCACCGGGTTCTGGATTCCAACATGGAATGGAGAGCCTGAATTGAAATGTAATAGTAGTTATGTTGTTGCCAAATGGTACTGTCAGCCTGAATTGAAATGTAATAATAGTAAGATTTATTGTCACATGGTATGGTGAGCTCAAATTGAAATGTCATAGTAGTAAGTTTATTCCCACATGGTACAGTAAGCCTAAATTGATATGTAATAGTAGCAAGGTTTATTCAAAGATGGTACACATATTTTGAGCCTATATTGAAATATATTAGCAGTAAGGTTTATTAAAAAAGGTACTTTAGCCTAAATTGAACTTCTACAGAAGCTAGGTTTATTCCCATATGGTATATTGAGCCTGGATTGAAACGTAACAGTAATTAAATTTATAAAACCGTGATACTTTCAGCCTGAATTGAAATGTAATAGTATTTAGGTATACTCCATCATGGTATGGAGAGCTTCAATTGAAACAATAGTAGTTAGGTTTATTCCAACACGGTACTTTGAGCCTGAATTGAACAGTAATTGTACGTAGGTTTATCCTATATTGTACTCTGACACTGAATTGAAATGTAATAGTATTTAGGCTTATTCCCACATGGTACTGTGAACCTGAATTGAAATGTAATAGCAGTTAGGTTTATTTAAATCTGAATTCAAAGAGCCTGAATTACAATGTCAAGTATGTAGGTTTGTTAATGCATGAAGTGGAAAGCATGAATTGACATGTAATAATAAGTATATACGAGTAGGTATGACGATCTCCTACATATCATTTCAGTGAAAATCCTAGTCCAGAAAGGGGCATAATTCCGTCAAAAATAGTTTGAGAGTTTCCTACTATTCTGCTATTGGTTTTTTTCCCTACCCTTCTACTATTGGTTTGCCTTTTGATAGTGAATGACTAGCCCAACTTTGAGGTAAATATCTGGGGGAATGAAAGTGATGCCAGACAATGTTAAAGATTTTGCATGATGACACTGACAATGCAGACAACTAAAGGGCTACGACAAATTAACCATTCTTCCATTTTTTCTTTAAAAACAGTCTAGCTAAAACATTTATGTTTCTAAAATATGTTTGTGAGAGAAATCGGTAAAATACACAAAAATTCTCTACCTGGGATGTGCTGATCAGCAAATTTAACAGTGATGTCATAGTCTCCCTTCTTGACAGGTATATATTCCACCTCACATGTACCATCTCTGTTGTCTTTACAGTTAATCTGGGTCTCGGCAGGGCCATCAATAGCAAGGGCCAGTCCCCCTTGACCTGCTCCTTTCACATCTACAGTAAACACCTGGGGCTGATCTGTCAAACCTCCCTCCAGACCTGGGCCATAGGCCTTAACTCTACTGGCATCACAGCCAGGTGTGGCCTCAACCTTGACGGGACTCTGGGGAATGGGTATGTCCTCATAAGTGATGTCAATGGTGTTGGGCCCTGGAAAAGTTGATTATTTAACATTATAATCACCTGCATACAATATATTTCATCTTGCATCAGACTTTTGAAAACATCAAAGCAAAAGGAAAGTTCTCTTTCAGCAAGTATCTTTTTATATGTATTCTTGATTTGTCTTTCAAAGCACAGAAAAGATTGTGAGAAAAGGAGAAAATACTGGTTACCAGCATTTTCTCCTTTTCCCACAATTTTTTCAGAAACTTTAACTCAGAATTCTTTAAACACAACATCATTTGGTAAAGGGTTGTTGATAATTACTAACCTTAACCTAAAATGCGTGCAAAAACAACTAATGTTGCAGAAAGCAAGGCAAGATTTAACTCTTAACTCTTTACCAAACGACAAAAAATTCGACTGGTCCAAATTGAAATGATTTGTAGACGACAAATCAAATGTAACTGAAATGATGATTTTTGTTTTGGATGGGGAAGAAAACATTGTGGGAAAAGGAGAAAATGCTGGTTACCAGCATTTTCTCCTTTTCCCACGTTTTCAAAAGCCTTCTCTTACAGGGGCGTCAAAACTCGGGATTGTGTGGTAATGGGTTAAATGACAGACAAAATCTTAAAAATTGTCCAAAGCATTTGTAAACAACCCATCAAAATTGGCTCAAATGATAAAAACTTGCCTAAAATTGGGAAGAAAACATTCTAGGAAAAGGCGAAAATGATGGTTATCAGCATTTTCTCCTTTTCCCACAATGCTTTCAAAAGCTTTACAGTGTTTAAAACTCAGGATTGTGTGGTTACAGGACAATACATTACCTTGTTCATAAGGAGTGTAGAGAACATCATATGTGCCGTCGCCCTTGTTCTTCACCAGACTTTCTGTTCTCTGTCCGCTGGGACTTGTAACAATGGCCTTGACCTTTCCTGCACCCTCAGGGGTCACAGACTTGGCGTCCACAGTAAAGCCAGTCGGGGAGTCCAAGAATACACCTATCAACATGAATATCAGTATGTTAGAAACCCTGTAAAAATACTAATATGCTATACATTGTATTTCTAATATTCTTTGAGGTAAATCAGTGTTCAATGACAAAGCATAAATTTTTCAAGTTAATCTTAATAGATCTACTGTCTAATAAAACGAGTATGTCTAGTCACTGTCAAAAGAAAGTCTTTTCATTACAATTTCAATGCGATTTGTACTGAGTATGTAGCTACAAAAAATTGTAGCTACATGTATCATATGCGTATCAAACATACTACTAACAAAGTATACAATAATAAGTTAGACTTAACTGTATTGAAAGCTGTCTGAAACACAGAAAAAAATCATTTTGGAATACTCATTTCACTGTACTGATATCAAGAAGGTATTGTTAAATAATGCAATAATATGTTATAAAAGTTATCTTTTATATCGGTTTTTCATATCTAGTAAAAACAATTATGTTTTATATAGGTTTTTCATATTTAGTTAAAACAATTTTCTTTCATATTGGTCTTTAATATCTAGTTAAAACAGTTATCTTTTACATAGGTTTTTTTTTTATCTAATTATAAAAAATTACCTTTTATAAAGGTTTTTCTCATCTGTACAGTAATTTTGCATGAGATACAAAAAGATGCTGATGTCTAGTAAAAGCATTTTAACCCTTTACCAAAAAATCTCAAATTTTAACGACCCTGAGAAAGGGAGCTTTTGAAAAACAATATGAGAAAAGGAGAAAATGCAGGTGGAAACCAGTACTTTCTCTATTTCCCAAAATGTTTTCTACCCTTCCAAACAAGCAAGTCTAAAGTTTCATTGTCTGGTAAAGGGTTAGAGAGAAAGTGGTACAACAGCTAGATGGTGATCAAGCATGATAGTCAATAATACACAGATTTATCAACAGAAACATATCACATCAGAGACTTGTCATGCCTCTAAAATCAGATTCATATTTACAAACAATTCCTTTTTTTGTTCTAGCCGCCAATTTGAAAGAACAAATCATCTGCTTGGCTGTTGTGTTCTACCTACGAGACGGCTTACCTTAGCATTTTGCAATAAAATTCAAAATGAAATGGTTGGTCAATATAAGCCTGAACAATAGTCTGTACTTGTAACAGCTATAGTAAAATGTTTCAATCAATATTAAACAAAAGATAACAGAGCATAAGGGGAGATCACTCAACAGTGGACTGTTGTAAGGACATATAAATCTTTAATCAGAAAATGAACAAATTATCACTCATACCACGCTATATCAACTACAAATAGACAAGTTATACATGTACTAAGAACATTCTACATGAACGGGCATGCAAAAAAAAATTATCTTAACATATCTTGATTGTGTATCACAATGCTATTAAAGACCTAATCTGGAAAAAAAAATGTCTTGAAAATAATGTTTTTCTAATTTCAAAATGAAAATAAAGCTTAGAATAGATAATCCTTACAGATTTGTATACAAGTAAATATAATTTCACCTTTTTAAGAATCTTAAACTAAGCTAGGAAGTCTAAACTCTCTACTCCCTTACCAAACCATCCCGTGCCATTGTTAGTATAGACAAGAACAGTCAACCAGAATTACTGGTCCCTGAAAGATTTTCTCAGGACAAAAAGTGTTTTTATTTATTTAGAGTGTAATCAGAAATGAAACAATAATCCAATGTCTGGAATTCCTATCATCAGCAAGCTGTAAAGTAGAGGAAGAGTTACTGTATAAGTGGAAATTTTTACGACGAAATTTTTTCAATTTCACAAATTTGAAAAATTCGCAAATTTTCTGTTTGTGTATTTTACCACAAGTATACTAACAAATAACAAGTTTGAATTCGCCAACATTTTCGTTCACAAAATGTCTGTAATCGGTAATTTGCAAATTTTTCAACACATGTATATATCCAACCACATATACAGTAGTATTTTTCCCCCAGTATCTTGTGTATTAGTGAATTATTCTCACCAATCTAGTTAGTTTCTACTCAAACCCCTGAAGTGCAAAATAAACCTTACAGAAATTTTCAGTCTACAATCAAGACCAAAAATAATTGCAATTTCAAGATTAGCATATCCAGAATGTCTAAGCATAGTCGACAGTGTAGATCAAAGATCTTGATCTACACTGGCTACAAAGGTAACCTAAGTTTGGAAAGGTGTGTTAAGAGTTAACTTGTTACCTGATGACAAAATTTTACACCTGTCAAAAATTGAATGTATTTGCAGACAACATATCAACATATTACAAGTGACTTAAAAATTAGAATTTGATTTGGGAAAGGTAGAAAACATTGTGGGAAAAGGAGAAAATGCTGGTTACCAGCATTTTCTCCTTTTTCAATGATGTTTTCAGTAGTCCTCTTTGCCAGGGTCTTGAAAACCCGAGATTGTTTGGTATAGAGTTAAGGTACATTCCAACTATCAGTTCATCAGAGAAGAAAGTCTTGTGTCATGCTGCAGGGAAAAAGATGACAACACGAAGAACTCATCCACACAAATCAGTTATGGAATAGAAAAACATATTTTCTGCATACCGCAAACCAAAAAGGATGAAAACCTTACTGAGAGAATTCATAGGATTACTCATTCACCGTGCAAAACTAGAGGTAAGGTTATGTATCTCTAACAAAAGCAGAGAACATATCATCAAACAGAGCTACATTTTTTCCTTCAAAAATTAGTAATGCAAGTTCAGATGCATTCAAACAAGAGCACATCAAACCCATTCATGATGTTATGACACTTCACACTCCAAATCTACATGCTCTTTGCCATTCCATATTTACCAGGTTCCAATCCTGGGCCATAGGCCTTAACTCCACTAACATCAATGTCCCCACTGGGAACAATACCGGCTTTGAATGGTGATTTAGGAATATGCTCATCAGCATATGTAATGTTGATGTTATAATCTCCTGGAACAGTTGGATAGTATGTGACATCACATGTACCATCTTGGTTATCACGACATTCAATCTTGCTCTCAGCAGGACCTTCCACGGTGACACCAAGGCCTCCTGGTTGTGTTGTTTCTCTGGTATCAATGGTGAAACTACATGGTTTTGTGGCCATTCCAGACTCCAAACCTGGGCCATAGGCCTTGACCTTTGAGGCTGGGGGTCCTTGTGGGGTTGCTTGCACTGAGAATGGAGATTTTGGTACTTCATTGCCAGCATACTTCACAGCAACGAGGTGAGGGCCTTCTTCAAGTGGGGCAAACTGGGCTTCATACCCTTTGGGTGTCTTCTGTACTGGAAGGTCTCTAACCTGTCCCACTGGGTTGGTGGCTGTGAGCTGACATGGAGCGTCTACAACACCACATTCAGCAGTATCAACTTTGACTGGACGTACCTCTCCTACTTCCACAGCTGAAAAAAATTTCAGAAACAATTATGAGCACATTACTATGCAAAACTCATCACAATCTACACAGACCCAAAGTGTTCAGGGAATAAATGGGTTAACAGATCAAAAAGCTACTACAAGTAGATAAAAGCTAACAACACAAGTATTGTAAATCTTTTTCATCAAAATCTCTGCATTTACATACAAGTAGCCAACTGACAAATTTAGGAAGTATGTCTGTAAAATGTAGATGATGAACACTGATTAAGACTGTATACACAAACATGTGACTACAATGTTAATAGTATTTGTTTGTATGTTTGTACAGTGCTTAATGCCATTTCCAACATTATTTCCCTTAAATTGTGGCAGCCAGCATACCATGCTTTCCTAGAGTTCTCTTTTACCAGTACTTCACTCACACGATATTCTTCCTGAGCCACAGGCCGCTTTCCAACATTACCATTATCCTAACAAAAATCAGAGGTGAGCGAGGAATGAATCCTGTTGCATTGCCTATCATAAATCCTCAGACAGAAATTGGCTGAGCTCTTGATTTGACGCAGTGACCCCCTAATTTCAAGTCGTAAATGCTACCGACCGTTCTACCAGGCTTGGCTTGTTCCTAGTACTTAATTCTTTTGATACTATGTTTCCAAAAGTAGTCTGTAGGCAATTACAGAGTTCTGGTATAATTATGCATGGATCAGAGTTTACATAATTTTAACCCTTAAAGCATCTTTCACAACTACCAGGTATAGTTGCTTTTGCAACAGTGTAGTTCAAGGCAAGACTGCACATTCTGTGCAGTCTTATCTTTGATCTACACTGTCTGCTTTGCTGAGACATTCTTAACAGTATCAACCTCAAAATCTCTCTTATTAGGGCCTTATTTCTCCAATAAAAATGTCTGTTGGGTTTATTGAGTGCTGTGAGGGTTAACAATTAAAAGAGAATGCCACAACTTACGTTTTTCAAGGCCTGTAACCTTCACCTTGCTATAGTCGATAGCTGGTTCTGCCATAACACTGAATGGAGACTTAGGTACTGGCTGGTTGTTAAAGTCGACCTTGACTTTGTGTGGCCCTGCCTCCAGTGGTGCAAGGGTAGCAGTGTACCCTTCTGGTATTTTACGTGTGGGCAGTTCAACTGTCTTACCCACTGGGTTTGTAACAGCAACCTTGCATGGGGCATCTGGCTTGCCAGTAGTCGATGTCATCACAGTTATAGGTCTTGGTTCTCCTACCTTGATTGCTATAGCATAAGGTACCAGCACATATTAATCAACATTAATTTTCTATAACAATATACACACAGGAAAAAAATTGGGCCTGTATTCACCAAATATGCTTGACATCATTCCTAGTGTAGTTCTAACGATTTTTGGAAATTTCCAATGTCTTAGCCATTCAGAAATTGAGCTACATCTAAATCTAAAATTAGACAAGGAATGATGTTTTGAAGTATTGGTGAATATGTGACCTCAGATGGTCTACATTATAGTTCAAGGATTTACAATTGTCTGTGAATAAAAATATTGCAATTGGCATACCTAAATTATCTATTTCATAGTTAGCATACTATTATGCATTCTTTAAAGTTTATAGCAAAATAAGTCTTGTGAATTATGCAGATAATTAAGACGAAGAAGAAACTTAAAACAATAAATCTATTATTTCTTCGGTTTTAAACCTTAGACATAACAATAGATAAAATGGACATTTTCAGTCAAGAAATAAAAACCAAGCTATTACAATGTGAGGGCTGCTTTTACCATAATGTCAACAAATGTTGGATAATGTAGATCCAAGATCAGAATGCACATTCTGTGCAGCCCTATCTTGAACAACATTGACCTAGTAGCTGATGTTTTTTCTATATGCTTTCTATGGACTGAACCTGCTTTTATACCCTGGAAAGTAACATAATATACCACAGAATATTACTAAATGTTGAACAAGTACTAAACTGTAATAATGCTACTGTAACAAGAAGAAATCAATGAAACTGACAAGTTTTAGCAATGTATGTTAGACAAAATTTACCTTAACCCTTTACCAAACAATCCCATGTTTTCATGACCCTGGGGAAGAGGCCTTTTGAAAACATTGTAGAAAAAGAAGAAAATGCTGGTAACCAGCATTTTCTACTTTTCCTACAATGTTTTCTACTATGTCAAAAAACTCTAGTTCATTTGTTACACTTTTAAATTTGTCATATGCAGATGCCTTCAATTTGGAAGGGTCTAAAATTTCTTGTTTGGGAAACAGAGAAATTAGCTTCAAATAATCTTTGAACATCCAAAAAAGTAACAAAATTAGAAGAATTGTACATACTGAAACAAAGCTGTATCATCATAGAATATCATCACAGAACTGAGATCATTTGAGATAAGTAAAACACACTGCCCATGATTGATATACATGCAAAACATAAAACAAGGGGAGCCTTGACAAAGGTTGATAACAGACAGAGAGCATCAAAGTTCAGAGAAATAATTCAGGTCAGTAATTTCAACTAAATTACTAACCAAAAATGTTCTTAAATGAAAGAAGTAATATTTTAGTACTCAAAAGCAACATTCATGTAAAATGTTTATTGTGAAGTTCTGAAAGAAAAAGAAGAATTAAAACTACTTTTAGATACATCTATATGAAACGACCTATTATTTTAAAATCATGTAAGGTTGCTGAATTTAAAGTTTTGGAGACCTGCAACAGTTACATATACAAAATATAGATAAGGAAAACATATATGCAGTGAATTAGAAACGCTTTATTTACATGCAATCGAGAATAAGCTGGAAACTGGCTGACAGATGTTAGTTTCATAGGAATAAATCAATTATTTTTTCATATAATAATGGGCTATCATTATTTTTCTCTTCATACACATTCATAAAGTGTGTACATAGGAAGAGTAAGGTAAGTTTATGATTCATAAACATTGATGTAAGGAAAGTTGACATATAAATATCCAGAAAAAAAAAAGTTTCATGGACAATCATTGTATGTCAAACAAGTATTACAACATCAGCATGTAACCAACAGAAAAGGACAGATCAAAGAAAGGCACTTGTATAAACATTGTCTGGATAATGGTGAACATAACATGCAGATTTGATGTGGGGAGAGAATAGAACATAAACATGTGTCGACTAAATCATGCCCTATTGTAGAGAACAGCACTGGATGCTTTCCTTCAATTCCATAGGTATCTGGTACATTAAGTTGCAATGGATACATGGTCAGGCACAGGATTGTGTACTTACGAGTTTCTAGGCCAATCACTTCTACTGCACCAACATCAACTTTAGGTTCAACATTGACACTGAAAGGAGATTTGGGCACTTCTTTGTTTGCAAAATCAACCTTGACCTTGTAAGGACCTGGCTCCAATGGCGCAAACACTGTCTGGTATCCCTCAGGTGTGATTTGTGTGGGCAGTTCTTCTGTCTTTCCTTTTGGATTTGTTGTTGTAACACGGCACGGAGCGTCAGGTTTGCCTGTGGAAGCTGTGTTGATCTGGACAGGCCTGGCTTCACCAACCTCAATGGCTATAATTAGACTGATTGGTTAGAGCACACCCACACAATCATACACACAGCTATAGTTATAGATTATTTACATAACAAATAGTGATACAAAGAATTATCAGTGTCTGATGTTCTGAAGGATTTTCTTTTTAGGTGACTGAAAGTCTCATTATACTTTTAGGCCTTGAGTTGTCTTTGGAGATACTATTTATTGCTCTCTACAACAGATTACAACCATCTGTAGCTATGACTACTACAGGTTATTTTCTCTTTTTGCTAATGTGCATCATACTTGATTATAATTGTTTTTAGAGAACATAGGTTTGGGGAAAAGGAGCTAAAAATTTATGTAAAGAAAAATTATTCTCATCCACATTAGCAAGTGCTTACTACAACATATATCTTTCCATGCCACTGGCTTCATAAAGTGGAGACAAAGTTCCCATGTGAATCCTATGTCTATCAGTACTCAAAGAAATTTGTCAGATTACAGACTTAACTCTCTATCCCAGATTTAACAGCACTATCCCTTACAACTGGGCTTTGCAGACATTTTGAAAGAAAAAAAATGAATTCCTCTGGGAGAAATTTCCTGTTTCATCCCCCCCCCCCTCCCCACCAAGACATCTTTGAAACCAAACAAATTGATAGCTCCTCTTTGCTTTGAATTCCCCTCACTGAAACTCCTGTTCGGGCAAAAAGTAAAGTTTTTTCTTTCCTTTTCAATTTATCGTTTTCTGAGTTGTGTTCTTATTTAGTAATTAATGAAAAGGGCAATTGTGACAAAGGTTTAACTAAAGTAAATGGGTGTGAAATTTCTGCATCAAACTAAAAGGAGGAATACAATATAACAATGTATGTTTGAAAACACAGTGGTGGAAAACTAGGGAGTGAGGAAGGATGGTGAAGCACACACATAATTCTGTATAAGTAGGTATCTTAATCTAAAAGTAAATCTGCCACATATATTTAGATCATACGGACATAACAAACTGCTTTGAATGACTATAGAAAACCTAATAGAGGATGGAGAAATTGGTCAAAGATGATTAAAATAGTGGATTTCTTCATTTGCCATACTGTTGGATGGATATTTTCAATCAGGGCTTTGCCGAAATTAATCATAAATATATATGTATTACGGCTTTGCATAATTACAATGACTTAGAATAACATCATTTGTTTTATGCAAAGCACCTTCAAATGGAATAATATTTACCATAAGCGAAAATATAACTATTCACTTCAAAGATTTCTTTATGAAAACAACAGAGTAAAAAAAGAAAAACTTTAATACTGTGATGAAAGACAACATATACATCTAATTGCACTATTCCTTTACCAAACAATCCTA
The DNA here is from genome assembly GCA_946811185.2 of Hippopus hippopus. Taxonomy (NCBI): domain Eukaryota; kingdom Metazoa; phylum Mollusca; class Bivalvia; order Cardiida; family Cardiidae; genus Hippopus; species Hippopus hippopus. Next base: position 63,795,344 of record OX328102.1, on the reverse strand, counting down.
CGTATTAACAACCCTGAGGATCGAGGCTTCTAAATAACATTGCAAGAAATGGAGACAACACCAGTAACCAGTATTTCTTCCCTTTCCCACAACATTTTCTAACCTTTCAAAGATATATCCCATCATCAGAGCCACATACCATCTGCAAGTACTTTCAATAGATGTAATTTATTTTCATGTTGGACTTAAATTTTGTTTTTTGGTAAAGAAATAACAATTGCATCTAGGAGTATTCCATTCTCTAATTGCACCATATATTTCTTTCCAACTTTTATAATCATAAGTCATACTTCAAAAAAATTTGATCCATATTGTCTAATAAAACAAATTAGAAAATAATTAAAATCTCAAATCACATAGAAGAACTTTCATAAATCTGGAAAAACTGACAATTTCTACATTGTTTTTTCCCCATATAATTGTTAGTAGTTGTAACTTGTTTTTAATTTCATTATTCAAAATTTCAGAAGAAAACTGTTTTGTGACATAATGTGCACAATGTTCCTTTCAAGTAAACCACTGGTTAGAAAAGATTATGGCCACCTTAACTCATTACCACACAAGAAAATTGAAGACTTGTCCAAATTGAAAGCATATTTAGACGTAAATATGAATGTGGCTCAAACAATGGAATTTGTCTTTAAAAGGGTAGAAAACACTGTGGGAAAAGGAGAAAATGCTGGTTACCAGCATTTTCTCCTTTTCCCACAGTTTTCTAAAGGCTTAGGGTCGTTAAAACTCGTAATTGTGTAGTAAAGGGTTAATTGAACACAAGAGAGATGAAAGAAAAAACAGACCTTAAACATTATTATTAAAAGGTAATTTTTGTATCTTTATCTTTAAAACCACATATTTCATCTTTAAATACAGGTAAGATTAATATCTCAATAAAGAATTATATGATGCACTACACTAACCCTTTACCAAACAATCCCTTCAGTTAGTGACCTTGACAAAAAAAAAAATGCTGACCAAAACGAAGAAGGATGCTTTTGAAACATAGTTGGAAATGAAAATGCTGGAAGCCAGCGTTTTCTCCATTTTCAACAATTTTTTCAGGTCTATAAATCACATCATGTGATCTAGTTTATTTGTCATCTGCAAAAGATTTCAGTAAGGATATGTCTATTTTTTTTGTCTGGTAAAGAGTTAAACCTATAAATAATCCAACCTAAAAAGTAAATAAGATTCATCGAAATCCAGCATGTTTTAGCTACAATCATTAACAGTCTTGTGCAGGCTTTTCTTTAGCCAAGCTCTATGATATCCAACACTAGAAGCTCTCTATAAGGCCAAGCATCCTCATCTTATCTTGTCCAGCCCTGCGTGTCCAGTGCTTAAAGCTCCTAACAACCTTCCAAGAGACCTATGATTCTGTTTGATATACAACACTAGCAGCTCTCTATAAGGCCAAGCATTCTCAAGTGATCCTGTCCAGGCCTGCATGTCCAGTGCTTAAAGCTCCTAATAAGCTTCCACTGGACCTATGGTACTGCTCAGCATCTAACACTAGAACCTCCCTATAAAGAAAAGCATCCTCAAGTGATCCTATGCATTCCTGCATTTCTAGAGCTTACAGCTCCTAACAGGCTTCAAACCTCAGTATGGTACTTTGCAGTAACCAACACTAAAAGCTCAGGCTTCCTTTCAGCCAAACTGTACAATACTGAACACTACAAGCTCTCTATAAAGCCAAGCATCCTCAAGTGGTCCTGTCCAGCCCTGCATGTCCAGTGCTTTAAGCTTCTAACAGGCTTCTAACAAGCTTCCAGTAGACCTCAGTATGTTGCAATCTGTGGTACTATAACTCTACAGTACGATGGAAAGGATATACTTTACTACAGGCATGCTCTCAGATATGAATTCTGGTGCTTAAAGCTTCCTAAACACCTCGGTATGGTGCAAGGTGTTCTACAGGCATGCATTCAAGAGTACTAATCCCAATTCTCTTTTATCCTTTGGAATGTTTTCATCTTCACCTCATATCATAATCTTTATATCAATTTTGAAAACCACAGAGATCTGCCTATGTCCTAAGATAAGCTTTTTTAAAAATGCTGCAAAATGATCATGATTACATGCAATGGTACCATGATTCTATATCAAACTGTTCCAACTTCTGATATATAGGAATTTTGGATACATTGCAAGGAAAATAGATGCAGATAATCAGCTTTTCTTCTTTTTACAAAAATGTTTTCCAAACTTTTAATGACAAATCCGACATATAATAATTTAGTGCTATTGCTTTCAAAATGGACAAGTCTACAATTTTGTTGTCTCGTCAAGAGACAAAATGTCTACAAGTACAAGACACATGATCTTTTAACTCTTTACCACACAATCCAAGTTTTAACGACCTTGAGCAAGAAGGCTTTTGAAAAACATTATTGGAAAAGGAGAAAATGCTGGTTACCAGAATTTTCTCCTTTTCCAACAATATTTTCTACCAATCCGCACACAAAGCTCATCTATTGATCCATCATTCATTGTCTGCAAATGCTTTGAATTTCGGAGGAGTCTAAGATTTTGCAGTTTAGTAAAGAGTTAACATGCACAGACAGCAATATCTACTACAGCATCAACATGTACTTTTCCCTCTAATCTAGACAAGACCCATTCCGATGCTGTTGGGACTTACGAGTCTCCAAGCCTTGTACAAAGACTTGACCAACATCTGCCTTTGGTGTCACTTTGACCGGGAATGGAGAATTAGGAACTGGCTGCTGTGCAAAGTCCACAGCAACCTGATGGGGACCAGGTTCCAAGGGGGCAAAGATAGTCTGATAGCCCTCTGGCGAGGGTTTAACAGGTAACTCTGCCACCTGGCCCGCAGGGTTCATCACAGCGACTTGACAGGGTGCATCCGGTCTCCCACTTGTACGTGTGTCGATTGAGATGGGGCGGGGCTCATCTACCTCAATAGCTAGTTTGCACAAAACAAACATAGACATAAACATATAGACACATAAAACAAAATCTGCTATTTTCCTGCAACAGCGATCAATTATGTACAACTTGACTTATTTAAAACACTTGAGGAAAGTAAGATTAACAAGTATACAGAGCAACTCAAACAAATAAGTTTTTCCTACAAACCAAATTGTTTTTCCTAACAGTGGTTTAAGATTTCCTTTAGGTCAAAGACCTAATTACACTCACTTTATGACCTCAGTAACTTCATACATGTATCTTACAACAGCCTTGATAAATGCTAGATTCTGTATATAAATTTGGAAAAAGTACCATTTTTAAGAAGATTAACACAAGTACATAAAAATCCTAAATAAAGAAGTGCATGAAGTATTTTAAGTTGATTTCAATAATTCCATCATTTTATTGTGATAAATTTACAAATATAAAACTCATGTTAAAGTTAGGCTTCCACTCAAAAAAGCATATCAGATACTCTAACTACACTATGATTAAGAAATGTTAAGTTATTCACATCAAATTACTCTTAACATAAAAAATAACTCGAAGTAAATACAAACCAAAATATGTACAACTAAACAAAAATGGATAACACTATGTATTTTAAAGAAAAAAAAATAAGTAAAATAGTAAAACTTTGCTTTACAGTTATCTATGAACAAAAACAAAAATCAAAAGAAACTGAAACAAGAAATTTGTATGTTAGTGCTCATTTTATTCATATATTTCATCATAAATGACACATTAATCTTGGTTTGTATTCATCAGGATTTGTATAAACCAAACATACTTGGCAACATTCTCATCTTATTCTCAAGAGTTCTTTAAATTTGAAAGCAACAAAACTTCTGATAGGCTGAACCATTTTGGTTTAGCCTATCAATTTTGGTTTAGCCTATCAGAAAATGGTTTAGCCTATCAGAAGTTGTGTTACTTCCTAAATCTATAATTAGACCAAAAATATTCTGAGAATGGTTGGTGCATACAAACCAAGGTGATTCCTTGTATGTGAGGGGCAATACAAGCTGTTCTAGCAGAGAGTATAATTCACTAGTTTCAGAAGTCCTATCATGAACTGTTTTCTTTTGTTCCATTCTTCCTTCTTTTCAGACTAATTCAGTTTGACCCATCAAAAGCATATTTGTATTGGAACTGTTGGTTTTCAACATTAACCCCCTCACCACACAGTCGCAAGCTCTGCCGTCCCTAAAGAAAAACCTTTTTAAAATATTGCGGGTAAAGAAGAAAATGCTGATAACCAGCATTTTCTCCTTTACCTACAACGTTTCCTACCTTTCTTTGATTTGGATCAGTCTATAATTTTGTCATTTTGTAAAGAGTTAATAAATGAAAGAATTGGCTAATATCATTACTGCAATGTTTTTCCTAATGAAACACTTATTTGTAAACTACTCACGACATTCAAACAAAATGAAAGGTGAAGGCTGTTGTATTTCAACCAAGAGTTTCCAAGATCAGTCAAATAAAAATGTAAAACTGTTATATTGTCATTCAGTGAGCAATGAAACTTAAATCTATTGCATTCCAAGACTTCTCTATTCTCATCCATGCAGACACTTACGAGTCTCAAGTCCTCTAACTTGTACAGCCCCAACATTGACTTTTGGTTCAACCTTCACTGGGAAAGGAGATCTAGGGACCTCCTTTCCAGCAAAGTTAACGTTGACCTTATGTGGTCCTGGTTCCAGAGGGGCAAAAGTGGTTGCATACCCTTCTGGAACCCTTCTAACTGGCAATTCTGCCTTTTGACCTCTTGGGTTTGTAGCCATGACACGACATGGGGCATCTGGGGCTCCAGTAGTTGAGGTGTCAATGAGAACTGGGCGTGGCTCTCCAACTTCAATAGCTGAGAAATTAAAGGAATTTCATGTAAAATCCACATTTTCGAGCTGTGATTTCTTTTCAGTATTATTCAAAGTGTAAGTCCATCAAGTCATACTCATGCAAAACCTTTCCATCACACCAATCTACTACTTGAGTATCACTTAAATACTTCAAACAAAGGAAATAAAAGAAAATGTCATTTACTAATTAATCTAATCATTCCTGAAAATAAATGTAAGTATAAGGCTCATCAAGCACATTTTGAATAAATATCACATTTGAAAGCTTCAAGTAATCTGCTATTGAAATATTAAATGCATCTCAGAAACAGAAAGTCTGAAAGGAAGCTTACATAATACAAGTCTAAAGGAAAACCAAAGAAGCAGTTCTAGACTTAATTGAAGACTAATAAGACATTGCTAAAAATGCCACTATTTTTGTGTAAACACTTTTCTTAACATCAATAAGCTTGAATTCATACATCTGGTATTTTAAGACAGTCTGATGGACCAAGACTACTGTAACATCAAGACAGTTTGATCCAATTCTGCAACAAAGTATAGGTAGTCCAGATCAGACTGCCTATTCTTTCCAGTTTAATCCTAATTTATCCTAGGAATCTGCCAATCAATTTGAGTTTGATCTACAGTCTAAAGAAGAATTAATAGCCTTCACTTGAATATCATCATTTTATTGTCAATAAACACAAATTCACAGCACATACTGTGTAATGCCTCACAGCATATAATGTGTAACACCTTTTCTCCCCGAAAGTGAAAAACTGAATTTTTGTTCAGATGAAAACCTGACTAAGCTAAATATGTTTTTAAAATAGTTTCCATTCTTGTACAAGCCTGGACAAAATATTTGTACTGCTGAAATCATGGTTTTATTACATTACATAATAAAAACAATTTCTTTTCTCTTTCTGTAGATCATTTATACCATTGTGGCCATAGGCAAAATATCTCTTACAGAGCAATTTCTCATGTGGCAATGTCTAAAGAGAAAATTATAAGGTGTAATTTTCTATTCCTGAAAAGATATTTAGTATCTATAAACTTTAAGTGAAATAAAGAAAACAAAAGTATACAGAAAGCACAGCAAAAAGGGAAGCCAACCAACTGATTTCAGCAAACTCTGGCATCAGTTTAAAAATAAATATAACACACAAAAATAAAGGATTTGTGATTAAAAAAAAAAAAAAGGTGTTTGATTATACTTCAGCAAATCTTCAGCAAAATGAAATACTACAAAATAAAATAATTCCACTACATATTTTTTTCTATTTAGCACGTCAACCTTTATTATGATTTTTGGTATAATCTTTGGCACATGGATGGAGAACAAAACAGACATAGCAATATTTGACCTTGTACTTGTTGTATCAATGAATACCACTAAACTGTGTGATAATGATCCAATTCATGACAAAGCCATCATGGAAAAAATATTTTATTCAGCATAATTTTACAGAGATACAAAGGAAAAGCACCCCTATTTGAAAGTTTGTATTGTGAGCCATCTAAAAGAGAAGTCTTGTGCCCCATCGTTTTTGCCAAAGATGCAGAGTCCCATAAGATAAAACAAAGAAAGGAAATACAACGAGACTGCTGTTTTAGAGTATTTAACAAAAGTAACAAGACCGAATGATGCTCTCTGTGCTTATATGGCATGAATATATACAGAAACAAAAAACATCCAAGTTCAACCATGGGCCTTTTTAGTAACCAAGAACTCTGTGAGACATTGGCATAGCTTTCCATGCTTTAGACAAAAATTAATCCAAGGTCAGTTAATTTCATAAACTGTTCACATGACAATTTCTGCAAATTCATACAAAGCCATTTACAAACATGAAACAGCCATTCACGGTCATGTCCGCTCTTTGATAACTTTAACTTACGACTCTCGAGCCCTTTGATCGCTACTTTAGAAATGTCAACATCACTTTCAACTTTAACAACGTATGGTGATTTGGGAAGCTCTTTTCCATTGTATTCTACTTTAACAGAATTGGGTCCACTTTCCTTTGGAGTGTAGTCACATTCAAAACCATCTTTGGTCTTTTTAGTAGGTAATTGCTCATATGGGCTGTATGGCCCTTTGGCAAAAACTTTACAGGGCGCATCAGGTTTTCCACAGGAAGTTGTTTCAATCAAGATTGGCCTTGTTTCTCCAAGTTTTATAGCTGCCAAAAATATGGAACAGAAAAGCAAAGTTGCGAGCGATGCTCCAAATATTCCTCCTTTTCAAATTTATCTAGAATTAAGTTTTGAGAACTTTTAAAATCTCATAATCTTTGTCCTATAAAATCATTTAAGGGTTTAATGACGAGGCATTTTGAACCATAAATTCTCACAATCAAATAGAGGCTACTCCTAATAAACAAAAATATGCTACAACAAATCACAATCAGTCAACTTACGTTCATCAAGTCCTTTGACTACGACATTTTTGATGTAAAACTTATCTACTACATCAACTGTTATTGGGGACTTTGGAACCTCTTTGCCTGCAACTTCAACCTTAACTTTATGTGGGCCTTTCTCTTTTGGATTAAAGGTGCAATCATATCCCTCTGGAACTTTCTTTGCAGGCAAGAAGAAAGTTTGACCATTTGGGTTGGTTGAGGTGGCTTTACAGGGTGCATCTTCATCCCCTGTTGCCTTAGTAACAACAGTAAAGTGACGTATTTCATCCAGTTCCACAGCTACAATTAGACAAAATTTCTTAACTGTCTGAATCAGGTGATATTGTTTTTTGACAATAGAATTAGTTAACAAATTCAGTCTATACATAATAGTTAATGTGTGAAAGTTTAGAGTTTGTTTCAATGTTTGACTGTTAAGAAACAATTGTTAGTAAATTTCAACAAATTTGTACTTTGCCGTTGTATACCAACTTTAATGCTTCACCACATATACTCGTACATTGGCCTGAAGAGCCAACAGTAAAGATCAAGTATTTACACAAAAATATCAAACTTGAAATTGAATCTCTTTATCCACCATCACAATCTATTGAGTTGCCCAGCAATACTGAAAACAACTTACGAGTTTCAAGACCTTTGATATCAACTTTAGCAAGGTCCACAGATGGTTCTACGCTCACATCATATGGTGATTTAGGTACCTCTTTTTTGTCAAGTTCAACCTTGACCTTATGTGGCCCCTTTTCCTTGGGACTAAACACAGTTTCATACCCATCCTTAGTCTTGGTTGTAGGACAACCTGTGGGCTGTCCTTTAGGACTGATAACTGTAACCTTACAAGGTGCATCAGGTATCCCAGTAGATTTGGTGATGATGCTGACTGGACGGGCCTCACCAACTTTTATAGCTGTAAGATGTTAATTACAGGTGTAAGTGAATAAAGCCTATCATACATCTAGTCCATATCAAAGGTGTTTATCTTTACAGGTTACTATATAAATGCACATTTGTCTCTTCCAAAAGAGTTTGATCACTGTCAACATGGAGAAATTCCTTAAGAACATGGTTATCATTTAGTTTTGTTCAGGAAAGAAGTGTGGATAATAGGTATTATAACTATGACATCATCTAATCACTCAAGAGCAGTGGAAAAACTGCAAAGCATACATGATGTAAGTTCAGGTCACTTACGTTTTTCTAAACCTTTCACTTCAACCTTGCCCAGATCCACTTTAGGTTTAACATCAACAGAAAATGGAGAACCTGGTACATCTTTGCCTGCATGTTCTACTTTGACCTTATATGGTCCTTCCTCAAGTGGTGCAAATGTAGCTTCATACCCATCCGGTACTTTTTTTGTGGGTACATCTGATGACTTTCCTTTCGGAGTAGTTTGTGTAATTTTGCATGGAGCATCTGATTTACCAGTGGTGACTTTAACTGGTCTCTTTTCACCAACAGTTACAGCTACAAGAGGAATTCATGCTGGTTATTTTGAGTTTATGATGATTCATAGTAATTCTTGATTTTGTGACTTTATATAAAGTTTGAAAATAAATTTTAATTTTACTCAAGAAATATTTTAAATATGGTAATTTTGTATCAAGGCATTCTATGATTTTGTCCTATCTTCAAGTAGTTCAGCTGGGACACTGACATTCAAATTGTGTAAAGAATTTCAATGCCAACCATCAAATGCAAACAAGCTAGGAGTACAGTATTTCGACTTTGAGGAGGACTTACGTGTTTCAAGTCCCTTTACATCAACCTTTATTGGCTTGTCTTTTGATTTGGGTTTGACTTCAACTGGTATTGGTGATTTGGGGATTTCCCGCCCTGCATATTCTACTTTTATCTTGTGAGGGCCTGTTTCCAGGGGCGCATAAGTTGTTTCGTAGCCATCTGGATTGGGTTTTGTGGGTAAATCTTTAGTATCTCCTTTTGGCCCAATCGCCTGCACTTTACATGGCAAGTCAGGTTTTCCTGCATCCTTCGTTACAATAGCAATTGGTCTTGTTTCACCAACTTCAATTGCTGTTAAATTGATGTATAGGATATTATTAGATGACAGATATAAAACTGAATATTTCCCAAACACCAAGATTCTTTTACTTTTTATATATTTTGTAATTTTTTTAAAGAGTGTTTAAAAGGCCCAAGAACTATGAAGTATACAATTCTTATTATTACAAATGCATAAATATTTTTTGATTTAGCTTATTTCCATAATTCAGTTAGCTTTCAGCTTTCTTTTCTTGACCAACTCTCATCTTAATAGTAATTTAGTATAAATAATATTACAAAACTGTGAATGACTCTGTCAGAATGCTGATAAGCAAGTGCAAAAATTTTCAATGCCGTATTCAAGTTAGCTGAGCATTTTTCTGAGAATAAAACATCTTTGTCGAACTTACGAGTTTCAAGACCCTTGACATCCACTTTTCTTGGTTCCAACTTCTCGACCTCACAAGTTATTGGAGATTCTGGTATCTCTTTGCCATTATGTTCAATTTTAAAAATGTGAGGACCTGGCTCACTGGATGAGTAAAACGTTTCAAAGCCATCACTCTTCTTGTCCATAAGGGGTTCAAAATTACGCCCCTTGGGATTTGTTACAATGATTTTGCAAGTTGGCTCAGGTGCAAATCTGTTTGGTTTAGCTGTTGTTCCTGTATTTACTTTAATTGTTCTCTTCTCACCAGCTAGGATGGCTAGACAGATTAAAATAGATTGTCATTAATAAATTTTTCATAGGCTACGATAAACAGATAGCCACCTTATTTAACTTTTGTTTCTATCATCGAATCACAGTTAGCATTAGAACCTAAATTTTTACCTAATATTACCTTTAATATTGATTATATTGACTGCAAAAAGTAGTGAATCATTACATTTAAAAAAGTGTATAATTTGGAGCAAGCTCGTTCTATCAAACACTTTTTTTTCTAAATCTGTCCATCATTTTTTTTTGATATTCATCAAGGCAATTTGATTATCAATGTTCATTTTTTTATTGGTATGTTATATTCCAAGAAATATTGAAGTTTGAAGCAAGAGAGCAGCTTACGAGTATCCAATCCATCAACTGTTATCTTTTGTTCAAATTTGGTTACTTCAACTGGGAATTCAGATCCTGGCACTTCCTCTTCCGCAACTTCTATCTTGACTTTGTGTGGACCCATTTCAGATGGAGTGAAGGCAGTTTCATGACCATCATTAGTTTTATGTGTTGGTAATTCAGTAACTTTCCCTTTAGGATTAGTGACTTGCACTTTGCATGGTAAAGCTTTTTTACCGGTTGATGTTGTAATGATTTCTATGCTTCTTCTTTCACTGACCATTATAGCTAATAGAATACAAAGTAATGAGTAAAAATCTCTACATAATTTAAAAAGAAAAATTGTTACAATATAAATAAGCTTGTTTTTTGTTCATTTGAAATTATGCTTGCTTTTTCAATGCTTCAGTTTATGCAGACTTATATGTCTATATTTTTTTTCAGACAAAAAGAAGAGTTTGGACTTATCCTGTACACATGAACCACTTGGACAAAGAAATAGATATTCAGATATGAAATACAAGTCTCTTTCAAAAAGAATATCTGTTTTTCCATTTAAATTGAAGTAAGTCAGATTAAATGAAACTTACGTTTCTCAAGCCCTTTAACCAGGACACCTGAAAGGTCAAGTGTCTGTACAAGGACTTCAAAGGGTGACTTAGGGACTTCTTTGTTAGCGTAGGTTATTTCTAGAATGTGCTTTCCCTTATCTTTAGGCTTGAAATCAGTTGTATAACCATCAGGATTTGGCTGTGTAGGCAATTCCATTGTTTCTCCTTTTGGTGTTTTAACCAGCACTTTACAGGGCGCGTCCACTTTTCCAGAAGCAGTAGTTAATATAGAAATCTTTCTTGTTTCCCCAAGTTGTATTGCTAATGAAATACATTAAGAATTTATTTTCATTTTCTTGAGTCTTATACAAAAAGTTTACTTAATGATATCATCAAAGATTTGATTTAGCTCCATTCTGGTTTGTGTTCTTAGTTTGACCATCATTTATGAATCAATGGAATGGTAATTCAGATGAAAAAATACTTCTCTGAACAACAAATCAACCTGAACTAAAACCTTGTTAGTGTATTTCTCAATGCTCAGATCGCTGTTGAGTATTCCAAAGACAAATACAGTTTTTTCTATATTACCACTGATTCTTAGAAGTATTGCATTTACTATCGATTTCCCTTATCAAGCCAAGCAAAATTCTAATTACAACGCATATAGTGTAGTTAAAGATCAGTCTGATTTCGGACCTGCATTCCTATATTGTGAGATATTTTAGCTAACACAAACTTATTTTGAAGCATCCTAATATTTTTGCCTGACTTAAAATATTTAATTATCTAAGGTTTAATCTAATTTTTTACATCTTTTTGTCTCATTAGATTAGTATTTTAAAACACTCACGAGTGTCAAGACCTTCCACTGTAACTTTCGAAACATCAATCTTTTCAACAAGGACTGCAAAAGGTGAATCTGGGATTTCCTTAGAATCATATTCCACAACAACTGTGTGTGTGCCTTTATCCCAAGATGAGAAAGTTGTCTCAAACCCATCAGGTACTTCTTTAGTTTTGAGTTCAGTTTTTCTGCCTTTGGGATTTGTAGCTGTGAGTTTGCATGGGGCATGCTTTTTTGGAGCTTGAGTTGTGTCAACAATAACTTGGCGTTTTTCACCAGGATTCACAGCTAAAAATGGGAATATTGAAAATGCAGTACTATTTTAATGCTAAATTAAAATTTTCATAAGAATAGAGACAATAGTAGCTTCAGTAGAGAGAGTAGATCAATGAAAAGACTGCACTGAATATGCAGTTTCATCTAAGATCTGCACTTTCCCTCCATAAATTGATTCTAAACAGGAAGTGAATTTTACTTTTAGCCTTTAAAAAGATGACCAAGTGATCAATTACTTCAATCACAGGGACAAATTCCACTAATATGAGACTTAAGATCTTTGAAAAACATTGTTACATGTAAGAATATTGCTCAGTAGTGAGCTTTTTATCCTCTAATACAATCACAACAATTGCTTAACTTTCAGAACATCATTCTAGACTTGGACACTTTTGCTTCGACGCTTTGTGTTTTGTCACCTTCAACAGTAAACTGCCCATGAAGTTCGAAACTAAATCACTGTCATCCAATAGGGGAACAATTTATTCATACTTTTTTTAATTGATCTAAGTAACAACTGAACAAATCAAAAAAAATCTGAGCAGATTAAGCCAGAGGAAAAATAATAAGCCGAATTACATGCTTCAAAAAATGAATTAATTAAACTGTTTAGCATAAAAATGGTATTCAAGCTGCAATTTCCTTTGCATTTTAACTATTTATTTGCATAAATATTCACACACACAAAAAAAAAAACCATTATCATTTTGGAAGAAAATGAGCCAACAAAGGTGTTCTTTGAAAAGAGGGTTTGTTTCAAACAAAATTATTGAAAACTACAAACATTCCATACAACACTTACGAGTGTCTAAGCCTTTGACAGTGACACCACCAGCTGAAGGTTTTTTGGCATCTATAGGAGCTTGGCTTCCTGGTGCTGCCTTTGTAGCTGAAGGTCAACATTAGTAAAGTTACCAAATCATTTTTTTATCTAACTCATTGCTATGTAAAAGACTGGACATTAAAAGGTTTTAAATTTATTTTGTCTGGTAGCTTTGAATAAATCACAATCTTCACATGAAGCTTTGGAAAAATCAAGCAAAATAACAACTTTCCTTAGTAAAACTTTGAATGAACTCTTCATGTCAAAGAGACACAGATTTTTATCTTCTTTACAAGATCATATGATGGCTGAAGCAATCAAAGATAATTTTTTTTGCATTTTTTCAGTTCTGGCAGATTTTCAACAAGATACAGGTTTTCTAAAGCACTTACGGGCTGTTTCTTCAGGTTTGATCTTTTCTGGTTTGATTTCAGCAACTTCAACCGTAACTTTGTAAGGAGATTTTGGTAATTCTTTTGATGCATATTCAACTTTTACTTTATATTCTCCTGGTTCATTTGGTGTGAAATTGCAAGTATATCCATCAGGTGATGATTCTGTTGGTACTTCAACAGTCTGACCAGATGGCGCAATTGCAGTGACCTTGCAAGGAAGGTCAGGTTTCCCACAGTCCTTTGTAATGACGCTGACTTTGCGTGTCTCACCAAGAGGTATTGCTGCCAGAGAGAAATCTTACAGCAATAGATACAAGAACCTTTCTTTTACTATAAATTTGGTTAGATATATAGGCTAAATGTTTTATTTTCATAATATTTGATTTTATAGTGTTTGAAGATGATCATAACAGATTTCTGTATGATGAAGACCTGAGCTTTTCTTATTGGGTCACCGACCAGTGCAAGGATAGGTAGAAAAAAAGCTAACTAAAAAGCCGATTATTCCCCATAACTGGTTAAAGCATGAATCAATTTTGGACATACAGGTTTAAAATTTGACACCTTAACCCCTTTCAAAACAATCCTGTTTTAAAAACTCTAAGGAAAAAAGTTTTAAAAGATTATGTGAAAAGAAAACTGCTGATAACCCTATCCCTTAATTTTTTCTATGCTTTCAAAGACAAATCCCATTAAGTGAGACACAATGTGTTGTATGTAAATGTTTTCTGTACTTACAAGTCATCAATTTTGTGGTGTAACAAGGAATTAACCTCTAGACCAAGGTCGGGCCAATAATTCAAATGAAAATTGGTGGTACAAGCTTAAAAAGTAGGTTGAGTGTTGAATCTAATTTGACAATTGCTTATATGATGACATAATTTCAAAAATATAGAAAATAAAGCCATTAAAGTCTGTGTGTTACAACTTTGGGGAAAAAGTATATATTTAAATAACAACGAATATGTAGTTGCAACTTATTAACCGGGAATTTATATAGTGCAATTTTTCATATTTGTGCATACTTAAGTTGAAAAAAATGAAAAAACTGTCATTAATACTTGAGGCATCTAGAGTCAAAAGTTCAAAAAATTATTTTTCATGGCTTTGAATATTGAAGACAGAGAGAAACACAGCTGAACTCACGTTTTTCAAGTCCTTTAACTATGATAGCAGCAAGGTTAACTTTGTAAACTTCAACATCAAAAGGAGAACCTGGTACCTCAGTAGAATCATACTCAATCTTTATTTTGTGCATTCCCGAGTCCCACGGTGTAAATACAGTCTCAAAACCCTCAGAACAGGGCTTAGGCTTCAGGTCAGTTGTTCGACCTTTGGGATTGGTGGCAGTTATTTTGCAAGGGGCTCCTTTCTTTGCAGCATTTATTGTAACAACAATAATAGTTCTCTTTTCGCCTGTCTGCACAGCTAAAATCAACAGAACATTGTGGGATGTTAGGAAAGCAAGTAATCATTTGACTTTTCATATCTACAGACAATTTTTCAGCAAATGACTGATTGGTTGAATTATGTTTTACACCACTTCAAACATTATTTCAGGCGTTTCTTGGAACAGTTTACTGATTCATGAGTTCCCTAGGTATTAGCACTTGTCTGATGCTTTGCAATACCCTTAAAAGGGACACTCCCACAAAAAAGCCTTGCACATACATCGAAAGTTGAGCCCAGGACCCCCAAAATACCGATCCAAACCCTCAGCCTCTAACCCAAGTTAAACAGATAATTGAGAAAATATTCTTTCAATAAGTACATGATCCACTTGAATTAAAGTTTTAATAATTAATACATGTATGTGAAAATATTGCTAAAATATATCCATCGGTGAAACTGCATATGACAGGCAAAGTTTCCTTTGACCACAGTTTATTTTCAAAGATAGTCTGCTCCGAGGCAGAAATTGTTGTCTGCAGGGGGTAAAGACTTAATAGAAGTTGTTTAAAGGATCTTAAATTGAAAAACATTACAATGATTCTAGACAAGTTTGGGAATTTTCCAAAAGCAAAATCAACACTATAATGGAAGATACTGTTTACCACAGTTTGCTTGCAGAGGCACAGATTGGTACATTGTGATCGACAACTATAGAAAGTGTTGGTAATAAGACAAAGCTTTCTGTTGAATAAGTTTACATTTGTATAAAAGTACGACATGTTGAATTCCTAACTTCTGTAACATCAACTGTAAAGTAAACTTACGAGTGTCTAGCCCTTTAACAGTTATATCAGATTTTCCAGGTTCAGCTTTTGTAGGCTTACTACCCTTTGGCTGTACATCTACAGTAAATGGCGACTTGGGCACCGGCTTTTTGTCAAATTCCACAGAAACTTTGTGGGGACCAGGTTCAGTAGGAGTGAGAGACGTAGAGTAGCCCTCTGGAGATTTTTTAACAGGAAGTTCTGTTGTTTTGCCTTTTGGATTTGTACAGGTCACTTTACATGGAGCATCTTTCTTTGGCATTGATGTTGTTACCACAGTAATTGGACGAGTTTCTCCAACTTCAATGGCTATATTGGAATTTAAGGAATAGTGTCAGGCTAAGTTCTCAAAGTCTAACATTATTCTTTGTTTAATCTGAGGTTGTTTCAATATTTGTAGTATTCATTCATCACTGCCATGTTTTAACAAAGGTATTGGAGAAACAACTTAAAACTTGAAACCATTTAATCTGAAGCTTCAAAATCTATCTCCAAAGACTACAAAGGTAAGACAATGACATATTACGAGGGATAAGTAAAATTTCTTACATTGTTCTTGGGGAAATTTGACACTGAATGTCCTAAGATTTTTTTTTTTTTTAGATTTTTGGAGTGTCACTTAAAGTATTTCCAAACATATATGCTTTGTGAAAAGGGGGCTTACTGCATCTGCAGGAAGGATTGACCCACATCAACCTGTGCAGTCTGCACAGGCTGACCTGGGTCAAAACTTTCTATTGGTCAATTTTCTGCATTTCAAAGAACCAGTCTACCTCAGGACTCCCTAGGTTGTTATACAAAATTAGATTTCATTGATCCATAATTATGTGATGACTTGCTTGGCATGATGCACTAAAACCCCGTTTGCCAGAGCATGGCTCATATCGATATTACTTCTCACTCAGATACATAGTGTAGCCAATATACTATGGTGTAAAAAGGGTAAGGGGATACACAGTCATGCTTTTACTTACGTGTTTCTAGACCCTTCACTTCCACCTCGCCTGGTTTTTTCGCTGACACTACATTTACACTAAATGGAGAATCAGGTACTGGTTTCTTATCATAGGTAACTGCAACTTGATGGGGTCCTTCCTCTGTGGGCTTAAAGTCACAGGTATACCCTTCTGGGCTCTTCTTCGATGTAAGGTCAACAGTTTTCTTTTTTGGAGTTATTACTGTGACCTTGCACGGGGCATCCTTTTTCGGCATACCAGATGTTATGATAGTAATTTTGCGAGTTTCTCCGATGGGTATAGCTAAAGAAAGTCATCTTTTATCAATCATTTCATCCTTTCTTTATAACCCACAATTAAACATGATTTCTACAACTATTGACAAGTAACAGAACACACAAATGTGATGATGAGGACAATGGTACAGAACACAAAAGTTTATGGCAGTGATGTACACAAATAATAAAATTACATCTCCATCAAATGTACCAAAGACATACATAAAGATAAATGAGTAGTTCAATATTTGAATATTGACTCATATAGCTGAAAGAATTATATATTAGTTCAATTTCACTTCAAAGATAGAGAGGAAAAAGATAAAAGTAAAGTTGTAAAACTTCTACACAAGAATACAAATGAGCTTCTTATAGATGAGTTTGCCGTAGAAACCAGTCTGTTGGCTTTACAATACTTAAGCTGCAAATGAAATAATGGGTGGTAAACTCTTTTCCTCATCAGCTATGTTTTGACTGCACAAACACACAAAAAAAGTACAAGCAAATGAAGAATTTTCTAGAAATAAGGAAGTTCTCCATTTGCTTCAATGTTTCAAAAAACATTTTTTGAAGATTTATCAAAATTTATCTATCGAGGGTATAGAGTTTAACAAAAATCAATGAGGGTGATCTAAAATAATAAAGAAATAAAAAGCCCCATGCATTTTGTTAGCTATAGTGATGAAGCTGTGAAAAACCTATTATCTTACAAACTCTTTACCAAACCACAAAATTTTAGCCTTGTCCGCATAAAATGTGTTTGTAGACCGCAACATCAATGTGACTCAAAGATTCTTTATGAAAGGGTAGAAAACATTGTGGGAAAAGGAGGAAATGCTGGTAACCAGCATTTTCTCCATTTCCCACAATGTTTTCAGTCATTTTCTTTAGGGTTTTTGAAACCCAGGATTGTTTGGTAGAAGGTTAACCCATTACCAAAGTCTGCTTTTAGTTTAAAATTAACCAGTGTTATAAATAACTTGTTTTTGTAAGTGCACATATGTCTTTTCTGCCTTTTAGACTGCACTTGACAATAAGAATATCTACCAAACTTGGTAAAAATAAATAATTCAACAAAAGCCAATGTGCAAATTCTTAAATTTTTTTTAGAAAACCTATGATAAAACGAATTTGATGTACAAAATTATATGAATGAAGAAATCAGTAACTTTTGTCTGCATTTGATACATTATTACAAAGGCTTTACATCATAAGAATTTGTATTGCTATCTGAAAGGTAATGGGCTAAATATCTGTGACAGAAGAAAGGTTAGTGTTAGAAAAAAATGTGATAAAAGATATGTAGTTTTGTATTGATATTACCATGAATATACAATTATATAACCAAAAAAAAAGAGCTTGGCTGCAAAGAGAGTAGTGCTGTTAATAAAGATCAATGTTAATTAAGAGTAGATAGGCCTGGCACCGGTGTAAACATGGTATGGCTGGTACTTACGAGTTTCCAGGCCTATGACCTTGACCTGTCCAAGGTCAATTGCAACTTCGACAATAACCATGAAGGGTGATTTGGGAACACTCATGTAACCATAGGTAATAGTTACAGTGTGTTTGCCCTCCTCAGTGGGTTGGAAAAAGGTGGAATACCCTTCAGTCACCTTAGCCAGTTTCATTTCAATATTCTTTCCAGATGGGGTTGTTATAGTAACAGTGCATAGTCCATCCGTTTTAACAGCTTTCAGTGTTACTACAGTTATTTCTCGTTTCTCACCGACTCTAATGGCTAGTATATAACAACAAAGAAAATATGGTGAGTAGATTACACACACAAACACACACACACGCTCCAAAAAAAAATGTTCACGAAACTCAATTCTGCATACATAAATACTTGATTTGAATTTTTTCATTTAGTGCCTTTAAGAATAAAACTTAAGGTAGATCGCATTGTAGTCATTCAGGTGTAATGTTGACTATTCAACAAAAATCACTGCTCAACTCTTTACCAAACAGTCCTGACTGTTAATGACCCTTACTAAAAAAGCTTTTAAAAACTGTGCGAAAAGAACAGGACAGGTCTAAAATTTTGTTGTTTGGTAAAGAGTTATAAACCTCCATTAGGACAAGTGGTCATACTTTTTTTTAACCCTATCAGTGCCACAGGAAACAACAAAGGAATTTGTGGATGGTATAGATTAAGATCAGACTGCACAGAACATGCAGCCTGATATTGGATCTATACCATCCAATTGTTCAGTTAAGTCAAATCTATACTGTCCACTTGTTTAGTTAGGTATGTAAGATAAAACTCATTCTGAGTTTCAGATGACTGTATTTTCAGCATTTGAAAGAGGTTTACCTGGTATATTTGGCACTGAAAGAGTTAACATCAATTCAATCAAGAGTTTATGTATGCATATCTTTGATAAGTGAATGAGAATGATGACAAAAATAGACATATAATGTTACAGAACTACTACCACAACACAACAATCCATACATATAACAACACTGACTATTAACAACAAATGTAAATCTACACATAAAACAATGTAGTAAAGAGCTGTAATAATGTCAATCTAATGTTCATATAAAAGACTTTTATACAACAAAATATAAATCCATTTATTCACTGTGCATCAGATTTTTACAAGGAAAGGAAGTATATGGACACAGAAAAAGAGGTCCTACTTTCAAACACTAACATTATAGAGCACCGAATCATATCAGTAGTCAAGACTCAACCCTAGCTTGAAACAATTATTATTTCACTTTAGATAGTGTAACATTACATCATATTGCAAGGAGAAGACTAGACACACATATAGTTTACAACAAAATTACAAACACGTAATTTTTTGTGCCCCTAAGATTCTTATCATTTTTCTTCAAGTTCTACATGCTAATTAGTCTCAAATCTAAATTTCAAAGAAGAACTTAATGTGTACTCTGATCCTAAAGGAAACTGTCTGGAATTATTTTGCTGCTGGATCAGATATACAGGATCTGACGTAAGTTGGCATTTGAGATAAAATTTTATAAAAGGAGTCAAGAAAAATGTTATTAACTGAGCCTCTGGCGAGCTTTATAACATTTTTGAAGACAAGTATAACAAAATTTTATTTAGAAAACCAACACATGTCAGATTCTTTTTATCACATAACAATTTTTCACAAATCATATGTCAAAAAATGTAAAACCATCTATGCACGTGGAGCGATTTCTGTGGAAAAAAAAAAAACCATTCACTTCACTGAAAAATGTTGAATATGACATCATTTGTAATGGTATCACTGCTGCTATCAAACTTGTGTAACATAAGAAAATTTGTAATGGGTATATTACACTGAAAACAATAGAGATTATGTGATTAAAAACCTCTTCCTAGTCTTTATAACAGGGGCTCAAAAAATACAGTGCTCATGATAATTGATAACAACTTACGTGTTTCTAGTCCCTTCACCGTGACCTTTCCGACATCAATGGTGGATTCAACCTTGACCTTGATTGGTGATTTGGGTATTTCTTGCCCAACAAAATAGACATTAACAGTGTACATGCCAGGAGTTAATGGTTCATACTCAATCGTAAAGGTACCATCTTTGTTATCCTTTGTGTTTACTGGTACATCTTGTCCTTTATCATCAGTGAGCATAATGGCAACATCACCTGTCAAAAAAGGTTAGGATATAATATTTCAATGACATCTGTAGCTATTTAGGATATAATTTTTCAATGACATCTGTAGCTATTTAGAATACAATATTTCAATGACATCTGTAGCTATTTTCAATGACATCTGTGGCAAGTTAGCATGTAATATTTCAATGACATCTGTAGCTAGTTAGGATATAATATTTCAATGACATCTGTAGCTATTTAGAATACAATATTTCAATGACATCTGTAGCTATTTTCAGTGACATCTGTAGCATGTTAGGATATAATATTTCAATGACATCTGTAGCTAGTTAAGATATAATTTTTTTTAATTTCAATGACATCTGCAGCTATTTGTGATATAATTTTTCAATGACACCTGCAGCTATTTTCAGTGACATCTGTAGCATGTTACGATATAATATTTCAATGACATCTGTAGCTAGTTAAGATATAATCTTTTAATTTCAATGACATCTGTAGCTATTGTCAATGACATCTGTAGCTATTTTCAATGACATCTGTAGCTAGTTAGAATATAATTTTTCAATAACATCTGTAGCTATTTAGAATATAATTCTTCAATGACATTTGTAGTTAACCTTTCCAGCACTCAATAAACCTTACAAACATTTGATCCATACTCTATGAAAAGGGGGCTTAATGCATTTGCGAAAAGTATTGACCCAGGTAAGCCTGCACTGTAACTTACACTGACAAACACAAGTTCTACAATCACATGAAGAGGTTAACTTGTTGCCGTGATAAAAGAGATATACTGCAGTGAATGGCATCAAACATAAAACCAATAAAAGATACCACAGCAACTAATAATAGTAGTATATAAAGAAAGAATTAACTAGAGTTTTAGATGATAGATTACACTAACCTGGTCCAGCAGATCTGCAGTCCACAGTAAAGTGCGTCTTAACGAATGTTTTGACTCCCTTTTCTACTCCTGGTCCGTAGACTTTGACATTTCCAGGCATTGAGGGCTGTGACACATTAACCTAAATATAGAACAGAAAATGGCTAACCTTTACACTCTATATATGCGAGAGCCACAATGGCCCTCTATATTTCAACTGCCTTATTAAAAAAGATTGATGTACGTTTTCAGTCCGTCTGCATCAGAGGTGAGAGGTGAAAAATCATAAAAAAGAAAGTTTGCCTCAACCAAGTATGGAACTCACAACCACCAGGTCAGGAGTCAGATTTGCTAACTACTAAGCTACCTGGCAGGGCTCATTTAAATCTAGATCATACTTTTTAACAGTATGGTAATTAATGTAAAGATGACAATCTGTTATTGTACAGACGGTCCAAGAGTTACATGCTAGCAGAAAATAAAAAGTAAACAAAAGATAGAGCAACCTGGCAACGTTTTACCTAGTTTTAAAATTCATTGTTCTGTCAGCGACGTGTTCAAAGAGTTTGTGAATATAGTACCACCAACACTATGTATATAACTTACTCTGAATGGGCTCTTTGGTATTCCAACACTACCCCAGGTAATGATAACTGTGTGTCTTACAGGAGATTTTGGAGTGTATTTACAGGAATATGTGCCATCTTTGTTGTCTTTCACGGTCACCTCGACAACTTTGTAATTAGCATCAATGCAGGTAATCTGTAGCTTGGCTTTTCCAGCTTTTTTGGCATCAACAGTAAACTCTGCTGGCTTATTGACAACAACACCATCTTTTTCTAATCCAGGTCCTTTGGCAATTACCTAAATACATAGGAAATAAAAACGCATAATTCACTAATTGATTGAATGGTGTTTTGGCCACTTTCAACATTATTTCAGTTATTGCTTGGCGAAATCCCACATATTCATGTATGTCCTGGGTTTTATCAGAACCAGGCTAGGGCTCTGAAGTGTCTTGCCCAAGGACACTCCCATAAACAAGAGGGCCATGATGGCCCTGAAGTCGCTCACCTGAGCCTTTTGACCAAACATGATCCATTTTAAATCTCTTTCAAAAGTGTACACAAGGTTTTTCTAAGATTTGACCTTATGACCTAGTTTTCAACCCGACATGACCAATTTTTAAACTCATCCAAGATATCATCAAGAAAAACATTCTGACCAATTTTCAAGAGTATTGGACTAAAAATGTGGCCTCTAGAGCAAACACAAGGTTTTTTGAAGATTTGGCCTAGCGACCTAGTTTTTGAGCCAACATGATCCATTTTCAAACTCGTCTGAGATATCATCAAGCCAAACATTCTGACCAATTTTCAAGAGTATTGGACTAAAAATGTGACCTCTAGAGCGTACACAAGGTTTTTCTACGATTTGACCTTGTGACCTAGTTTTTGACCCGACATAACCTATTTTCAAACTCATCTGAGATATTATCAAGACAAACATTCTGACCAACTTTCAAGAGTTTTGGACTGAAAATATGGCCTCTAGAGCATACACAAGGTTTTTCTAAGATTTGACCTAGTGACTTAGTTTTTGACCCAACATGACCCATTTTCGAACTCGTCCGAGATATCATCAAGACAAACATTCTGACCAATTTTCAAGAGTTTTGGACGGAAATGTGGCCTCTAGACATACACAAGGTTTTTGTAAGATTTGCCCTAGTGACCTAGTTTTTGACCCGACATGACCCATTTTGGAATTCATCCAAGATATCATCAAGACAAACATTCTGGCCAACTTTCAAGAGTATTGGACTAAAAATGTGACCTCAAGAGCGTACACAAGGTTTTTCTAAGATTTGACCGTGTGACCTAGTTTTTGACCCGACATGACCCATTTTTTAACTCGTCTGCGATATCATCAAGACAAACATTCTGACCAACTTTCAAGAGTTTTGGACTGAAAATATGGCCTCTAGAGCATACACAAGGTTTTTCTATGATTTGCCTTAGTGACCTAGTTTTTGACCTGACATGACCCATTTTCGAACTCGTCCTAGATATCATCAAGACAAACATTCTGACAACTTTTCAAGAGTTTTGGACTGAAAATGTGGCCTCTAGAGTGTACAAAAGGTTTTTCTAAGATTTGACCTAGTGACCTAGTTTTTTACTCCTCATGACCCATTTTCGAACTCGTCCAAGATAATATCAAGATAAACATTCTGACCAAGTTTCATGAGTATCGGACTGAAACTGGCCTCTAGAGCATACACAAGGTAAAAGTTGACGATGGATGGATGACGCACGACAGACGACGCACGCCAGACACAGCACGATCACAAAAGCTCACCATGAGCACTTTGTGCTCAAGTGAGCTAAAAACACAGTGCTTCAAGTGAGGCTCAATTTTGTTTGTACTGTTTGTATTAGTGTTCAACTCTGTTTTACGCAAGGTCATATCACGGTGGCTAGCAGTGCACCTACGCATGTTTTTCCTGGCTTTCTCACACCAGTACTCACACAACTTTCTTTCCAAGCCACTGTGTGCTTTTCTCAAATACATCAGCGGTGAGAGGTGACAGATCACCAGAAGGGAAGTTTACCCCAACCAGGTATCGAACCCACAATCACCAGGTCACAAGTCCGATACGCTAACCACTGAGCTACCCAGCTAGGCCCAGTGAGGTTCAAACTGGGCCCTCCAGGCTCTTAGTCCTACACTTTACCACTGAGCCACACAGGACCCCTTACAAATGCTTAAACTTACACACTGTTTGATTGGAAAAATTGTTAGGGTTAGGGTACCACAGCACAAAAATATTGACTAACGGTATTCCATTATGGAAAGCATTGGTAGATGACTGATTGAATGTGGCTAAAATTAGGTGATTTGTTTTTGACAGGACAGAAAACATTGTTGGAAAAGGAGAAAATGCTGGTTACCAGCATTTTCTCCTTTTCCAAAAATGTTTTCAAAAGCCATATTGTTCTGTGTGGTAAAGGGTTAATGGGACACTTAAGATATTTTCAGATTTCGCACCAGAATTTCACAAAGGATTGTGGGAGTGTCTGTTGATCAATGACGTGTTGATTCAAGATTGCAATATCTCAGCATACCTTAGAAGCGTCAAAGGCTGTAGTTGCCGGCTGTATCTGTGCCATGTATGGGGCCTGTGGAATATCTTCCTCATTACAGAGAATGTGTACAGCGTACTCTCCCGGAGCTGTAGGCCAGTATGTGACGTCGGCAGATCCGTCTCCGTTATCCTTACAATCAATTTTGGCTTGTGATGGACCCTCAATTGAGAAACCTGAAAATTTACAATTGACATGATTACTTTTATGTTATATCTGTACCTTGTTAGTTCACTGTGACCAAGAAAGCAAAGCATTGCTTTTACCGAGACAAGACCAGACTGCACAGATGTGATCTTAGATAAACCCTACTTGCTAAATTGAAACATATTTTGGCCATTAAAACCTTTAAATTAAATAATTTTTGCTAATTAGTCTAATTGAAAAGTTTTTTTATCATCTTTTTTTGGAACCCTATAGGTTAAAAAATTGTTGTCTTGCATGTTAAATAACCCTCTGTAATAAGCAAGGCCTGAGTTCAAATTTTCTAGCTTATTACAAGCACAAACATAAATGGAGTGAAATGTTACTATAAAATAATTCTTCAAATGATACATGAAGTATGGTGGAAAAGGAGCAAACCTCGGTAACAAAACATTTTTTCCGCATAGTTTTCAAAAAGCAGTTAAGGATAGGCAAATGACAAGCTATGTTTTTACAGCAAAGATGGGAAAAAAAATTAGTTTAAATGAATTAAATGAACCGAGTCAAATTCAAAATAAACCAAGAAAAAGAGATTTTTCTTACCCAGAGCACCAACTTCTCCATTGGTTTCGACAGTGAAACAGGCTGGTTGATTTACGACACCTCCCTCCAAGCCAGGTCCATAAGCAACTATCTTCGATGTTTTCTCTGGTCCGACATCAACTCTGAAAGGGCTCTTTGTGATATGCTGGTCACCGAATGTAATGTTGATGACATATTGACCAACTTTGGTTGGAACGTAGACACAGTCGTAAACACCTTCTTCAGTTGTGGAAAGCTTCACAGTGCAGTTAATGTTAACACCACCTGAATGTAGAATTGTACATTTACTGCATAACTTAAAGGAGCAGCAAGCACATCTTTTGTCCTGTTTGTTAGAAATAATTTGACATTTTTGTTTAAAATGAAGATTGTGATCAGACTGTCTGCTGTGAACAATTTAGATCAAAATCAGAGCTCAAAGAACATCCAATCTGATCTTTGATCTACACCGTCAGCCATTTTATTAAATATTCTGGAATAAATGAATAAATGAATGAATGAATGGTGTTTTATGCCAGTTTTAACATTATTTCAGTCATATCACTGCAGCAGCTTACATATCCATGTATTTCCCTGGTTTCACTGGTACTACGCTGAGGTCTGAAGTGTCTTGCCCAAGGACAGTCCCAAGAAAAATCCAGTGGGGCTTGAGCCCAGGCCTCCATGTCACAAGTCCTACACTTTACCACTGAGCCACGCAGGACAATTTGGAGCACCTAGCACAACTTGTCCCTTTTGTTAAAAATGTTAACCCATTACCACACAAGCAAGTTTTAACGACCATGAAGAAAAAGGCTTTTGAAAACATTATGGTAAAAGGATAAAATGCTGATAACCGGCGTTTTTCCCTATTACTATAATGTTTTCTACCCTTTCAAAAACATAATCTCATCACATGTCCTGTGTTAAGTTTCTACTCTACAAATGCTTTTTATAAGCTTAAGTCTAAATTTTGTCGTATGGTGAAGGGTTAGAATGACAAAATTTAAGACTTTCCATGTTCAAAGCTTTTGCAAACCAGAAATTTGATGTGGCTCAATCCATAAAACTTGTCCCTGAAAGGTTAGAAACCATTGTGGGAAAAGGAGAAAATGCTGATTACCAGCATTTTCTCCTTTTCCCACAGTGGTTTCAAAAGTCTTCTTCCTCAGGGTCGTTTAACTCTTTACCAAAACGACAAATTTTTGAACTGGACCAAATTCAAAACATCTGCAGACAACAAATTAAATCTTGGTAATATGATGATTTCTGACTTTGATAGGGTAGAAAATATTGTGGAAAAGGAGAAAATGCTGGTTACCAGCATTTTCTCCTTTTCCTACAATGTTTTCTATAGGCTTCTTTCTCAGGGTCATTAAAAGTCGGGATTGTGTGGTAAAGGTTCAAGGCCCTCAAAGGGTTTACGTTACATTTTCAGAACAGGGGCATTAAATAGAAGCAAAACAACAATGAATTTTCGGAGGACAGTGATAACATTATAGGCCAGGTATTAGTGCCGACTGTGAGGCGATTGCCATTTCAGAAGTGTGCTGTATTTAATGCAGAATATTGATTTTTACCGCCAATCGTGATCCATTGGACAATAAATAACATTTACAACTAATATGTGGTACTGATCTTCGATACTTTCGCTTTTTTAAAAGTTCTCCAAGTTTAACAATTTTGTGTTACTGGATGTTTGAAATTTATGGGAAGTACAGGGTGATTCATAATATCTAATACACTTTCAATCTGTAATTTTTTTTTCCTGCCAGCACATACTTTGTTATGATTTATATCACAATACCCTACTATAATTACAGTTTTGTTTGATACACAATGTTAAGTATTAAATACTTACATGTTAAATACAATAGGTCAAACTTTTTCACAACATTTAAATGATATGCTCTATATGATGGCTATTCTGGGCTAATGCGACGTCAAGCCTCTTTTGAAAGTTTGCTACCACCGATGAACACATTTCTGGCGTAATTCTTCTGATCTCTCATAGAATAGCTTGCTTCAACTCTCCAACAGTGTTTGATTTAGGTGAATAAACATTTTCTATCGAGTGTCACCACAAAAAAAAAATACTAAAGGACTAAAGTCCAGGGAATGAGGGCAGAGACCAGACAGTAATCAGTAAACATTAACTAACATTGATGATTTACAAGTTTTTGCCAGCTTTACAGAGAAAAGGAGATCAAAGACATTTGGTTCCAACAGGATGAAGCAGTACCCCATACAGTACATTCAGTATTGTCGTGGCTTCATGAAACTTTTGGGAAAACTTCATCTCCTTCAGAACTGACAATGTTTGGCCCTCTCATTCCCTGGACCTTGGCCCTTTGGACTTTTTCTCGTGGGGACACTTGAAAGAAAATGTATATTCATCTAACTAAACACTGTTGGAGAAGTGAAACAAGTTTTTCCTCCAGAGATGAGAAAAATAACGCCAGAAATGTGTGCATCGATGATATCAAACTTTCAAAAGAGGCTTGACTTCGTAATAGCCAAGAATGGCCGTCATTATTATAGAGCATATCACTTAAATGTTGTGAAAAAGTTTGACCTATTTTATTTAACATATAAGTACTTACCAATGTGTATCAAACAAAACTGTAATTATTGTAGAGTATCGTGGTATAAATTATAACAAGGTAAGCCCTGGCAAAAAATAGTATTACAGATTGAAACTGTATCAGATATTATGAATCACCCTGTATACATATATTCAGATAGTCAGCTGATAGTGACATTGATTTGTGAAGCAATTAGGATTGTAACTTTATTCCAGCTGAATTATTTCAACTTTATAGATGGATTGGCTGTCTGGTAAGCTCATTTTCAGTTAGAAAAAAGCTGGGTTGATTGATTGATTGTATAGTGTTTAATGCTGTTTTCAACATTATTTCAGTTTTATCGTAGTGGCCAGTGCACCTATCCATGCTTTCCTAGTTTCTTTTACCAGTACTCCACACAATATTCATTCCAAGCCACTGGCTGCTTTCTCACATAACCATCATCGAAACAATGGACAGTGGTGAGAGAAGAATGAATCCTGTCGCAATGACTATCATCAATCCTCGGAAAGAAATTGGCCGACCCAGGGATCAAACCCTTGGCCTGTTCTCAAGTCCTGCACTCTACCGACTGAACGACCAGGGCTCAGCAGAAAAAAGCTGGGAGAGGGTAAATTAGAGGGGGAATGTGAAAAAGGGACATTATGGTACCTACCTGGACCAATGATCTGTACTTTGACGGGTGCTTTTCCAGCATCTTTTGTATGAACTTTGAACTCTGCATTTTGTTTGACACGCACACCCTTTGGCTGAATACCTCTACCAGTAGCATAGACTGCCTTTGGACTGAGAGCTGCACCAACATTCACACCCCAGGGGCTATGCTGAATCGGGTTTCCACTGTACAGAATGTTTACAGAATGAAGTCCCATCTCGATGGCTGTATATTCCACCTTGTAGACACCTTCCCTGTTCGGTCCTGTGACCGTTGGTTTGACTTTGTCCCTGTGACCAGATGGGTCCAAAATGGTGATCTCCAAAACCCCTTTTCCAGCATCTGTAACAATAAAGGGTGCATCATTAAAGGCACAGTAGCTGCCAGATGTAAACAATGTCCGAGTTTAAATGCATTTAAATTTTAATCATACTATTTAAAAGTATGGAAATTACTGTGGATATGACAATTAGTTATTGAACGGTTAGTCCAAATATTAATCGCAGGCAGAAAGATCAGTTTTAAAACTAGGTTAAAAGTTGCCAGGTCACTCTACTTGTTGTTCACTCTTTACCCTATTTTAAAATTTGTTTTTCTGCCAGCAGCTAACACTATGACCAACTGCAAAATAACAGATCGTCATCTTTACAATAGTGAAAATTTTTACCTCTTCAATAGTTAACTCTTTACCAAACAATCCCGGGTTTTCACGACTCTGAGAAAGAAGCCTTTTGAAAACCTTGTGGGAAAAGGAGAAAATGCTGGTGACCAGCATTTTCTCCTTTTCCCACAATGTTTTCCACCCTTCCCAGAACAAATTTCAATTTTTAAGTGACATTAATTTTGTCGTCTGCAAATGCTTTCAATTTGGACCAGTCTAAAATTTTGTCGTTTGGTAAAGGGTTAAGGTTAGCCTTTTATCAACCCATTCCATTTCTTCAGCATTTTAACGACCCTGAGGAAGAAGCCTTCTGAAAACATTGTGGGAAAAGGAGAAAATGCTCGTCACCAGCATTTTCTCTTTTTCCCACAATGTTTTCTATTCTTCCAAAGTCAAGTTTCGATTTTTAAGTCACACTTATATTGTCGTTTGCAAATGCTTTCAATTTGGACCAGTGTAAGATTTTGTCGTTTGGTAAAGAGTTAAGTGTTTACCACACAATCCCAAGTCTTAATGACCCTCAAGAAGATAGCTTTTAAAAACACTGTGAGCTGGTAACCTGCATTTTCTCTGTTTCCCTCAATGTTTTCAACCATATTTATGAAAAATCCTATTATTTAGGCCACCTTTACTTTTGTCATCTTCAAATGCTTTCAACTTGGTAGGGTCCAAAATTTTGTTGCTTGGTAAAGTGTCAAAAGACAAATCCCATCTTTTGAGCCAAATCAAATATGCCATCTGTAAATGATTTTAAGGATAGGGCACCCTAATGGGATTTGTGTAACATCGCTTTTCATTGTAAGGATTCAGCTAAGACTTGGATAATCCGTCATTGATACTTGGAACCAGCATCTATCGGCCGAACGATTACAGATTACCCGAGTCTTAGCCAAATCGGTACGTTTTTTGGCGATGAAAGGCGATGTTACAGGAATATGCATTAGGGTGCCCTATCTTTAATATCAACAAGGCTTAAAACCTTGATGTTAGGTGAAGAATCAATCCTTGAGCTGCTCATCACAAACCCAGTTGCATTTGTGACAAGTGCATATCAGGATGAGACTGCAAAAGCTGTGGAGTATGCTCTTATATCTACACTTGTATATTAAGATTTTTAAACAAAAGCAGCATAATATAATTGTAATAATTTGACACTTACTATAAGCTAGAAATGTTCATATAACTCATGTACCAGTTTGTGGTGTAACCCTTTACCACACAACAAAATTTTAGACCAGTCCAAATTGAAAGCATTTGCAGACCAGAAAAGATATGAAGATCAAATGAATTCTGTCTTTGAAAGGGTAGAAAACAATGTGGGAAAAGGAGAAAATGCTGGTTACCAGCATTTTCTCTTTTTCTCACCATGTTTTCAAAAGCTATCTTCTTTAGGGTCGTTAAAAGTCGGGATTGTGTGGTACAGGATTAATGTATTTCTCCAAAAAGCCTTTCCATGCAAGCATGTTAAAAATTTAACCCTTCACCAAACAATCCCATAATTCTCATGGCCCTAATTAAGAAGGCTTTTAAAAACATTGTAAGAAAAGGTGAACATGCTGGTAGCCAGCATTTTCCATTCTCCTTTTTCAAAAAATGTTTCCTACCCTTTCAAAACCAAATCTCATATTTTGAGCCATACTTCATGTTCTGTCTGCAAATGTCTTCAATATAGAAAAGTCTAAAGTTTTGCTGTCTGGTAAAGGGTGTACATTAGTACAATGATAGCATTCTGGACACAAACTATGTGATATTAACTACACAAGGTTGGAATAGATCAGACTTTCAAGACAAACAAATCAACATTTTTGGCTGCCAAGTATACAAAAGTTGCCTGCTACAATGATAAAAAAGTTTTCTGCCTATGGAAATATGAGGGAAAAAATAAGAAATGAAAGCTTTCATGGACAAATATCATAACTGCTAGCAGTAATTGTGTAAAAGAAATGTGAACATCTTAACCTTTACAACACAAACCCGAGCCTTAATGACCCTTATACATGGTAGGCTTTTGAAAACATTTGTTGGAAACCAGCATTTTCTCCTTTTCTCGCTATGTCTTCTGCCCTATCAAAGACAGAAATCATCATTTGAACCACATTTTATTTGTCATCTGCAAAAGCTTTCAATTTGGATTAGTCTACATTGAGGTAAAAAGTTAAATCCCCCATAACCAGCTACCAGCAGAACAGACATCAATTTGCTTTATAAATAAAAGACATCTTAGATTTCTCGCTCTTTAACCAGGAGTACTGTTAGGCCTATGGCTTGTCTCTTTAACTCCTTGTCTCCATAGAGATGCATTTTGACAAACATTTATGATTATAGAATGAAAACTGTTTTTTTTTTAATTAACATAGGAACATAACAAGCTAATTGTTGATGGTGCATGTGACTACCAGCAGCTGACGGCATATTTTCATGACTAATACTTGCAAACAAATCAATTAGTGTGGTTTAATGTCATGTTGAGACTTTGGGAAGCAAACAACACCAATGTCTAAACTGGTATAAAATGCAAGCTTTCACAAAAAATTCTATATAATTAAAATAACGATAAAACAATTGTTCATTACAAAACAAAAAATTAACAAGAGCACCACATGTGGGTGCCAACGCTCAGCTGCAGTTGCTTGAAATTCAGTGAAAACTATAAATCAAAAAAGGGGCATAACTGTGTCAAAAATACTTGGTTATCTGCCCTTGTTGTATTGGTTCCCCTTTTGATAATTTACTTGTCCAAGTTTGAAGTAAATATCTCCAGTAATAACAGATATTACCGAATGTCAAAAGTATTTGCATGACGATGCAGATGACGCCAACAACAACACCGGACGCCGCAGCTACAACAATACCTTGATGGTTCTTCAAAAACAGCAAAGCTAAAAATTGTCAATTTAAAAATAAAGGGAAACAAAACTTAACAAAACTGATAAAAAAATCAATGACTCTATGAATTGCTCAGGGAATGAATGCATTAAATAAGATTCAAATGATGTTACCCCTGAAGTCCTGGAGCCAAGTTAAACAGACAGTGGAGATCAAAATCAGATTGCACAAAACATGTCATCTGATCTTAGATCTACACTGTCTGCTCCTACATAACATATTCTAACAAAAACAAACTTGAAACAGCAGTATTTTGGGCAGTTTTTCCCCGATTCAAAAGTTCTAAATCATTCATTCATTAAGGTAAAAACATCATTGGAAATGAAGAAAATGCTAGTTACCAGCATTTTCTCTTTTTCCGACAAAGTTTTCAAAAGCTTTCTTCCTTACAGCTGGTTCAAACAAGGAAGTATTTTGTAAAGATATATCATAAAAAATATGTTACTAGATTACAACACCTTGCTCTACAAGAAAGAACTCTGTTTATTTTTTTATTCAATATAAGTGAATGACTACTTCATAAATAATTTTGAATTATCCATATTTCAAATGTAACTTTATTAGCTATTTCAACCTTTACCAAACAAGCTTGAGTTTTAACTAGGGCAGAGATGGAATGCTTCTGAAAACATTGTGGAAATAAGAAGCAAATGCTGGTAACCACAATGTTTTTGTGGCATTTGTCGAAGACAATGCCACTATGAGTTCACTATTGAATTTTGAAGACCATGTATTGTATTTTGTACAGAGTCGAAGGAAATAAACCCAATTAAACTAAATTTTTCTCAGACAAATGAGTTTTTCGATCGCACTCAGATACGTGATTTGAAATGGCATATCAAATTACACTGGGTGAGGCCATCGATCGTGGAAATACTTCTTTTTGATTGAAAATAGCTTCACCAACTCATAGCCTTCTATTGGCGCGATGATATACACAAAATTTGTGAACCGACCGCTTGGTCCCAGGCTTTTTCGTTCCAAAACCAGTCCGTCCCTGGGCTTGTTCGTCCCATGATTGCACACTAGTCCATTTGATCGTGCATGCATATTTATAGATTAAAATAATTGATTGTAATGTTGGGAATTAGATCTTTACGGCCAAAGACAACTCAAAATCATAGTTTTCAGGTAAAATCTTAATTTCATTCGATATATTTATAATGGTTTCTCTCTCTACCCATCATGCATCCTACTGTCAAGGGACATTACGCCTGACTCCTCTTGAATCATTAAAGGTAGACCACCAATACACAAATAATCCTAACTTTGTCATGAGTACTCTCCCTTCAACCAAACTAGGTATTAATTTGCTTAGTATGTTGACTTTCAAGCCAATATTTGAATAATATTACTCTTTTTCTTTCAAATTATTAATTCCACACAATGGCTTCCTTGACAAATGCCACTTCAACATTTTCAACGCTTTGATCTTCTTTTGCAAACTCATGTCTTATTATTTATATCACATTTAGCCATCATCTGCAAATGCCTTCAATTGGACAGGCCTAAAATTTTGTTGTTTGGTTAAGTGTTAAAGATTGATTGAATGGTGTTTAATGCTGCTTTCAACATTACTTATTCATGTCGACAGCTCACATAATCATGTATGTCCTGGGTTTCACCCACACTAGGCTTGGGCTCTAAAGTGTCTTGCTCAAAAAAAGTCTCAGTAAGGCTCAAACCTACGACCTCCAGGTTACTAGTCCTACACTTTACTTAACTGAGCCACACAGGACACCTTAAAATGTTAAACAACTACACGTATAGTGTAATGACTCTCTGAATAACTTTGTTACATATAGCAGATCTTTCACTAGCCTCTCCCTGAATAAATAATAAATGTTAAAGAATAAAAGTAAGAACTAAAATGAAACCCTTTCCCTCATGCTATGGTCAAAGTCATCTCAATACAGAAGGGAGAAAAATGGAGGAAAATTCACACAAGTCACAATTAGTAGTGGTATCATTCCATTGAAAAAAATCTCTTTCTTATCAGCTCCAAACAATTTACATGACCAGTATTTGTCCATTATTCTGAAAACTTTGTCCATTATTCTTAAAACTATCCTAATTCTATATTTTATGTTGTTTAACTCTCAGTTCAGGGGATAATGCAAGATAGAGAACATTAAACCCATCCTAAGTTATGCCTTGATCTTTAACATGCTTAGTGTAACCAGCACACAGGACCTCAAAATTAGGTTTCAACTGAAGACTAATAGAGATTTTAGATGATTTAATGATTGAATTTGTGTTTATTTATTGTCACCATCGGTTGCCCTGATGGGCGACAAGCCCCTGAAGGCTGTGACTTATGTTACAAGGGACAACACAAGACACAGCCAGAAACCAATCCTAAGTTACGCCTCGGTGTATAGCACTCGGTGTATAGTACCGTCACACAGGACCTCGGTTTAATGTGTCATCCGAAAGACTATTAGAAATTATAAATGGCCAGCAGATTATAATTATATCAAAATAATTTAACAATCTGCATCAGAAAAAACTATTTGTATTGCATTATAAAAGGTATGTAAATAAAGGGAAGTAATGGAGTGTCAACCATAACAATCAGAAATGCAGTAAAAACCAAGTTTTTAAATTCCTACTCCTCCTTCCAGATTACCCAAAATATCAATTTCCTTTCTTGTAAGAAGTATCTCCCATTTTTGCATATTGGTATTAGCGAGGAAAAAATAGTTCTGAATGACAGGTTAACATTTAGCATGCTGATGTAAACGCTTTACCAAGTTTTATCAACCCTAAGAAGAAATTCTGATTACCAGCTTTTCAACAATGTTTTCAAAGGCCTTCTTTGTTGTAAATAAACTATATTGTCTTGTTAAGAATTAATCTGCACCGTGTACAGTGTAAATTAAGATCAGTCTACACAGAATATGCAGTCTAATCTTAAATCTACACTGTATCCAGTCTAATTACAGATTCAGAAAGTAATACCACTTCTGATTGGCTAATCATTTAGCTAATCAGATGTTGTGTTACTTTCAAATTTAGCAAATTTTTGGGAATGAGACTAAATATCAACCCAGATTTGCCTAACATCTGGCCAAACTAGGGAATGCAAACCTTTAACCTTTGACCTTTGGCACTACCTGAGCAAATCCATTTTTTTTTGACCATCAAAGGATAAAACTTGTCTTTGTTCTTAGTATTACCACATATAAGAGGGAAGGGGTTTTAAAATGAGTAGAAACAACATAAAAACACAACACATGATATTGCTTAACAAAATACTACCAAATCTTACCCGTTTTTTGAGGCAACTTGCCTGGGGTACCCGCTTTTCCAGGTTGACCTGGTTACCATGACAACATGATATGAGGTTAAAGGTTAGTTATGTCAATACATGATTTATGAAGGATAATTACAGTGCTGAATTCTATTCTAATTTTTCTGATGGCTGGAATAGTTCTTATATGGCAAAAAATAGCCTTTCAAACCTCTTATCAAAAATATCTACAATTTTAACAATACAGAAACATGCCAGTAAAATGCATATGAGCCATGCTGTGGCAAAAGGGTGTTTAATGCATCTGCATGATGCATATATACCAAGCAAGTCATCATATAATTAGTGATCAAAATAACCCATTTTGTCTCACAAACATCTGAATCATGAGGTAGAACAGTACTTTCACGTGAAGAAAATTGACCTATAGCAAAAAGTTTCAACCCATTGCAGCCTGTGCGAAAGGTGCATGCTGACATGGATTGATACTTTTTGTAAATGCATTAAGCCCCCTTTTCACAGAGCATCGCTTATATCTATTATTTCACTAATATGGAAAAAATGTGAGTAAAATGCATATATAGACATTTTACTAAGATCAGAAATGCATGAAAATTGAAAACCATTGTTTCTTTAATTTCACAAACTGCAGTTCATGAATGGGAAACATCCTAGTTAAATTGAAAATAGATTTTCCTTTTTAAGAATATTACATGTACAAGAAACTCAAAGTTTCCATCTATTCCAGCCAAATTCAAAAAGCAAATTCTAACATATTTTAGTTGATAGACATTCCTCAAAGTTCATCTTTCACTACTAAGCTCTTTCTACAAATATTCAGACCATGCTGGAGTGCTCTGCCTTCCTAACATGATGTAGTAATAATCACACATCAGATTTCGCAATTCTGTTCATTAGTTGAAGCAAGATGTTAAATCTTTGTTGTAATTTTCTTGTTAAAAATCATCAACTTAGTAATTTTAGAAAAATTACTGATATTTGGCACATGAAAAGAACATACTATGTGAAAAACTTTATGATATTTTGTCCTAGAAAAATAAAATACAAAGGCAGATTTGAGACAGTCAATAGAATGCTAGTAAATAATTTTCTCATTTTCCACAATTCGTCTACCTGCAAACATGTTCAACAATTTCATTCACTACAAGAGTCCAAAGAATTCAGAACAGACTGTGCATCAAAAATACACCAAACTAAATCTATATCCTACTTCTATACATTCTTTCATTCCATTATTTTTTTTTTCATTTTTTGCATGGCAAATAACTTCCACTCTATAAAACTCTATGAAATTCAAGCAAAACATGTAAAACACAGACACAAATCAGATACTTAGAAAAATGGCTTGAAATGATTTAAGTCTCTATTGACAATGGACGTAAGTTAATACAGAAATGCCAGATGAAGACTTTAATTATATTAGGATCCTGACATTTGATTGATGAATTTTGATTTTGATTTTACTTACTTGGTTGTTTGATACTGATTTGATCTACTAAAATTCCATGTAGATGACTAAAATATGGTTAATCACTGCCAGAGGCATGACATTTAGGCCTTTCAGTGATGACCGTTTCTTATCCACAATAAGGTTTGAACATGGTCTATATCAACCAGGTCTTAACATCTAACAAGGCTATTTCACTGTTGAAAACTTCTTGTGACTAGTAACAGGTCCTTTAATTTGACAGTTATCATTGTCTGAAACATGGCCAGCCATAATATTATAAAAGTGATAAAAAAGGCAAGACATACATTTTTTTTGCCAAGATAAGTATATGGGATTATGCTGATTATATTCAAAATATAGGAAGTGCCTAGGTTCTAACTAGTATAACAAAGTATCTTTTATCTCAAATGTGCATAATGATACAAATACATTAGTGCAAAATCATTTCTCAGGTACAGATAAATTTTACATATACACAGTAAGTACTTCTGAAAAGATATTTTATCCCTTTACCACATGACAAACAAGAGCACCGCATGCAGCTGCCAACGCTCGGCTGCTGGTACTTGATTTTCAATGAAAATTCTAAGTCAAAAAAGGGGCATAACTGTGTCAAAAATGTTTTGATTGTTACCTACCCCTGTAGTAGAGTTTCCCTTTTGATAGTTAATAACTTGTCCAAGTTTTAAGAAAATATTAGTTATATATATGTTACAAATGTCATAGTTTTTGCACGACAACAACACAGACGATGCCAGGGCTATGACAAAAAACATGTCTTTTTCTTTGGAAAACAGCCAAGCTAAAAATTAGACTGGTAACCAGCATTTCTTCTTATCCCACATTGTTTTCTACCCTATTATTGAAAAATTCCATTATTTGAGCCACATATAAATTGTTGTCTGCAAATGCTTTCTTTTTGGATAAGACATTTTTGTCGTGTGGTAAAGAGTAAAATTTGTAAAAAGTCCAAATGTTATTTATAGATCAAAGACTAAATATAAAAACAAATATTTTTACAATATATACCTTTTGTAAACACTTCAAAGTATGTTTTCTTGCCAACTGTGACCCCTGTTTTCTCCAGACCCGGACCAGACGCTGTGACCTTTGAAGCGTCTCCTGCGGCAGCCTCCACCAATACTTTAAAAGGCGATTTATGGATTTCTTTCTCACCAAACTTTATTATAACTCTGTGTTCTCCTTCCTGAGCTGGAACGTATGAGCATGAGTAGGTCATGTTTCTGTCGTTGTTGTACACTGATTCAACCTAGAATGTAAAATATGTAGACAAGTCAATCAAAGAATAAA
Source organism: Hippopus hippopus (assembly GCA_946811185.2). Classification (NCBI taxonomy): domain Eukaryota; kingdom Metazoa; phylum Mollusca; class Bivalvia; order Cardiida; family Cardiidae; genus Hippopus; species Hippopus hippopus. The sequence continues at coordinate 63,757,551 of OX328102.1, read as the reverse complement.
CAAGTTCGGTAGTTTGCATCTGCTTTGTGTCCATATTCACTAACCCTTCTTTAGAAAACATTGTCTTATTCTTCAACATCATCAAAATTTCAAAGTAACACAACTTTTGATTAGCTAAACCAAAATGGTTTAGCCAATCAGAAGTTATGTTACTTTCAAATTTAGACAATTCTGGAGAATAAGACTAAGAATGTTCTTAAGAATAGTTGGTGAATACGGACTCCGGGCAATATCCAACAACATTCTGAATTGTGTACTTAGTCTTACTCTATATTTTAGAAAGTATAAACACAATTTCAGTTATAAAGCATTTTTACTTTTCCCACAATGTTTTCTACCCTTTCAAAGATAGAAATCATCCATAGGGCAATTTGTAATATGTCATCTGCAAATGCTTTCAGTTTGCTCAAGTGTAGAGCTTTGTTATTTTGGTAAAATGCGTACAAGATGTTTGTCAAAAGCTGACAACTATGACAAGTTTCAGTAGGTGCTGAGTTACGTGCTGTACCTCTATTAGATCAAGACCCGTATGCATCAACTATACTTAAGAATGTTTTCAGTCTTATTCTCCGGAATTTTCTAAATTTGAAAGTAATTGAACCATTTGGTTTAGCCAATTAAAGTTGTGTTACATTCAAATTTAGAAAATCTTGGAGGGTTGAACTAAGAATGTTCTTAAGAATGGTTCGTAAATATAGGCTCTGTTGTATTTCACTTCATAGCAGAATTTAGATCCAAGATCAGACTGTAGTTCTGTGCAGTTTGTTCTAGACCTACACCAATTCCACAATAGCAAATAAAGGTGTGAAAGCCACTTTATGGGTAAAAGGTCTGTGAACGAAATCAAGCACCACTCTTAATTCTTTACCACACAATCCTGAGTTTTAAAATCCTGAAGAAGCCTTTTGAAAACCTTGTGAGAAAAGAAGAAAATGCTGGTAACCAGCATTTTCTCTTTTTCCCACACTGTTTTCTACCCTTTCAAAAAAAAAATCCATTATTTTAGCCACATCTTCATCTATATTGCTGTCTATAAATGCTTTCAACTTGGACAAGTCTGCATTTTTCCCATGCAGAAAAAACTTAAAATACTTACAGGCAATTCCTTTCCTTTTGGATCCAAGCATTTGATTTCTAAAGAACCTTTTCCAGCACTGAATGTTTCAACTGTAAATTTGGCCGGTTGTGCTACCCTGTTACCCTTGGCCTCAAGACCTGGCCCATAAGCCCTGACCTTGCCAACATTCTGTTTTGGTCTGAGTGGAGCCCCGGGCTTCAGTTTGGCACTTGGGAACTGTGAGAGATAGGTCATCATACTGAGGTCATCCACCTTGGGGTTGGTCATCTCATCAGGCTTGATGAGCTAAAAATAAAACGAAAATAAGAAATTAACCCTTACCCCTGCTAAGTAAGTGAAATGGAACATTCAGGCCTTTAGTGAAAACCAACAAAATGTTGCTTTTTCAAAGGTATTTTTTGGGGAAAGAAATCTCCATATAGGACAGAGTGGATCCAAGATCCCTAACCTTTTTCTCTTTTTCTTTTTTATCTTGTTCTATACTGTCCACAAAAGGTCTGTAAGTCATGCTTAGCAGCCCAGATTCAATCAATAGCAAAGGGTTCTCTCTCTTTTTCTCAACTTTGCATACATAATTATTGCTGATTCCTGCAAGCGGACTACATACAATATACGCCTTAACAAGGCGGACAATGTAGATCAAGGATCAGAATGCACATTTTGAAAGGAAAGGCTAGAATATTGAGCTAAAAAAAATGACAGGTAGCATCATTGGAGAATAAGACTAAGAATGTTCTTAAGAATGGTTGGTGAAACTGCCCAAAAAAGAAAGGCTAAAATATTTGAATCAAAAAACTGACAGGTAAGCATCATTGCTGCCACAAAGGTTAGACAAGATGACATAACATTTTTACACAATTACCATGGTAACAGAAAAAGAACTATCATCACACATGTAAGTAAGTGTATAATACTTTCTTGCATGTGGCCAAAAATACAGAACAAGCTTGTTAACTATGCATTTCATTACCAACATGTGCAGTACTCATTTTCTGTACTCAGATTCGGTATTTCCTGTATTTTATTCGTAATTTTGGATAAAAGAAAGTCAGCGTTGAGTACCAAACATTTATTTATATACTGAACATTAGGATCTGGATCTAGAGCATGTCAAGAAAACATTACATCAAATGGAGAACTACATGAGGAAAAAGGCTTTCAACAACATAAGATTAGGACCAGTCTACCTCATGATTCAGTTGATTTTTAAACAAAGTGGATTTTTCTGATCCATAATTATATGGCTTGCAACACGCGAAAATGAGCATTCGGACATTTGCGAAAAATGTTGCCACAGATCAGCCTGCGCAGTCCGCGCAGACTTATCCGAGATGACACTTTCGACTACATTCGATTTTGTACTACAGTAGACTTGCATGAAAGAGAAAATTACATAAGAACGGAAAGTGTCCTCTTGGATTAGCCTGCACAGTCCATGCAGGCTGATCTGGGATAACACTTTACGCAAATGTCTGAGTGCCCCTTTTCCCAAGTTGCAGGCCAATGATAACTGCTTGCTGTATCAAACAATCCTTTTGCCACTGCGCTGCTCAAATGCTTTCAATTTAGACAAATATAATTGTGTAATCTAGTAAGAGAAAAGTTAATTATGAAACTAAGAGTACAGCCTACCCCTGTGGCATATGGTTGCTTTTCCTCCTCAGATTTATCCATAGCTATATGTGATTTCTTCATAAACACATCACACAAATGTATCATAAATTAGCTGTGTTCTGGTAAAAGGGGGCTCAATGCATCACCCTGATGCATCATACCAAGCAAGTCATCATATGCATGTAGTTATGGATCCATAAAATCTAGTTTGTCTCTTTACCAATTGAATCGTGAGGTAGACAGGTCCTTTGAAATGCAGAAAATTGATCAATAGCAAAATGTTTGGACCCGGTCAGCCTGTGCTGACTGTGCAGGCTGACATGGGTCAATACTTTTTGCAGATGCACTAAGCCCCCTTGTCACAGAGCATGGCTCTGGTAATCTATGCTAATTTTAAGTGTTGACAAATAAATTGAAATTATTGTTTCCTGTTTTTAATCATTTGAATGAGTAGTAATTTATAGTGCTTCTTAAACAATATTTCAGTCATATTACAGCAACTGCGCACTTCACCAGTAGAAGGCTGGGGCTCTTCAGTGCCTTGCCTTAGGACACCCCCACAAAAAACCAGTGATGAAGGTAAGGATGCAACCAAAAACCTCTGGATTTCAAATCTGGCACCACCTTACCTACTGAGCCAATCAGGACCCCCTTGTTTAACCCTTTACCAAACGACAAAATATTTAAACAGATCAAATTATAAGCACTTGCGGATGACAAATAAATAAATGAAACTCAAAAGATTATCTCTGTCTGAAATGGTAAATAACATTGTGGAAAAGGAGAAAATACTGGTAACAAGCGTTTTCTTCTTTTACAACAATGTTTTCTTCCCTTTCAAAAAAAGTTGAATCATTTCAGCCACTTGTCTGCAAAATTAATGTGTTCACTTTGGGCATGTCTAAAATTTTGTCATGTGCTAGACCGTTAACTGACTGTCTGTTCAGTAACTGGTTTAGGAATAAATTCTGACTTTAATGTTAACAGTTTACACAGTACATTTCAATTCCACTCTTTCACAATCATGAATCACAAAAACAGTCCAATTAACTTGTTTGATCTAACTATGGATTTCAATCGACACCAATGAAAAATAGTATAATCTTTGCATTGCTAAACATATCTTTCTTTTAACAGATTCTTAAACTCTTTACCACACAATCCCCAGTTTTAACGACCTTGAGGAAGAGGCCTTTTGAAAACATTGGGGGAAAAGCAGAAAATGTTAGTTACCAGCATTTTCTCCCTTTTCCACAAGGTTTTCTACCCTATCAAAGACTAATTCCTTCTTTTGAGCAACATTTGAATTTTCTTCTGCAAACACTTTCAATTTAGACAAATCTTTATTTTGCTCATGACTTGTGTTAAAGTGTTAAAGACCCTGAAGAGCATGGCTTTTGAAAACATTGTGGGAAAAGGAGAAAATGTTGGCATTGCTGTTTTCTACCTTTGGTTTTACAAATCTAATCATTAGACCCCCATGGGATTTATTTTCTGCAAAATTCATGCTTTCGATATGGTTAAGTCAAAATTTTTGTCATCAAGATGTAAATGAGGTAAATGTCACACTGATTGACATCTACTGAATGACTGACAGAATGAAGTACTATTAAATTTCATGGAATGATATATGATAGCGTCTCTTGTTTGTACAGCTCACTATCTGACTTCACACCTCTATAGTCTACAAAAGGCAAACATTTTTTTCCAGATTGGTAGGTTATTTTGTTTGTTTATTTGTGTTTAATGCCATTTTCAATATTGCTGCATTTATACAGTTGGTATAGTTTACTACATGTATCTGACTGCTCACTTCAAAAAGTCTACAAAGGGTCCACATTTATTTCCAAATATGGCTTGCAACACGCAAAAAGGGACATTCGGACATTTGCATAAAATGTTGTCTCTGATCAGCCTGCACAGTCCGCGCAGGCTAATCAAAGAAGGCAGTTTACGACTACATTAGATTTTGTGCTACAGTAGACTTGTGCAAAACAGAGAATTACATAAAAACCGAAAGTGTTGTTTCGGATTAGCAGGCTAATCAAAGACGACACTTTACGCAAATGTCTAAATGCCCCTTTTCGCGTGTTGCAGGCCATATAGGTAGGTTTGTTTGTATGTGCTTGATGTCATTTTCAACATTACTGCATTTATATAGCTGCAGCCAGCGCACCTATGCATTGCAATATAACTTGTAATTACCAATACATATACATACTATGTCTCCTAAGATTGTCAAATGTAGAAATATTTCAATGAAAGAAATTTTTTCTAACCCTTTACTAAACAATATTAAATGTTAACAACTCTGAGAAATGGGGTTTTTGAAAAAGAGGCAAAATGAGAATCTGCTGATAATCAGCATTTTCTTATTTTGCCCCATTTTTTTTTCTGCCCTTTCACATGCATATGTCATCATTTGAATCCTAGTTATATTTTGGCTGCAAATGCTTTCAATTTGGACTTAGTGTCTATCTAAAATTTTATCATGTGTTAGAGTTAATACAGAAAAAAAAATCCAGAAAACAGCACAACTGCTATTTCTCTGTTATTTCAAAAGCTGCTTATTCCTATCTTTCCCATGATTTATTTCAAAAGCTGCTTATTCCGGGAGCATAAAAAGTTGTGCCAGATGGAATTTCAGGGAACTATTCATAAGAAATTGCTCCTTTCCCAAAACTTTTTTTCTACAGAGCCATACAAGTGTACCTGTAGGGAAAAGGATGAAGTCTTTACCAAATGACAAATATTTAGCCTTGTCTAAATTGAAGCATGTGCAGACAACAAAGTAAATATGACTCAAAACACAGAAACTGCTCTATGCATGGGTAAAAAACATTGTGGGGAATGGAGAAAATGCTGGTTACCAGCATTTTCTCCTTTTCTCACAATGTTTTCAAAAGCTTTCTCCGTTCATCATTAAAACTCAGAATTGTTTGGTAAAGGACTAACAGTGAAAGGATAAATATAACAACGTATCAGTAATCCCCTGATTCAGCAAAAGTAGACGAATAGTACTGGCAACGAACACTGTGTTGTCATAGTAACAACGTTACCAGAAGGTAAAAAGTGACATAAAAATGGTCTTGCAGGTAGCGGAAAACAAGTGAGGGTTTATCTGTCAGCTTCAGTCATAAGAAATCTGATGTATTCAACAGTCTGCATTTTTGATATGATGATGTCTATTCATGTGTAAGTAATATGTAAAATGCAGATCGCTTTACCACATATTCCCTGGTTTAAACAAGCCTCAAGGAAAAGGCTCTTTAAAACACTGCAGAGAAAAAGAAGAAAATGCTGGTGGCCAGCATTTTCTCCTTCTTTCTCCCACAATGTTTTCTACAATTTCAAAGACACTTTCCACTTTTTGAGGCAGGTTTGATTTGTAATTGCTCTAGATTTGGACAAGTGCAAAATTTGATCAATTGGTAAAGAATTTAAGTTTTGTTTTGCACCCATCAGCAGTTCCATCATCACTTTAACATCCCAGTCTTTTTGTCAGGTCTTTCCCTGTTACTTATATTAGGACAGGATGTTTAAACTAAAACCAGTGTTGCCAATGGGAAACGAACCTGGATTCTGTTTTGTAAAGGAGTTGATGGAAGAGAGCAGGTAACATGATTTTAATCAAGAACATGTGGCTGGAGGAATACCTTCATTCAACACCTGTCAGCTTGAAACACTGTTTCTGTCAGCTGGTACAGGTTAATGAGCTATGTTCTCTTTGTTAGTTAAACCTGTACCAAACAACAAAATTTTGGACAGGACCAAATTGAAAGCATTTGCCATTATCTTCCGCTAGATGGCATTCTTCAAATACACATCTATCTGATTTGGGCATTCTGGGTACAGAACCGGACTACTTTTCAAGATGACAACCATTACTTTGGAATTCAGAATAAAATAAATGTTTACTCAATAAAACGCTACCTGGTGCAATTCATTCAGCTATAATCAGCTAGCATGTAACCTATGCACTGGCAATTTATTAAAACAGCTCCTACAGGCTTGGGTAATAGCTTCGGTGTAAGCCCTACTTTTCCCCTTTACATGAGATGACTGATGCGTCAAAGCAGACAGGTCGAATCTTCGAAGAATATGATATGTGCAGACAACGAAGCATTTGCAGACGACAAATTAACTCTTCTAGGATCATTAACTCTAGTTCAATCTTTTCTTTTTAGCAGTAAGATTTACCTCCCTTAGCATCAGTACATGCACAACAAAAGGTGCGGCATAAAATTACTCTTACTTTTTTAATCCTTTACAGCACAATGCCCACTTTTAACGACCCTGGGAAAGAAGCCCTTTGAAAACATTCTGGGAAAAGGAGAAAATGCTGGTTACCAGCATTTTCTCCCTTCCCAACAATGTTTTCTACCCTATCAAAGAAAAATTGGAACACTAGAGCCACACTGAAATTGTCATCTGCAAATGCTTTCAATTTGGACAAGGCTAAAATTTTGTTGCCTGGTAAAGGGTTAACACTCTTTTTCACTTTTAGCCATGGATATTTTTTTTCAAGTAAACTTAAATGGTACCAGAGAAAGATAAATGATAAGCGTAAGAACACCTGTAGACAACTTTAGAATTACAATACCCATAAATTCTCTTCAGGACTCCTACACAATATTTCTAAATCGTTTACAACACAATCATGAGTTTTTGATGACCCTGAAGTTAACAGATGTTGAATACATTGTTGGAAAAGGAGAAAATGCTGGTAGCTAGCATTTTCTCCTTTTCCAAAAATGTTTTCTAACCTTTCACAGACAAATTCCATCACATCGTGTGGTAAAGGGTTGACTTGTATGGTGCTAATTAATAGAAATGGACATTCTCAGACAGTACTATAGACCAATACTAGGCTTGGGCTGTGACATGCCTTGTTAACTCTTTCACTACTAAATTAATTGCATTTTCTCAATGGATACAAATACAGTTCTGCTACAAAATTAAGAGATGGTTCATTCATAATCTAGAATAAAGCAGTGGACAGTGTAAATCAGAGATCATACTGCACATTCTGTGCAGTCTGATCTTGTTCTAAACTGTCCTCAAAAGGTTCTGGTGTCGTCTATGGTATGGGAAGAGTTAAAGGAAACTTGCATAACAAGTCCAGTGCTACTAGTGAAGCTCAAACCAGAGACCTCCAAGTTTTGTGTCTCCATAATATGAACAATATCTGAAAATGCTTTTACTCACACCAAGTACATCATTCATTCTTGTTGTCAGGTAAAGAGTTAACTTTTACAATACCAAATAAACCCTACAGACATTATCAGTCTAGCAATAAGAGCAAAATTATTGCAGTTTTAAGGTTGCCTTTGACCAGAAAGTTTAACTTTTCACAAAACAACAGAATTTTAGACTTGTCGAAATCAAAAGCATTTGCAAATACAAAATAAATGTGAGTCAAACAATGTAACTTGTTTTTTGAATGATACTACAAAACATTGTTGAAAAAGAAGAAAATGCAGGTAACCAGCACTTTCTTCCTTTACAACAAAGCTTTTGAAAATCTATTTCTTAGGGTTGTTAAAATCGTGATTGTGTGGTAAAAGAAATAAGCAGAGTGGACAGTGTAGATCAAATACAAGATTGCAAGACTGTTCTGTGCAGTCTGATCTTGATCAACACTGACGACATAGGCAATGATAATTGAGAAAAGCACTTTAACTCTACAAAATGACAATTTTTTACATTGGTCCAAATTCAAAGCTGTTGCAGATAACAGACTAAATATGGCTGAGTTGATGAAACCTAACTCTAAAAGGGACGAAAACATTGTGAAAAAAGGAGAAAATACTGGTTACCAGCATTTTCTCCTTTTTTTCCACAATGTTTTCAAAAGGCCTCTTCCTCAGGGTCCTGAAAACATGGGATTGTATGGTACAGGGTTAAGATTTGAAATAACAGCACAAACGAACAAACGAATGAATGAAGTTTTAACTCTTTCACTATTAAATAAATTGCATTTTCAAAAAATACATTTCCTCTGCAAAATCAAGAGATAGTTCAGTCATAATCTAGAATGTAGCAGTGGTCAGTGCAGATCACAGATCAGACTGCATGTTCTGTGCAGTCTGATCTTGATCTACACTGTCCACAAAAGCTTCTGGTGTCGTCTTTGGTATGGAAAGAGCAAAGGCCCTAGACATCAAAGGTCATACTGGGGGCACCAACAAGTAATGAAATGTGTTCAACTACAGCTACAATGCTACAAGTACAGAGAGATTGTATAAGACATGTTTCATCCCAGAACAATTCTCCACCCACTTGCGCCAACATTCCTGAATGTTTATATCATTTCACACTTCACCACACAATCCCGAGTTTTAACCACCCTGAGAAAGAACCCTTTAGAAAACATTGTGGGAAAAGGAGAAAATGCTGGTAACCAGCATTTTCTCCTTTTCCCACAATGTTCTCTACCCTATCACATACAGAAGTCACTATTTGAGTGAAATTTATTTAGTTGTCTGCAAATGCTTTCAGTTTGATCAAGCCCATAGAGTTAATTCTTTACTACATTACATAATTTAAGACACAATCATAAAAAAAGCATTTGAACAGGGAACAAGTAAACTAGCACTCTCAAGCAGAATAATTATTAGTCTTTGAAAGGATAGAAAAACATTGTGGCAGCCAGCACTTTCCCACTGTTTTCATTATGTTCTCTGCCTCAGAGCCGTGAAAACAGGATTGTTTGCAAAGGGTTGCTACAATCAGCTCACATACATGTAATAATGCTCCCACTATCTCTACAGGTAAGATATTCTTTTACTACTTGGCTTTTCAAAAACGATTAATCATTCTACACTTATTTTCATATTTCAGTGTTTTTTGCCAAATAACTCTTTAACCCACAACAAAATGTAATTTTAAGACTTATCAGATTGAAAGAAGACAATTAAAAAATTTTTCAAAAAATAGTATTTATTCTTTGAACAGGTAATAAACATTTGTTGGAAAAGGACAAAATGCTGGTTACCAGCATTTTCTCCTTTTCCCTCAATGTTTTCAAAAGACTTCTTTCTCAGGGTCTTTAAAACTCTGGATTGTGTGGTAAAGGGTTAATCATTCTACACTTATTTGAATATTTTCACCATTTTTTGCCAAAGGCTCGTTTTTTTACTCTTCATCAAATATTTTGGCCTAATTACCAATTTATCCCTTACTACACAATCCTGAGTGTTACAAGGTTGAGTAAGAAGCCTTTGACAATGTTGTGTGATGTCCATGGTCATGAGGTAGAGTGTCAGCCTCAAAACCATAATGTCCCTAGTTTAATACCCAGGAGCAGGTGTCAGGTGAGACTGTTCATTGCCCCACAAATTTGGCCCAAGTACTGGTGTAGTTTCCTGGGAGCAGAATCAAGAGAGATCAGTGCAACTTGCAAGAACTTGTTCCTCACTTGATGTGAAATAAATCATGTTTGATTTACAACGTTTGGTAACCAGTGTTTTCTCCTATTCCTACAGCGTTTTCTACTTTTTCAGAGGCAAATGTCATCATTTGAGCTACATCTAAATTGTCGTCTGCAAATGCTTTCAATTTGAACATGTCTTAAATTCTGTTGTGTTCAGAAATGACATCAAGGCTTAGTGTACACAAGATGATAAAATTTAAGACGTTCAATTTAAAATCATGCAGACAATACATTAAATGTAGCTAAAGGGTAGAAAACATTGTGGGAAAAATGAGAAAGATGAAAGCACTTGCAGACACAAGTTCCTTTTCTCATAGTTATTTATAAACAAGCATGTGTGGTAAAGTGTTAACCTTTAACCCTTTACCAAACAATCCCTGGTTTTTACGACCCAGAGAAAGAGGCCTTTTGAAAACATTGTTGGAAAAGGAGAAAATGCTGGTAACCAGCATTTTCTCCTTTTTTCACCATGTTTCCAAAGGTCCAATTTCACAGGGTCCTTTAACCACGAGATTGTGTGGTAAAGGGTTAAGTCAGTTTACAAAATGATAGACTGACACTGAAATCTTATCTCCCACTGATTTCAAAGCCCTTCAATTAATTTGAAAATCATTAGAAAATCATAGAATCTTAGAAATGGGTAATTTATCTTTTTGATGTGCAAGAAAATCATGGAACCCCAGGTAAATATCTAAGTAACTTATTTACTCTTACAGTGTGAAAATAAATGAACCATGTTCTGTGAAAAAGGGGTTTAATGCATTTGCAAGAATTATTAATGACCGTCAGCCTGAACAGTCCACACTGGCTGACCTGGATCACAATTTTTTGCGATAGCTAAATTTTCTGCACGTCAAAGGATAATTCTACCTCATGATTCAGTCGGTTGTTAGAAAAAGCGAATTTTATGGATCCATGACTGTGATGACTTGCTTGGTATAATGCGTCTTACAGATTCATTAAAATCCCTTTTGCCCAAGCACTGCTCAAATACATTTTTTGGTACTAGAAAAAGCACTGATTGATTAAATGATGTTTTAAGCTGCCTCCTATCACAGCATTAGTTCACATATTTATGTGTGTCAGACAAATAAGTTGTCTGAGAAAAACAGTCGAAATAATTTAATCGTTGACTGAGTGGTGTTTTTCTCTGCTTTCAAAATTATTTCAGTCAAGTCATATCACTGTGACAGCTCACATATTCATTTATGTCCAGGGTTTCATCAGTACTAGGCTAAAGCTCTGAAGTGCTCCACGACATGCCAACAAAAACCAAGACCTTCCTATACGGTTCAAACCAGGGACCTCCCAGATCTATCTTTGAAAGGATAGAAACATGTGGGAAATGCAGAAAATACTTGTAGCATATTTACAAAGCTTTCAATTCCATTACAAAGCCATCTAAAGGATAACCCTTTACCAAACAATCCAATGTTTTAACAACCCAAAGAAGAAGCCTTTTGAAAACATTGTGAGTAAAGGAGAAAATGATGGTAACCAACATTTTCTCCTTTGCCTACAACATCTTCTGCTCTTTCAGAACTATTAAATTTCATCAACCGAGCCACATTTAATTTGTTGTACGCAACAGCTTTAAATTTGGATGGGTCTAAAAGTTTGGTAAAGAGTTAAGCAATAAAAAATAATAAGCATAATCCAGTGGATGGATGCTGCAATGATCTTCCATGTAAACCCCAGTTCCCCCCCCCCCCTCCCCCTTTGGCACCTGTTTATAATTTCATGGACTTGAGAAGACAGGTATGATTCATTTATCTACATGTACACTGAGCAATGAAACAGGATCTTGGCTGCACAACCCTACTCACTGCAGTTTCACCCATAAAACCATCAACATTCTTAACCCTTTACCAAACAATCCCTGGTTTTATCGACCCCGAGGAAGAAGCCTTCTGAAAACACTGTGGGAAAAGCAGAAAATGCTGGTAACCAGCATTTTCTCCTTTTCCCACAATGTTTTCTATTCTTCCAAAGTCAAGTTTCAATTTTTGAGTCACATTGATTTTGTCGTCTGCAAATACTTTCAATTTGGACAAGTCTAAAATTTTGCCATTTGGTAAACAGTCAGATGTCTGTTTATCCATTATCCTACTAAATAACTGAAATGAAATTTTTGAGCCAATAGTAAAACCCAATTTGGGCTATTTTAAAGTTATTTTTGGGGCGGATGATATGTCTTTATCGGTCAGTGTAGATCAAAGATCAGACCGCATGTTCTGTGCAGTCTGATCTTGATCTACACTGTCCACAGAAGGTCAGTGAGTTGGGCTTAGCAGCCAAAGTATTAACCTTGTTTGTTTGCTTGTTTGTTTTTGAGTTTAACATGTTTCAACAGCTCAGCTCATACCACAGCAGTCAGCGCACCAATACAGGTGTTTCCTGAGCCACACAGGACCCCCCCCCCTTTCATTATCCCTTTATCACATAATCCCGAATTTTCAGGACCCCAGTAAATGGACTTTTGAAAACATTGTGGGAAATGAAGACCATGCTGGTAACCACAATGTTTTCTACCCTTTCAAAGAAAAATTTCGTAATTTTTGCAACATTTTGTTTGTCGTCTGCAAATACTTTTAATTTGGACTAGTCCAATTTTTTTTTTATTTGGTAATGAGTTATAAAGCAGTATAAATTCTGTTGTCTAACACTGAGTGAACAGCAAAAATGACTTCTTTCATAGGATTTAGGGGTCCTGCGTGGCTCAGTGGTAAAGTGTGGGACTCGTAACCTGGAGGCCCCAGGTTTGAGCCGCACTGGATCCACTGAGTTTTTCATGGCAGTGTCCTTGGGTAAGACACTTCAGAGCTCTAACCTAGTACTCGTAAAGTCCAGGAAATGCATGAATATGTGAGCTGTCACCGTGATTTGACTGCAAAATTGTTGAAAGCGTCGTAAAACACCATTCAATCAATCAATTTCATAGGATCAATAATCGAACACACCCAGAATTTTCCGAGGACATAAAAGCAATGATATTTATTATTATGTTGTAAAGCCATTAATTATTCAGACATTCCTCTTATTCAAGGTTGTGAAAAATAGAAAACATTTTTGGAAAAGGAGAAAATGCTGGTTACCAGCAATTTCCCCTTTTCCCAAATGTTTTCAAAAGCTTTCTTCCTCTTCGTTATTAAACTCAGGATTGTGTTGTAAAGCGTTAACATAAGATGAATAATCAATTGATTGTACGGTGTTTTACGCCATTTTCAACATTACTACAATTACATCGCGGCGGCCAGTGCACCTATCCATGCTTTCCTTGAGTTTCTTTTACCAGTACTCCGTACAATATTCTTTCCAAACCACTTGCTGCTTTCCCACATAACCATCATTGAAACAATGGTCAGCGATGAAAGAGGAATGAATCCTCTCACAATAATCAATCCTCGGAAAGAAATTGGCCGAGCTGGGAATCAAACCAGCGACCCCATGTTCTCCAGTCTCAAGTCCAGGATTGATAATCAAACACACCTAGTATTTTCCGTGAACATAAAAGCTGTGATATTAGTTATGTAGTAAAACCCATTAATTATTCAGACAGACATGGTAGATAACTCAGATTGTACTGTCTTGATTAATTAATGAACATTTCAAGAAGACACAATCATACATCATAAATAAAAATACTTAAGCATGTATGTAAATAACTGAGGAGTGTTTGACAAGTACGAAAAGCCTTAACTCTCTGCCACAGAATCATAACTTTTAATGACCTTGTAAAAGAAGACTTTTGAAAACATTGTGCAAAAAAGGAGAAAATACTGGTAACCAGCACTTTCTCCTTTTCCCACAATGTTTTCTTCCCTATCACAGATAGCTTCCACCACCTGAGACACACTTTCTACAAATGCTTTCTATTTAAGAGAGTCCAAGATTTCATCATGTGGGAAAGGGTTGAACTCTTTACCAAACAACAAATTTGTGGACCTGTCCATTCAGAAAGTAAATTTGGTCTGAATGGTGGGATTTGTGATTGAAAACAGAAAACATTGTTGAAAAAGGAAAAATTTTGCTTATCAGCAATTTCTCCTTTTCCCACAATGTTTTCAAAGCCCTTCTACCTCAGTCATTAAAACTCTGAATTGTTTGGTAAAGGGTATAAAAAAAAAAATTTGAGATTATATTGCAAATGCCTTTTCCAAAGACAGCAAAATTCACCATATACTTAAAACCTTTACCAAAAAATCAAGTTTTTTTGACCCCCAGAGATAAAAGGCAATTGAAAACTTTGTGGGAAAAGGAGAAAATACTGCTCAATAATTACCAGCAATTTCTCCTTTTCCAAACAAACTCTACCATTTGAGCAATATTTCATTTTGTCATCTGCAAATGATTTGAATTTGGATCGGTCTAAAATTTTAATGTCTTGTAAGTATTTAACTCTTTACAAAATTATTGAAGGAAAAGGGGACAGTGCTGGTTACCAGCATTTTCTCCTTTACCCTCAGTGTTTTCAAAAGACTTCTTCCTCGGAGTCAATGTTCCAATGTGAGAAAGGACTGAATCCCATGGCAATAACTTTCATCAATCCTTTGGCCAAGCTGGAATAACAACCAACCTAGACCAGGGCTCCTATTCACCAACCATTCTTAAGAATGTTCCTTGTCTTACTCTCCAGAATTTTCTACATTTGAAAGTAACACAACTTCTGATTGGCTAAACCAAATGGTTTAGCCAATCAGAAGTTGTTTTACTTACAAATTTAGAAAATCTTGGAGAATAAGACTAAGAATATTCTCAAGAATGGCTGGTGAATACAGGCCCTGAATTACAACCGACTGAGCTGCAATGGTGTCCAAATGTGCATCTTAAAATAAGTTTCGAGTAGATCATTAGTCATTTTTACATAGTTCAGCTGCCCACATTAGAGAAGATTGATTTTTGTCCTTATACAGTAATTTTGCGGGTTTTTTTTTTTTAAAGCAAATATAGCTCAAGTCTAAATTGCACTGTATAATAGATAGCAACATTTTCAAAAAAATTACCTTTCTTACAGCAATCATAATTATTTAGATATCTACCATCAACTTTCAAACCAACAATCATGTGATTTTACAACCTTAAGGAAAAGGCTTTGACTAACTGATTGGTTGGTTGGTTGGTGATTTACTGAATGGTGCTTTACACCACTTTCAACATTATTTCAGTCTTATCACTGCGATAGCTCATATGTTCATGCATTTCCTAGGCATGGGCTCTGAGGTATCTTGCCCAAGGACACTCCTACAAAAAACCCGGTGGTTCAAATACAGTCTTCTTTAGGGTGAGTTAACTCTTTCCATGCCATAGACAACACCGGAAGCTTTTGTGAGACAGTGTAGATCAAGATCAGACTGCACAGAACGTGCATTCTTGATCTCGCACCAAAGTGTAGGCTTTGTAGTACTTTGAGAAAATGCAATTTATTTATTCATTAATAAAAGAGTTAAAAGCCAAACACTGTTTATAATTGATCTATTCAATGGTGTGAATAGACTGGCTGCATTCTAAATATAAAACTAAGGATTTCTAAGCGCAAGAATTCATTCAAGTTATAGGATATGATAGCTTATCTGGGGTATAACTGCACAGATAAATTTACAAAACAGCATGTAGAGATAGATAATTCATGTGCAAAAGCCACACCCTGCTGTGTTTTTCTCTTCCTACCCAATTTCTGAATTCAACCAATTACCAAGTACAATGTAGAAATCAGCCTTCACCCTTTGCCACACAATCCCAAGTTTTCACCACCTTGATAGCTTATCTGGGTATAGTTGCACAGAGAAATTTACAAAACAGCATGCGGATATAGATAATTCATGTGCAAAAGCCACACCCTGCTGTGCTTTTCTCTTCCTATTCAATTTCTAAATTTAACCGATTACTGAGTATAATGTAGATATCAGCCTTAACGCTTTACTACATGACAAAAATGTAGACTGGTTGAAAATCATAGCAATTGCAGACGCCAAATTAGTTGTAGCTCAAGTGATGGAATTCATGCCTGAAAGGGTAGAAAAATTTTGGAAAAAGGAGAAAATGCTGGTTTCCAGCATTTTCTCCTGTAGCCTCCATGTTTTCAAAAGGTTTCTTTCCCAGAATCTTTAAAACTTGGGATTGTGTGGCTATGAATTAACTACAGCAGGAGAGTTTCAAACATCCTTAATTAAAACATCATAAAATGGTATAATATGGATAGACAACATGAATTAAGGTTGAACAAACGAATACAAATACAAAGATTGTCACGAAAGGATTCGTTTGTATTGGGAGTTTAATGCTGTTTCAACAGCTTAGGTCATATCACAGCAGTCAGTGCACCTATGCATGGGTTTCCTGGCTTTCACACACCAGTACTGACACAACTTTCTTTCCAAGCTACTAACTACTTTTCTCACATGCATCAGAGGCAAGATGTGAAAATTATCAGAAAAGTTTGCCCCAACTAGGCATCAAACCAGCAACCACCAGGTCATGAGTAAAATATTCTAAGCACTGAGCTACCTGGCCAAGCATAGCAAAAGAAGATGCTCCTTCTGCCACAATGTGTTCAAAAGTGGCCTTCTCCACATTCTAAAGTGAAATATTTTTGTTGATGGTATTTCGCCATTATGACATCCCAATGATATCCTTATTCAGACAGACAAGTGAAAACACTTGACCCTTTAATACACAATCTCGATTTTTAACGACCCTGAGGAAGAAGCCTTATGAAAACATTGTGGGAAAAATAGAAAATGCTGGTCACCAACATTTTCTATTTTTCCCACAACATTTCCTACAGTATCAAAGACAAGTTTCATCATTTAAGCCAACTTCGACATGTAGTCTGCACAACCCTTTCAATTTAAGTATAAATTTTTCTTGTGTGGTAAACACTTAACATTGTAAAAATACATTCTAGGCTCATTAAAGCACCGAAGATAAATTGTTTGTAAATTTGTAAATATGGATACAAACAGGAAAACATACTTAGACTTGGCTCTTTCATCAATTAACAAAGGTTATCTTACTATCCAACAAAAGACACAATTGAAGACTTGTCCAAACTAAAAGCATTAATTTTGCTGACAAAAATCAAACTGAAAGGAGTTGCAGATGACAAATTAAATGCAGCTCACAATAAGCAAAGCTAAAAGTTAAATAGCTCCATACCTGGGGTACATCTAGCCATTTTTCAGCTGCATCCATGGCCTCTTTGGCATTCTGTTTGGCTTTCTTGGGATCCCAATCTTCCCAGTCTGGGCACAATCCTGAAAGTAAGCAAATATATAAGAGTTACAGAGGCAGTATGGTGCATTACATAGTGTTTTGGCATTTAACACTGGTATCACAGTGCATTACATATGTTTTTTTTTTTTCAGTGTGATATATGTTTCCTGCCCTGCTATATAGATGCTATAATGTGCTTCAAAGGTTTCATGTTGTGTTACATTGGTGTTATGTATTACATTTGTGTTACCATGACTGTTACACTGTTTTGGTGTGTTACATTAGTGCTATAGTGTGGTACATTGGTGGAATGGTGTGATACATTTGTGTTATGGTGTTACATTAGTGTCATGGTGTGTTACATTGGTGGTATGGTGTGATACATTGGTGTTATAGTGTGTTACATTGGCATCACCATGTTACATAGGTGTTGAAGTGTGTTACATTGGTGTTAAATTGGTGTAATGGTATTACAGTGGTGTTATGTGGTTTACAATGGTGTTATGGTGTGTTACATAGGTGTTATGGTGTGTATTACATAGGTTAAGCTTACGGTGTGTTATACATAGGTTGTATGGTGTGGTAATTGGTTGTATATGGTTATGCATAAATCTTTTTGTGCGTTACATAGGAGTATTTGTATTACAAAATTGTGGAGGTATGTTGCACAAATATTATGTGTTACATAGGAATATTTGTATAATATTCAAGTTGTGGTGTGCTGCAGTTGTGCTATTGGTGTTACATACTTGTTATGGTATGCAACACAGATGTTATGGTGTGTTTCACAGAAGTGTTGTTGTTGACTTCAAAGTAAGTTTCAAAATTTGGGTACAAAGGGTCCTGCCTTCCTCTGTGAAGGATTCTCATTCCAGCAGTCAAAAGTTCGATTCTCAGTAGAGACACTGAGAGCTGCATGGAAGTGTAGGTGGGCAAGACACTTCAGTGCCCAGACCTGATAATTGTAAAACTAAGGACATCCATGAATAAAAGAGCTGTTACTGCGATACAACTGAAATATTGTTGAATGCCATTAATAACATCATTCAACCAACAATTGAAAATGAATGATCTTTCAAACACAGTGGTTCAGAGACTGTAATACCTTATTATGAAACATAGTGGCAAAATAAACCCATTTCTCCCTTTGCAACATTGTTTTCAAAAGCAGCCTATTGCAAGGCAAAGAAGAACCCTCTCCATGATAATGGATCACCACTTTCTGGCTGTACTGTTGAAGCTTTGCAGACTTTAGTTATCATTAGAAGAGCTTTAGAATAGGTTTTTTTTTTTTGTGGCTGGTAATTTAATTATTTCTCCATTATTCCCATAATTCTTTGCCTCATGCTTTGCTTGCTAGCACCTATTGGTCCCACAGCAACTGAGAGGTTTGTTATACTTGTTTGTTTGGCGTAAAATTCCAACATTATTAAAGACATGTCAGGACGGCCAGTGCACCTGTCCATGTGTCCTAAGAGCTTTTTTTTTAACAAGTACTTTGCACAACACACTATTATGGACCCTACCAGTATTGCCTATCATGACAGTATCCTTAACCCTTTACCACACAATCCAAACTTTTAACAAAAGCTTTACAAAATATTGTGGGAAAAGGAGAAAATGCTGGTAACCAGCATTTTTTCCTTTTCCAACAACATTTTCTACCATTCTCAAATCAAATCTCAGTTTTTGAGTCGCATCTATTATGTCATCTGCAAATCCTCTCAATTTGGACAAGTCTAAAATTTTGTCATGAGTTAAGGCCTAACAAAAATATATCAGTGTTTAGGGTTTCTGTCCAAGATGCTGTAGGTAGGGTAGGTAGGGATATTTTTTTTTTCCAGAAACTTTTTACATGGACCATGGACCAAAATCACACCCGACAGATTTTTTTTTTTCAGTTGTAGCGTAGAAAGTTTAGGGTCTGCAGCATTTTCTAGGTAGGGCCGGGAAACCCTAAACGAAGATATTTTTTGATAGGCCTAATGAGCTAAAAATTGCCTGGTGGAAAGCGCGAAACCTACCTGGTGCAATGGCATCGACCAAAGCTCCAATAGCCTTGCCATCATTCCAGTCTGTGGTGAAGTTCTTAACGGGCTCTGGAATTTTGCCATTGATCCAGTTGAGGAGTCTCTGTTTGGGTGTTGGGCCTCCCTCCGAGGGTTGTTCTTCCTCGCCCTCCCACATGGGCATGGAGATGGAATAATGTAAAATAAGAGTCCAGATCAGACCCAGAATGAGCTTCATTTTACAGTCGACAATGTCTCCAGAGTCTGGAAAATATGGTAAAAATTCAAATATTAATGTATTTTCAAAATAGACTGTTAACCCCTTACCACATAATGCAGGGTTTTTACAACCCCAAGTAAGACAGTTTTTTGAAAAACATTGTGGGAAAAGGAGAAAATGCTGGTAACCTGAATTTTCTCCTTTTCCCACAATGTTTTCTAACTTTTCAGAAACAAATCCAATCTTTATACAGTCTGCAATGTCTCCATAATCTGAAAAATATGGGTAAACATTCAAATATCAACTCTATACAAAATTGAAAAAATTTTGGTTGCACCAATATTGAAAGCACTTTCAGATGTCAATTTAAATGAAGCTCAAATGATAAGTTCTGTCTTTGATAGAGTAGAAAACCTTGAGGGAAAAGGAGAAAATGCTGGTAACCAGCAAAAGGAGAAAATGCTAGTAACCAGCATTTTCTCCTTTTCCCACAATGTTTTAAAGCCCACTTCTTTATGGTTTTTAAACTAGGGAGTTTGGTAAAGGGTTTATGCATTTCAAAACTAGACTGTACAGGATATTTTGACTACATGCAATCTAGTCATAGAGTTATCCATCTGCATTAACTCTTCATCAAATGCCAAAATATTAGCTTCTAGTAAACAAAAGTTATTTTCATACAAGAAATTAAATGTGACTAAATGTTGACATTTGTCTTGGAAAGGGTAGGACACATTGTGGAGAACAGGAGAAAATGCTGGTAACCAGCATTTTCTCCTTTTCCCACCATGTTTTCCATCCTTCCCAAAACAGATCTAAGTTTTTGAGTCAATTTATTTCTCCATCTGCAAATGCATTTGTATACCCAACAAGTCTACATTTTTGTTATTTCCAAGAGAGTTACCCCTACGACCCTCAACAACCCTGAAGAATAAAGCTTTTGAAAATATTGCAGAAAAAGAAAAAAATATTTTCTCCCTTTCCCACCATATTTTCTACCCTTCCAAAAACAAATTTCAATTTTTGAGTCACATTCATTTTGTTGTCTGGAAATGCTTTCAATACGTACAAGTCTGAAGTTTTGTCATTTGAGCAAAGAGTTAAGTGGCTCTTGACTTCATCTTATCTGTCTATCACAGGCTATTTTGACTTTTACTGTGTCCATCATCCCACTTATAAATGAGCCCTGCTCTGTAAACAGGGAACTTAATGCATCTACAAAAAGTATGACCTATGTCAACCTTTGCAATCAGCCCAGGCTGGCATGGGACTAACTTTTTGCCATATTTAAATTTTCTGCATGTCAAAGGATCAGTCTACCTCACGATACAGTCATTTGAATGACAAAATGGATTTTATAATCATGTGATGACTTGCTTGGTATAATGCATCATGAAGATGTATTTAGCCCCGTTTCCAGAGCATGGCTCAAATAAGTCTCAATCATAATGCACTTTACCCTTTACCACACAATTCCGAGCCATATGGCATTTGAAAAACATGGTTGGAAAAGGAGAAAATGCTGGTAACCAGCATTTTCTCCCTTGCCTACAATGTTTTCCACCCTTCCAAAAACAAATTTCAATGTTTGAGTCACATTTATATTGTTACCTGCAAGTGCTATGGTTTTGGACTAGACTGAAATTTTGTCGTTGGGTAAAGAGCTAACCCTGTACTAGACAATGACATTTCAGACCCACCCATAATTGAGAGCATTCATTTTGCAGACTACAAATTAAATGTGGTTCAAATGATGGGATCTGTTTGTGAAAGGGTAGAAAACATTGTAGGAAAAGGGGTACAGCATGTTTTCAAAAGTCCATTTTCCAGGGTCGTTAAAACACTCTACCAAACAAAAAATTTGTGATCTTGCCCAAATTGAAAGCATTTGCAGACAACAAGCTCAACTTATGTAACATGTCTATGAAAGTGTAGAAAACGTTGTTGGAGATCAAGAAAATGCTGGTTATCAGCATTTTCTCCTTTTCCCACAATGTTTTCAAAGGCTTTCTTTCTTAGGGTCGTTAAAATTCACAATTATGTTGTAAAGGGTGAACTCTTAACCATACAACAAAATTTGTGGTCGTATCCAAATTGAAAGCATTAATTTTGCAGACATCAAGTCAAATGTGGCATTTGTCTCTGAAACAATAGAAAATGTGGTTTCCCAGCACTTCCATCATTTCCAACACTATTTTCTACATTTTCAAGGACAAATCCCACAATTTATCATCTGCAAATGCTTTGAGTTTAGATTTTGTTGTTTAGTAATGATTGATAGATTGTTCTGAGTTTAAGACTCTTTTCAACATCATTTCAGGTAGATGGTGGTGGCTAGTGCACCTATCCATCCTTCCCTGGAGTTTCTTTTACCAGTACTGAGCACAATAATCTTCCAAAGCCACTCTCTGCTTTCCTCCCAAAAAAAACCATCCTTGAAACACTGATCAGCGGTGAGAGAGGAATGAATCTTGTCGCTATGAACATCATTAATTCTCCGAAAGAAATTGGCTGAGCTGGGGATTCGAACCAGCAACCCCCTGTTTTCAAGTCCTGTATGCTACCACCAACTGCGCTCAGCTTTTGGCAATGAAATCACATGGAATCAAAGGGAAGTCGATTCTAGTCGATTCTAACAGTTGATGCAAAATGGGATAAATTCATGCCTTTAAAACTACTACATAGTTGAACACTGAGAAGGTTGCGTAGTGTTGCATAAAAATTCAAATGTCAACTGAAATGCCAATTTGACTTGCAATCCTCGATTTGAAATGTCCACTGGTTAAAATCTGTCATGGATTACCATCATACCCTATTCATTACAGATTTTTGTTTTCTCAAAAGGCAACCTTTGAATGATTGACTGATTGGTGTTTTACGCCTCTTTCAACGTTATTTTAGTCATATCTCAGTGACAGCTCGCACATTCATGTATTTCCTCTCATGGAAGGATTGTAACTCTCATGAAAAACCCAATGTATCCAGTGAGGCTCGAACCCGGGGTCTCCAGGTCACGAGTCCTACACTTTACCACTGAACTACAAAGGACCCTCAACTTTTGAAAATATTGCTTGAAAAGAAACCCATAGCCCTTTACTGTGCACTAAAATTTTAGACTTATCCAAATTTAAAGCAACTGTAGTTGACCAATTAAATAATATTACTTCAAACATGAAATTTGTCATTCAAAGGGTAGCAAACATTATGGGAACAGGAGAGAATGCTGGTTACCACCATTTTCTCCTTTTCCTACAATGTTTTCAGAAGCCTTCTTTTTCAAGGTCGTTAACACTTGGGACTATATGGTAAAGCAATAAGTATGTGCTTGATTAATTTCCAAAGGGAACTTATTTATGTAATTGTCAATGCATATGATCATGTTTATCATATTTGTTTACCAGCATTTTCTCCTTTTCCCACAATGTTTTCAAAAGCCTTCTTTCACAGGGTTCCGAGATTGTGTGGTTAAGGGTTATGTATGTGCTTGATTAATTTCCAAAAGAGACTTTCTTTATGCAATTTTCAATGCACATGATCATGTTTGTCATATTTGTTTACAAGTGTTCAAGTGTTTTTGAAATGCTTGAAATACTGTTGACAATGACGCATGTAATATCAATAAGAGAAGTATTGTCTCAACTGTTTATCACATAATCCCGAGTTTTAACGGCCCTGAGAAAGAAAGCTTTTGAAAACATTGTGGAAAAAAAGGAGAAAATGCTGGTAACCAGCATTTTCTCCTTTTTCCACAATGTTTTCTACCCTATGACTGACACATTTTCATAATTTTAGTAACAATTAATTTTTCATCTGCTAGTGCTTTCAACATTTGTTAAGGAGAAAAAAAAAAGAGTAAAAATGATAAAATTTTGGACTTAACTTTAAACTGAAAGCATTTGCAAGCGACAAACTCGGTGTAGCTCAAATGATAAGATCTGTACTCAACTCAGTAGAAAATATTGTTGAAAATGCTAACCTTTTCTCCTTTTCCAACTATGTTTTCAGAAGCTTTCTTACAGAGGGTCATTAAAACACAGGATTGTGTGGTAAAGGGTTAGAATACAGATGGCCTTGACAATATTTTTATGATGCAAACAGGAATTGAACCATCAACCTTCCACAGTAATTTTTTACTCTTTCTGCATGCATGAAACTAGAAACCACAGTAAAACCTGTATTAGTGGCCAACTTTTGTGAGCAAGTACCCGTTTTATGCATTTACAGCCAACAAAATAAATGTGACTCATAAGCTGAAATTTGAATTTTGCAGGGTAAAAACATCATGGGAAAAGACCAAAATGCTGGTTACCAGCAATTTTGCCTTTTCCCACAATGTTTTCAAAAGTCTTCCTCCTCAGGGTCAATAAATTACTGAATTGTTTGGTAGAGGGTTAAGCAAGCACATTTTGAGTGTCCCTTACGTGCTTGCTGAAAGTCAAAGTGGTGGCCAAAATTTAACAATCGGGTGTTAATGCACCATGAATTAAATCATAAATATTGGACTTTATTGTTGAGATGACAATGTGTTTTTGTATGGTTGGTCTAAGTGTTAGTTGCTGGAAGAAAAATGTATTTTAAAACAGGGTAAAAAGTAAACTAAAGAGAAACAACCAGGCAACTTTTTACTTAGTTTTAAAATTTATTGCACTGCCAATGACTTGGACGGACCAAACAACAACAGATTATCATCTTCACAAGAGTTACTAGACTTTTAAATGGTTTGAATTGAATGTAAATGCATTTCACCATCCCTTCTGTTTAAATTCGGCAAGTGTACAATGATTGTGACCATTCCAAGACTGAAGTGACAGAAAGATGAATGAATTAATGTATGGTGTTTATGGCGCATTGACATCTAGGGTCATTTAGGGCGCCAACAAGAAGTAATGAAAGGAAGACTAGGATCTAAGAATGTGAGTCATGAGTAAATGATGAAAGATGTGTTATGAAATAATGCTATAATAGAAAGATGAAGTTATACAGAAAGCCTTGCAGTGACATTGCCTGCAAAAATGGCACCTTTAATGCATCAAATCTAGCCATTTTCCATGCACCTCTTTCCACCAAGTTTTGCTTTCTAAAAATCCTACAGTTTATTAAATGTCAGGATTGTTTAGTAAACGGTTAAAAGTGTCACAAGCAAGAAATCAATTCTGAAATACTAATTTTTTTGTGACAAACAACAATTAGTATTGCCAATTTACCAAAAAACCACAAAAAATATACAGGCCCCTTTCATGAATCAAATTTCATTCTGCTGAATCATCATGTAGTTTCGGATGTGGTAAACTGTTACTACCAACAGCTAGTATGAGATCTTAACCCTTGCTTAACCCCTTTACAAAATGAACAAATTTTAGACTTGCCCAAATTGAGAGCTTTTGCAGACAACAAAATAATTGTGACTTAAATGTAATTTGCCTTTGAACAAGAAGAAAACACTGGGAAAAGGGGAAAATGATGGTCACCAACATTTTCTCTTTTTTCAACAATGTTTTCTAAAGGCCTCTTCCTTCTAAAACACGGGATTGTGTGGTAAAGGGTTAATCCTACCTAAAGTACTTTTGGGAACAGCCATAGATAAAGATAAGCCTGCACAGGACTTGCAGAGTGATAGATTATCTTCACTACCCACAATATTAATGAGATATTCTGCTGAGCAGCCCAGAATTTATAATGTAACTGGGTCTTCTTCATTCACCAGTTTAGCCATGAAAGAGTTGGCCCTTTCCTACACTATATACAACTTTTCATGCCAAAGCAGTTGACAATGCTTTTTTTTTTGTTCCTTTCCCCCTAATATTTTTCATGTCATTTGAAAAAGACATTTCCTTTTCCAGTAAATACACAATTATGTTGCATATGTTGTAGTTTCTGATTTGTTTGTACTTTGCCTGTACAGTAAGTAGTTGACTGACTCTATCAGATGATAACAGACCCCTGCATATTCAAAACATTAGCATACAACAAATAAACAAGGCTCATTATGATGGAATTTATCTTGGGCAGGATAGAAAACATTATGGGAAAAGAGGAAAAAGCTGGTAAAAAGCATTTTCTCTTTTTCCTACAATGTTTTCAAAAGCCTTCCTCCTCAGAGTCGATAAAACATTGGATTGTATGGTAAAGGGTTAACTCTACTCCCACATTTCACATACATACACACAGATGTTAAAATTTATTCACTGGCTGAATCCTTTTTCCAATAAGTTCCTACCCTCTTCATCATTCTATAATAATTATTCAAAGGAAGAAAATAATTATATGAGCTTACCTCTTTACCAAACAATGAAATTTTGGACTAGTCCAATTTCAAAGCATTTGCATAGCACAAATGAAAGGTTGCTCAACTACCAATAATTGCCGTTGATAGCGTAGAAAACAATGTAGGAAGAGGAGAAAATGCTGGTTAGGCCTAACAAAAAAATATCTGTGTTTAGGGTTTCGGTCCGAGATGCTGTAGGTAGGGTAGGTAGGGATTTGTTTTTTCCAGAAACTTTTTACATGGACCATGTACCAAAATCATACCCACATATCTTTTATTTCCCAATCTTAGCCTAAAAAGTTTAGGGTCGGCAGTATTTTCTAGGTAGGGTAGGGAAACCCTAAACACAGGTTGTTTTTTTTTAGGCCTTACCAGCATTTTCTCCTTTTCCCACAATGTTTTCAAAAGCTTTTTTCCTTAGAGTTGTTTAAAGTAAGGATTGTGTGGTAGAGGGTTAAAATAGCCATTACTTACAAAGTAAACATCATTTATCAAGACCATTTAACCCTTATCCTGCTAAACAAGTGAAATGAAACCTTGGAAAAAACCCAAATTTAGCTATTTCAAAGGTATTTTTTTGGGGGGAAAGATATCTCCTTTTCTCCTTATCGGACAGAATAGATCCAAGATCAGACTGCACAAAACGTGCAGTCTGATCTTGGATCTACGCTGTCCGCAAAAGGTCAGTGAGTCGCGCTCAGCAGCCTAATGGTTGATCTAGTAATTATGCCAAATATACAAATCCAGGCTTATTATTTTTTTAACAATCAAAAGGAAAATTAAAGTCCTATATGAAAGGATATTTAGGTTTAAACTTCTCCAGATTAAAATAACGTGTTATGAAAGTTAACCGATGCATGTAATCGAAATCACCAGCGTACATGAAATACTCTATATTGACAGCCCTTTTCAACATGGCATCCATATCAGATTCTCCATCAAATGGTTTATTAATTGATTCTATGGTGTTTAATATCGTTTTCAACATTATTTCAGTTATATTGCGGCAGCCAGTGCACCTATCCATGCAACCCTGGAGTTTCTTTTACTAGTACTCTGCACAACATTCTTTCCAAGCCACTGCCTGCTTTCCCACGTAACTATTGTCGAAACAATGGTCAGTGGTGAGAGCAGAATGAATCCTGTCACAATGACTATCAGCAATCCTCAGAAAGAAATTGGCCGAGCCCCGTATCTAACCAGCAACCTCCTGTTTTCAAGTACTGCACACTACTGACTGAGCTACAAGGACTCCGCACATCGAATGGAGTTAGCTTTTTACCCAACGCATAAAATATGCACTCCTCCAAATTCAAATCCGAGTCACATTTAAATTGTCAGCCGCAAGTGCTTTGAATTTGGACAAGTCTATATTTTTGTCATGTAATAATGGGTTAACTCAGGTCAGTTACATTGTAGAGTGTTATATTTCTCATTATTTACAATTACCCAAATCTCAAATATCCCCCGACATGGAAGTGGGCAATGACCTGTAACTTTTTTCATAACTGCAACACCAACTTTCCCTCAACCCTTAGGCTGCTAAGCATGACTCATTGACCTTTTGTGGATATCGTAGATCAAGATCAGACTGCACAGAATATGCAGTCTGATCTTGGATCTATGCTGTCTCACAAGGAGATACATTTCCTCCAGAAATACCTTTCATCAAACAGCGATATTGCAACTTTTACTATTGGCATGAAAGTTTTATTTCTTTTATTTAGCATATATTCTCAGTGCAAAATTGCTTACTGTGACAATTGTTAATTAACCTTGAAAGTGCCTTTCACAACTATAACAGTCACCTTTGCAGTCAGTGTAGATCAAAGATCAGGCTGCACAAAACATGCAGTCTGATCTTTGATCTACACTGTCCACTTTGCTGAGACATTCTGGACAAAAGCAGCCTGAAAATTACAAATATTTTAGTTTCATTAAAATTTTCTAGAATGCAAGCGTTGCTTCAGTTTAATTCTATGCTCCAGCGGCTAATTTGAAGGCTTCTTTGCAAAGTGAGGAAAGCAACATTATCATACACACAATCTCCAGTTTTAGAGACCCTGTAAAGGAAGGCTTTTGAAAACTTTATGAGAAAAGGAGAAATCCCTTATAATCAGCTTTCTTTCCCACTTTTCCGAACCATAATTTTTAAAGGTCTTCCCCCCCTCCCACCCAGACCATAACAAATGGGATGGTTTTGTATAGTGTTAACTCTTTACCATACAAACCTGAGTTTTAAAAATCTTGAAGAAAAGGCTTTTCAACAAACTGTGGGAAAAAGGAGAAAATGCTGGTAACCAGCATTTTCTCCTTTTTCCCACAATCTTTTGTACCCTTTCCAAAACAATTTTCAATTTTTGAGTTACATTTTTTAGTCGACTGTAAATGCTTTCAATTTGGACTGGACTGTCAATATTTCCTTTGGTGAAGAGTTGAATAAAATACATCCCGAGTGAAAAACTGCTTACTGTTATCAATTGTAATCCTGAAAACCCCTTTTATGACTTTAGTTGCTGGTTACCTGCATTTTTTCTTTTTCTCTATTGCTGCCAGTGTAGATCAAGATCAGACTAAACAAAACATGCAGTCTGATCTTTAATCAACACTGTTCACATTGTTTGGCCAATTTGGTTGATTGATTATATGGGTGTTTAATACCATTTTCAACATTATTTCAGTTATGTCATGGTGACCAGTGCACCCATCCATGCATTTCTGGAATTTCTTTACCAGTACTCCACCCAATAATTCTTTCCAATCCACTGGCTGATTTCCCACATAACCATTGTCAATGCAATGATCAGCAGTGACAGAGGAATGAATCATGTCGCAATTACTATCATCAGTCCCCAGAAAGAAATTGGGTGAACCAGGGATTGAAGCGGCGACCCCCTGTTTTCAAGTCTTGAGCTCTACCGACTGAGCTACTGGGGCTCGGCTTGGCCACTCTGAACAAAAGCCACCTTGATAATACAAAAGTCGGACTCTTACTACTAGACTGAAAATGCAAAAATTGGGCTCCCACTACTTGACTTAAAATGTCTCTCTGGATTATTCCGCGCTGTAAGAGTTAAGTGAAGGTGATAAGATTCCATGTCAGAAAGTATCACCTAGAGGTAAGAATATGTTTTAGCAACATTTACATTTATTATCAAACTTTAGACATACAACTTTCGTTTACTTCATGGTCAAAATTTGGACCATCTCTGAAACTTCCAGAGAGAAAAAACATAAATGAGCCTTGCAGTGTGAAAAGGGAGCTTAATACAGTGAACATTCTAAGAATGGTCGATGAGTAACCTTAGGTCATCTGCACCAAAGGAAACCAGCAGAGTGCTTATTAATACTTCGTTACCAACTACACAGAAATGGGACTGTCTTTGAAAAGGTAAAAAACATTGTGGGGAAAATGAGAAAATGCTTGTTACCAGAGATTGTTACCAATGCTTCAATTTCTCTAGGGTTGTAAAAATAATGGATTGCTTGGCAAAAGGCTAAGCCATAAATTGCCACTAAAATATGAGGCCTTGATTAAGTTAAGTTACAATATGGGTCACATTATGGATGTTAGGGGAAGTACTTTCATGTTTTTTTTTTTAACTCTTTACCAAACAACAAAATTTCAGAGTGGTCCAAATTGAAAGCACGTGCAGACGACATAATAAATGTGACTGAAAGATTGAAATTTGTTTTTGGAAGGGTAGAAAACATTGTGGGAAAAGTAGAAAATGCTGGTTACCAGCATTTTCTCCTTTTCCCACAATGTTTTCAAAAGGCTTCTTTCTCAGGGTCGTTAAAAGTGGGGAATGTGTGGTAAAGTGTTAATGCTCATTTGCCAATGATTCAAGTATTTGGCCATTACCTGGGTAACAAAATATAGAAAAGACTGTGTAAACTCCAACCATACAGGCCCTTTTGGTACAAAAAAGACATTATTATACTGCAAAAAAATTTCTCGTGATCTGATTGGATAATATGCCCCGAACATATATATAATGTACACTGGCAAAACCAATGTAAAAGCAGTTTCCCTTTCGGGAGCCCCGTATACATGACTACACTATCCACACAACCTCCAAAATGGCGGCGTCGATTAAGATTAACATCAAGATTATGCACCAAGCTGCATGTTTTAGCACGTGTTACCAAGGTTCCAGTGACGTCAGTTTCCAGTGACGTCAGTTTTCATTGAATTGGGGCACTCAGAAGGGAAATTCTACTTCGTCAGCATACTCAATTTTTTAAACCAAAAAACAGGTAAAATTCGCTTAACAAACGTTGGAATGGTAAAACTTTGCAGTATAATAAATTCGTTGTACGGTCAGGTGGCAGGGGACTTGGAAACTTGTTCACGGCTGTAGTGAATCATGTCTCCACCTCGCCTTCGGCTCAGGCCGACATGATTCACCACAGCCGTGAACAAGTTTCCAAGTCCCCTGCCACCTGACCGTACAACTAATAATGTACTTAGGATATGAAAAATGTCTTTTTGGATAAAAATTAAAATAAGGTGGAACAAAGAAGCACTCACCACTACTTTTCGCAATATTTTTTTGAAAGCTTTATTGTAGCTGGGAGTAAAAAACTTGTATTTGTGTAGTGTAAAAGAGAAAAACATTGCAACACATGGAATAAATTATATTTCCCTAAGTTCCATGTTATCTTGCCAAGCCAAATGAATGTTTTATCACAGGTAAAATTTCACATTATCATGATGTCAAAACAAACATAAGATTGGTTTTATCAAGAGCTACAGCTACAGTATCAACTCTTTACCAAATTATTCTGTGATTTAAACCCTTATTACACCATCCTGATTTTTAACGAACCTGAGAAACAAAGCTTTCGAAAACATTATGGGAAAAGGAGAAAATGCTGGTAACCAGCATTTTCTTCCTTTTCCAAGAATGTTTTCTACCCTTTAAAAGACAAATGTCATCAAAGCTAATCTGTCATTTGCAATTTGCTCTCAACTTGAACCAGTTTTAAATTTTGTTGTTTGGTAGAGTTCACAACTACTGAAGAAGAATGCTTTTGTAATCATTCTCAGAAAATGTCAGTGGTCAGCACTCCTGTCCATGACATCCTGGAGTTTCTTCACAATACTTCACATAGTATTTTTCCCAAGCTTCTGGCTACTTTCCCACATAACCATCATCAAAGCAATGATTGGCAGTGAAAGAGAAATGAATCCTGTGGCAATAACTATCATCAATCCTCAGAAAAGAAATTCATCAAGCTGGGGATTCCAACCAGCGACCCCCCTGTTCTCAAGTCTGGTACGATACCGACTGCTATCAGGACTCCGGTCTAAGAGAAAGAGAAGCCTAAAGACTACAGACCATGGAAAACCTGCAGAAAACGTTAGTGCATACCATTCTCTGAAGTTTGGCAGGTGCCCAAATGGGTTTCAGCTTCTATACCTCTTACCAATCAACAAAATTTGTACTTGACCAAATCGCAAGCATTTGCAGACAACAAAATAAATGTAGCTCAAGTGATGATTTCTGATTTTGATACAATAGAAAATATTGTTGGCAAAGGAGAAAATGCTAGTTACCCACATTTTCTTCTTTTCCCACAATATTTTCAAAAGCCTTCTTCAGGGTCATTATAAAACTCTGGATTGTGTGGCAAAAGGCATACTGCATACTCCAAGTACTTCCAAGGCAACAACACACATGAGTGTTTTATAAGAAAGGATTGGACTACCTGTTGTCTGCCTGTAATTGTTACAGAGATTTCTGCATTTATGATCAAATCTCTCCTGAACAGGCTACCTTAACTCTTTCACTACTGAATAAATAAATTGCATTTTCTCAGACTACAAATACAGTTTCAGTGCAAGATTAAAAGAGAGTTGAGGCATAATCCAGAATAAAGCAGCCGACAGTGTAGATCAGAGATCAGACTGCGCATTCCGTGCAGTCTGATCATGATCTAGACTGTCAACAAAAGCGTCTGGTGTCGTCAATGCTATGAAAGGAGTTAACACTATATCAAACAATCTGGAGTTTCAACGACCCTGAAGAACAAAACTTTAGAAAGCATTGTTGGAAAAGAAGGAAATGTTGGTAACCAGCATTTTCTTCTTTTCCCACAATGCTTTCTACTCTTTCAGAAACAAATTTTGTATTTGAGCCATATCTTATCTTTTGAGCCATATCTTATCTTTTGTCTGCATATGCTTTCATTTTGGAAGTCTTAAATTTTGTCATATGGGAAACAGTTAACCCTTTACCAAACAATCCAATGCTTTAACAACTGTGTGGTGGAAGGCCTTTAAGAACATTGTTGGCAAAGAAGACAATGCTGGTAACTATCAATTTCTTTTTTAACCCTTCACCAAACAATCACAATGTTTTTAAATCTTTCTAAACATCATTACAACTCAGGATTGTGTGGTAACTGGTTACAGCAAGCCAAGAAAATCGTAATTTTCAGTATAATGCTGAATACTTCTTTTCTCCCCATCCTCCCGAGGTCAGCTCTCATACCTTAGCAAGTCAACTGTTAATATTCATCAAGATCCGTAACAGCAAACCTGCCTCAAGCAATAAACATTGGTTGTACATATTTCATTCACAAACACCCTGAGGTGTAAAGTAACTTTTCCAGACTCTCATTGTACAGAGGTAATTCAGCTTCCTTAACCTTTTATCAAACAATCCAAGGTTTTAACGACCCTGTACAAGAAACCAATTGAAAACGTGGGAAAAGGAGAAAATGCTGGTAACCAGTATTTTCTCTTTTTCCCACATTCTTTTTCTAAAGCCTTCTTCTTCAGGGTTGTTAAAATAAGGAAATGTTTGGTTAAGGGTAACACCTACCATGAAATATGTTCATTTTTATGATTTTTATCAGATGAAACTTGCAGCAACATTAACTGAAGGGATGGATATTTAACTTTTTATCATATAACAAAATTTCTGACTGGTACAATTTGATGGTGTGTGCAGATAACAAATTAAATGTGGCTCGAATAATGGACTTTTTCTTCACAATGGTAGAAAACATTGTTGGAAAAGGAAAAAATGCTGGTTACCAGCATTTTCTCCTATCCCAACATTGTTTTCAAAATTCTTCCTGAAGGTCATTTAAAGTCCGGATTAACTTATTGATAAATGCCAACACTTCCGCAACAACACAACTTTTCAAAAAAAAAACCCTTGTGAAAAAATTGCTGACATTATGGTTTCTTCACCTTATGTACATTCTGGCCATAATTCAAAATAATTTCTACATTTTTTCAATTGTCTTTACCTTTAACTACATAAGCCCAAGACTTTCTCCTTTTCCTACAATGTTTTCAAAAGCCTTCTCCTTCAGGCTCGTCGAAATTGGGGATCGTGTGTTAACCTTTTACCAGATGACAAAATTTTAGCCTTGTCTAAATTGAGACCATTTGCAGACGACAATTTCAATGTGGCTCAGTAAGTTCAATTTTCCTTTGACAGGGTAGAAAACATTGTGGGAAAAGGGGAAAATGCTGGTTACCAGCATTTTCTCCTTTTCCACCAATGTTTTCAAAAGCCATCTTCTTCAAGTCCCTTATGGCTGGGGATTGTGCGGTAAAGGGTTAAATTGTTTACCTAAAATTTGCTGTAAACCGGTCCTCTGTTATGCATGAAGCAAAGACATTATTTTGTCATAAAATGTTATAAGGTACCAGTATATATACACCATTTATGAACCCTTAACTCCTTACCAAACGACAAAATTTACTTTATTGTGCGCTAGGACAATATGAGCCTTTCAGAAGTGGATTAATTGATTGATTGATTGATTGATTGATTATATGGTGTTTAATGCAGTTTTCAACATTATTTCAGTTCTATCGTAGCAGCCAGTGCAACTATCCATGCTTTTCTGAGGTTTCTTTTACCAGTACTCCTCACAATATTCTTTCCAAGCTACTGGCTGCTTTCTCACATTATCATAGTTAAAACAATGGTCAGCGGTGAGAGAGGAATGAATCCTGTCACAATGACTGTGATCAATCCTTGGAAGGAAATTTGCCGAGCTGGGGAAAGAACCAGCGACCCCCAGGTATCGAGTCCTGCACGCTACTGACAGAGCTACAAGGGCTCAGCTTTCAGAAATGTATCAGTACTACAAATCATCAACATCTATTAAAACAAGGATTCTCCTTTATCTAGATACCTGTCAGTACACAAGTACCAGATCACAGAATTAATCTATATCTCCCCTCCCACATCTGTAACTCAGAAACCATTAAATCTTTACCAAACAACATATTGTTGACCTTTCCAAATTAAAAGTAAATGCAGACCACAAAGTCAAAATTGATGCAAAAGAGCTATAGTTCTGTAAAGGGTAGATAACACTGTGTGAAATGGAGAAAAAGCTGATCATTAGCTTTGTCCACTTTTCCCAATATGTTTTCAAAAGCCTTCTTCTTAAGGCTTGTTAAAACTTGGCGATAGTGTGGTAAAGGGTTAACTGGCTGAAACATGTTCTTTTCAGCAAGTAGTCAAAACTCAATCCCTTCAAATGAATGATGCAAGGTAAATACTTAAATTATGGCAGTCATTTTGAAAGTTTTGGGATCTAAATTCAAAGAAATAAAACTGGGTCAGACAGCATAGTTATTCATACTTTATGCAGTCTGATCTTGATCTACACCTGTGACAGAAGTAACATCAGTTGTAAAAGGCACTCTGAGTGTGATCTTAACCCTTATCCTGCTAAATAACTAAAATTAAATTTTCACTTCGATAGTAAAAACCTAAATATTGCTATTTCAAAGTTACGTTATGGGGAACAATACATTGTATCTCCTTACTGGACAGTGTAGATCCAACATCAGACTGCACGTTTTGTGCAGTCTGATCTTGATCTACACTGTCTGCAAAAGGACAGTGAGTCGTGCTTAGCAGCCTAAGAGTTAACCTCAGGTAACCTGTGGGACTATGTTGATGGAAAGCAGACTGCAGTCAAACAAAGGATTAGTGTTCCATCATCTGGCCCTAACAGAAAGATTAACTCCTCAGTGTTTACCACCCATAATAAAATATTTAGACATCTCTACACTGAATCAGCATCACAAGGGACAATTAATCGATTGACTCTATGGTTTTAACGCCGTTTTCAACATTATTTCAGTTATATCACAGTTGCCAGTGCATCTGTTCATGCTTTCCTGGAGTTTCTTTTACCAGTACTCCACACCATATTCGTTCCAAGCCACTGGCTTCTTTCCCACATAACCATCGTCGAAGCAATGATCAGTAGTGAGAGAGGAATGAATCCTGTCACAATGACTATCATCAATCCTCGGAAACAAATTGGCCAAGGCAGGGATCAAACCAGCAACCCCGTCTTCATGAGTCCTGTAATGCTACTGACTGAGCTACAGGGGCTCGGCACACAATGGAAAGACCCCAAACAAAATTTGATTGGTCGACTCAGTATCACAAACTTGATGTCTGATATAAACATTTTAACGGGAGTGAAGTTTCTAGCCAGCCAGAAAGTGTTGACCAGCCAGCATATAGTTTTGTGTTCTATTTGTGAAATTATGAGAGTTCAAACTTGCGCACAAAATCTTTGTGGAGCTTTCAACTTTTTCTTGATCGTCTCTGTACCCAGAGGCCACCAGTCAAAAAGTAACATCACCTTTGGGGACAGTTATCTGTTCTAACCTGAGTTTAAGCCAAATTTTCGTACTGCAATGATTATGTCAAAGAGATGCAGGAAGATACATTAATATAAAATTGCTCTGTAAGGCTATTGCCAAGGCCGGAAAACTGACCTCACATGGATGGTGAAGATTTACACACCTAATTACATACTTACAGATGTCAAGATCTATTTATTGTATACCTTGGTTTGAATGACATAACGTCTTTACCGTAACCCAACATTAACTCTTTCACTACTGGTGACGACTTACATAGCTTTTGCAGATGGTGTAAATCAAGATCAGACTGCACAGAAAGTGCAGTCTGATATTGAATCTACACCATCTGCTACCCGACGCTAGTTTGTGACCAAATTTAGCTTCTATAGCAGTGGAAATCTTCCTTAAGACGGGGGGGGGGAAGAGTCTAATTTCTTGACGTGATGTTAAAAGAGTATGGGTAAACCCCTGATCAAATGGTAAAATTTTAGGCTTGTCATTATAGAAAAAATTAACAGACATAAATTCTAATGCTTTTCAAATGATTGTATTTGTCCTTGAGCAAGTAGAAAACATTGTGGGAAAAGGGAGAAAATGCTGGTTACCAGCATTTCTCCTTTTCCCACAAAGTTTTCAAAAGGCTTCTTTCTTAGGATCGTTATAACTTGGGATTGTGTGGTAAAAGCTTAAGAAAAAGGTCAATGCACAATATCTTCCATTTCACCTGGCAGGTCCTCTCAGAGTTCAGTATTCAGTTATAAATGACCCATGCTCTGGCAAAATGGGGTTTAACTCTTCCCATGCCAGACACGACACCAGAAGCTTTTGTGGACAGTGTAGATCAAGATCAGACTGCACAAAACACTGTCAACTTGTTTATTCTGGATTATGGCCGAACTCTCTCTTGATCTTTCAGCAAAACTGTATTTGTAGAGTTTGAGAAAACGAAACTAATTTATTCAGTAGTGAAAGAGTTAATTAATGCATCTTAGTGATACCAAGAAAATCATCATGTGATTGTGGATCCATAAAATTCATTTTGTCTAACAACCAACTGAATCATGAGGTAGACTAGTCCTCTGACATGCACAAAATTGATGGAAAGCGAAAAGTTTCGGCCAAGGCCAGCCTGTGCAGGCTGTTTGCATTTGCATTAAGCTCCTTTTTGCCAGAACATGGCTGAAGTGCAATGGCAATTTATTTCAGCCACTACTGGGACTTTAAGAACAGACAAGTAGATAAATGTAATTTTAAGATTATAGCTACAGGCACTCTGACACTGATGAAAGACCAATGGTCAATTTATGGTCACCTTAATTTAAAGGTAACTTATCAGAAATGGGCAGAGCGACAGATAAACAGCCTATTTCACAGTATGAATATCGACATTCCCACATAGTTCAAATGAACCCTTTACCACACAATATCAAGTTTGAACAACCCTGAGGGAGAAAGCTTTTGAAAACATTGAGGGAAAAGGAGAAAATGCTGGTAACCAGCATTTTCTCCTTTTCCCACAATGTTTTCTAGCCTATCAAAGACAAAGTCTATCATTGAACCACATTTAAATTGTCATCTACAAATGCTTTCAATTTGGACAAGACATGTTTTTGTCATGTGGTAAAGAGTTAATCTAGCCCTTACATATAGCCTCATATTCTTACCTGGCTAGAGGCATTGCAAACTTGTTTGGAGTCAACCTAAGGCGTACTATTTGAGACATTTATGAAGGAAAGCGATTTCTTTCAAAGACAGAATTCGTCTTTTGAGCTACTTTAACTCCATATGACAAAATTTAAGACCAGTCAAAGCTGAAAGCATTTGCAGACAACAAAATACATGTGGCCCAATAATTGAAATTTGTTTTGGGGAGAGTAGAAAACATTGTGGGAACAGGAGAAAAAGCTGGTTACCAGCATCTCCTCCTTTTGCCAATGTTTTCAAAAGGCCTCTTTCTCTGGGTCTTTAAAAGTCGGGATTGTGTGGAGTATAGGGTTAAATTGTTTATTTCAAATAAACTCCAATAACATCTCCAAAGGAAATGACTCATTGACTGTAAGCAAGTAGTGCATCTGTTTACTCCAAATGTTTTCCCTTGCTGAAATTATTAACCTCTTAAATAAATTAAATGAGTGCCCGTATTGTAAAATATGTATGTAAAATATGGACATTTAGCATGCACCATGGGTTTAGGTACATGAAGACCAGTCAAAACATTGTAGCAAAATGAGAAATAACTCAATATGAGAAATTTCCTTTTTTTCATAGTGATTTCCTTGGGGGGGGTTAAAACCTAAATGCATTCAAACAGAGAGCCATTGTTTAAAACAATGAATGCCATTCATACATGTGGAATGTGAGATGCACAATGGCCAAGTATTCAGCTATGTTAAGTGAAAACTATGAATTACTTAGTTTCCTGTGAACTGTATGAAACTACGGTCAACACCTACAACCCTTATCCTGTTGAGTAAGTTAAATAAAATTTTCAAGCCGATAGGAAAACCCCGAATAATGTTATTTTTGGAGAAAAACATCTCCTTAACGGACAGTGTAGATCCAAGATCAGACTGCACGTTCTGTGCAGTCTGATCTTGATCTACACTGTCTGCAAATGTCAGTGAGTTGCACTTAAGTCGCTTTAGGGTTAACCCTTCACAGAGCAATCCTGTGTTTTGACAACCTTGAAGCAGGCCATGCAAACATTGTGAGAAAAGGAGAATAGCAACTCCACATGTGGGTGCCAATGCTTGGCTGCAACTGCTTGATTTTCAATGTTTTCTACCCTTTCAAAGACAAAATTCATGTTTCAAGTAACACTGAAATTGTCAACTGCAAATGCCTTCAGTTTAGACAAGGTTAAAATTGTGTAATCTGGTGAAGAGTCAAAGTGCCAAGTCAGCAAAATGTACTTTGACAAGACATGATTGGATGGTGTTTTACTCAACTTTCAACATTATTTCAGTCCTATCATGGCAACAGCTCACATATTCATGTATTTCTGTGTTTCACCAGAGCTAGGCTAGGAGGGCTCTGAAGTGTCTTGCCCAAAGACACTCCCATGAAAAACCAAGTGCTTCCAGGAAGGTTTAGACCCGAGATTCAAGGTCAAGAGTCCTACACTTTAAAACTGAGCCATACAGGACCTGTCTGACAAGACAAGAAAACAGGAGGCTGTAATATGAAAAACATCATAGTTCATTAATTGATTTATGGTGTACAAAACCGTTTTCCAGATTATTTCCGTTATACTGCGGCGGCCAGTGCACCTATCAATGCTTTCTAGGAGTCTCTTTTACCAGTACTTCACACAATATTCTTTCCAAGCCACT
The DNA here is from genome assembly GCA_946811185.2 of Hippopus hippopus. Classification (NCBI taxonomy): domain Eukaryota; kingdom Metazoa; phylum Mollusca; class Bivalvia; order Cardiida; family Cardiidae; genus Hippopus; species Hippopus hippopus. Next base: position 63,718,740 of record OX328102.1, on the reverse strand, counting down.
GGCTGCTTTCCCAAATAACCATCTTCAAAACAATGTCATTTGTGAAAGGCACTTTAAGGTTCAGAATGTTTATTTCATTTATTTATCTAGCAATCTACATGGGTTACCTCTTTACAAGATGACAACATTTTAGGTGTTTATATACTGAAAGAATTTGCAGACGAAAAATTAAATGTGACTAAAATGATGGCATTTCTCTGTGAAAGGGTAGCAAACGTTGTGGGAAAATGAGAAAATGCTGGTTACCAGCACTTTCTCCTTTTCCCACAAGGTTTTCAAAGTCTCCTCAGTGTCAGGTTTGTTAAAACTCAGGATCGTGTTGTAATGGGCTAAATCCCTACAATTAGGGAAAGTTTTAACACTTTACCGCACAATGCCAACTTTAAACGACCCTGGGAAAGAAGCCTTTGGAAAATATTGTTGGAAAAGGAGAAAAAAACTGTTAACTAGCATTTTCTCCTTTTCCCACAATGTTTTCTACCCTATCAAAAAAAAGTTGCAACATTTTTACCATATTGAAATTGTAGTCTGCCAATGCTTTCAATTTGGACAAACTTAAAAATTTTGTCAGTTGGGAAAGTTTTAAATACCTCAGTGTTGAGACCTCATGCGGGTGAATGGATTATGTTTTGAAGTGTGTGACGCCATAAAATTCACCATATATGCTTAAAAAGGTATTTAATAACCCTTTACATCACAAACCTTGCATGTCAGTCTGTCAGACTGGTAGCCCTCTATCTAAGGACGTCTACTGTTGCATTAACTCTACCAAACAACAGAATTCTAGACTGGTCAAGTTTGAAGGCAATTGCAGTCAACAAATTAAGGTGGCTCAAATAATGGAAAGTGTCTTTGGACGAGAAGAAAGCTTGCAAGAGAAGAAAAAAATGCTGCCAACCAGCATTTTCTCTTTCTCCCACAATGCTTTTAACAGTCGTTTTTCCTCTGAGTTGTTCAAACACAGTATCATTTGGCAACGGATTAGCTGAGCCCTGGTAGCTCAGTCGGTAGCAGGACTTGAGAACAGGGGGTTGTGGGTCTGATCCTTGGCTCAGCCAATTTCTTTCAGAGGACTGATGATAGTCATTGCAGCAGGATTCTTTCCTCTCCCAATGCTGACCATTTTTCGATGATGGTTTTGTGGGAAAGCAGCCAATGGCTAGGAAAGAAAATTGTAAAGAGTACTGGCAAAACAAACTCCATGAAAGCATGGATAGGTGCACTGGCCACCACAATATAACTGAAATAATGTTGAAAACAGCATTAAACACCAATCAATCAATCAATAAATGGCAAAGGATTAATCCTTGACAGCAGTTTTCAACTCCTTTTTTCCTTTTTCAGCCAGTATACAGATCATGATCAGACTGCACAAAACATGCAGTCTGGTCTTTGATTTACTCTGTCTGCTTTGCTGTGACATTCTGGACAATGGCAGCCTTGAAATTACAATATGTTGTTTTCTATTGCAAGACTGAGAAACAATGTTCGATTTATTTGGCGCTTTAACCAATTACCACACAATCGCCACTTTCAACGACCTTGAGAAAGAAGACTTTTGAAAACATTGTGGGAAAGGGAGAAAATGCTGGTAATCAGCATTTTCTCCTTTTCCCGCAATTTTTTCTACCCTCCCAAAACCAAAATTTAATTATTGAGTCAAATTTGTTTTCTGCAAATGCTTGCAATTTGAACATGTCTACAATTTTGTCCTTTTTTCCGATTTCATGGTTAAAATGGAGTAGTACAAAAATGTCATGATACAGTCAAATATACCCAGTGACTGGGAAAGACTTGCGCCATGCGCCAGTCACATTAAAATCCAAAATGTCACATCGTTTTTGCCAGTGAGTGCGCCCTTGTCCCTTGTACGAAATTTAGTCAGACGAATCTCCTTTGATCGGCGCCGATTAGACGCTCTATAAACTGAGTAGCTATGTGCGTGTGACGTCATGTTTTCAATCATAAAACGCTTATTGAACATTGAACCTATTTTGTCGTCTTGATGAAACTGAACTGATTTTGCCGTAAAATTCAAATTCAACAACTACCTAAGCATTAGAATATACCACCGAAAATTTAAAATTGCATGAAGGTCAGGGCTCCATCAGTAATTTCTTTCCCACAATGATCGTTTATTAACAGACTCATACAGACGATCCTAGCGAGAATCAGAGCAACTCTCAGATCATATCTCTCTCTGAGCCTATCCCAAGCATATCCATGGACGTGCAGCAAACGTTTATCAGTGTATATCATGCTGATTGAGAAGGCCACTTTTTTTTTCGTCATGAATTAGATAGGTAACATTCTCAATCAGCTTATGGTCTAATAGTATTTATGTTCCCTGCTACCCCAATTCATTTCAATCATCATGCTATAATACTGCTAAAAGAAATAAAAAGATATGAAAGTAGATCGCTGAAAAAAAAACCCGCGAAAACCCATGACACAACAACGGTCAATTTGACACTGTCCGATCAGAGTTGTCTCAAATTGTTTCTTCATCATTTATAATGAATTTAAACAGTGAATTTACATAATTATATGTAAAGAATGATAATGAGAAAAAAATTTCTTGTTTTTTTTTTCTTTAATGAAATGAACATAACAATGAAAGGGGGTGAAGGTCAGACCTTTGTCTTATGGAACAATGAAAGGGGGGTGAAGGTTAGGCCTTTGTCTTTTGGTGTCATCCTTATATTTCCATAATAACCAAGTAATTTTAACCCTTGATCATTTCTCTTTGACGCTTGAAAATTTCATTTTGACTCTTGAAAATTTCAGCCCAAGATTCAATGACTCTTGGGATTCAGGACCTAATGAGAACCCAGATGACTATGTTTGATTCCAGGCATTAAATATAGAACCAGCATAAGCATTTAGCTACATTTTGACTTGCATTGGGATAGTACTATTTTAAAAGAATAAATGAAAGCAATTAAAAGATTTTGTGTTTTTTTCTTAAATTGTGACATTGGTTTTCAAAATGTCACATTGATTTTCCTGGAGGAAGGGACATTGTCCCATTGAAAATAATTCTTTCCCAATCACTGTATACCTGTGGTTTAAAGGCAATATGGAAAACTTCTCATTTACATTTAGATGAATTAACCAAACATTCTCAGTCACACATACCTTAATGTAGGCCATCCCTAATCTTTTCAAGATTGTTTTTTCATAGAAGTATTTGGTACATACTGAAGAGAAAATAGATTGAGATTGATCAGCATGTTTAGTAATCTGATCTTGATCTGCAAGATCTGAATATGTGGTAAGAGTTACCCCAGCATGATTTAAAGTTAACAAATTTATAATTATTTGACATTTATTTATGAATCTTACGTCAGAATAAAAGGGGACGGTTGACAAAAACAGGAAATGCTGACCCATTTGTGACCCCTAAAAATACTACTGTATCAGTTCTATCAATCAGTAATTCTGTTACCTTCATATAATTACAATCTGGTTTGTTTTCCATAATGTTTATCATGTATGGGAAGAAAATACTACTATTATCATTTTTTGTTATCCCTGCTTAACCCTTTACCAGACAATACCAAGTTTAAACAACCCTGAAGAAGAATGCCTTTGAAAACATTGTTTTCTCTACTTTCGAAGAAAAATCCCAACTTTTAGGCAACAAGAAGAGTGCTGTCTGCAAGTGCTTTTAATTTGGACAAATCTAAAATTTTGCTGTGTGGTAAAGGGTTATTGCAAAAAGCGTGGTCAGAAAAACCTGACAAATAAGTTCAGTCTAGAAATAAGATCCAAATACTTGTTTCAAGGCTGCTTTTTTTCCAGAATGTCCCAGCAAAGCGGATAAAATAGCTCAAAACGTGGAGTCTGATCTTGATCTACATTGACTGCAAGGACAACTCAGAAGTTATGAAATACCAGGTTTAACAGGTTTATCTTTATTCCCAAATCCCAAAATCATAGCACATTATCGGGTCTTGTCTGCCAAGAGCACCATACAAAACATCAGGCTCATCTCTGTGTAGTCTAATCTTTATCTGCACCATGCCTGCACCAGCTTTGGAAATGGACATGTTAAAAAGTTTGTCTTATGGTAAAGAGGTGGCTGGGGTTTTTTTTTTTGAGGAGTCTACTTCATCTAGGTAATATATTTTTTCTACATTTTCACCCTTTTCCTGCCAAACAATTTAATTAAAACTTTCAAGTTGACAGTAAAACCCAAAAATTTTGGAGAAGAATATCTCCTTATCCATCAGCATAGTGTCAAAATCAGACTGCATAATCATTGTGTGCAGTCAGATATTGATCTACACTGTCCCCAAAAGGTCAGTGAGTCGTGCTTGGCAATGCGCTAAGCCTAAAGCTATTCTACATCCCAGACTGGAGCAACCCATCCTCTCCATTTCAGATCTTTCTAATGAAATCAAACATACAGGTAAATGATGAATGATTTCTCTTCCCGTCAGATAGAGATGTACTTTTAAGTAGGACAGCATACCTGTAGCTTCACATATAATCAATATGTGAGCTGTCAACTCTTAGACCTTATAATATTATAGTCAATAGGCTAACCCTGACATGTAACGCTTGGTTTCAAGGATGTTTTGACCAAAATATATGTATAAATATTAGTCAGAGTTGGTCGATGATCAGGCTACTAATTCTGTGCAGCCTGATCTTAATCTATCTAGTCCAAATAAGAACTTTATGATGCTCTTAAAGAGGCAAGATTTCTGTGGGAGTTGCTGATAAAAAAGGGCATGATAACAAACCCAATGCTCGCCCACCCACTCTCGCCCATAAATTACTGGCCAAAACAACTGCTAAAAATATGTATATTTAAACTGAAACACAAATGGCTGTTTGGTGACAAAATCTTAGACCAGTATAAACTGAAAGCACCTTCAGTTGACAAAACAAATGTGACTGAAAAAGTTAAATTTATTTTGAGAAGAGTAGAAAACATTGTGGTGAAAAAGGAGAAAATGCTGGTAACCAGAATTTTCTCCTTTTCTGCACAATGTTTTCAAAAGCTTTCCTTCTCAGGGTTGTTAAAAGTCGTGATTGTGTGCTAAAGGGATAGTTGACAATGGCATTTAAATAACCTAATTAGCGCATTATTTGGAGTAAATTATGCAGACAGATTACTGTTTCAGGCTATTTATAACTGTAGTCAAGTGCTATACAAGGTAACTGTATTGCACATTATAGCCTATGAACACACAGTCATTGAGAAAAACATGTTTCTAGCAGTTTTGTGGGTGTGGCAGGCTGGGTTCATGTATTTTTAAAACCGCTCAGATGCTTGGGACAGCAGGGGGTGCTTTTCAAACAGTGTAGCTTAAGATCTGACAGCTAACAAGGTGCTTTCTACAGTATGTGAGCTTTTGTGAGACATTCTGGCTTTCTAAAATGGCCTTGACCCTACAACCCTTTACCAAACAGCAAAAATTTTAGAGTGGTCCAAATTGAAAATATTTGCAGAAGTAGTATTAGATTTTACTAAAATGATGGTTATTGCCCTTGAAAGTGTACAAGAAAACCCTGTGGGAAAAGAAGAAAGGTTACAACATGAACCAGTCTAACATTTTTTTATCGTCTTGTAAAGAGTTGATAAATATGTAACTTTGTATATGTTTGATGTTGATAAAAGCGATAACATTTGGTCAAAACATGCTGGATACTGCCTACATGATTACTGTACTTCATAGCCACTTTCCAAATAGTTTTGATTATCAACATCTGAAAAATGTGGCACACCTAATGAAATTATAGTGACTCATTCATGCCTTTGAAGCCAGTATCAAGAACTTTTGCCAGGAACACTTTGGGAGCTCAAACTTGCAACCAGTACCACACCATATGCAGGAGTCAAAAATAGAGAGAGTGGTGTGGAAGAGACAACTAGACCTATAAGCCAACATTACTTTTTCAAATGTTTTAATTCTTTACCAAACGACAAATTTTAAGACTGGTCCAAATTGAAAGACAACAAATTCAAGATGGCTCAAATGCTGGAATTTGTCCTTCATAGAGTAGAAAACATTGTGGGAAAAGGAGAAAATGCTGGCCATGAGCATTTTCTCCTTTTTCCACAATGTTTTCAAAAGGCTTTTTTCCAAGGGTCATTAAAACTTGGGATTGTGTGATAAAGGGATAACAGTTCTTATCATATGACAGCAAAAAAGAAAGGAACAACAAAATAAGATGCAGGTACAGTTAAGATAACAATATTGATTGATTGATTGATTGATTGATTTAATGGTGTTTTATGCTGCTTTCAACATCATTTCTGTCATATAATGGCAACAGCTCACATCTTCATGTATTTCCTGGGTTTCACCAGTACTAGGGCAGGCTAGGGCTCTGAAGTATCTTGCCCAAGGACACTTCCATGAAAAACCCAGAGAATCCAGAGAGGCTCAAACCATGGACTCCAGGTCATAAGTCATACACTTTACCAAGCCATGCAGGACCCCTAGAAAACAATGTGACAATAGGAGAAAATGCTCACCGCAAGCAATTTTCTCCATTCTTCAAAATTTTTTCTGAAGTCTTCCATTGCCATTGCGGCAAATATTTTGATGAAAAAAAAACACATTCACAGTTGGCCTATAACTCGAGACAGCCACACATATGTAGACCCTATACTATACAGTAAATAGGTTACACACTGCAATATTGTAAAGGTCAATATAAAAGGCTATGTACAATCTGTGTAAAACTGTGACAGGGACATAATATAATGGATGAGGCTGGTCATTCATTTCTCTCAACAGGTAGACTTTTGATGCAATTAGGTGGATGACTCACAAGAAATAACAGTGTGGCAAATGGTGGCAGCGTATCAACTCAACTAAACAACAGAATTTTAGACTGGTCCAAATTCAAAACATTTGCAGACGACAAAATAAATGTAGCTCAAGTAGTGATTTCTGTCTCCAATAGGAGAGAAAACATTGTGGGAAATGAAGAAAGTGCTGGATACCTAAAGAAGAAATCCTTTTAAAAACATTTGTTGGAAAAAGAGAAAATGCTGGTTACATTTTCTCCTTTTCCAACAATGTTTTCTACCCTTTCACAGACAAATTCCATCATTAGAGCTTCACTGAAATTGTCATCTGCAAATGCTTTCATTTTGGACAACTCTAAAATTTTGTTGTGTGGTTAGAGTTGACAAAACATAATAGTGAACTTGAAACAACCCATCATTTACACACATATCCACAGGAAAAACGACATTCACAAGTTGTGTTTTCCAACACAGGTGTGCCTTTATACACATTTCCAATGTAGACATTTTCGGTCTTGTAGCAGACGACTATTGAAAATATGATGGTTAAAGGACAAACAGCCTGTAACTGGCAATTCGTCCTTGAACCACAATGTTTCCACATGTATTTACGTAATTAATCCCTAACTTCTCATGTTTGTGTTTCTAAAAAGGTTGTTTAAAATGTCGTCTGCTGCATAATTGAAGCGAGTTCAACACGTGACTTACTACATTCAGATAGACAGAAAAGGTGAAAAACAAGTAAACAAATAAAGTCTTATCTTACCGATATTGACAATCCTAATTCCCTCATCTTTTTCCAAAAACTCCAAAGCTTTCGTGACATTTTCCAACTTTTGGGTCCTGAAGTTTGGCCGCTTGTTCACATGCCTGAACTTTTTTCCAGACAAGACTTCCACAAGCCCAACAAGCCTCAAGCCATCCGACAGGTCGAATTCCAAGTCGGTGATTGTTTTGTTTATGCTCTTGAGATGTTCGTTCGCCCATCTTGTGAATGTATTTTTCTGAATTTTCTTCCATGCAGCATCTTCTGCTAAATCTCTTTCGGTGAGAGGCATCTCTTCGTCCTCTTCCTCGAGAAGCTCGTCGTCGTATGCACTCATGTTTACGGTAGAGGGGGCGTGTCACCTGCGATAAAGTAGCCAATTAAAACGCGTCGCTCTCAATTAGCGAGCAGCCGATGTACCACTGTCAACCTGTTTTCAATTGAAGATTTGTCTGTCCCTCTTGTCACTATTTATTTTTCTGTTTTAAATCTGAAAAGTAAATATAAAATTCTTATTTTTAAACAGAAATTATCAAAAGTATATGTATTATTCGCTTAGGTACAACGTATCGACGAGAGAGTAACATGGCGGAAAAACTCTCCGTTATTTATACTTATAATTAGTCCACTTAACTCTTTACCAAACGACAAAATTTAAGACTTGTCCAAATTCAAACAATTTGCAGACGAAAATTCAAACGTGGCCCAAGTTATGATATTTGTCTTTCAACGGTTAGGAAACGTTGTCGGCAAAGAAGAAAATGGAGGTAATCAACAGAAAATTGTCTTCTTTTCCTACGTTGTTTTCAAATGTTTTCATCTTCAGGGTCGGTAAAACACGGATTTGTTTGGTATAGGGTTAAAATGAACTTAACCCTTATCCTGCCAAAAGAAAAGAAACTTTCAAGCTGGCAGTAAAAACCCAAATATTGCTGTTTGAAAGTTACTAGTATTTTTGGAGGAAATACATCTCCTTATCGGATAGTGTAGATTCAAGATCAGACTGCACGTTCTGTGCAGTCTGATCTTAATCTACGCTGTCCGCAGAAGGTCAGTGAGTCGCGCTTAGCAGCCAAAGGGTTTATGGCTATCGAACTCTCCCTTTTTTCTCTCCTACTCATAGCTCGCATTCCGATCATGATTGGAATGAGACTTGGACCAAGCCATGAAAACCACTTGCGCAATCAAGTCTGTCAAATTAGATAATGGAGTATATCATCATTAAAGATACATCTTTACCCATTTTCATCCAGTTTTTTAACCAGTTTCACATTTTATGAAACTATGATCATTCTTGTCTCTGTATTCCAAATTTTGCCCCTGTTGGTTGCAAGATTGCACAGATTACGACAGATAGAAAATGCATTTCATTCTCTGGAGGCTATCCAAGACATCACTGTGGTTGTTTCCGGTTTAAACCAGAGACAAATCCCTCGAGTTTCTTTATCTCATTAACCTTATATATTGATTATTTACCTATGTTTACACAGCGGATTAGATTCTAAACAATCTAATCAAGCTTTAACAGCATTTTTCTCTCTGGCTGTAAAGATGTATCTTTAAACATTAGATATCTAGAGCGATTCGGCAACTTTTTACCAAGTTTTAAAAACCATTTTTCAAGAACTAACACTTGACCCGACCGCACAGTAGCAGATTGTCATCTTCACAATAAATTTCATACTAGTACTTTGAAATGGTATGATTTGATTCCAAGCACATTTGGATAACCACATTCCTTTTTTTTTTTTTGTCGCCACTGGGCCTAATAGCAGATTGTCATCCTCACAATACATTCCATACTTTTAAATGGTATGGTTTGAATTCAAATGCATTTAACAACCCCCATGGGGTCTTTTTACCGCCACTGGGCCTTTAAACTAGTTTTATAGCATGTGCAGCAAAAAGTCAAACTTGTTCTTCATCACGACAAAACGTTCTTTAGAAAATGCATGAAGTAAAACAAGTACTGATGTTTTAGCAGGGAGTGTACGAATAAATAATAAATGTGCCATGCTCTGTGAAAAGGGGCTTAATGCATCTGCACGAAGTATCGACCAGCTTTCTGCATGTCAAAGGACCAGTGTATCTTATGATTCAGTGGGTTGTTATACAAAAAAAAGTTAATGGAATCTTAATCATGTGATGACTTGCTTTGTATCATGCATCACGCATGAAAATGCATTTAAACCCCCTTTTGCCAAAGCATGGCTAATAAATGGGTTCAGTAGATAAAATTTGACCACAAACTCTACGTTACATGTATCTTAAGCTTTCACCAAACAATCCCGTTTTTAACGACCCTTAGCAATATAAAAGCTTTAGAAAACATTGTGGGAAAAGGAGAAAATGCTGGTAACCAGCATTTTCTCCTTTTCCCACAAAGTTTTCTATCCAGACGAAGACAAATTCCATCATTTGAGCCACATTTAATTTGTCGTCTGCAGATGCTTTCAGTTTTGACGAGTCTAAAATTGTCTTCTGGTAACTTTTTCAGCCTGATATTAAGTCTACACTGTTTGGTACATTATTTTAGGGCATATTTTGGCCAAACTCGAAATTGCAGAAGTTGAACTTTCCAAAACGACAAAAAATGTCAATTTCACTTACTAAGCATGTTTAACATGAAATCCGATCGATTTGTTTATTTACCCCACAGAGTGCCGACGAACATTTTCAGTCCTGATTTTAAACTCAAATAAAATGCCTTTTCAGTGTTGTTTTTTTCTAGAAAGTCTTAGCCAGGCGGACTGTGTAGATAAAAGATCAAACTGCAAGCTGTGTGTAGTCTGATCTCGATCAAAACAGGCTGCAGGGGCAGCTAAAGTTGTAGAAATCGCTAAAAGGATTTCGTTAAACTTTGTGAGTACACTGCGTGTTACGCTCATGAAATCTGACTGCGTGCCGTTTAAAAATACAGATCAAATTACACAATAACCCATTTGTTTGTTTGTATGGTGTAAAACGCCGTTTCCCACATTATTTCAGTTTTATGGCGTCGCTGTGTGCACCTGTCTATGCTTTCGTGGAGTTTCTTTTACCAATACTTCGCACAATATTCTTTTCATAAACTCCAGGAAAGTATGGATATAGGTGCACTGGCCGCCGCGATATAACTGAAGTAATGTTGAAAACGGCGTTTAACACCAATCTATCTATCTATCTATCTACCTAATATAAGCCATTAATAACAAGTTTTATGATAGATCTAGCGTTTATTGTTGAACTTCTTTATGAATAAAAAAAATGCGGTTAATAATGATTGATTGTTTGATGTTTAACGCCATTTTCAACAATATTTCAGTTATATTGCGGCGACAAGTGGACCTATCCATGCTTTCTTGGAGTTTCTGTTACCAGTACTCCGTATTTCCAAGCCACTGGCTGCTTTCCCACATTACCATCATTGAAACAATGGTCTGTCGCGAGGGAGGAATGAATAGCGGTCAATAAACTATCTTCCCTTATTAGTACATTTAAACACAAACATCCCAACTTTAACTCTTTACCATACCACAAAATTCTGGACTAGTCCAATTTTGAAAGCGTTTGCAGACGGCAAATTGATAGTGGCGCAAGGTTGAAAGTTTTCTTGAGAGGGTATAAACATGGTGGTAAAAGGAGGAAATGCTGGTATCAAAAGCTTTCTTTCACAGGATCGTTAAAACTTGGGATTGTGTGGTGTAGGGTTAAACGAAAAAATCCCAATATTTAACATATATCTTCCCTCATAAGTTCAGAAAAACACAAACATCTCAACATTTAACACCAAAACACATTCCTGTCCTAACTGTGACGCAACACTGTAATTAGACAACGTACGAATAAAATACTTAACCATTTACCATATAATCCCGTGTTTCAGTGACACTGATGAAGAAAGCTTTTGATAACATGGGAAAAGGAGAAAATGCTGGTAACCAGCATTTTCTCCTTTTCCCATAATGTTTTCTACCCTTTCAACGACACACCTTATAGTTTGAGCCACATCTAATTTGACGTCTGCAAAAAATGCTGTCAATTTGGACCAGTGTAAAATTTTGTTGTTTGGACAAAACACTAAAAATGTCAATGATCACTTGAGTTGCATAAGCGGACAGCGAAAATAACAATCAGACTTCAAAGATCTTGCAGTCTAATCTTGGATGCACACAGACTTATATTTCGTGGACAGAGATATTTTTACCTCAAATGCATTAGAATTGCAGTTGATTAATTGAATGATTCTCTTATGCTTATTGGAACGTTATTTCAGTCTTATCATGGCAGCAATTCCCAAATTCATGGATGTCCTTGGTTTCACTAGTACTAGGCTAGGGTTCTGATGTGTCTTGCCCAAAGACACTCCCATGAAAAAAAATAAGTGCTTCAAATGAGGCTCAAACCCCGGCCTCAAGGTTATGAGTCCTACACTTTACCCCTGAGCCACGCAGGACCCCTAGAATTGCAATTACTGTATTCAGTTTCTATTAAAGAACCGAAATGTCGATGAACTTAGGGTTTGGGAGTCTGTAATTCATTAGGACTACTTAAGCATCTGAACTGCACTTAACTTAGTCTAGATTTTGCAGTTGATCTATATTTCAATGAAGCCAGAATATTTTTCCGTGATAAGAATAGTCCCCGTTCTTGGCTTCACTGTCATTTGGGGTTGCATGTTTGAGAATATACAATCGAACATAATTGGCTAAACAAGAGTGAAAAAAGTAACTCAAGCTCTAAGACATCTATAAACAATATTTCGGCCGATACTTGCTAACATGGCACCATCTTAATTTATATGATACGTGAATAATAAAAGGCAACAACTGCATCCGTTTCCGGTGTGCTTCTGCAACCCGATATGAATTCAAATTTCTTTAACACTTTAAAATACGCATTGAGGGTTTCCTACATGAAATATGTAGTAAAACCGCCAGGGTCGTAGCTGCCTGTTCGTAAAAGTAGAGTTGAGCACAGTTTGCAAGAAAATGAGAAATCTGCCAAACAAAAAAAAAAATACGTCACCAGGGGACCACCAAACAGCTTCTACAATACAAACATTTTCTGGGGAGAAACCGTTACCCCCATCCTCCCGTGAACCTCCCTCCTCTCCTTCTTCGGCACTTCGAGCCTCGAGTAATACCTTCGGTATCACTTTCGCGTGCACTTTATTAAGGTTAGCTACGCCCCTGACCGCCATATTACCCATTTGAAATGATATTCATACCATAAAAAGAGAACTTCGCAAGGAATTTAAAAAGGAGAAAACATTACTTTTAAATGCAACAAGCTGTAATATTAAGTATTTGACATATAATAACTTAAACGTTCGGCAAAGTACATAATGTACTCGCTCCTGCTATCCTCGTAATTACAAATTACCCTTGAGTTGTTCTATTCTGTCTCATCCAAACCAATGGCAAGTCTTACAATTTAGAATGAATTGAATGAGATTTAACGATAACATACAGATGGTGAATACAGGCCTGGACCCGTGTTCTGAGGATAAGTTTTCAGTAAGCCGTTATTCATCTGTCGAATTGAGTGATACCGGAAGTTCGCAATCAGCCACTTGAAATAGTAGTGAACGCCATCTTTAACAACTGTTTCCGGTCGCACCATGTATAGCGTTATTACTTGTAACCTCACAAGAGTTTCACACTCTCAAAATAAATAGTGTGGTCTCGTTTAGTATTAGTATTTGTAACATACCCATACATAAATGCAATGTTTTGCTTCATTTATGAAAAGTTCACTTCTATTTTTGATTGAAAAAGCGTTCTTACCTAGCCATGAACTCTTCCCAAACGAAAAAAACTTTATACTGGTCCATATTGAATGATTGGTTGATTGAATGGTGTTTCACGCCGCTTTCAACATTATTTCAGTCATATCACGGCGACAGCTCAAACTGTCATGCATTTCCCGGGTTTTACCAGTACTAGGCTGGGGCTCTGAAGTGTTTTGCCCAAGGACAGTCCCATGAAAACTCCAGTGGATCCACTGCGGCTCGAGCCCGGGGCCTCCAGGTTAGGTGACCAACACTTTACCAATGGGCCACGCAGGACCCGGTTCATATTGAAAGCATTTGCAGACGGCATATTAAGTGTTACTCAAAACATGAAATTTGTCTTTCATAGGATAGAAAACATTGTGGGAAAAGGAGAAAATGCTGGTTACCAGCATTTTCTCCCTTTTTCCCCACATTGTTTTCCAAAGTCTTCTTTTTTATGGACGTTAAAACTCGAGATTGTGTTAGGATAGGGTTATGGTACCACTTTGAAGTTCTTTGAACTGCATATTCGTTACTTCCGCCGATCGTAAGAGTTGAAAACATAACACTTCTTGCCCAGGGATGAAAGTCATTGATACAGAATAACTTGTTGTTATCTAAAACCGTTGCTAATAAACAGCAGTATCTTTGACGCCAAGCTATTGCAGCAAAGTTCGCTGAAAATGTTCGGAAATACCAAAAATATTGCGATTACGATCGCGGGTAACGTTTGTACGAGGCTATTCAGTTAATCTTCTTTGCGAATACAAGTGCAGCGGATTGATTGATTGATTGTATCGTGTTTAACGCTTTTTTCAACATTATTTCAGTTATATCGCAGTGGCCAGTGCACTTATCCATGCTTTCCTGGAGTTTCTTTTACCAGTACTTAGCACAATGTTCTTCCCAAGCAACTGGTTGCTTTCCCACATAACCACCATCGAAGCAATGATCAGCGGTGAAAGAGGATTGAATCCTATCGCAATGACCATCATGAATCCTCGGAATGAAATTGGCCGAGCTGAGGATTCGAATCAGCAATCCTCTGTTCTCAAGTCCCGTTCGCTACCGACTGCGCTACCGAGGCTCGGCTCTATCAAACGATAAAAATTTAGACTGGTCCAAATGGAAGGCATTCGCAGACGACAATTTAAATGTAACTAAAATTATTGTATCTGTCTCTTTAATCCTTGGCACTAAACCTCCGAGTTGTAACGAACTTGACAAAGAAAGATTTTGTATACATTGTGGGAAAAGTAGAAAATGCTGGTAACCAGCATTCCTACCTTCTCAACAACGCTTTCTTTTCAATTAACTGCAAGTTTCATAATTTGATCCAGCCTTAATTTGTTGTCTGCATATGCTTTGAATTTGGACAAGTCTGAAATGCTTTCGTGAGGTAAAGAGTTAAGGGTTGAAAACATTGTAGGAAAAGGAGAAAATGCTGGCTACTAGCATTTTTTTCTTTTACCACAATGCTTTCAAATGCTTTTTTCCCTCCAGGATCTTTAAAACCCAGGACTATGTGGTAAGGGTTTAATGTCTACCTAACTGTCCTATCATTGATCTTTATCAATAAATATTGATATTTTTATTTCAGTTTAACGGTGACAGCGTGCTCACATCAAAGGGAGACAACACAGTTATATTTAGTGGCAATGACCGTAAAACCGCGTAGACCGTGTAAGGTGCAAAATTAAGTACATGTACGAGGTCTATTCGACATTATTTGTATTTTTCTGATTGAATGGTGCTTTACGCCATTTTCAACATTATTTCAGTCATATCACGGCGACGCCTCACATGATTGTTCATGTTTCTCCTGGGTTTCACCAGTACTTGGCTCGTGCTCGGTCCAAAGTTTCTTGCCCAACAACACTCCCACGAAAAACACAATGCTACCACTGAGGTTGGACCGGAGCTTCAAGGTTACGAGTCCTACACTTTACCACTTAGCCACACAGGACCCCTTACTGTTCTGAATTCAAGAGTGCTTTGAGAAACATAGGTGATTTTAATTAAGGATAGGGCACCCTAATGGGATTCTTGTATCATCGCCTCTCATCGCCGAAAAAACGTACGGATTCGACTAAGACTCGGGTAATCCGTAATCGATCGGCCGATACACGCTGGTTCCCCGCATCAATTACGGATTACCCGAGTCTTTGCCGAATCCGTACGATTTTTGCGATGAAAGGCGATGTTACACGAATCCCATTAGGGTGCCCTTTCCTTAAAGACGGTCATGGTGCATCCAGAGCAAACGTCACAGAACATGCGGTTTCACAGTTCAACACCTTCAGCATTGAAAGTACTACAAGTTGACCATCGTTACGACGTTAACTCTTTACCAAACAACAAAATGTTTTATTTGTATAATTGAAACATTTTAAATGTGCGTCAAATGGTCTGCAACACGCGAAAAGGGGCATTCGGACGTTTGCTAAAGTGTCGTCCCAGATCAGTCGGCACATTCCGCGCAGACTAATCCGAGACGACACGTTCCTTTCTTATGTAATTTTCTGTTTTGCGCAAGTCTACAGTAGGACAAAATCTAATGTAGTCGTAAAGTCCCGTCTCGGATCAGCCTGCGCGGAATGCGCAGGCTGATCCGAGACGACACTTTACGCAAATGTCCGATTGCCCCTTTTCGCGTGTTGAAAGCCATTATTTAATAATTATTATTTGATAATGGTTCTTGTATATGATAGGGCAGAAAACATGGTGAGAAAAAGGACAAAAGAAGCAGGGTAAATTGCAGTCACTTTTTACAAGCGATTTTCCACAATGTTTTATCAGCATTAGAGGAGTTAAAAGTCGTACTTGTACAGAAATGGGTAAATGGTTCAGGTCGCGTCAGGTCAATAGTTTACAATTCCAGTTCTGGCATTTCTTTAACCTCTCAAAAACGTAAACATCATCCCGTCAGCTGTTTTTCGGAAAGTTGCTTTTCGGTAGACAGAGATCACCTGTGTGTCGTACTTTGAGAGAAAGGTCCGAATACAACATTTAACCCTCCTTTACTCATGGGTCCAGGTACAAAACTGATCTTTTCGGCTGCTAAGTGCGACCTTTTTCGGACAGTGTAGATCAAGATCAGACTGCACAGAACGTGCAGTCTGATCTTGGATCTACACTGTCCGATAAGGAGATATTTTTCCTTAATGATATTTTTGAAATAGAAAAATTTAAGGTTTATAGTATCAGATTGAAAGTTTCAAGACAGTTATTTAGCAGGTCAAGGGCTAGTGAATTCACCGTTGAAGCGCTTAATTGTTAAAAGGAAAAATCTTTAAAAAAACAGATAGACGGCGTAAATTTGTCAAATAAGCACGGGCCCTTAGAATGAAAATGCCTTCATTTTTGACCAATCACAAATTTCTATGTATTCATTTGTTATCATTTGTTATTTGTTATCAAAAAGTAGGTCAAAAGCCAGCACATTCGGCTACGACGAAAACTGGATGTCTTCAACTTGGAGAAACAGCAGAAATAATGCTATTCAAAGTTTAATTTTGGCTAGAATTGATAAGGATCCATAATTATGTGACGGCTTGCTTGATATCATGCATTCCAGAAATGCATTAAACCTGTTCTTGCCACAGCATGGGTCATTTGTATTAAAGCCCCATTGGCAGACAGTGGCTAAGACAAAAATTCCTTTTGCCAGCGAATGGCTCAATTCTGTATGTCCTACGCCCGAGTACCTTGTCTTCATTCATAACTGAAGTCACCTGATGTCTTGTATGCGGACAGTCGGTTTGAAGAGCTATACCTAGGTTGCGGTCGTTGGTAGTAATAGATTTTTTGGTCCATGTCCGAGATGCACGAGTATATCTTTTAAAAGGCTGATTGATTGATCGTTTGGTGTTTAACGCCTTTTTCAATATTATTTGAGTTATATCGCGGCGGCAGTGCACCTATCCGTCCTTTCCTGGATTTTTTTTTTACCAGGGCTACGCACAATCAATGTATTCTTCCCAAGCAACTTGCTTCTTTCCCACATAACCACCATCGAAACAGTCATCAAGAGCGAGAGAGGAATGAATACTGTCGCAATGACTATCATCAATCCTCGAAAAGAAACTGGTCGAGCTGGGAATTCGAACCAAGGACGCTTTTTCTCAAGTATGGTACTGACTGCGCTACCGGAGTTCTGCCTTTCAAAAGGTTCTGTTTGGATTCAAAAAGTGCGTATTCAGATTTTGACTTCTTTTGTTTGTTCTCTTCTTCCGGTGTCTCCGAGTGAAAAGAATTCTTAAATCTATCGACGCCGTCTCCAGGTTCTTGAAATGCTCTGACCATGATCACCAATGCACCAGCATGATGTCCGTCGTCGTGAGGTAGATCGTCAGCCTCACAACCATAAGGTCCAGAGTTCGATATTTAGGAGTGGGTGTAAACTTTGGGACTGTTCATTGGCCCACACATTTGACCCAAGTACTGGTGTAGTTTCCAGGAAGCAGAATCGAGAGAGATTAGTATAAGTTGCAAGATCTCGTTTCTCAATCGATGTAAAATAAATACGTTTAAACTAAAGCATTAGCGCATTTTCGCGCTGTTTGTAACGTTTTCTTAGCGTGTGTAACACAGTTTGAACTGTCGCAGCTTTGCGATAAAACCAGGTAGATAGAGGCAGACCAGGTGAACAAACACTTAACATAGTTTCTGTCTTGTGTTCGCCTGGAAATATCGGAGAATCAGGTACACATATAGAAATCTCGATCTTTCTAGAACCTGCAGAAACACACACGAAAATGCTACATGGCATTTTACCACGCCAGCTGAATAACTGCCAGTACTTTAGGAATCCAAGTCAGCAAATCGCCGAGGTACCTCGTTATTTCTCGTTAGTCTTCGGCAAATTCCGTAAACAGTAAAATAACGCCTACTACCAGGAAGAACCGCATGTTCGTATTTTTACGACAATGTATCGACATTTTACGACAACATACTAATTATGCAACGGCGCTTAACTCTAAAGTGTCAATGGAAAAAGCTGAGGAGAAACTGCGTGTAATAAAAGCATTTTACATTAAGTTTGTGATAATTTTGCAGAATTTGTAGACGGAATAAAAGAATGGAAAAATCGTTTTAACGCCCATTAAAAAAACCCCACTCATTTAGTCTAAGACATGTAAGACATTTAACCTGAGATGCGTATTACCAACATTTGTATGTCCAATCGGTAGCGTACAGGACTTGAGAACAAGGTGTCGCTGGTTCTATCCCCGGCTCGGCCAACTTCTTTCCGAGGATTGATGATAGTCATTGCGACAGGATTCATTCCTCTCTTCACGCTGACCATTGTTTCCACGATGGTTATGGCGTGGCGGAAAGAAGCCAGTGGCTTGGAAAGAGTATTGTGCAGTGTACAGGTAAAAGAAACTCAAGGAAAGCATGGATAGGTGCACTGGTCGCCGCGATATAACTGAAATAATGTTGAATCAGCATTTTCTCCTTTTTCTCACAATGTTTTCAAAAGCCTTCGTTCTCAAGATTGTTGGTCAAAGATATAACGTATTCTCTCTCTAGTAACACAGACGTAAGATTTTTTTCAATGATAAACTCAGGATAAGATGTAACGATAAAGTTTTCAGAAGCTTACGATCTTTGATAAAGCGCAATCGTGATTAATCGAGATACCTCGTGATTTGTCGAGTAGTATATACAAGGACTTAAAGATAAATCTATACTCCTTTTCAGTCAGTTTTTAACCCATTTCATCTTTATTTTAGGGAGCTATAATCCTTCCTGAATCTTAATTCCAAACGTTGCTCCTGCCGGTTCCAAGATTGCACAGATTACGACCGATAGAAAATAAATTTCATTTTCTGGAGGCCATCAAAGAGATTAATGCTGTTGTTTCCGGTTTTTAATCGAAGACAAACCCCTTCAATTTCTTTATCCCTTATACCATTTATATTGGTAATTTATCTATGTTTACACACTACACAGCAGACTAAATTCTGAATCATTCTAACACACAATCAAGTGTAAACAGCCCTTTCTCTCTCTTGCTGTAAGGATGTATCTTTAAATTTGGCACGGGAACAAACTCAGTTTGACTTTGTCGGCATCTCACTTCTCTTGGCAGTCCGTGAGTACCAAGTGTAAAAATGCTTTTCGAATGAAGGCCGAACACAAGATTGAAGACGTAGAAAAATAATTTTGATCTATGCTTTGTGAAAAGGGGGCTTTATGCATCTGCAAAAAGTATTAACCATGTTAGCCTGCGCAGTCGATACTTTTTGCAGATGCATCAAGCAATCTTTTCAAAGAACATGGCTAAAATGTATAAATGCCTCCGTCTGCTACAACGTTTTAACATTTGTCTGGCCACATGCCAGGGACTATATTTGAAGAAAGGGAAACTATCGACCGCATTCGAAAAGCAACCAGCATTAACTACTTTCCCCAAAAGGTTTCCAAGAGCGGTCAGCTACATGGCTATTTATCTTGCGACATCTTTAAGACCTTATCAGTTACCTCCCTTCCCTCAGCGAAAAGTTACACTTCACCTTATGTGACTTATACCCTTTACTTCTTTCCTCCTACAGATGGTTATTTTTCGACTGAACATGCAATGACTCCTTTTACAACTGTATTTTCATAGGACTTTGTATTCAAAGCCTTGACTTATGTTGTTTCAGGGTGTTTTCAGAATCTTTCGAAACAAATTTGTTTCAGCAGAATATGACATTGGTACTTTCCATAGCGAGTAGGAGATACCACATCGATGTTAAAGCAATTATAATGAGTGAAACCAAACATAATTTCACATAATTTATAGCCCTGCTAGTTATATTGCGGAAATTGAAATGTTTTCTGTGTGATCCACAGTTATGGAAAAATCGACTTCGAACATTCCAGACACATTTCCCATACCTCGGCCCAATCCTGTATGGAAACGACCACAGAAAAATATGGAAAAAAGTAGCAAGTGGATGTAGATACTAAATGTTCCTTTTAACACAATGGTTTTCATACAATATGAAACCGTGCCAAACTTGAGCTCCACTTTTCATGGCAGTAATACTTTGTATAGACGGTAAAGCGTTATGCACTTCCGGATGAATGTCGTAATAATATCAGCACTTCCGGTCGAAAAGTAGATTGATAGGGGGTGGTAAAACATTGACTAATAAAGTTCAGATACAAGTATATGCAGCAAAAGTCCATCTATAATCGACATAACAAACACACTTGGCAGCTGGCGCGCGTTTGAAAGATTGCTTTGATGTGCAAAAATCGTAAAACCACAAAGTGGAGCTACTTGTACCAATAGCGGACGCCTACATTTCCAATTTGGAGCGAATTGCCGCAAGTAAAGTAGAGTAGAGTCAGTGCTACAACATGGACTAGTTCATTGGCAAAAAGGATTCGTATTCACCAATCATTTTTTAAGAACTTTTTGTCTTATTCTCCAAGATTTTCAAAATTTGAAAGTAACACAACGTTTGAAACCAATCAGAAGTTGTGTTACTTTCTGAATCTAGAATTAGACCAAGAATGTTCTCAAGATTGGTAGGTTAATACGTACCCAGTACAAATCGTGTGCTCAAATTTAGACTGGACAGGAAAGGAAAGTTTTCCTGTTCTCTAAAAACTACCGTAATACATGGAATTTTGTATCTAAATTCCACAACTAGCTATCTGATTTAGAAAGTGACACAACTTCTGATTGGCTAACCATTTGGTTCAGCCAATCAGAGGTTGTGTTACTTTCAGATTTTGAAAATTCTTGAGAAGTTAAAAGAATAAAAAATATCCTTTAAGAATAGTTAGTGAATACGGACCCTGGGTGGCAAAAATGTGCAGTCTGATCTTGGATCTTCACTATGCGCTTTTTTGAAACATATCCTGCCGGTACTGTCTTGAAATTAAACCGAAAAAAATCAGGCCTGTTTTTTTTTTTTACCTCCTGACTGTAAAGGCCTTGATTTCATCAACTCTTTTTCAAATAACCCAATAGTTACAATCCTGATTGATTGATTGACTGATTGATTCAGTTGGAGCCATTTTAATAGCTTAGGTCATATCACGGCGGTCAGTGCACCTACGCAGGTGTTTCCTGGCTTTCTCACACTAGTGCTGACACCAATTTCTTTCCAAGTCCCTGACTTCTTTCTCACATGCATCAGAGATGAGAAGTGAAATATCGCCGTTAAGAAAGTTTGCCTCAACCGAGTATCAAACCCACAACCACCAGTTCACGAGTTCGATGGGCTAACCACTGAGCTACCCGGGCGGGCATTTACAACCCTGAGAAAGAATTAAGAAAAAAAACCTGGGTTAAAGAGAAGATGCTGGTAACAACATGTTTTCCTTTTCCCTAAATTTTTTCTATCTTACCAAATACACACGTCATCATTTAAGACACACTTGATGATAATAATGGCTTGCAACACGCGAAAAGGGGCGTTCGGACTTTTGCGTAAAGTGTCGTCTCGGATCAGCCTGCCCAGTCCGCGCAGGCTAATCCGAGACAGCACTTTACGACTACATTAGATTTTGTTCTTCATTAGACTTGCGCAAAACAGAAAATTACAAAAAAACAGAAAGTGTCGTTTCGGATTAGCCTGCGCGGAGTGCGCAGGCTGATCCGAGACGACACTTTACGCAAATGTCCGAATGCCCCTTTTCACTTGTTGCAGGCCATATGTCGTCTGCGAATGTTTGGAATATAGACCAGTCTAACTTGCTGTCTCTTTACCAGACGACAAAATTGAAAGCATTTGCAGTGGACAATTTCAATGTGGCTCTGGTGGTGCAACTTTTCTTTAATAGAATAAAAACATTGTGGGAAAAGGAAAAAGTGCTGGTTCCAATGTTTTCAAAAGGCTTCTTTCACAGGGTCGTTCAAAGTCGACATTTTCTCCTTTTCCAAGAATGTTTTCAAAAGCCTTCTCCTCTCGGGCTTGTTAAAACTCGGTATTGTGTGGCACAGAATCAAAATTTGTCAAACCTTCCGATTGTTGTATGACTAACTCCAGTCAGAAAAGATAAAATTCACACAAAAATCTCTAAGAAATTACCGAGAAAACTTTTCCTCGAAGTTATAAATACACCTTCAATTTCTGTAAACAAACGAGAACACATCTGGCTTGCCGGTGAAATTTAGCAGATAACGAACTTCGTGTATATGTACAGAGGGGGAGAAAAAAACTTACTTGGAAAGTTTTAAACTTCAGATAATTTCCACACAAAGACGCGGTGATACTGATAATCTAAAAATTCTCTTCCACAAAATTAAAAACAATAAAATGAATTTATCCAATTAAAATACCTGAATTCTGAACACACTCCGTAGTCCTACCCCCGAAAAATCGTTTTAAACCCAGTCGTGTAGCACGAACAGGGAAAGAGCAGTCGGTAAGAATATGCCTTCAGCTTACACTATATTCCCAAAACCGTTGGACTGGTTCCCGGGGTTATTCTGCTACCACTTGGTTGCCTAGAAATGAAATACATACGGTAGCAGTCTACAAGATGTAGATGATAGTGCGAGATTATGAGTGAGAGAGCCGCAGGCAAGAAGGGAAAAGCGCGCTTCCTCCAAATTAGGAAAGCAAGTGTAAGATGATAGCTTTCTGCCGTATGATGTTGTCATTACATAGAACTGTAATAGACTCATCTCTCTCGCGTATAGGTGGGCAAGCTGAACAACAATAAACACCTGGGTTGGTTCAATAGATAAGTCTTGGGGTTACAGAGTATTAAACAGTCTTTCTTACACATTTCACGTCAATACTCATGTTTACGAATTTCTTCGAAAGTCGTTATTAAATGATAGTGTTCAAAATATTTCACACGTTAAAGTTATCAAATTAATAACTGCTAACTGCCATGCTCTGTGAAAAAGGGGCTTGAAGCATCTGCGAAAAATATCGACTCAGATCATCCTGCGCGGTCCGAGCAGGCTGACCTGGGCCGAAACTTTTTGCTATTGGTCAATTTTCTGTTTGTCAAAGGACCAGTCTACCTCGTGATTAAGTCGGTTATTTAAAAAAGTGGCTCTTATGGATCCATAATCATGTGATGACTTGGGCTGGTATCATATATCACGGAGATGCATTAAGCCCTCTTTTGCACGGCTCAATATTTTAACATGTTTCGCGTTAATACGAGTACTCAAGCTTACGGATTTCTTCGAAAGTCTTTATTCAATAAAAAAAAAAGCTTTTCAATCAGAACTACAATCATTGGAAAGCTATTTCGGTAAACATGTGACAGCGTCATTCCAAGAATCAGCATATATGTATCGCACGCTGTCATGTTGTGTAGTCTGATCTTGGTCTACACTGTCCGCAAAGCACATTGGCCACATGCTAAAGAATTATGAGCTTTTACAACCCTGAGGAAAAACGCTTTTGAAAAATTCATGGAAAAAGGAGCAAATAGTGATAACCAGAATTCTCCATTTTTTATACTTATTTAACCCTTAGGCTGAGCACGTCTCAATGACCTTTTGCGGACAGTGTAGATCAAGATCAAACAGCACAGAACGTGCAGTTTGATCTTGGATCTACACTGTCCAATACGGAGATATATATTTTTTTTCTCTAAAAAATAAGTTTGAAATAACATTATTCGGGTTTTACAATCGTTTTGAAAGTTTCATTTAAGTTACTTAGCAGGTTAAAGGTTAAACACAGTTCCCAATATTAAATCACATTTTTGTCATCCGCACTCTTGCAAAAGGGGGCTTAGTACATCTCTGTAACAGATCATATCAAGCAAGTCGTCTAATAGTAATGGATCCATAAAATCCATTTTGTCTCACAAAGGACCGAATCATAAGTTAGTCTGCTCATTTGACACACAGAAAATTGATCGATAGCAAAAAGTTGTGACTCAGGTCAGCCTGCGCAGTCCGCGCAGGCTGACCTGAGTCACATTTTGCAGGTGCATTAAGTCCCCTTTTCACAGAGCATGGCTCAAATGTTTTTAAAGTGGAGAAGACTAAAACTTTGTGTTTGTGCCGTGCCTCGGTAGCTCAGTTGGAAGCGTGCAGGACTTGAGAAAAGGGGGTCGTGGGTTCGATCCCTGGCTCGACCAATTTCTTTCCGAGTATTGATTATAGTCATTGCGACAGGATTCATTCCTCTCCATCCGCTGACCATTGTCTCGACGATGGTTTATGGGTAAACAGCCAGTGGCCCGGAAAGAAAATTTTGCGGAGTACTGATAAAAGAGACTCAAAGAAAGCATGGATAGGTACACTGGCCGCCGCGATATAACTGAAATAAAGTTGAAAACGACATTAAACACCGTAGAATCTAAAACTTTGTTTTTTGGTCAAGCTCTTACTACCTTTGAGCATTTGTGAGAGTTTCACCCTTTACAACACAGCCCAGAGTTTCAAAGACCTTAATGAAGAAAGAATTTGAAAAAAAAAATTGTGGGAAAGGGAGAACCAGCATTTTCTCCTTTTCCCACAATTTTTTTTAAACGCTATCAAAGACAGAAATCATCACTTGAGCTAGACTGTATTTGTCGTTGGCAAATGCTTTCAATTTGGTCGAGTCCAAATTTTTTCGTTTGAAAAAAAGGGTTAAGTTACGTATGATGAATTCCATATTTTTTTTTGGCCGGCCCGGTACTGTTTACATTAGAATAGATAATAATCGTAGCACACAGGAATCAAAGCTTGGTCGCAGATGTGTGTATGTTTTTCATTAACCCTCCTTTCCTTGCAATGTTTTCAAAAACCTTAATTCCCATGTTCTTCAAAACACGGGTGCCCAGCCGAGTAGCTCAATCATACCTGACTCGTGACCTGGTGGTTGTGATTTCAATACCTGGTTGAGGCAAATTTTCTTTCCGGCGATTTTTCGCCTCTCACCTCTGATGAATGTTAGAAAATTAGTACCTTGGAAATAAAGTTGTGTCAGTACTGGTGTGAGAAAGCCAGGAAACACATATGTAGGTGCACTGATGCCGTGATATGACCTATGTTGTTAAAACGGCGTTAAACTCCAAGACAAACAAACAATTCAAAACGCGGGAGCAATGCACTAATAAGCTATTGTACCTATTGTACTCGAGCACGGATCGGTTCAGATAATAGATAATGATCTCCGCAGTTGGAATCGAGGCATGGGTGCAATTGTGTTTATGTTTATTGTTAAATCTCCCTTTCCTCACAATGTTTTTAAAAGCCCCGTCTCTCAGATTCATTAAAGCACGGGGACAGGGTTATAACAAACTCTGTGTTTTGGCTACCTGAAACAGTTCACATGCATACAATAATAGATTTACAATAATAGACAGTGATCTGTCGCAGTTTGAATCGATGCTGGCGTGCATGTGTTTATTGTCCTCGCACTGTTTTCAAAAACTCTGTCCCTCAGATTCGTTGAACTACAGGGGTAAAGTACTGATTTAGGCTACCTGAATCAGTTCAGATGCATACAATAATAGATGGTGATCCGGCGCAGTTTGAATCGAGGCTGGGGGTGCATGTGTTTATGATCCTTATTAAATCTCATTTCCCCACACTGTTTTCAAAAGCTCTGTTTCCCAGGTTCATTACAACAAGGGGGGGGGGGGGGGGGGGTTGATTCAGGCTACCTGAATCAGTTCAGATGCATACAATAAAAGACAATGATCTTCTCAGTAGGAATCGGGGCTGGAGTGCATGTGCTTATGGTCCTCATTAAATATCCTTTCCTCGCAATATTTTCAAAAGCCCCTGTGCACGTGTTCTTTAAAACACAGAATCAAAGTACTAATGAGTTTCGATTTCTGGTCTAGCACGTAACAGTTCACATGCATACAATAATGGATAATGATCTATCTTTCTAGTTAAAATATTAAATATTCTTTCCTCGCACTGTTTTCAAAAGTCTCGTTTCGTATGTTCTTGAAAACAATGAAGCAAATTATTAATGACTTTCATATTTCTAAAAGGGAACAGTTCACATGCATACAATAAAAGATAACAATCCGTCACAGTTTGGAATCGATTCTGGAGTGCATGTGTATATGGTCATCATTAAAAATATCCTTTCCCCATAATGTTTTAAAAAGCCCCTTTCTCAGGTTCATTACAGGCTACCTGAATCAGTTCACATGCATACAATAATAGATAATGATCGCCTCAGTGGGAATCGAGGCTGCAGTGCATGTGTTTCTTGTCCTCATTAAATATCCTTTCCCCACAATGTTTTCAAAAAAACTCTGGTCCTAAGGTTCTTTGAACCACGTGGGCAAAATTCTCACAATTTAATTCCGTGTTGTGGTCAAAGGTTAGACGACGAAAT
The DNA here is from genome assembly GCA_946811185.2 of Hippopus hippopus. NCBI lineage: Eukaryota > Metazoa > Mollusca > Bivalvia > Cardiida > Cardiidae > Hippopus > Hippopus hippopus. The sequence goes on along the minus strand of OX328102.1, from coordinate 63,692,179 downwards.
CAAAAGTGGTACAAATGAAGTGAAATTCTTTGACAGGTTAGAAAACATTGTGAGAAAAGAAGAAAATGCCTCTCCTTCACCAACCCCCAGCCTGGAACAGTTCAGATGCATACAATTATAGATAAAGATCCGTCACAGTCGGATCGAGGCTGAACTGCATTTGTTTTTATGGTTCTCATTAAAATTTTTAATATCCTTTCACTACAATGTTTTCAAAAGCCCTTCCCCCCGTCCTAACCCCAGCCCAGAACAATTTGAGATGCATACAATAAAAGATAATGATACGTCACAGTCGGAGCCAGGCTGGAATGCATTTGTGTTTGTGGTTCTCATTATGTATTGTCTACGGTAATTATACACAGACGGGTAGTTGCTGGTTGTTGTTGTTGAAATTATTAGCCGTTGTAGCACTGAATCCGGAATTAATTGCTTATGCGGACAGTGCAGATCAGGATCAGACCGCACAGAACGTGTAGTCTGATCTTGATCTACACTGTCCGCTCCTTTGTAGGGTATTCTGACAAACCAACGATACTGATATTTTTTCTTTAGTTCTGATTGGGAACGTCCATTCTACCGTATGTTGTAGCAATACAAGGGTAGAACGTCTACGTGTAATTAGCTATGTCGAGCAGGTAAGTAGGAAGTTAAGCCTGCCGCCATTATGTATCCAAACATATAATTAATAAGATTTTTCCTCATATAAATATTGTGTTGTTATAATGACCACAAGTTAAACTATAACATAAACCGCAAAGACTGAACATACATTTCTGAGTACAAAGGTGGTCCTGCGTGGCTCAGTGGTAAAGTGTGGGACTCATAACCTCGAGGCCCAGGGTTCGAGCCTCACTGGATCTACTGGGCTTGCCGTGGGCGTGTCCTTGGGAAAGACACCCCAGAGCCCCAGCCTATTACTGGTGAAACCAGGGATCTTATATATGACCGAAATAATGTTGAAAGCGGTGTAAAACACCATTCAATTCAATTCAGTTCAGTTCAATTCAATTCTGAGTATATAGGTGACAGGGCGTAGGTCGCTGAATACACAATGTAGGTATTTCTTAGATTATGCTTGAATTAAAGAATGTAAAAATGCATTTTCTTTATTAAGCATAAATGTATTGTTTAGTATCATAATAATACCCAGCTGGCCAGAATGACTGACTAACCGATTCTACGCCGGAGAATTGACTCCAATTCATGCATCATGCAAAAAATATTTAAGCCGTGCTCTGCGAAAAGGGGGTTTAATGCATCTGCAAAAAGTGTCGACCCAGGTCAGCCTGTATCTCTGTGATACGTTATACCAAGCACGTCGTCAAATAATCATGGATCCATAAAAAACATTTTATCTAACAACTGTCTTTATCATGCGGTAGAATGGTCGCTAGACATGCAGAAAATTAACAAATATCAAAAAGTTTTGGCCCAGGTCAGCCTGCGCTGACTGTACAGTCTGACAGGGGTCGATTCTTATTTGGAGATGCATTAAGCCCCCCTTTTCACAGAGCATTAATCAAATCCTTATCAAATATTACCAAGTAGCCAATATACTAAATAGCTGATGAACCTAATCAGTTACTTGTCATTACTAAGATATGTTGACCGGTTAAACGGACGCAAAATAGTACGCATCAATGGCGGATTAATACATTGTATGTGATCCACTGCCATGAGCCATGCTCTGTGAAACGGGGGCTTAATGCATCTCCGTTATGCATGCTACCAAGTAAGTGATCGCAGTATTACAGATGAATAAAATCCGTTTTGGATAACAACCAGTCGAATCGTGAGGTAGACTGGCCGTTTGACATGCAGAAAATAAACCAATATCAAAATGTTTCGGCTCAGGTCAGCCTGCGTGGAGCATTACTCATACCTATATCAAACATTACCAAGTAGCCAATTTATTAAGTAGCTGATGAGCCTAATCAGTTACTTGTCATTACTAAGATATGTTGACCGGTTAAACGGACGCAAAATAGTACGCATCAATGGCGGATTAATACATTGTATGTGATCCACTGCCATGAGCCATGCTCTGTGAAACGGGGGCTTAATGCATCTCCGTTATGCATGCTACCAAGCAAGTCATCGCAGTATTACAGATGAATAGAAGCCGTTTTGCTGAACAACTATCTGAATCTATGCATGAGGTAGAATGATCCTTTGACATGCAGAAAATAAACCAATATCAAAACGTTTCGGCCCAGGTCAGGGGGTCGATTCTCTTTGTTAATGCATTAAGCCCCTTTTCACAGATCATAACTCAAAGTATCATATATTACCGCGCAGCCTATTTACCTCGTAGTTGAGACATTTTGGGCCGAGCCCCGGTGGCTCAGCCGGTAGCATACAGGACTTGTGAACAGGAGGTCGCTAGTTCGATCCCCGGCTCGGCCTTTCTTTCCGAGGATTGATGATAGCCATTGCAACAGGATTCATTCCTCTCTTCACGCTGACCATTGTTTCCATGATGTTGTTTCGACGATAGTTATGTGGGAAAGCAGCCAGTGGCTTGGAAAGAATATTGTGCGGAGTACCGGTAAAAGAAACTCCAGGAAAGCATGGATAGGTGCACTGGTCGCCGCGATATAACTGAATAATGTTGAAAACGGCGTTAAACGCCATACAACCAATCACAAGACATTCTGCCTATCAGTCGGACGCAGTGAAGCACGCATCAATGGCAGATTAAAACATTGTATGTGATACACTGACGTGTTTTGACATCTAGCCTATAGATAACCTCGGTTGATGGTTCTACAAGACATTCAAGCTTACTACTCTACGGAAATGATAATATTTAAATGTCTTCCAGAAATAATTTATGTCAAAAACTGGAATATGATATTTCGGCCTATCTGCTCGTTCAACTCTTTATCAAACAAGCCTAGCCGGGTAGCTCAGTGGTTAGCGTATCTGACTCGTGACGTGGTGGTTGTGGGTTCGATACCCGGTTGAATCAAATTTTCTTAACGGCGACTTTTCGCCTCTAATCTCTGATGTATTTGAGAAAAGAAGTCAGTGGCTTGAAAAGAAAGTCGTGTCAGTACTGGTGCGAGAAGACCAGGAAACACATGCGCAGGTGCACTTACCGCCGTGATATAACCAATGCTGTTCAAACGTGGTTAAACTCCAGTACAAACATAACTAAAGGACAAAATTTTGTACTCGACCAAATTGAAGGCACTATGTACGCGACAACTAGAAAGTAGCTCAAATGATGAATTCCGTCTTTGAAAGGGTATAAAACATTAAGAGAAAAGGAGACATGCTGGTAACTAGCATTTTCTTCTTTTTCCCGTCATTTTTGTCAAATATCTTCTTCTACAGAGTCAAAATAATTCGGGATTGTGTGTGTGGTAAAGGGTTAATAAACTCGACGGAAGACAATGTGATCATTTTCTTAGTTCCGTATTGACATTTTGCGTAACTTTTGATCAACCAAATTTCACGTAACGAATCTTATTAAGGAAAAGATATTCTTGGTCCAGATCCAGCGACCAAATACCCCAAATCCGCAAATTTCGGGAAAAAAAGTCTCCAGTACATCAGTATAGCTAGACTCAATGTTAAAGAGAGAGGTCCCGTGTGGCTCTGTGGTCATGGCTTAGGAATCACAATCTGGAGGCCCAGGTACGGTCCTCACCCGAAACACTTTTTGTTTGCGAGGATGTGCTTTGGCTAGTTGCCTTTGTTCCCAGGACACACATGAATATGTGAGCTGACATGACTGAATAATGTTAAGGGCGGCGTAAAACAGCAGTCGATCAATCAATCAACCATGTTAAAGGGTTGATTGAATGGCGTTTTACGCCGCTTTCAACATTAATCCATTCATATCGAAGTGGCAGCTTACTTATTCATGTATTTTCTGGGGTTCACCAGCACTAGGCTAGGGCTCTGAAGTGACTTGTCCGAGGACACTCCAACGAAAAATCCCGTGGATCCAGTGAGAGTCGAGCACGGGACCTCCAGCTCACGAGTCCTACACTTTACCACTGAGCCACACAGGGCCCATATAGAGGTTTGAAGTGACAGGCAAGTTAATAAAAAAGATAGTGAAAAGGAGATTCCGGCAGCCAAATATCAAATGAGCAGGAATGGAGTATAAACAGAGAGACCGTAACGTGGGGCCCTATGGTGACCCTACGGGAAACCCCCACCCTCATATCAACTAAAATTGAACGGGAGATACTTATACATATATATACTTTTATCACGTTGTTTTCAAACGACATTTATAGCTGACTATGCCATTCAACGGACCAATAAAACAATACCACAGGTGTTTGAACTCTTACCAAGATGTATTATCCCTTTACCACAGGATCACGAGTTTTAACGGCCTGGACCAAACTGGCTTTTGAAAACATTGTAGAAAAAGGAGAAAATGCTGGTGACCAGCATTTTCTCCTTTTCCCACATTGTTTTCTTCTTTATCAAAAACAAGCCCTGTCATTCTAGCCTCTTTTAATTTGTCGTCTGCAAATCAATTCAAATTGGAAAAGTTTAAAATTTTGTAGTTTGGTGTCCAAGGCTGTGCCAATTATGAAACGACAACAGCGATTTCCTTTCCCCCAAAACATGAATGCAACTTCTATCCGTCCTAACCTGTGCCACCTTGCAACATTTGGCATAAAGTTACGAGAATGAATATAGTTTCATAGAATAAAGATAAAATGGGTGAAAAAAAAAAGGCTCAAAACGAGTATAGATGCATCTTTAACGGGGTTGTCGTAAAAGAACAGAACTACATTGCAGCGATACAGATGCTGTGCACATGTGCATATATTTGTTTGAAGATATTTTTAGACCGATTGTTCAAAAGCAACATGCATATTTTTTTGGTCATAACTTGCCAAATTCTGTTCCAGTAGAATTATTTCAAATTTTATTTAAATTACTTCAAGTGTAGATAGGCTTTCATTCTTTATGAAGTGCTTAAAAAATAAAATCAAATTTTCCAGCGTTTAGCAATCGAAGAAATGAACGTACGGTTGATTGTATGGTGTTTAACGCCATTTTCAACGTTATTTTAGTTATATCGCGGCGGCCAGTTTACCTATCCATGCTATGCTGACGTTTTGTTATCAGTGCTTCGCACAATATTTTTCCCAAGCCACAGGCTGCTTTTCCACATAACCATTGTTGAAACAATGGTCAGCAGTGAGAAAAGAATGAATCCTGTAGGAATGACTATCATCAATCCTTGGGAAAAAAATGGCCGAGCTGGGGATTCGAACCAGCGACCACGTGTTTTTCAGCCCTCCACACTACCGACTGCGCTACCGGTTCTCGACAATAGAATATATACTGCTGTTACAAATTTCTCTTTTGCGGGAAAATTAGAAATCTCACCTTATCGAAAAGAGTAGATTCAAGAGCTCCTACGGACAGCTCAGATCAAGATCAGACTGCATGTTCTGTGCAGTCTGATTTTGATCTGCACTGTCCATCAGAGCTGTTTGAGTCGAGCTCGTCGTCATAAGGGTTTACGTGCAACTCTTTACCAAACGACAAAATTTTAGACTGGTCCAAATTCAAAGCATTTGCAGACTACACAATTAATGCGACTAAAAAATTAAAATTTGTTTTGCATGTCTTGAAAGAGAAGAAAACATTGTGGGAAAAGGAGAAAATACTGGTTACCAGCATTTGCTTCTTTTTCCAAAATGTTTTCAAAAAGTTTTTATCGTCAGGTCGTTAAAACTCGTGATTCTGCGATAAAGGGTTAAAGCGCCTTTCACAGCTGTAATTGCTAAAATTGCATGCAGTGTAGATCAAGATCAGACAGCACATTTGACTGGATCTACACTGTCCGCTTCGCCGAGACATTCTGGCCAGTAACGATCTTGAAACGTTAATTTTATGTACGTTTTACTTGACTGAAAATTTCAGTTTTTACTATTTGCTTGCTACCAGCATCTTCCCTTTTCCCACAATGTTTTCTACCCTCTCAAACACATATACCATCAATTAAACCACATCTAATTTGTGAATGAAAGGGTGGAAAAATTCTGGGAAACCACCATTTCCCAGAGACGTTAAAACAGGGGATTGTGGGTTAAAGGGTTATACAACATAACGTAAGGGTTGTGCATTAGGTAATGCAACGGTATGAAAACAGAACCTACACTGTTTTACTTCGACTTGATCCACCCCTCACCGGCCATGTTCTTATCTCTCTATCACGCAATCCAAAGTTTTAACTCTTTCCATGCCATAGACGACACCAGAAGCTTTTGTGGACAGTGTAGATCAAGATCAGACTGCACAGAACGTGCAGTTTGATCGCTGATCTACACTGTCCACTGCTTTATTCTGAGTTATGACTGAACTCTCCATCTTGCACTAGAACTGTAGGCTTTGTAGTCCTTTGAGAAAAATGCAATTTATTTAGTCAGTAAAGAAAGAGTTACCGACCCTGGGGAAATAGCCGTTTGAAAACCTTGTGGGAAAAGGGGAAAATGCTGGTAACCAGCATTTTCTCCTTTTCCTGCAAGGTTTTCTACTATTTTACATGCAATTTTCATCATTTCAAATACAATTAATTTGTCGTCTGCAAATGCTTTGAATTTGGACGAGTCTAAATTTCAGTTGTTTGGTAAAGAGTTAACCCTTTACCACAAAAACCCGAGTTTTAATGACTCTGAAGAAAAAGCTATTGAAAACAAAGTGGGAAAAGGAGAAAATGCTGTTCAAACTCTGTCTTCTACCCTTCCCAAAACGAATTTCACAGTCTGAGTCCCATCTTTTTTTGTCGTCTGCAAATGTTTTGAACTTGGACGAGTCTAAATTTTAGTTGTTTGGTGAAGAGTTAAGTAAGGCACATATTGCTTTGTACTGGTTAAAAAAATTAATCATGATACATAAAGACCTTGGAATTTTTACAATATGAAAATCAAAACAATTTTTGATGGATTGATGGTGTTTTACGCCCCTTTCAACATTATTTAAGTCTTAATCACGAAGACACCTCACGTATTTGTGTATGTCATGGATTTCATCAGTACTGTGCTGGGACTCTGAAAGTGTCTTGCCCAAGGACTCTCAGGTGAATCACCCAGTGCTTCCAGCGAGGCTGGAACTGGGGACCTCCCGGTTACGAGTCCTACACTCCACCATTGGGCCACGTGAGACCACTGATGACCACGAAACAAAGTTATTATTATTATTATTGTTATTGTTGTTGTTATTGTTTTTGTTGCTGCTGCTGTTTTTGTTGTTGTTGTTGTTTTTGTTAAATGGAACAATTATTGTACTCGCAAATACAATTTTATTTGAAAATAAACAAAAACTATAAAAAAGATCTTTTATATACTCGTGAACATGCATACATGTGAGTCATTCTCTGTGAAAAGAGGGTTTAATGCATTTGCAAAAAAAGTATCGACCCATGTCAGCCTGCGCAGTCCGCGCAGGCTGACATAGGTTGAAGCTTTTTTGCCATTTGTAAATTTTCTGCATACCCAAGGACCATTCTACCTCATCATTCACTCGGTTGTTAGACACAATGAATTTTCTGGATCCATAATTATGTGATGAATTGTTTGGTATACATGTCATGCATCACGCAGATGCATTAAACCCCCGTTTGACAGAGCATGATGCATGTTTATGATCCTGATAGAGACTTAGATTTAAAATGATTTATTCTTTGACAGTTGAAGAAAATCCCCGATATTTGAATTCCATGGCCGCTTCAAACAGTCAAAATACCTCACAAAATACGTGTATTACGTTGTGAAGATGGAATATTGGTCTGCACACAAAGGTCAATGTAGATTCATGATCAAACTGCATGTTCTGTGCAGTCTGATCTTGGTTTATATTGTATGCATCTTAGATTGTGCTGGAATATCTAAAGTGCTAATTTGGATAGACATTCTCTTTTGCAAAACGCGATTCAGAGTTTTTTAACCTTTAAACAAATGCAGAACGAATCAAATTAACTTTATCAGGTGGCAGAACAGCCAATTACATGTATCACAATTCAAAGGCCCCTTTTCCCATTTCGTATATCTCTCAAGATAGAAAACAGTGTAGTTCCAAAGTCAAAGATCAGATTGTCCGTTTGAGCAGTCTGATCCTAGGTTAATCTTATCTTAAAATGGCTTAAGCCTTGCTCTGCACTGTAAAAATTGCTCGTAACATTAGTACACGACAAACATTTTGACGTATCCATATTGAAAGCATTTGCAAACGATTAGATCTATAATTATGAAACTCAAATGATGTAATTTGTCATTGAAAGAGTAGAAAACATGGTGGGAAAAGGATGAAATACTGGTGGAAAAGGAGAAAACGCTAGTTTTCCGGTATGTTCTCCTTTTCCCACAATGTTTTCACGAACCTTCTTCTATAGGCCAGTAAAATCACAGATAAGTTTGTGAAAGGATTACGAAGGAATCAACTAAAATCATTCAGGCATGCTCTATGAAAAGGGGGCTTAATGCATATGCAAAAAGTATTGACCCAGGTCAGCCTGGGCATTCCGCGCAGGCTGACCTGGACCGATACTTTTTGCTACCAGTCAATTTTCTGCATGCCAAATGACCAATCAACTTCATGAGTAAGCCAGTCATTCGACAAAATTGATTTTATTCATCCATAATTACATGATGTCTTGCTTGGTACAATGCAACACGGATATGCATTAACCCATTACCACACAATCCCTACTTTTGACGACCCTGAGAAAGAAGCCTTTAGAAAACATTGTGGGAAAAGGAGAAAATGCTGGTTACCAGCATTTTCTCCTTTTCCCACAATGTTTTCTACCCTTCACAAAACAAATTTCAAATTTTCAGTCACTTTCATTTTGTCGTCTACAAATGCTTTCGATTTGGACAAGCCTAAAATATTGTCGTTTGGTAATGAGTTAAGCCCCCTTTTGCCAGAGCATGGTTCACTTGTTTTGACATAGCCTGCCAGAGTAATGATAAGAAAGAAAACAGTCAAGCCAAGGTCTGTCTATCTAATCAGCCTAACTGCATCTGTTGTGTGTATACATTCTTAGTCTGCTAAGCGCGAGCGTGACTCAAAGTTCTTTTGCGGACAATGTAGATCAAGATCAGACTGCACAGAACGTGCAGTCTGATCTTGGATCTACACTGTCCGATACGAAGATATCTTTCCCCTAAAACTATCTTTGAAATAGCTGAATTTGGGTTTTTACTGTCGGCTTGAAGGTTTCATTTCACTTCCTTAGTAGAATCAGGGTTCAAATTCCAACGGTATTTAAGTACAGTTTTTTTTCACGTTCATGCCAATTTTTTCCCACCTGACGTTTGGTTTATTTATCCTGTTTATTTGTTTGTTAGTATTGGAGATTAACACCTTTTTTAACAGCTTACGTCATATCACGGCGGCCAGTGCACCTACGCATGTGTTTCTAGGCTATCTCGCACCGGTACTGACACAATTTCCTTTCCAAGCCACTGACTACTTTTCTTTCATCCTACTTTATATATGTGTCATTCTACTGGGAAAAGGGAGATTAATGAATCTCGTTGATACATGATACCGAGCAAGTCATCACATAATAATGGATTCATAAAATTCATTTTATATAACAACCGATTTAATAATGAGATACACTGGTCCTTTCATATGCAGTAAATTGACCAATAGCAAAACTGTTCGATCTGGGTCGGCCTGCGCGGACTGACCTGAGTCGATACTTTTTGCCGATACATGAAGCCCCCTTTTCACAGAGTATGGCTCAATTATATATGAGCAATACTCTGGCAAAAGGGGGCTTAATGCATCTCTGTGATATAAAATACCAGGCAATTCATCACATAATCATGGATCTATAAGAGCCATTTTCAAACAACCGACTACATCATGAGGTAGACTGATTTTTTGACATAAAGAAAATTGACCAATAGCGAAAAGTTTCGGCCCAGGTCAGCCTGCGCGGACTGCGCAGGCTGACCTGGGTCGATACTTTTCGCAGATGCATTAAACCCCCTTTTCATAGAGCATGGCTCAAATATGAAGTTGCATCTCTGTGTCCAAACTTAAAATCTCCTGTGTTTGAACGATACCGAGGAAGAAACCTTTTAAATAAACATCGTGCAAGTAAGTAGCATTTTCTCCTTTTCCCACGATGATTGCTATCCCTTCAAAAATAATTGTCAACACGCTGTAGCAATTTGAGGCTGGTAAAAAACGAGTAATTTATCCTGTTACCACAACAATGGCTTCTATTGATACTCCAAATGCTTTTAAAACATTGTGGGAAAAGGTGAAAAATGCTGGTAAACAATGTTTTCTACCCTACGAAAGAGATATAGAGGATATTTGTTTTTTACGGTGAAAGATCGAAATTTATTTCATCTCGTGAATATCATCGGTAATATTTCCACGAGTGGCGCAAATTTATTTCATCTCGTGAATATCATCGGTAATATTTCCACGAGTGGCGCAGCCACTCGTGGAAATATTACCGATGATATTCACGAGATGAAATAAATTTCGATCTTTAACAAAAAAAAAAAAAAACCCCAAATATTCTATTTATCCTAACCCTAACCCACTGGGTGGAACTTAATCAAAATCCAGTAGAGTTCTTTTCGGTTATACCCCGTGGCGTACCCCCTCCGCAAAGCAACGCATTACTCTTTACCCAGGTAACTAGTGCGCGGAAACAACTGTTTCCACCTTCAATTGAAGAGTTAGAATATAAAAATCGGTATTTTCACTGGTCGTGACCATGAAATATCGAAAAAAATTTCACCGATATTTCTCGATAACCTACCGGAAAGCATGAAATAAATTCAATTATTTGATCCATATTAAATTTGTTATCTTGAAATTGTTTTAGTATGGATAAATCCTGTATTTTGTCGGGTGCTAAAAGTAAAAAAGTGAATCGTGTTTTTATTTAGTGGAGCCTTACAATTTCAAGACCGGCAAAGCTGTGTATTTTCGGCGAAGAAATGTACCGTGTAGGTGCACATCACCCATCGTATTACTGCAGAGGAATTTGATCAACAGATCGCCTTAAGTTTGCCGAATAATGATTTATCATTCCGCAACATTACATAACACCATCATGCATTATGATAAAGTCTGGTAAACAATAACATATTTATCTAGATGTATGGGTTGGGCTGTGATTTTTTCATTCTTCCACATTTGTATTCCTGTCACAAATGAAGAAATCATAGAACATGATACTGGTTGTCTAATACCTAAACAGGACAACATAACAGTGTGGCAAAATCATGTACTGTCCATTTTGCACTGAGCAGGCACAAAAGGGATGCTGCAAGTGTTCAAAGGAGGGTCCTGCGTAGCTCAGTGGCAAAGTGTTGGACTCACAATCTGGAGCCCCGAGTTCGAGCCTTAGTGGAAGCACTTGCTTTTAGTGAGAGTGTCCTTGGGCAAGACACATCAACGCCCAAAGCTAGTACTGATGAAACCCAGGGTATTAATGAATATATAAGCTGTCGCCGTAAAATGACTGAAATAGTTTTGAAAGCGGCGTAAAACACCGTCGAATCAATCAAGCAAAAAGCAACCCGACTCTGATTCAGAACGATTCCAGCAAAACCACAAATCGCACCACTACACAACGATACTTTCCTCACGACAAGTGCACGTATTATTAACCCTGTACCAAAAGACACAATTTTGGACTCGAACGAAATTGAAAGCATTTGCAGACGACAAGTCAAATGTAGTTTGGATCAAGATTTCTCTCTTTGATAGGGTAAAAAACATTGTGGGAAAAGGAGAAAATGCTGGTTACCAGCATTTTCTCCTTTTCCCAAAATGCTTTCAAAAGTCTTCTCTTTTCGTGTCGTTAAAACTGGGGATTGTGTGGTAAAGGATTGAATGATTCCAAGATGTTCAGAGCAGGAATATGGTATCACTTAATCGAGATTATCAGTTGTGTAAAGCTAATTACGTGTAATAATGAGAAATTATGTCGGTATGCGGACCGGAAGTGAAATTTACAATGATATCATCTGATTTAGTACTTCCTGCAGGACACACCCAGGTGACCAACCGGTATCGTTACCAGGATTCCTACACCTGAATTAAAAGAATCTTGAAACACCCACACGTGAGTTTTTCCTTCAGTGACAGGTGTTTTTGTATGTAATAAATGTTCATTAAAAGTGCAGGTGCATTAACCCCTAGGATACGTTTCAAAATATTTTCACTCGGTGGAGACACAATATATAGAGGATAATCAACTGGTTGTGTGTGATAATAAAAATTTGTCATGGGGTTTGATGCGATTAAAAAAAAAAAAACTCGTCCTTCGGACTCGTTTTTTCAACCGCATTACACCCCATTCCAGTTGATTATTCTGTTTATTATGTTCCGAATTCGCCCTTTTTTAATTATCAAGAATGGTACAATATGAGCAATATAGGAAAAGAGTAGTTCCGGAAAACATTTTAAATTTATATCATCACTAGTGATGATACCATATCTATCATCACTAGTGGTGATATCAGGGATCTTATATACGATCCCTGGTGATATTCACCATGAAATCCCAATAATTCACTGATAGGAATATAGTAAGTTAAGATTGCTTAATCCTTTAAAGGCTAAATCAATCCTACAGTCATTTTCAGTCGAAATATAATACACAAAAGCAAATTTAGTCGTGAACAGCCCTTTAACATTATCTGCCGCTAGATGGCATGCTTCAAATGCACACCTGATTTGGGCATTCTGGGTACAGAACCGGACTACTTTTCAAAACGACAACCGTACTTTGAATTTCAAAGTAAAATAAACGTTTACTCAATAAAATGCTACCTGATACGATTCATTCAGCTATGATCAGCTAGCATGTAACCTATGCACCGGCCATTTATTAAAACACCCTACAAGCTTGGGTTATAGCTTCCGTATAAGCCCAGACACTTCTTGTTATCTCTCTGAAAAAACCTTGCACGAGTCTATATTTAGAAGTCTATTTTTTAAGTCTGTATTAAGAAACTATTTTCAAAGATGTGCAGTAAAGCAAGAGTATTTGTGAAAACTGTTTTTCCCATTCGAACTAATTAAATTTTCAAGATATTTGGAGCGAAATATAGGCTACATTTTCCAGATATATTGTTTGTAGCCATTTTCTGCATTGCTACTTTATTAGCGGTGTATTAATTTTCTCCTGTACAGGAGATGGTGATGCGTCATAGCAGACAGGTCGAATCTTCGAAGAATATGACGTGCAGACAACAGCCCTGTAAGGGTTAAATACATGATGCTTGCTTAATGAAAATGGCCACTAGGGCAGGTTTTACTGCGCATGAATTATCCCGTTCCCAATCGACAATTTTTAGACTCTTCAAAACTAAAAGCAATTGCAGACAACACATTCGAAACTGGTGCAGATGAAAAGAAAGTTTCTTACAGGGTTTAAAATATTGCGGGAAAAGGAGAAAATTCTGGTCACCCATTTCTCCTTTTCTCACAATGTTTTCAAAAGGCTTCTTTCTCAGGGTCGTTAAAAAACGGATTTCTTGGTAAAGGGTATATGGTTGATTACGTCACGTGGAAGGAATTTCTTTCATGTGTTTCTACCTAGCTAAGGTAATTTACCGCTGATTTATTCTGCAGACGACCTGCCCGTAATGCCATTATACAATGTCGTCTGCTTTTGTAATGGGCTTATCTTGGATACAGATCAAATAGCTTTCGTATGGCTAGTCTAGTTTCTTTATCGCTATATTGGTCTCTCTATAGGTCTCTCTGCATGCTCTCTCTCTCTCTCTCTCTCTCTGTCGGTCTCTCTTACTTTCTGCTGCTCATTCCCTATTTGTCATTCTCTGGTTGCCTCTCTCTCTCTATCGATCTCTCTACTGGTCAGCCTCGGCCGGTCTGCCTGTCTTAATTGTGAATAAAATTTTCACGGCCGACGGACCAGAAAAAAATTTATGAGCATAGCAGACTCGGATCAGCCTGCATTGCACGCGCAGACATATATTAATCTTATCTTTTCGACAGCTCTTTTGAAAACATTGTAAAGTAACACGTACTTTCCCCTTCTCCCTCAGTGTTTTCTACTTTATCAAAGCCTAATTGTAGCAAATGAGACACGCAAGATGGTACGTATAAACAAGTTTTTTGTCAAATCAGGCATTTACCTTTATAATGAACCTATCGAGAAATATAAAATTATACTCTTTAACCTGTTAATAATATGAGTGAAACGAAACTTTCAAGCCGATACTAAATACCCAAATTTTGGCATTTCAGATGTATTTTTTACGTGGAAAAAAATCTTCCTATCGGACAGTGTAGATCAAAGATCAGACTGCACGTTCAGTGCAGTCTGATCTTGATCTACACTGTCCGCAAAAGGTCCGTGAGTCGCGCTTATCAGCTGAGGGTTCACTCTTTACGAGACCTCTTTCTACCGCTGGAAATAAAATCTGCTGAAACCAAGACTACGATCTCTATCTTGTAAGCTTGACTAAACAAACGGACGGTATAGCATCAAGATCAGACTGCACGTTCTGGGCAGTCTGATCTTGATCTTAACCGTCTGCAACAGGAACATGTCTTCGCTTATAGCGCTGAAAAGGTTAAACCTTTACCACATAATCTCGACTTTTGCTGAACTTAAGAAAACATTGTTAGAAAAGGAGAAAATGCTGGTAACCAGCATTTTCTTCATTTTCATTTTCTTAATTTTCCCTCAATGTTTTCCATCCTTTCTAGTACAAATCCAAAATTTGCGCAACATTTTTTTTTTTATCGTTTGCAAATGCTTTGAATTTGGACCAGTTTTGAATTTTGCTGTCTGGTAAAGGATTTTAGATGCATCCTTACAGCCAGAGAGGAAAACTAAAATTTGAAAGACTGTAGAATGGTTATGAATTTAATCAGCTGTAAACATAGATAAATTACCGATATACATGTATATGGTGTAAGGAATAAATACATATATCGGAAAATCTTCGATATAAAACCGGAAATGTCACAACAGTGATTTCTTTGGTGGCCTCCATCACATGAAATGCATTTTCTATCGGTCGTAATCTATGCAACCTTGCAACCGACAGGGGCAACATTTGGTATGAAGATACAAGAATGATTATAGCTTGATAAAATGAAGATGAAATAGGGTAGAAAGTGACTAAAAACAAGTATAGATGTATCTTTAAAAGAATCGCTTAACACCCACGAGTGGAATTTTTCCCTCAAAGACAGCTGTTTTTGTCTGTAATGATTGCTCGTTAAAAGTGCACGCGCATTAACACCTCGGATATCGGTACGACTGAATACGCTTTTGCGGTCAATGTAGATCAAAATCAGACTGCACAGAATGTGCGGTCTGATCTTGATCTACACTGCCCGATACAGTAGTATTTTGCATTAAAAAAAATATGGTTAAATCACAATATTTGAGTTTTCGACTGATAGTTGGAAATTTCGGTTAAACAGTTAAATAATTATTTTAGCAGTAAGGGTATGTAGATTAACCTTTTAGATTGCTTTCATTTGCAACGTTCAGACTATAAATATTTCGCAAGCGTCTGTTTGAAACAGCTTCTGGAACGAAAAAAATCGGCTGTTTTCAAGGTCGCATGTACAGTTGTAGCCGAGCCCCGATAGCTCAGTCGGTACCGTATAGGGCTTTAAAACATGGGATCGCTGATTCGATCCCCGACTCGGCCGATTTCTTTCCCAGGATTGATAATAGTCATTGCGACATGATTCATTCCTCTCTTACCGCTGACTTTAGTTTAGATGATGGTCATGTGGGAAAGCAGCCAGTGGCTTGGATAGAATATTGTGCGGAGTACTGGTAACAGAAACTCCGGGAAGGCATAGATAGGTGCACTGGCCGCCGCGATATAAATTAAATAATGTTGAAAGAGGTGTTATCAATCAATCAATCAATCAATCAACTGATTGATTCCATGGTGTATAACTCAACATTATTTCAGTTATATCGCGGCAGCCAGCGCACCTGGAGTTTCTGTTACCAGTATTTCGGAAAATCCCAAGCCACTGGCTGCTTTCCAACATAATCATCGTCGAAACAATGATCAGCGGTGAGAGAGGAATGAATCCTGTAGCATTTGACTATCATCAATTCTCGGAAAGAAATTGGTGGAGCGAGGGATTCGAACCAGCCCCCCCCCCCTCTAAAGTCCTGTACGATATCCGACTGCGCCACCTGGGCTCGAGGCGTACATTCAACATCAGTCTGTTCGTTCCGTCATTAGTAGATTAGCCGAATCATAAATAGTACAGAAATTACTGACTGTATGTGTTTAACGCCGTTTTTAACGTTATTTTATTATTGCGCGGCGGGCAGTGCACCTATCCATGCTTTCATGGATACTCTGCACAATATCCTTATAGTTATTGCATTCGCAGAAAATCGTCAACGAAACAATGATCAGTGGTGAGAGAGGAATGAATCCTGTCACTATGAGTATCATCAGTCCTTGGAAAGACATTGACTGAACTGAGGGTTCTTACCAGCGACCTGAGATTTCAAGTCCTGTACGCTACAGACTGCGATACCGGGGCTCGGTTGCTCGGCTGCAATTGAAAGACTTTTTTTGGAGAAAATTAGATGAATTGCATAAATTCAACATAAGCCTACTCGTACCGTCAATAGTTAATTAGGCGTATCATTGATGGGATAGAAAATTGGTAGATTGTTTATAAGATCAACTGTGTTAAGTAACTGACTGCTTAAAGAGACCTAAACGTTGATTTTATTTAAGAACCATGATCCGAGAAAACGGGATTTAATGCAATTGCAAAAAGTATCGACTCAGGTCAGCCTGCCCGGACTGCGCAGGCTGACGTGAGACGAAACTTTTTGCTATTGGTCGGTTTCCTGAACGTCAAAGGACCAGTCTACCTCATTATTAAGTCGCTTGTTAGACAAATGGATTTTATACAAAGGCCCCGCTCTTGAAAAATTGGGTTAATGCATTCCATGATGCATTAAAATTTGTCTAACAACCAACTAAACCTGGGGGTAGAATACTCCTTTGACATACAGAAACTTTCAACTATAAAAAAAAATATCGACCAATTTAGCCTGTGCGAACTGCGCAGGCTGACATTGGTCGATACGTTTTGCTGATGCTCAAAGCCCCATTTTCACAGAGCGTGGCTCAGGTATTTACACACATACATACATTTTTCGCCTTGCTTTATATTCATACCAATTAATCTTAGTAACAATACAACTATCTGCACTGACTTTGGGAACGTAATAAACCTCTCAGAACAGGTATGTAAAACCGGCACCTCCCGACCACTATAATATCGCGAAAACCTATGGAAATCAAAATTATACGTCACAAAAATTGTGGTTTTCACAGAATCATTCGGTATACATTAACATTCTACGCGCCTGTTCATTTATGCACTCATTCCTTGATTATTTCGTTCCTTAGTACTCCTTAGTTTGGCCCAAATTTTCCTTGCTTTTCGTTGCAAAGTTTCAAACTTGAGTTATCTCCTTTTTTTCTTCTATTTTTGTCTCTGTTCACTCTTCTCTTTTGTACTTTTTGGCTCGTACAATGTGCTCCCGCATTCTGACCTGGGAAGGGGCTTTTGCATTTTCGTCTACTTATTACAAGGGCCTTTTTCAGGTTGGAGTTTGGGTATACGTTTTGGCTTTAGACTTCTTATTATTGATCATTTTTTCATTCATTTTTCATATATATATTTTATTATTGTTGCTATACTGCTCGCCAGTTTGGCAGAAAAACAAGTAATAATGCATAGAACTGCATAGTGGAGGGGAGGGGGGGTTGGGTGGGTGCCGGTATTATGCCAAGGTAATAACGTAACGTACCTCAGTGGAAAAAAGTTCTTTCCTGACGATGATTACACAAACATGTTTATGTAATTAGTAACCAAGTGTAATCACGGGATAGAGAGAGGAAATCATTTCTACAAGTCTGACTTCCTAGTTGATTTTGGTAAACCATTTCATTACGCTTTACTTGACGGCAAAAATCTAACACTTGTCCATAATAATGTACCCTTAAAGTAACAATAGCTTCCAAAAGTAAACGAAGCGGATTTTAACTCTTATCTTGCTAAATAACTAAAATAAAATTTTCAGTTCGATTGTAAAAACACAGATATTGATATTTCAAAGTTATGAATTTTGGAAATAATATCTCCTCGGACATTATAGATCCAAGATCAGACTGCACGTTCTGTGCAGTCTGATCTTGATCTACACTGTCCACAAAAGGTCAGTGAGTCGCTCTTAGCAGTCTAGGGGTTAAAATGTAGTTATACATATAAATAATACCATTTAAAAGTATGGAAAGTATTGTAAAGATGACAATCTGTTATTGTACGATCGGTTCAAATATTAGTCGCTGGCAGAGAATTTACTTTCAAAACTGGGTTAACTCTATCAGCGCCAAATAAATAAACTCGACTTCTTTAGACGGCTCTAAATACAATCCATTGAAACTTAAAAAGATTTCGATTGTATAGGCTTGACTACACAAGCGGACGGTATAGATCAAAGATCAGACTGCACGTTCTGTGCAGTCTGATCTTGATCTATGCCGTCCGCAAAAGTCACTGTTTTCGCCTATAGCGCTGAGAAGGTTAAAAAGTTGCCAACTCTACCTTTTGTTTACTTTTTGCCTGATTTTGAATTTCATTTTTTTTTCTGTCAGCGACTAAAACCTGGACCATCCACATGATAACAGATTTTAATCTTCACAATATTTTTCCGCACTTTTATATGGTATGATTTAAATTTAAATGCATTTTAGTATGGCTTGCAACAGGGGTATTCGGACATTTGCGTAAAGTGTCATCTCGGATCAGCCTGCGTAGTCCGCGCAGGCTAATCCGAGACGGCACTTTATGACTACATTAGTTTTTGTGCTACAGTAGACTTGCGCAAAACAGAAAATTACATAAAAACGGAAAGTGTCGTTTCGGATTATTCTTCCATTCTATGTATTGCTGGATCCTTTTCCTAGAGTATTTTTTGTACATGAAAAAATTCCACGGTATAATAAAAAAACATAAAAAAGTGAAAGTATGTACTAATTATGACATTCCTGTTATGTTACACATACAATGTGGCAGACAGAAGGCAGCCTCGTGGTTTCTGGCGGTTTATGAGAAATACACGATCTTGCGCAAAAATACAAAAGATGTCTATATGTACAATGTATAATCGTAAAAATAGTGTGAGGGCTGACTATTAATATGTGAGCCTTGTATTGAAGGAGTTAAGCAGGGTGTCCTTTTAGAGCCCTACTATTCCCTGAGTATTTTAAAGGCTGTGTACCCGGAGACTGGTGTCATAAAACAGCCCGTATAACTCAAGTGGTAGACCGTAGGACTTGTTTACGTCGTTTCAGGTCAGTTGAGGGTGTAAGTTCTATCCCCACAGCTGGCCACCTAAAATTACTAATAGCCTTTCGGAAGAGACGTTAAACCGAGGTTCCATGTGACGGTGCTATACACCGAGCACATTAAAGAACCAGGCGTAACTTAGGATGGGTTTCTTCCTGTATCTTACACTATCCCTAGAAACATAACTAACATGATTCAGGAGGCGTCGCCCATAAGGGCAACCAGTGGCGCCTATAAATAAACGCAAATCGAAACAAACACTGGTGTCAGTTGGTATGTTTATGTCCATTCCTTTGCTTTCTTCTTTAAGAAAGTTAATCATAACAAGAAACTCAAGTCCAATACAGAATCAGCTTTCCATCCATCCATCCATCCTTCCATCAATCCATCCATATGTTCATCCGTCCGTCCATCCATCCATCCATCCATCCCATCCAATCTAATTCAATCCAATCAATCTGTAAATGAAACAATTCATCAAACAGCCGTCTTGGAACAATGATGAACAAACGGTTGGAATTTGCAATGTATATGAGCCATGCTCTGTGAAAAGAGGGCTTAATGCATCTGCCAAAAGTATCGACCCAGGTCAGCCTGCGCAGTGGGCACAGGCTGACTTGGGTCGAAACTTTTTGCTCATGGCAAAATTTCAACATGTTCAAGGAACATTCTGCCTCAGGATTCAGTCGGGTTATTACACAAAATGGTCTTCAAGTATGCATGAATATAAATTATGATGACTTGCTTGGTATCATGCTTCACGGAGATTCATTAAACCCCCTTTTGCCCGAGCATGGCTAATGTTTTTCAGACAGAATGACAACAACGTAACTGGAATGATACTTTGTCTTTGTAACATTCTACGCAGGAAATGAACAGTTTTTGGGAATGACACTTGTATTCGCTAGCTTGTTCATTTGCCAAACAGTCACACATATACACGAACGTAATATGAATTATTTGAGCCGTGTTCTGGCAAAAGGGGGCTTAATGCGTCGTCGTGATTAATTATACCAAACAAGTCATCATATAGTTATGGATCAATAAAATCCAACTTTTCGAAAAACCCGACGGTATCATGAGGTAAACTGGTCTTTTGACATGCAGAAAATTGACCAATAGCAAAAAGTTTCGACCCAGTACGCGCAGGCTGACCTGGGTCGATACTTTTTGCAGGTGCTTTAAGTCCCCTTTTCACAGATCATGGCTTATTTAGTTCCCCTCTTCGTTCTGGGCTGAGCCCAGTAGCGCAGTCGGCAGCGTGCATGACTTGAGACCAGGTAGTCGCTGGTTCGAAGCCCTGGCTCGGCCAATTTCTTTTCGAGGATTAATTATAGTCATTGCCGATGGATTCATTCCTCTCTGACCGCTGATTTTTATTTCGGCGATGGTTATATGGGAAAGCAGTCAATGGTTGAGGAAGAATATTGTGCGCAATGGGCCGACTGGTAAAAAAGAAAATCCTGGAAAGCATGGCTAGGTGCACTGACCGATATGACTAAAATGATATTGAAAAACGGGTATTAATACCAACCAACCAACCAACCAACCAACCAACCAACCAACCAATCAAATCAACCAACCAATCAAAGCAACCAACCAATCAAAACAACCCAAACAACCAACCAATCAAAACAACCAATAAACAAATAAACAAATCTTTGTTTTGCAAAAGCATATCATGCACCTTGCCGCCTTTTGGGCTTTCTGTTGAAAGATAGGACTTTGATCAGACTGTATCTTTATGTACTCTGAGTTTAGTTTTCTGTCTTTGATTCTCAATTTATTGTTCAAGTTTAAACCTTTTGTTCCTCTGTGGACAGCGAACAGTTTAGGTCGAGATGACACTGTACAGAACGTGCAGTAGATCTTAGTCTGCACTGTCCGCTTAAAAATGAGATTATTTCGGCGAAAAGGACTAAGAAATCGCGCTAGGTGATTATTACTGCAATTACTAATATATGCTAGAAATTGTCTATTAATTTTAGTCGCAGTTTTTTGATATCATTAATTAATGAGCTATATTCTGACAAAAAGGGGTTTAATGTATTTCTGTGATACAACATACCAAGCACGTCATCACATAATCAGGGATTCATGAAATCAATTTTGTCTTACAACCGACTAAATCATGAGGCAGACTGGTCCTTGGACATGAAGAAAATTTAGCAATATTAAGCAAAATGTTTCGACAATGCGCGCAGGATGACCTGGGTCGATACTTCTTTGTAGACACATTTAATACCGTCTTATCGTTCAGGATCGTAAAACACTTGAGTGCGTGATAAATGGTTTAACTCTTCAGCAGACGACAAAAATTTAGACTTTCCCAAATTCAAAGCATTTGCAGACGACAATTTAAATGTGGCTCAAATGATGGAATTTATCTTTGATAGGATAGAAAAACGTTGTGGGAAAAGGAGAAAATGCTGGTTACCAGCATTTTCTCCTTTTCCCACAATGTTTTCAAAACGTTTCTTCCTCACGGTCATTAAAACTCGGGATTGTGTGGTAAAAGGGTTTAAGAACATGGCATCTGCCATTTACTACACTGAAATGCATCCATCCTTATTTGGAAATGGCTGGTAAAAAAGTCATTAATGAAGCGAGGAATGTATTGCACGAACAATATTCCAACATATGCAGTTAATTGCATCATATCTATTAATAACCCTTAGGCTGATAAGCGCGACTGAATGCACTTTTGCGGACAGTGTAGATCAAGATCAGACTGCACTGAACGTGCAGTCTGATCTTTGATCTGCACTATCCGTAAAGGAAATATTTTTTTCACTCAAAAATATGTTTGAAATAGCAATTTATAGATTTTTCATATTTGTTAGAAAGTTTCATTTAAGAGTAAATGTAAGCTTGTTCTATCTTTATCAAACGACAAAATTTTAGACTGGTCCAAATTGAAAGCATTTGCAGACGACAAATTAAAATGTGTCTAAAAAAACTAAAACTTCTCGTTGGAAGTGTGGAAAACATTGTGGGAAAAGGAGAAAATGCTGGTAACCGGTATACTCTTTACCAAACGACAAAATTATAGACTGATCCAAATACAAAGGGTTTGCAGACGATAGATTAAATGTGCTTGTGGAAATGTGGAAATGTCGAAAACATTGTGGTAAAAGGAGAAAATGCTGGTAACAAGTATACTCTTTACCAAACAACAAAATTATAGACTTGTCCAAATTGAAAGCATTTGCAGACGACAAAATAAATGTGTCCAAAAAAAGTGAAATTTCTCGTCGGAAGTGCGGAAAACATTGTGAGGAAAAGGAGAAAATGCTGCTTACCATCATTTTCTCCTTTTTCCCACAATATTTTTCAAAAGCTTTATTCATTACGGTCGTTCAAAATCGGGATTGTGTGGTGAAGGGTATAGTACAAATAGTATTGCTACATATGCAATTAATTGCAACATAAGTTCGTTCCATAAACTCTTTTGAGAAAGACCCCCACCCACCACATAAGTGCTTAACCTTAAGTGTACCTTTCACAACTATTGTTATTTTTGCGCCCATTGTAGATCAATATCAGACTGCACGAAATGTTCAGTTTGATCTGTTATATACACTATGTACATGTGCAGTTAATTGCAATAGAACTTTGTTACATAAACTCTTTGGAGAAAGACACCCCCAACCACCACATCAACGCTTAATCCCTTAAAGCGCCTTTCTCAACTATTGCTGTTTTTGCTGTTTTTTTTCCGCCAATTGTAGATCAAGATCAGACTGCACAAAACGTGCCGTCTGATCTTTGAACTACAATGTCCGCTTTGCTGAGACATTCTGAATAAAAGCAAGCCTTAAACTGCAATTGTTTCGATCCTACTTCTAGACTGGAAGTGTCCATTAGGATTATTTGGTGCATTGTGGGTGAAACTCTTAACCACATGACAGATGTCCGACCCATCCAAATCGAAAGCATTTGCAGACCATAATTCAGTGAACAAAAATGACTGGATTTGTTTGTGAAACAATAGAAAACGTGGGATAAGGAGGGATTGCTGTTCACCAGAGTTTTTTTTCCTTTACCCACAATGTTTTTTAAGGTCCTTTTTTCACAGGGTCGTTCAAACACGGGGTTGTTTTGTACAGAGTTAACACTTTAAACCCTCTCCCCACCAAAAGAAAAACCAATTTAAGAAAGTATCTCTGAAATTTTGAAAATTCACATGAAGTGTGGTTAATGAATACTTTATATATGTTATTGTCAATACGTCCGAAAACATTCTGACAGGAGGATAAATTGCTCTTTACGTCAACAAACATGGTCTGAAAAAAACGCAAAGAATCACGTGCAGGCGGTAATCAGTTTAATCTGCGGATACTTCACATCAAACAACGTTAATCCTTTCCCAGACAATGCCTTGTTATCCTACCCTTCACAGGAAAGATCTTTTGAAAACATTGTGGAAAAAGGAGAAAATGCTGGTAACCAGCATTTTGTCCTTTTTCCACAATGTTTTTAACTCCATCAAAAAAAAAGTTGTCATTTTAACCATATTTCATCCTGAAACTGCTAAATAAGTTAAATAGAACTTTCAATCCGATAGTAAAAACGCAAATATTGCCATTTCAAAGTTATTTCTGAGGAAAATTATTTGCTTATCGGACAGTGTGGATCCAAGATCAGACTGCGCGTTCTGTGCAGTCTGATCTTGATCTACACTGTCTGCAAAAGGTCCTTGACCCCTGCTTAAAGACCTAGCGGTAATTATTTCGTCTGCAAACCTTTTTTAATTTGAATGAGTCGAAAATTTTATTATGTGGTTAAGAGATGATATTGGGAATTTATCAATGACTATTTGTTTTCTGACACGTGAACATTCCCCGGAATATGTTATCTTTTGTCTCGGCATATAAGAATAAAGGGAGATAATACAATGGTAGACAGATAAGATGAGATAACATGAGATGAGATGCAATAAGGTAGGGTGGGAGGTAGATTGATTGTACGGTATTTAACGCCGTTTTCAACATTATTTCAGTTATATCGCGGCGGCCAGTGAACCTACCCATGCTTTACTGGAGTCTCTTTTACCAGTACTCTGCACAATGTTCTTTCCAAGCCACTGGCTACTTACTTTCCCAAATAGCCATCGTCGGAACAATAGTCAGCGGTGAGAGAAGGATGATTCCTGTCGCAATGACTATCATCAATCCTCGGAAAGAAATTCGCCGTGCCGGGGATCGAACCAGCGACCTCCTGGGGGTAGAGAGAAAGCGAGTAGCTGCGATTTCATGAAAGGTGAGGGATCTGGGTCCAACCAACCTTTTCTAAGACACTGAGAATCCGACTCTTGACCAGCCCACATAGCTAAGTTGGTAGAGCATAGGACTCGTGAACATGATGTATAGGGTCACTTGAGAGTGTGGATTCGATTCCCATGGCTGGCCATCTAAAAATTACTAATAGTCTTTCAGATGAGACGTAAAACCGAAGTCCTGTGTGACGGTGCTATACACCGCACACGTTAAAGAACCAGGCGTAACTTAGGATAGTTTTCGTCCTGTATCTGCACTATCCCCCGTAACAATACTAAAAGCCTGCATGGGGCGTCGCCCATATGGGCAACCGGTGGCGACGATAAATAAACGCAAGTTCAATAAATCAGAATTCGACTCAAAAGCTCTTGATCTACACTGTCCGCTAACTAATACAAACCTATGACCTAAGTCACCTTTAACAGTATAGTGGAAACCCCTTCTTTAGACTTCGAGATAAAAGTGGAATTTCTTTATCTGGTAGTGAAAGGGTTCCCGTATTGCTGTAGGTCATCTGTCAAAATAGTCGATTAGTTTCGTAATTAGGTCCTAATATGTCCTAAACTGAAGACCTGTCTGTATGAACAACTTATGTGTCACATCCTTGCAACAGTGACCTACTTTTGTTTGTCTGTGTGGAGTAATTAATGTTACTATAATGCAGAGTAATCAGAAGGCAAGCTCTTTATAATTCACTACCTTTTTTCATAACAATCCAAAGAAATACCATGAAGATATAGGAATTGTATAAGCAAAAATTTATATCAAAAAAATTGAACAAAATTTGACAAAAAATGTGTCATTACTTAAGGATAGGGCACCCTCATTGGATTCGAGTTACGTCGCCTTTCATCATACGGATTCGGCTAAGACTCGGGTAATCCTTAATCGATGCGGGGAATCAGCATCTATCGGCCGATCGATTACGGATTACCCGAGTCTTAGCAGAATCCGTATGTTTTTCGACGATGAAAGGCGATGTTAAAGGAAACCGCATCAGGGTGCCCTATCCTTAAGAGATTTACTTCAAACTTGGGACTAATTGTTTACTATTAAAAGGGGAACCAATGCCATGCAACAAGGGAAGGTAACTATCAAAATATTTTTGACACAGAAATGACCCTTTTTTGACTAAGGATTTACACGAAAACCAATTTCGGCCGATCGTTGACACCCACATGCGGTCCCCTTGTTAGTTCGGATGCTTTTGAAAAGAACGTCGAGGTATTGTCGTAGCCCTGCAGTCGTCGGTTGCGTCGCCGTCTTGCAAAAATTGACATATTCAAAAACTTTGACATTTTAATAATTGGCCTGCAACATGCGAAGAGGGGCATTCGGATGTTTGCGTGAAGCGTCGTCCCGGATCAGCCTACGCAATCCGCGCAGGCTGATCGGAGACGACACTTTCCATTCTTGTGGTGTTTAAAATTTGTAGGAAAAGTGTTAAAGCCTTGTGGGAAAAGAAGAAAATGCTGGTAACCTGCTATCACGTCAGACCCATGGTAACACAGCATTTTCTCCTTTTCCCACAAAGTTTTCAAAAGGCTACTTCCTCAGGGTCGTTAAAACTCGGGACTGTGTGATAAAGGGTTAAAGGGTTAGCGTTCGTCTGCTGCAAATTTGATTCAGAAGACAATGAGATAAAAACAGAGGATCGTATGTTATGCATAGCAACGAAGCATTACGTATCTAGGCTGCACCGCCCACCTTTATAAAAGTGAAATGATAATCAAGTAAAACCTCTCACCTTTACTACAGTGCATTCGGAATGTTAAACCTCGCTTTTCGTGTAAATAAACCTGAATTAACCCCTTTATCAAATAAGAACGAGTTTTAACTACCCTGGGGAAAGTCTTTTGAAAACACTGTGGGAGAAGGAGAAAATGCTGGTAACCAGCATTTTCTCCTTTTCCCCCAATGTTTTCTTATCTCACAAAGAAATATTTGTCATACGATTGCCTCGCAAGAAAGTTGCGTGACTCTGAATTAATAATATGACATACATGTACTACATGCACCTAGCTTCCATATTGCTGCAGAAATCCATGCTATTCGATTTCTTCGCAAAAAGGTTATGTGACACAAATTGTCGCTACAGAAAGGCTTGATACCCTGTGACCTTACAATCGAATCATGTGACATAATTTAACGTTGCAGAAATGCTGGTTCTACCCGGCAAGGTCATGTGACACTAGATAATATTTAAGAAAAGCCATGTAGCCAGTTACTTTACAGTCGGGTCCTGAGAAACTATTGATTGCCACAGAATTGCTTGGTACCCGATTTCTCCGCAACCGAGTCACGAGACCGTAGTGTTTGCTGTTTGCTACAGAAATGCTTAGTTCCCGGTTACTTTGCAATCAGGTAATTCCTCACTAGTTATTGTCGCAGAAATGCATGGAACCCGGTTACTCCACAAACGGTTTGCAATCAGGTCATGTGACACTAGTCATTTCTGCAGAAATGCTTGGTACCCGATTATCCACAAACGGTACATGGGTTACTAGTTTCTGATAGAGCTCTTCAGAAATGCTGGTACCCGGGTACTTTGCAATCATATTGTGTTACACTTATTATCGCTACAGAAATACTTGGTACCAGAGCAGTTTGCAATCTGGTCATGTTACAATAGTTAGCGTTGCGAAAATTCTTGGTACCCGATTTCTTCGCAATCAGTGCACGTGATGTTAGTTATCGCTGCAGAAATGCCTGGTACCCGATTACTTTCAAGCCAGATTATACGTGACATCATGAACTGATCAAGTGACATGGTACAAGCATCTCCTTGTTTTGTTTAACACACGGGCTCCTTTCCTTTCAATGTTTCTCATTTTACTACTTTTTTATTTACCCTGTGCAGTAACAGTTTACCCTTATAAAACAAGCCCGTGGATGTACGACTCCGTGACATAAATCCTTTGACAAGCATTTTTTTTGAAAAGAAGAAAATGCTGACAATCACCATTTTCTCTTTATGTACTGGACAATGTTTTGTACCCGTACTCATACAAATCTGACAAATCTTATCAGTTAACGATATTTAGTTTGTCGTTTTTAAGTACTTCTTTTGGGAGAGAGTGAACGGTATTGAGAATGAGAGAGACAGAGAGAGATAGAGAGAGAGAGAGATACAGACAGGCAGGCAGAGGAGAAGACAGAGAGAGAGAGAGGGACAGAGAAACACAGAGAAACAGTGAGAAAAATAAACCCAGACAGAGGGACAGACAGAGAAACAGAAAGAAACAAGAAACAGAGAGAGAGAGAGGGGGGGGGAAAGAAGGAGAGGGAGAGATAAAGAGATAGAGAGAGGGAAGAGATAGAAAGTTATGAATGAAGAGGGGGAGAGGAGAGATGGACTAATAATAGGTCCTACCAGACAAAACTAATTATCCACGTATCCACAGAGACAACTGGGTGTGGACACTATACGACTCTCTATCTCCCCTACTCTATATTTACATCACTGTGTGACTAATCATACTTTATTATCACAAACCTTGTTCTTACATCACTCCATCATACCGTAGTTTTATTAACTCATTACCAAACGACAAAATTTTAGGTTTGTCCAATTTGAAAGCATTTGCAGACGACAAAATAAAAGTGACTGAAAATTTGAAATTTGTTTTGTCAAGGGTAGAAAACATTGTGGGAAAAGGAGAAAATGCTGGTTACCAGCATTTTCTCCTTTTCCCACAATGTTTTCCAAAGGCTTCTTTCTCAGGGTCGTCAAAAGTAGGGATTGTGTGGTAATGGGTTAACTTAGCTTGAGAACAGTTAGGCACGTGTTCACCATCGTTTCCTCATTCGGACCATAACCCTTAGAACACACAGTTAACCCTTAGGCTGCTCAGCGCGACTCAAAGATCTTTAGCGGACAGTGTAGATCCAAGATCAGACTGCATGTTCTGTGCAGTCTGATCTTGGATCTACACTGTCCGATAAGGAGATAGGAGATAGGAGGTAATTTTCCCCCAAAAGTAACTTTGAAATAGTAACATATCGGTTTTTAATATCAGGTTGAAGATTTCTTTCTAACTTATTTAGTAGGATAAGAGTAAATGAAACGGACATTTTCATTTCGGAAAAACAGCTAAAATATGGCGACTTGAAAATTGTTTTGGAAAGAAATGTTATGTTATAAAGTGGCAGACAGTGTAGATCAAAGATCAGACGGCACAGAACGTGCAGTATGATCTCTGATCTTCACTGTCCACTGCCTTATAAGATGCCGTCTGTTGCAAGTAAAAAATGACTCAGAGACAAATATTATTTATAGTCCTTCGAGTACATTGCCCGCAAAACATAATTGACTCGTCACTTTTGGTTGATTTCAATTCTAATTTCAAGTTTCAAGACAACCGTCTAAATTGCCTTTACTTTGAAAATCATATTAAGACAATTTCAAGAATAGTTACATAACCCTCTACCAAACAATACCATGATTTAACGACCCCGGGGAAAGAGGCTTTTGAAAACATTTCGGGAAAATGAGAAAGTGCTGGTTACCCAGCTCTACTTCTTTTCCAACAACGTTATCTTCCCTGTCAAAGACGAATCCCATTATTTAGCCACATTTAATTTGTCGTCTGCAAATGCTTTCAAAGTTGATAAGTTTAAGGTTTTTCGTTTGATAAAGAATAACAATGTATGAAAAAGAATAGGAACAAATTGGAATACATGTATTTGAAATTCAAAGTTTAAATACAGAAAAATCTAAAGTCAGGATCGTGTTGTAAAAGTTTAACAAATCTTGAATGTAGATAGGACACGATGGGTCGGCTATTTACCCGAACGGTCATTTACGAGAAAATAAATAACATTTAATGATCATACAAATTATACCTTTACACTACGAACGTTTACGTCATCAATATTTCTTCATTACTGAAACCCTTCAACTTAAAAGCGGGTTTAGACGTACAACCGGGACCACGCGTAAACAAAATTCGATGGCGTCATATGGTGTAACCCCGAAACGGAATGCTTCCGGGTCGTAGTACACCAAAACGGAATGCTTTCGAGTACTAGTTCCCAAAAGTAGCCCCACTTGAAAATTTGGTATCTAGCACCTCTGCCACGCTGTTCTATAATGAAAGATGATAGGACAACTCAAAAATGTATTTCAGGAGTTGATTTAATTATTTCTTCAGAGAATGAATTCTTTTTTTGCATTTCTTTCAGGACTATTTTTTGTGTGTGTGTGACCTGGCAAAGAAGCATGATCTATCGCCAGTTAGGGTCTAGACCAACAGCAATTTTCCGAGGGTCGTTGTGTTTGAAGAGAAATAGCAAAAAAGTTCATTGCTCATGATGCCATTTTATGTACCTTTTTGTGAAGGACATTGGACATATATCTGATAAAAAAAAAACTGCTAGGCCCCACTTCATCAGGGAAACAGCAGCCAGTCGAAGAGAGTAATGTTAACTCTTCGATTAGCCGAAAAGTTGCCGGTGTGACACCATAATTATATGAATTGCATTCAAACGAAGGCATCTGTACTAACGGAGGCACAATTCATTGCTATGCAGTGTGTAATAAGGCTTTCTTTTCTCATTTCTTTTACCGTTATTGATTAGGCCCACTTTGACTACGTTACGGGCACAGTGTAAGTTCCGGTAATATCGCACTGTCTCGCGAAACTCATTCATTTTCTTACTATGATGTGCCGAGCCGCGATATCCCAGTCGGTAGCGTACAGGACTCGAGGACAGAGGTCGCTGGTTCGATCCCCAGCTCGGCCAATTTCTTTCCGAGGATTGATGATAGTCATTGCGACAGGATTCATTCCTCTCCCATGACCATTGTTTCCACGATGATTATTTTGGAAAGCAGCCAGTGGCTTGGAAAGAATATTGTGCAGAGTACTAGTAACAGAATACCCAGGAAAGCATGGATAGGTGCACTGGCCACTGCGATATAACTGAAATAATGTTGAAAACGGCGTGAAACAGGATACAATCACTCTTACCTTCATATGCACAATACTGCGCAAAGAGAGATAACTCTATTTGGCGAAAATAAGTATTCTACCAAGTGACAAAATGTTAAATCGGTCCAAATTAAAGTTTTTGTTTGTTTTGTTTGTTTGTTTGTATCGTTTCTAACGTCGATTTCAGCACAGTTTTTGTTATATAATGATGGTCTGTGCACTTGTTATTGCTTACCCGGAGTTTCTTTAACCAGTACTTCGCAGAACTGTCTCCTTAAGCAGGGATCGTATATAATGTTATATAGAATCCCTGCCTTAAGCCACGGTGTGCTTTCCGATGTAAGCATAGTCGAAACAATGATCAGCGTTGAGATTGATTGATTATATAGTTTTTAACGCCGTTTTCAACATTATTTCAGTTATATCGCGGCGGCCAGTGCACCTATCCATACTTTCCTGGAGTCTCTTTTACCAGTACTCCGCACAATTTTCTTTCCAAGCCACTGGCTGCTTTCCCACATAATCATCGTCGAAACAATGGTCAGCGGTGGGAGAGGAATGAATCCTGTCGCAGTGACTGTCATCAATCCTCGGAAAGAAATTTGCCGAGCCAGGGATCGAACCCTGGACCCCGTGTTCTCAAGTCCTGCACGCTACCGACTGAGCTACCGGGGCTCGGCTGATCAGCGTTGAGAGAGGAAAAAATTTGCTGGGGATTTGAAGCAGCGACCCCTCCACCCCCTTTTAAAGTCCTGTACCGTACCGACTACGCTACCGTGCTCGGCAAAAGCCCTCGCAGACTAAAAATAAAATGCGTCTTTTAATGGCAGTTTTCTTTCGAAAGAGAAGAAAAGTATTGAGAGAAAAAAAAAGAAAAAATGTAGGTTATCAGCGTTTTCTCCTTTTTTCAAAATGTTTTCAAAAGCTTTCGTTCTCTGTGTCGTCAAAGCCACTAGACTGTCAGGTAAAATATTAACAAGTCATCCTCCTATGCCGAGCCACGTTAGCACAGTCGGTAGCGTGCAGGACTCAGTGAGAACACGGGGTCGCTGATTCGAATCTCCAGCTTGGCGAATTTCTTTCCCAGGATTAATGAATGTCATTGCGACAGGATTCATTCCTTTCTCATCGCTTGGGAAAGCTGACAGTGACTTCGGAAGAGTATTGTGCAAAGTGCTTGTTAACGAAACTCCAGGAAAGCATGAGTAGGTGTACTTGTCGTTGCGATATAACTGCAGTATTAAACAAAGGACAAGCAGGACCATGATAGAGATTCTAAGGAGATGTCAAACTATAATTAACAACAACGATTCATACACTGGACATAAAATGTCTAATACCAGCTTACAATGTTAACTTTCTGGCCAAATTTAGAAAATCATTCACTTTATGAAAATCACTATTGTTTATGGTTTTACCTCTAAATCCATGTAACACACAGTCAAAGCAGTAAACACTTTTGTCTGCATAATTTAAAAAAAAAAAAAATCACTCATCGAAATGTATAAAGAAAATCATCGTAATAGTATGCAAATAAAACATGAAGTAGATACTTAAATATTCTTGGTGCTTAGCAAACTTTGGGTAGTCTACAACCTGTCCTGACAGAGCTGTTTAGAAATTACAAAGCAATAAAAATACACAATAATTTATTGTTCACAATTTTTGACAGCAAAATAAAGTCAATGGATTAAAATACTAGTGTGAAAAAACAAACATAATGACCTAGCCTAAACATGTACACATCATCCATCAAACCTTTTAACACACAACAAAATTTTAGACCCGTCCACACACACACAAAAAAAAAACAAGAGGTCCATGATGGCCTTGTATAGATCTACAAAAGGGTTATGATGTAACATCAGTTTTCTTCACAGACAGCCTGGGTAAAAAATTTGAAAAAAAAAAAAAACCCAAAAAACAACCAATAACAAACTATTAAAAAAAACATGGGTGTGATACAAATGGCAATTCTCTAAAACATATTCATAATGTATAAATACAAGTATAACAGAAAATTAAGAGACTAATTAGAGCAAGACAAAACAACCTAACTTATTTTTGATACCTTAACCCTTAGAGCGTTGAATAAACCCAATATACGTTTTCTAGCTTAGAAATTAAACTCACAGTAAAGTCCAACTGAATGAAAAACCTGTTTATAAAATAAAAGTTAATTTCATGTTTACCATGTAAAAATATGGCGATTATTATGACTTTCACGATATGTAAAGGTGCAGTTCGCAAAAGTTCCAGTCAGTGGCAGAAAAAAGAATTTTGAAACTAGAACAGATCCTACCATGCCGCATTATCCGTTTGTTTACATCGATGATCGCCGACGATTAGCAGACTTTTCGTCGTAAATGTCCGCAGTGACGTGAGTGTCGTAAACACCACATGATCATTCAAGGCTTTCAAACAAACCCTTCATTCACTTGATCATTTAGTCCCCATTCTAGGCTTGAAAAACGTAAGTTTATCGACATCGTAAATAGAAACGATAACATAGGCTGATCATCGCTTATTCATTTATCATCAATACAGGAAGAATTTTCTACATCTAAATAAGAAAACAGGTTCAGAATGAGCAATCTTACTCTCCGATGACCTAATATTGGAAGTGTAAACAATAGTCCTGTGTACTACGTCATTCCACTAATGAGATGCAATGTTATCACGTGACGTTCTCAAAGACCTAGTTCGAATATACACGAACAATAATGAAGGTTGTCTCAATCAAAGGCGTCCCTGAAATCAACGGGCTTCTCCATGCATTTTCGCACATGTATATCATGGCAACCAATGCAGTAACTGACACGTTCGAGTTTTCTCCGATCTTACATATGTGTGTTGTGATGGGTTATCTGAAATAATTTCGAGTTATAAACGGTGAAAAATACCTGTTTTTGGACTTTACTGGGGCTTTAAATTCAAATAATTGCAATTTCAAGCTTTCTTTTGTCCTTAGTGTGTCTGCAAATCGGACAGTGTAGATAAAGATCATACTGCACCTTTTGTGCAATCTGATCTTCATCTGTACTGGCTGCAAGGGCAAATACAGTCATGAAAAGTGCTTTAAAGGTTAACAATTTTATGTTATCAACATAAGCAACTTCATTGTTATATGAATAAATCTGGACCTCTTGTGCAATCTGACCTTAATCTACATTGGCCGCAAAGGCAATAGTTACTGTAGTCGTAAAGGAGCTTTTAGGGTTAACAACTTTAAATTATTGGCATTGGCAACTTCATTGTCATATGAATAAATCTGGTTATAGAGATTCCAACAGTATAAAGCTATGTTATATACATTTATCACAGATAAAAAAAAGTCATGAAACTAATATTCAGCATAATCGACAGTACGGTAACCTTCCCTTGCAAAAAATACTAGACTTAACGCAATCACTAGTATCAAATTTCTCCGTAAACAATTCTTAGGCAGATAACTTCAAAAACATTTTCATTTACCACTTTAACAAATGACAACATTTTCAACAATGATATCCAAATGTCAAATGTGGCTCACATGGAGAAGATGCTGGTTGCCAATATTTTCTCTTTTTCAAACAATGTTCTCAAAAGCCTGCTTGCTTAGGGTCATTTAAACATGGGATTCTTAACATCATGTGACTTACTAGTTCCTATGGAAGCCTGCATACTGAAAAGGTTCGACAGAGTTATAAAATTTGCAGGGTGGTGATGTTTGAACAACTTAACTCCATCACCATCCGTAAGATGGCACAGTTGGATTTCTCTGGTTCCCAGCTGCACTGAGAGCCTCATTATAACTTGGAGGTGGGGGCTCATTTTCATCCATTACATGTCTATTGGCACCTGGAATACTGGCTTGCTGCTGAGAACCACGCTGCTGTTGATGGCTTTGTTGTGATTGGTACCCATGTTGTTGCTGGTACCCCTGTTGGTACCCCTGTTGCTGGTACCCTTGTTGTTGTTGGTACCCTTGCAGCTGGTGCCCAGCAAAACTGTGGTCTGTTTGCGGTCTCACAGGATAAGGTAACGTTGAATTGTCTTCTGGCTGGTATGGATCATTCGCCACATTTGTACTTGATGTTAATACTCTAGTATTTGCATTAGTACTACCCATGGTGTAATATGGACTTTCCATGTATGATTGTTTACCTCCTGCAGCTTCGTGCTGATCACTCCCGACTTCCATTGGAGTGCATCCTCCGCACAGTGCAAGAACAAGAACAAGGAGCACACATGATATACAACCCAAAGCAACAAGTGTTGGGATACTGATCTCTGTAGTTACTGAAACAGATATACCATAAAATGTTTACCAGAAAACAAAACTTTGTACTGGTCTAAATTGAAAGCATTTGCAAATACATGTAACATAGTAAACATGAACTTGGAAAAAACCCTGAAATATATCTTCAAAAGGGAAGAAAACACTGTGGGAAAAGCATTTTCTCCTTCTTCCACAATGTTTTTAAAAGCCTTTTTTTCTTCAGATTCTCAAGATTAAACCTCTGGATCATGCGATAAAAGGTTAACACATTATCAAAAAGGCTATTTCAAGACATATTGTCACAAGTGAACCAAAGGAGATCAATTTATAGGAAACAAAAATTTCTCTTTTACATTCTCTGCAAAACAAAGTCGGAAAAAAGAACAATTATTTATCCGAAGGTAATTGTTCACTTTCCTGCATTTTCTTTGAAAGATGCCCTTGGCAGGGGCTTGAAAAATCCTATTTGTACAGAAAGATTGGTTAGTTGTATGGTGTCAAAGCCGTTTTCAACATTATTTCAGTAATATCCAACTGCCAGTGCACCTATCCATGCCTTCCAAGAGTTTCTTTAACCAGTACTCTGCACAATATTCTTTCCAAGCCACTGGCTGCTTTCCTACTAACCATCCTCAAAACAAAGATCAGAGGTGAGTGAGGAATGAATCCTGTTGCAATGACAACAGTGAACCCTCAGAAAGAGATTGGCCATGCCGGGGATCAAACCAGCGACCTCCGTTTCTCAAGTCCTGCACTCCACCAAATGAGCTAATGGCTGTACAGAAAGGGTTAACAATATAAATGCTTTTTTTTAGTAAGAAAGACTAATTCACTCCCCAAAAAATAATGAACAAAATCAAGATTGATTGTCTAGAGAACATTTTCAAAATGTACATAAGTGTAGATCTAACACTGAATTCCACATTTCTGTGCAAAAACCTACTGCAATTTAACAGACACAGGTTAAATTTTTTCTCCACATAAACCTTCAGGGCTCGAAATTAATGAGAAAAAAAATACGATACAACTGAAAGCACTACAAGTGGCAGATTTCACTTGCCCTAACTAGTATTTTTCCGAAAGTTGGCAGTCCAAATACAAGTTTCGTTGCCCCTAAAGGTAATTAATCCTTAACAAAAATTCCTTATTTTAATAGCCTGAAGAAGAAATTATTAAAAATTAATGTTTGAAAAGAAGAACAAACTTGTAACCAGCATTTTCTCCTTTTCCCACAATGTTTTCTAACCTTTCAAAGACAAATCACATTATTTCAGACACATCTAAATTATCTTCTGCAAATCCTTTGAGTTTGGGCAAGTCTAAGTTTTCGTTGGAATGAGTTGAAAACTCTCTACCAGACGAAACTATACTTTTGCAGACGACAAATTAGATATGCCTGAGATAATGATATCTGTCTTTTAAAGGGTAGAAAACATTGTGCCTTTTTTGTGGGAAACGAAGAAAATACTGATTATACCAGCATTTTTTCTTTTTTCCACAATGTTTTCAAAGGCTTTTTCTTTAGGGTTGTTAAAACTCATCATTGTGTGGTAAAGGATTTACTATTAATTTAAAACACTGAAAGGTACATACCTACACTCTTCTGTAAGCTAAATGCTGCACAACACTCAATGAAGACTAAAATGTGCATAAGCCAAACAATGACACTTCTAGCCATGATTTTCAGACAGGTAATATCAGCTGTTAAGTATTCAATCTGAAAATAAAAGTAAATAGACTGACTTTCCTAGAAATAAAAGGTTTAACCTTCTACCACATGGTCTCGTTTTTTAACACTTGTCCAAATTGAAAGCATTTGCAGATGACAAAACAAATTAGACTCCAAGAATAAAACTTGTTCTTGGAAGGGTAGAAAACATAGTGGAAACAGTAGGAAATGCTGTTTACCAGCATTCTTTTTTTCCTTTACTTACAATGTTTTCCACCTTTGCAAAGGCATACCAGTTTTTGAGCCATTATCAAATTGTCATCCGCATATGCTTTCAATTTGGACCAGTCAAAAATTTTGTCATAAATTTAAGAAATGATAAATGGATAATCCAAAGGAAGCCACAGACAGCAAGGAGATGATATCCTGTTATCATTAACCAGCTCTTACTTTTAAAGAAGACTGAAGGGAAAGACACTTTGATTAGATTCTACTTGATCACCCAGCAATCATTAACTAGGAGCACAACCATAATACAGGGTTTCACAGGACGCTGATTTCCATGTACAACTAAATATTAGCCTGTACATATGTTTTTGAGCAGCAAGCATCCCATGGATGCATGGAAACCAATCCCAAATCTGTATAAAAAGTCTTTAGTAAAACAAAAAAATCTTTCTTAAAATATTTTCTCTGCTGTAGTGCAGTCAACACAATACAACCGCAGTTTATTGGACATTAGGGTCATACTTGATTCCTCATGAATTAGATTCCCTCACATTATTTATTATCTATTCTATGGTATTAGACTCTAACCACACTGCTGTCACAGCGTACTTGAGTTTAGAAAGCTTTTCAGAAGAAATGGGGTGCCAAATCAAGGTTGACCTGCATTTATATTCAGAGCTTTTGTATTTCTTCCTAGTACACAAAACTTGTTAGCAGATGCCAAGAAAGTGTGTCTGAACAATTAAATTTGATAATGTTATATGGGACCCCTTAAATTAGGGCTTGCACCCCTGATTTTTTTCAAAAGCCCTGAAAACCCCGCAAAAAGCATTTGAAATATTCATTAAAATGTAGAATTAGCATTGTGTTAAACTATCTCGAACTTGCGTCGAATTTTTCAATCATAGGGACATATCTTCTTTAACAAAAAAACGCACTTTGGCTTGATGCGATCCTACTTGGGCCAAGTTGGGGACGAATCTCAAGTCTCTGACTCGAATATCTGTGTTTAGCAGCAATAAAGCACTTACCACTCAATTTATTGTTCACGTGCTGGATGTCTGCTAAAATAAAACGCAAATATATCAATTTTCGTTCAGAATGGGACTGAAATAGTAATTTCGAAATAGATGGAAGTTATTTTTTGTAAACAACATTGCAAAACACGGAAACTACAACAACAACGACTACAACAACAATCATCTAACCCAATGACTTTTATAACCAAAACGAGCAAAATATAAAGGAAAGGAATATTCGTGGAGAATAATTTTTTTTCTATAAAAACATGCAAATAAATAGTATCGCAGTATTTATTTTGCGAAAATCGATTGAAATCAATCGATATGTTACCTATGTTGCTAATCCCTTCGGCGTTTTCGTCGATCAACTCACAGACTCCGATTGAAAAAAACTATAGGCCCCAAGCGTGCAGTTTAATTTTTAGTTGTAGATGCATATACAGTTTCTTGGTGTTGTGACTACATATGAACAGACCGACTGAGAGAAAGAGAGAGAGAGAGAGAGAGGCTGTAATATAATTAAATTTAGACTTATAATCATGTTTAACTGAGACAAACTACTTTCTTTAACTCATATTGTTAAGTTACTGTGCAAAGTATGGGGTAAATAAGTAATGTGCTGAAGCACAGGCCTTTGAAGCTCTATTGGTCTATCACGGAACAATAAAACTGTCCTTGGTCGATCATCGAACACTTATAGCACATTGGTGCATCGCCTGTATATCACGGAATATATATTCAAATTTTCAGTAACACTGTTTCTATAAATAGCACATTGGCGACTCCCTCTATATCGTATATAGCGATTGATTGATTGAATTTGCGTTTATTTATCGTCGCCACCGGTTGCCCATATGGGCGACGCCCCCCTGAAGGCTGTTAGTTTTGTTACGGGGGATAGTGCAGATACAGGACGAAACCCATCTTAAGTTACGCCTGGTTCTATTACGTGCTCGGTGTATAGCACCGTCACACGGGACCTCGGTTTAACGTGTCATCCGAAAGACTATTAGTTATTTTAGGAGGCCAGCCGTGGGGATCGAACCCAAACCCCCAAGTGACACTTGGCTTACTATATACGATACAGACGGAATCCCCAATGTGCTATTTATAGTAACAGTGTCCGATAATGAAAATTTCGTTATCTTTTGATAGACCAATGGAGTTTCAGAGGCCTATGGCTGAAGTAAGGTCATTGAAATTATGCATATATCTCAAATGATTTTTATTTCACACAATATCGACCATACTTTGAAACCCTAACCCCTCACGTGTTGTTTTTATAAGCCACATAATTCGTACATTGTTTACCCTCAAGATGCTCAGCGAGATTCACTGGCATTTTGCGGACAATGTAGATCAAGATCAGACTGCACAGAACGTGCAGTCTGATCTTGGATCTACACTGTCCGATAATGAGTTATTATTACCCCAAATATAACTTTGAAATGGCAGTATTTAGGTTCTTACTATCTGAATGAAAATTTAATTTTAGTTATTTAGCAAGATAAGGATTAAATTGCTTTCTTCCTTTCTTCAAGAGTCGTTGTAAGAGTCACATGTATATATATGACATTGTATGCTGAATTTTAGAGAAAACTCGCATAAATAGCTGGTATGTTAACTTTATAGTTTTGTAGTTGCTTAAAGATACATTAATACTCGTTTTCTGCCATTTTTAACCGATTTTGTCTTTATTTTATGAAACTAGGATCATTCTTGTATTTTCATGCCACATGTTGCCCCTAACAGTTGAAAGGTTGTACAGGTTACGACCGATAGAAAGTGCATTTCATTTTCTTGTAACTTCCAAAGAAATCAATTTGTCTTTCCCGGTTTAATTCGATCACAAATCCCTTGAGTTTCTTTATCCCTTACACCATTTATACTGGTAATTTATCTATATTTACTAAGCTGACTACATTTTGAGCCATTCTACACACTATCAAGTTTTAACAGCGTTTTTCTCTATCTGGCTGTAAGGATGTATCTTTAAGAGTAACGTGCTTCTTACCTGCATGCCACTTTCTGCATTTATGATTATGAAGTACTGTAGCTACACATTTTATGATTAAAATAAGCTTTACCACTTGTCACAATGTTTACAGAAATCGGTCGACTCCAAATTTTAAATTGAATTCTGTAGAATTTTTAAGTTAACCATCGTTTAGATAGTGTATTCGATTAATCCTTTGACACACAATCCTGAGTTTTGAGGACTGATTGAGAAGGCTTTTGAAAACATTTGAGAATGCTTTTGAAAACATTGAGATTGTTTTTAAAAACATTGTGGGAAAAGGAGAAAATGCTGGTTACCAGCATTTTCTCCTTTTCCCACAGTGTTTCCTACCCTTTCTTTATACATATCTCGTCATTTGAGCCAATTTTACGAAAACAATTTCTGCGATAGCTGTTCTCACGCATACTCTCTCTCTCTCTCTCTCTCTCTCTCTCTCTCTCTCTCTCTCCCTCTCTCTGTTTCTTCGTGGTTCAGTGGTAGTGTAGGAGATCCCTGCTTCGATCCTCATTGAAGCTGCCGGGTTTTTCGCGGCAATGTCCTTCGGCGAGGCACGAAGCCTTAGTTTAGCACTGGTGAAACATAGGACACAAATCAATAAGTTTGCCGTCATTGTAGTTTGACCGAAATAATGCTGAAAGCAGTACAAAACACCTTATACTGTACATATATTCCAGTGCAATTCTGGCTGTCTGTCTGTCTGCCTGTCTGTCTATCTGTCTGTCCTTCTGTCTGTCTC
Organism: Hippopus hippopus; assembly: GCA_946811185.2. NCBI lineage: Eukaryota > Metazoa > Mollusca > Bivalvia > Cardiida > Cardiidae > Hippopus > Hippopus hippopus. Next base: position 63,651,672 of record OX328102.1, on the reverse strand, counting down.
TTGGCGCTAAATATTCTCGTATACGACGAATTGTCGATTTTTCTTTTGATAAGGACGAACTCTAGTTTGAAGAAAGTGTGATAACTTTTCAAAAGAGAACGGTAAGATAGAAAGGGAGATAATTCGTCAGTGCATAAAAAGAAATAGTCTTGCATGTCTACAGTCTCTGGTCATTAGTTGTACGGACTTAGAATACGTTGATTGTAGAAACTGTTTGGGTAACTCTTGGTCGAATTCTATTCTTCTTTTTCTTCTTAATAGGAAAGGTCTTTAGAACAATGCATTGATAATTCATCCAGCACAACGAAGAAGAAGAAGAAGAAGAAGAAGAAGAAGAAGACATTTGATAAAGAAATGAATAGAATTTAGAGCAATTATCTATTTGAAAGCGGCGTAAAACACCATTCAAACAATCAGTGAATCAAAGCCCTTGTTTAAAACTGGTGAAACCCAAGATATACATAGATATTTGAGCTGTCGCATTGATACGACTGTAATAATGTTGAAAGAGACGTAAAACACCATTGAAATCAATGGTGCGTTTCGACTTCGGGAGATATCATAAAGTAATGTAAAAATTGAACTAAGAATACATCAATTTTACAATGCTGTATATTAAACTGTTTCAATACATAAATACAAAACATATCTAAAAGAACAAGAGATTCCTTGCGACCTCCAAACTAGAGTTTCCATATATACAGTGCAGATATATCAGTGAAAACAGGAAATAATAAATAATAAAAATAAGATAGACCGCGTAAATTGTCAGCAAATAAGCAGGGGTCCTTAACATAAACATGTCTACATTTTTGACCACAGGGGCCCTTAGAATAAACATGTCTATATTTTTGACCAATTACAAATTTCTATTTATTCATTTGTTATCAGTACCAAAAAGTAGGTCAAAAGTCAGCACATTTAGCTACGCCGAATAACACAAGTGCTACAGTATGACTTAACTCTTTATCAAACGACAAACATTTAGACTGGTTCAAATTGAAAGCGTTTGCAGACGACAGATCAAAGATGGCTGAAATGTTGGAAGTTATCTTAGAAAGAGTTGAAAACGTGATGGGAAAAGGAGAAATGCTGTTACCAGCATTTCTCCTTTTCTCACAATGTTTTCAAATGTCGTTTGCCTTGGGGTAGTCCCAATTCGGGATTGAGTGATACTGGGTTAAAGGGCCGATTCAGATAAACTTTTGGGGACAATATAGATAACGTTCAGCCTGCCCAGGAGGTGCAGTCTGATTTGCGATCTACACTAAGCGATAGAGTGTTTTTTTGTGTCGGACGAATAGCTTTGAAATTGACATGTTTACGTTTTTGGTATTTGCTAGAAATATTAAATAAATCACTTAGCAGATTTAAACCTTACCACAAAATCCCGAGTTTTAACGAACCTGAAGAAGAAGGCCTATGAAAACATTTTCCAAAACGAAAAAAATGCTGGTAACCAGTATTTTCTCCTTTTCCCACAATATTTTTCATCCTATCAAGGACAAACTTTGTCATTTCTGCTACTTTTGATTTATCGTCTGCAAACGCTTTCGATTTGAACTAGTCTAAAATTTTGTCGTCTGGTAAAGAGTTAAATGCATTTTAACGCCTACATTGTTTAATGTTGGCCACCAATAGGCCTTTAAGAGTTGACATTTTCTCTACATAAGTTATATGACTAAGGAAATTTCAAATTGTTGAACGGGTTTATCCTTGACCCACCAAAACCTTTCATAAAACTGTACGGGTAATAGCTCGGACGTGGGCTGGCTGTGTCCAGAGCTTCCATCTGAAATAAATAACATAGGCTCTGGTTTAATGCACTGTGAAACACAAAACCAAGCAAGTCATCACATAAATATGTTCCATAAAACCCACTTTGTCTGGAAACTGACTGAATCATGAGGTACAATGTTTTTTTGACATGTAGAAAAACAAACTACCAACACCAAAAAGCATCGGCCAAAGTCAGCCCACATACATTTTGCAGATGCTTTAAGCCCCCTTTCCACAGAGCATGGCTCACATGAATATCTTTTGTGTTTGGCAGGGAATTAGTGTTCGTCAATAACCCAATAACAACTTCTTATGAATAGAAATCCGGAGCAGTATTCACAAATTCAACGAAATAACATTCTTAATTTAGGGAAGCTATACTTTCGTATTGATAAGTAATCTTGAACAAGTCTCAACACTTCTTATTTCCATTAGTGGAACTCCTTATATAAATGGCGCGTTTAGACCTACTACGGGTACCACGCATAAACAAAAATCAATGTCATCATATATGAAATTACAATCAAACGCATTCATATGTAACAAGAGAGGTGCATTTCATTGCGATTCAGTGTCTGATAAGTATAAATAAGATTTTCATTTCTCATTTTCTTTTCCCGTTATGGGTTAGTTAACGATTTGACTACGTTACGGGCACTTTGTTGGTGCCGATAATATCGCGCTGTCACGCGAAACTCGTTTGTTTTCTTACCATGTTTGCACAAGAGCGCTTAAAGAGAGATAACTCTAACGGACTTGCAGGGGTCCTGTGTGGCTCAGTGGTTGGGTGTAAGACTCGTGACCTGGAGGCCCCGGGTTCGAGCCTCACTGGCTCCACTGGGCTTTTTTCACAGGAGTGTCCTTGGGCAAGACACTTCAGAGCTCCAACATGAATATGTGAGCTGTCGCCGTGATATGACTGAAATAATGTTGAAAGCGGCGTAAAACACCATTCAAACAAACAAACAAATAAACTAACTGACTAGCGATAATAATGTACGAGGTAACTTTACCAACAAAAATCTTCGAAAACTTAAACGTACTATTAGACATAAATGGGTTGCCACTGGACAAGCCACCACTTGTTCAGACCAGCAACAAAGAGCATGGGCATAAAAATGGGGCTCGACTTGTATGCGCGCAATTCCATTTTTTTCCAGATAGATGCAAATTAAAAAAAAATAAAAGGAAAAGGTTTCCTAACTTTCTGATGCAATTGTTGCAATCAGAGGTCGTTAGAACATGAGCCATGCTGTGTGACGAGGGGGTTTAATGCGTCGACCCAGGTCAACCTGCACAGTCCGGCCCCCCCCCTCCAGTCCGCGCAGGCTGATCTAGGTCAAAACCTTTTGCCATCGGTCAATTTTCTGCATGTCAAAAGACGAGTAAAAACTGGTATTTTATGGATCTATAATTATATGATGACATTCCTGGTACAACGCACCACGGTGATGCATTAAACCCCCTTTCCAAGGGACACAACTCATATATTTCATTTGTTTGGTCTTAAATCTTTATTAAACCACAAAATTTTAGACCGGTCTGATTTGAAAGCATACGCAGACAACAAATTAAATCTTACACAAATCAGGAAATCTGTCATTGAAAGAATTAAAAAGATTGTGGGAAAAGGAGAAAATGCTGGTTACCAGCATTTTCTTCTTTTCCCACAATGTTTTCAAAAGTCCTTTTCCTTGGGGATCATTAAAACTCGGGATTGCGAGGCAAAGGGTTAAAAGTACTGCGCAACTCTACCTCCTCCTCAGTAAGCTCCCATCCGCTGCTAGCAACAGCGTTTTCTTCCACTTGTCTCGGTGACGTGGCGCCAATAATCACGGACGAAACAATCTTCTTTTGTAACAACCACCTTATGGCTGTTTGTGCCATGCTTTTACCTAAAAATAGAAACAAGAGATATCTTTAAAATAGATAGACGGCGTAAATACACCCGCAAATAGGCAAGGGCCTTTAAAATAAACCTGTCTACATTTTTGACCAATCACAAATTTCTATGTATTAATTTTTTATCGGTACTAAAAAGTAGGTCAAAAGCCAGCACATTCAGCTATGCCGGAAAACAGGAAAAAATCAAAGTACTGAAATTACTAATAGAAAGTTGTGGTAGAAATTTGCTAGCAAATAGGTTTTAACAGTGGATCATTTCATGAAAATGGGTCGTTTTGGGGTGTTTCTCTCAATTATTATCAATTATTCATCTACGTTTTAGAATTTGTTTGTCTAGGTCATGCCAAAGCTTAAAAACGAGGCCAATTTCAAATTCAGAGCTAATTCTAATACATTTAACTCTATAGTTCATTGTTTATGTAATTAGCTTGCGCAGTTCTTCAACCCACATGTTATTTTCATTTATCAAATGACACAGACGCGTCTGTCCATTGATCTATGAAGACCTGCTTTTCTTGCAACATAGGAGTGGTTTGTCCTTACAGGATTTAAGTTTGACGGCAAACATAAGAATGTGAGACCTGAAAGGTCATGACCTTCTAATGTGAAATGATACAACCAGAGAGCTGCTCTGTAATTAAGAGTTCTTGACTGGGACATTTCAAATCCTACCCAATTTCCGTCACTCTGGTTATCAGTTTTAGTTTCATTATCACCTTAACTATTTACCGAAAATTTTGGACAGCACCGAACTGAAAGCAGTTGCAGACGACAAATTAGGTGTAGGATAAATGATCATTTCTGTCTTTAACAGGGTAGATAACATTGTGGGAAAAACACAAGGTTTTCAGAAGTCTTCTCTTTCTGGGTCGCTAAAACTCAGGATTTTGTGGTAAAGGGTTAAGATGGGTCCTGCATAGCTCAGTAGTAAATCGTTGGACTTGTAGCCTCGAGGCCCAGATTTCGAGCCTTCCTGGAAGCGCTGGACTTTTCGTGCGAGCGTCTCTGGGTAGGACAGCTAAGAGCCCTAGCCTAGCACTGCTGAAACCCAGGATATACGTAAGTGTGTGAGCTATCGTCGTGATATGACTGAAATAATGTTGAAAGCGGTGTAAAACACCAATCAATCAATCAATCAATCAATCAATCAATCAATCAATCAATCACCTTAATTAACCCTAAGACTGCTACGCATGACTCAACGACCTTTTGCTGACAGGTAGATCAAGACCAGACTGCACAGAACGTACAGTCTGATCTTGGATCAACACTGTCCGATAAGGGGATAATTTTTCCAAAAGAATGTTTGAAATAGCAACATTCGGGTTTTTACTGTCGGCTTGAAAGTTTCGTTTATCCTATTTAGCAGGTAAAGGGATAATACTTGATGAATATATGCCAATATTAATACGTTGGGTTTCTGGTATTAAAGGTAATGTTATTATTTTTTAACTAACGTGAATAAAACAAGGGAGCTAAGGATACCATGATTTTTTGCGACACCAGCCAGGGTATCCATTAACGTCCAGTAAGTTTCATCATTTGCATACTGGCTCCAGGCTGGGGCGAAGGGAATAGCTGTTCCTTCATTCTTATGTACGATACCGATCCTTCCACTTTGTTCATCCGGATTCTGGTTCCTCTTGTATTTGCCAGTCAAAAAGCCCCTGTAATGAAACCGATAGACCTCTATAATAACACCAAATACCCCGATAATAAGACCCAAAAGATCTCTACAACAACACCTAAATACTCCTATAACAACACTTGAATAATCCTATAACAATACCAACAGGTCCCTATAACAACACCAAAATACTCCTATAATAACACCAAAATATCAAAATAACGCTATAACAACACCAAAATACCCATATAACAACAACAAAATACTCATAGAAGACACCAAAAGACCCTAAAACAAGATCAAAAGACCCCTGTAACATCGCCAAAAGACCGTATAACAACACCAAAATACCCCTATACCAACACTGAAATACCCCTATGATAATACCAAAATACCCCTATACCAACACTAAAATACCCCTATAACAACACCAATATACTCATATATGACACCAAAAGGCCTATAACAACACCAAAACACCTCTTTCACGACACCAACAACATAACTGAGCCATACTCTGACAAAAGGGGGTTGAATACAATTCATCTCTGTGATGCATTATACCGAGCAAGTCATCGCATAATTATGGATCAATAAAAAACCATTTTGTTTAACAACCGACGGAATCCTGAGGTAAAATTGTCCTTTGGCAAAGTAAAAGTAAAACGTTTCGCCCCAGGTTAGACTGCGCAGGCTAACCTGGGTCGATACTTTTTGCAGAAGCATTAAACTCCCTTTTCACAGAGCATGGCTTAAATCTTTTAAAGCCGTAAAACATAACCCTTCTATGTAATAAACGGCAGGAGATCTTATTGGCATGTTGCTATAGTTATTTTGTTTTTGCCTGACGATTGGACATTAATTTAAGTTTCTGTAGGCGCTAATGGCTTCGAAAGAAGGGGAACATTCCAGAAGAAGCTGATTTGCTGAGCTTTCATGACTGGAGAAAGAAAATATGTTTGATGTAATAGACAGTATTGTTCAATGTGTTGAGAGTTTTTCCATGTATCAAGCGTTTCCAATTTTTGTTGGCCGGGCCCCGGTACCTTAGTCAGTGCGCTTTAGACTTGAGAACAGGAGGTCGCTGGTTCGATTCCCGGCTCGGCCAATTTCTTTTCGATGATTGATGATAGTCATTGCGACAGAATTCATTCCTCTCCCACCGCTGACCATTGTTTCGACAATAATTGTTATGTGGGAAAGCAGCCAATGGCTTGGAAAGAATATTGTGCGGAGTACTGTTAAAAGAATCTCCAGGAAAGCATGGATAGGTGCACTGGCCTCCGCGATATAACTGAAATGATGTTGAAAACGGCGTTAAACACCATACAATCAATCAATCAATCTTTGATGATAATTCTTTTGTTTTATTTACGGGAAAGTCAATTTAACTTAAAATTTATTGAAAAATAAAGAGCAAAAAAGTTAAAAAATACTAATTTATTGCCTAACAAAAATTAGACACTAAACATTCCTGAAGGACAAGTAGAATTTTGTGTTTTATTTGTCCATGGATAAGTGAGGTCAATATTTTCGCAACCAAACACAAAACCTACAAAACAATAGCTAAGCAAGCTATCTTGACAACATCTATATTACCTTTTTCAAAGTGCGTTTAAATGCATCCCTTGCGTCGATTTCGATTTGTATTGGAGTTAAACACCGTTTTAACAGCTTAGGTCATATCACGGCGGTCAGTGCACCTAGCATGTGTTTCATAGCTTTCTCACACCAGTGCTGATACAGCTTTCTAGTTAGTAACAGGATAGCCGCTATTGCGTAACAAGGGATGCAGCCCGACTGTGTAGCTAAGTTGTCAGCGTATCTGACTCGTGACCTGGTGGTTATGAGTTCAAAACCCTTTCGAAGCGGTTTTTCGCCTCTCACCTCTGTTCCATTTGAGAAAAGTAGTCAGTGACTTGGAAAGAAATTTGTGTCAGTACTGGTGTGAGAAAGCCAGAAAAAACATGCGTAGGTGCACTGACCGCCGTGATATGACCTAAGCTGTTAAAACAGCGTTAAACTTTAATGCAACCAAACCAAGTTGACGGGGCAAACGTATAATTTGTAAAAAAGTACCCTTTCAACGGACTCCATGTCATGACACCGATACCGTTCTGTTCACACACCATAAACTCTTCAAATTCCGAGTGACGTTCTAGTAGATTGTATTGTTGCTGGAAGAGTAAATAGACTGCACGTGAACCCTTAAAGCGCCTGTCACAACAACAGTTAGCTATGCGGCCACCAGAGATCAAGATCCGACTGCACAAAACTTTGATCTATTCTGTCTGCTAAGTCTACTAAAACATTCTTGACAATTGCAATCATGAAATTTGAACTATTGGACTCTTACTTCTAGACTGAAATGTGTGTTGGGTTTAATTTGCGCTCCAAGGGTTAAAACAAAGCAAAGGAAACCTGAAGGAGAAGACATTGAAAAGCCCTAAGAAATTGGATAACCAATAAAAATTGGTTTACAACATGAGTGTAAGTGATAACGTGGTGGGTTAATACGAGTGATAACGTGGTTGCTTGATGTGAGTGATAATGTGGTGGCTTGATGCAAATGATAGCGTGCTGACTTGATGCAAGTGAAAACGAAGTCGCTTGATGCGAGTGATAACGTGCTGGCTTGATGCGAGTGCTAATTTGCTGGCTGATTGCGAGCGATAACGTGGTGGCTTGATGCGAGTGATAATTTTGTGAATTGATGCGAGTGATAACGTGGTGGCTTGATGCGAGAGATAACGTGGAAGCTTGACACGAGCGATAATGTGGTGTTATGATGTGAGCGATAACGTGGTGGCTTGATGCAAGTGATAATGTAGTGGGCTTGATGTATAACTACTGTTTACAAGCTATTTTCTCTCTGTTAAAGTGGAATATTCAAATCTGTTATGTATGCACTTTATTAGATAATAGGTTTAACCATTTTGTATATGCATAATCAAAATTTCGCCACCTGAATTTATGGTTTTACTAGAATTGCCGTGAGACAGGGTTTTTGGAAATATACATGTGCCATGCTCTGTGGAAGCGGGGCTTTATGTGAGTGATAACGTGGTGGCTTGGTGTGAGCGATAACGTGGTGGCTTGATACGAGCCATGACGTGGTGGCTTGATGCAAGCGATAACGAGGTGGTTCGATGCAAGCGATTACATGGTGCTTGATGCCAGTGATAACGTGGTGGCTTGATTCAAGTGATATGGTGGCTACATGATGTGAGTGATTACGTGGTGGCTTGATACAAGCGATAAAGTGACGGCTTGATGCAAGCAATATCATGTGGGCTTGATGCAAGCGATTATATGGTCGCTTGATACAAACAATAAAATGGTGGCTTGTTGCGAGCGATAATCTGGTGGCTTGATGAGAGCGATAATGTGATGACTTCATGCAAGCGATAACATGGTGGCTTGATGCGAGCGATAGCATGGTGGCTTGATGCGAGCTATAGCATGGTGGCTTGATGCCAGCTATAGCATGGTGGCTTGATATGAGCAATACAATGGTGGCTTGATGTGAGAGATAAGATGGTGGCTTGATGCAAGTGTTAACATGGTAGCTTGATATGAGCAATGATGTGGCGGCTTGATGCGAGCAATATCATTTTGGCTTGATACTAATGATAATTTAGAGGCTTGATGCGAGTGATAATGTGGTAGCTTGATGCAAACGTTAAGGTTGTGGCTTGATGCGACAGATAATGTGGTAGCTTGATACCAGTGATAATGTGGTGGCTTGATGTAGCGAGCAGTAATGTAGCGGCTTGATGCGAGCGATATTGTGTTGGCTCAATGCAAGCAATTACTAGGTGGCTTGACACTAGTCAGAACGTGGTGGCTTGGTACGAGTGATAAGGTGGTGGTTTGATGGGATAGATATGGTGGTGGCTTGATGTGAGTGATAACGTGTTGGCTTGATGCAGAAATTACTTTTTGCAAGCAATTACCCCTTTGTTATGCTGAAGTGGAATTTTCAACCCTTTACGTGCCTACTTTATGGGATAATAATTTAAACTATTTTTATTTTGTATGCATTGAATATTAATCCCGAGGAAAAATAAACGCTGAGTTTTTTAAAGTCGAGTTTTTAATAAAATAGAAGGTTTCTTGGCGAATGAAAGGTCCATCTGTAAATCTGTCTTAGCATCAATTAATACTTAATCTAGTTTACTTGTTTGCTGCTTTTTCCTGACTTGTAAATTTTGGATGATTTCTACAATATTGATAAAACAACCATTTACCGTACCTGCAGACTGACACATCTATTCAGTCCCATCATTTCGATTTTGTCCACAATCTGTTGCATCTGCCATCCACATAAATTCGAAACACCGAAATAACGAATCTTGTCGGCTCGAATCAGGTCGTCCAAAGTACGAAGAGTTTCTTCAATCGGTGTAGCGTTATCCCATAAATGCGTCTGTCAGAAAAATGAGAAAACAGTTGATACCACTTGCTAAGAAACACTAATTATGTCCTGAAAGACTAAAGTCTAGGCATCAAATGTTACATAATGCATGGAAAATTATGTTATTGACAATACATGACCAATTTCATTTTCTGAACTTGAGGTTACTGTCAAAATAACGCTCCCGTTATTTCGGGTATAACCATGCGCTGGTAGTGCATGGTTATACCCGCGCATTTCGGTTATAAGTATAAATGTAACCATGCTCACCTGATACAAATCTATGTACGGGGTCTGCAGACGTTCAAGACTGGCATGACATGCTTCTACTATATGTCGTCTACTTAAACCGACTGTGTTCACGTCATTGGCGTCCGTTTGGAAATAAACTTTTGTTGCGATAATAAAACGACTTCTCTTCTTTCTGTAATTGCAAAATAATAGTTGAATCGTTTACTTACCCATAAAGGGAAAAGGAAACTGAGAAATGAAAACCTTAATTTACTTATCAGACACTGTATCGGAAAGAAATGTGTCTCCGTCAGTAAAGATGGCTGGGTTTTATTGTACTTCATATATGATGCCATTGGTTTTTGTTTACACGTGCATGGTCTCGATAGTAGGAGCCTGGCATGAGTAGCTCAGTGGTTAGCACACCTGACTCGTGATCTCGTGGTTGCAGCTCCGATACCCGGCTGAGGTAAAACCTTTTTCGCTTCTCACCTCTGATGCATGTGAGAAAAGTTGTCAGTGGCTTGGAAAGAAAGTTGTGTCAGTACTTGTGTGAAAAAGCTAGGAAACACATCCGTAGGTCTATGACCACTGTTCTTAGCTGTTCAAACGGCTTTAAACTTCAATACATACAAATAAAAACAGTAGCAGGTCTAAATGCGCCTTTCACTTGAAGAGTTTCACCAATGGAAATATGAGGTATAGCGGTCAAGGACATTTACCTAGTGTCCTTGACACACACCTTCACCTTGGTCCGTATTCACCAATCATTCTTAAGAACATTCTTAGTCTTATTCTGAAGAATTTTCTGAAATTAAAAGTAACACAACTTCTGATTGGCTAAACCATTTGGTTTAGCCAATCAGAAGTTGTGTTACTTACAAAATCTAGAATAGACAAGGAATATTCTTAAGAGTAATTGGTGAATACGGACCCAGGGCCACTTCGAACACATCTTTGTAAAATTGGGACAATCGAATTGAATTAAGGTTTGGGCTACGGATACATGGAAAAGACATTGTGGCAAGAGACGCAATTGCTCGTTTGGACAAGTCATGTTTCCAAAATCAGTCTGCTGCGAGACACGAAAAGTCTTCTGTTGGAAATAATAAGTTAAAAAATGATAGAGGTCGACTTGAGTAACCACGTGACCACGCTTACGTTGTCAGCCATTTTCCAATGATCTCCTCCGATCCCCCATTCTGATACAGATCGGCACAGTCGATAAAGTTTCCACCAAGCTCGGCGTATTTATCCATGATTTTATAGGACATCTCGTCGGATATTTGGTTCACGGGTAGAGCAACCGCTCCCTGTAATGTAGTCGAGAGAATCAATGATATATTATAATATTAGTTGTACGGTCAGGTGGCCGGGGACTTGGAAACTTGTTCACGGCTGTGGCAAATCATGTCGCCCCGAGCCGAAGGCGAGGTGGCGACATGATTCGCCACAGCCTTGAACAAGTTTCCAAGTCCCCGGCCACCTGACCGTACAACGAATTTATTATACTGCAAAGTTTTAACATTCCAATGTGCACTCAGCGAAATTTCCCCGTTTATGTACTCACGATTTAAGAACGCTGACGACATAGAGTTTCCCTTCTGAGTGCCCCAATTCAATAAAATCTGACGTCACTGAGAAATGACGTCACTGAAACCTTGGTAAAACTTGCAGTTTGGTGGATGAACTCGATGATGTCACTGCGATAGAAATTCGTCATATTTTTATTTAAACATAGATTTAAACAACTTCAAGGTAAGTAATTATGCATTTAAATGATTTGTTGTCAAAAAATAAAAGACCATTAGTTACCAGAAACGACAATTCGGTTATCCTTTTAACGTTACAATAAATGAGTTCCGACACTTCACAATTTGCTTACCTGACGAAGGGATGGCTCGTTTTAACCTCATGTATTTGTTTTAGAGTGACAACAAACGATAATTTTGTAACTATATTCATTTATTTTCAAAAATAATCCATTCTTTCAGCTTTAAAGACACCATCAAGGGAAACTAGATATAATATGGTGCAGGCTTCTCATTATGTTTGTCTTGTGGGCGGCTTGTATCGGTCGACGCCGCCATTTTGGATGTTGTGTTGAAAGTGTAGTCATGTATACGGGGCCCTCAAAAGGGAAACTGTTTTCACGTGGATTTTTCCAGTGTACATGACTTGTTTCTACGGGGCATATTATCCAATCATATCGCGAGAAATTTCTTTGCAGTACAAAAATTAATTCTGTACGGTGGCCGATTTTGTTTGTCTGGTTTGTATTGGAGTTTTAACGCCATTTTAACAGCCTAGGTCATATCATGGCGGTCAGCGACGCACCTATGTGTTTTCCGGCTTTCTCACACTAGTACTGACACAACTTTCTGTCCAAAGCCACTGACTACTTTTCTCACATGCATCAAGGTGAAAGGTGAAAAATCGAACCCGCAACCTCCAGGTCACGAGTCAGATACGCTAACCACTGGGCTACTCTGCCGGGCACACGCAGGCCAATAAAGGTGTTCAGGAAGTATCGAGAATAATTGATGTACGTTGTCAGAATTTGTATCAAAATAGGTATAAGTATTTAACTCTTCTCCAGACGACGTTATGTAAGAGTTGTTTGTAAAGACGAGCTTTACCTCTGACACACGCAGGTGCTTTGATTTTCGACAAGCGTAAAGTGCACTCGTCACAACTTGGCCGATTCCATAACTACATCTTATTTTATCCGTATGGGCAAGGCTTCCATTTTAATCATCATGTCACATGCTCGTATACATGGCAGCGCCCATAAAAATCGTTTAGCAACGACATCAACAACCATTGTCAGGTTATTTATATCTATTAATCTGTCGATGAAAACTGCCAATGGAATTGATAAAATACGTTAAAAATGACTGTACAAACTGTTTGTCAACGGAAATGTATTTGGGAAGATACCAATAGAAAATTGCCTCTCTTTTTTTCACTCTTTTTTTTTTTCTAAACCTGGAGTCTTACAATTTTAAGAACGAAGCAGAAATGTTCCGTCTGGGTGCATAGTATCCGTCGTTATACAGCCGAGGGATCTGACCAACGGGTCACTCTAGGTTTGCCGAATGGCGTAAAGTCTTACTGTCTCGGTCAACTTTTAAACCATAGCAAAGGTCAGAACATACCGGTAAATAATGGGCCCGATATATGTCACACACATGCTTTAGCCAAGTCTAAAATTTTGTAGTCTGGTACAGTCAAATTTTATTCCAAGGTCACTGTTATAAATTTGTCATCCTAGTAAAGAGAATGAATTTTTAAATCAAGGCCAAGGTCAGAACGTTCAGTAACTGATGGGCTCCATATGTGACACACACACGTGCTTTGTTACGTATGACTGGGTTTCGACAAGGTCTGCATTGCCTAATTACTCATTACTAATAGAGGCCCGTCTAGCCGTCTAGTCAATTTGCTACGACTGGCCAAGAATGGTTTATCGACGTAGCTGAATGTGCTGGCTTTTGAGCTACCTTTTTGGTACTGATGAAAAATGAATAAATAGAAATTGGTCATTGGTCAAAGATGTAGACATGTTTATTCTAAGGACCCCTGCCTATTTGCGGGCAAATTTACGGCTTTTAACTTTTTGAAAGATATTTCTTGTTTGTAGTAGTTCTATTTGTTGTAGTAGTTCTATTTGTTGTAGTAATAGTAGTGGTAGACTCACATGAAACAAAAAAAAAAAAAAAAAAAAAAAAAATGTAGAAAATGGAGAAAATGCTTTTAATAGTCTTTTCCCCCTTTTCCCTCGGTGTTTTTTGTCCCCCACTCCCCCGAAATACATTTCAATTCTTTGAGTCACATTTATTTTGTTTTCTGCTAAAGTTTCACTTTGGACAAGGCTTAAATTTTGTCATTTGGTAAGGAGTTAAGGAAAAAGGGTTTTAATAACATTTTTGGAAAAGAAGTAGATCTAAATGCTGGTAGCCAGTCTCAACCGGTGATTGATTGATTGATTGATTGTATGGTGTGTAACGACGTTTTCACATTATTTCAGTGGCGGCCAGTGCACCTACCTATGCTTTCCTTGAGTTTCTTTTTACCAGTACTCTGCACAATATTCTTTCCAAGCCACTGACGGCTTTCCCACATAACCATCGTCGAAACAATGATCAGTGTTGAGAGAATAATGAATCCTGTCGCAATGACTATCATCAGTCCTCGGAAAGAAATTGTCTGAGCCGGGCTTCGAACCAGCGACCCCGTGTTCTCAAGTCCTGTACTCTACCGACTGCGCTACCGGGGCTCAGCAGGCTCAATCAGACATACAGACTTAATCCATTCTATGGTGTTTTTACCAGAATATTTAATAGAATATCGGACAATGAAAATCACCAATCAGATCTTGATCCACGTTGTCCACAAGCTGCAGTCTGATCTGATCTACATTGCAAACAAGATCTATGAAAGTTGTGTTTTGCCCTTGTATGTATTATTATTGCTTTCGTTCGAGAAAAACCGTGAAAGAAAGAAATGAAGAACAAAGATGAACATAAGCCATGCCTTATGAAAAAGAGGTTTAATGCATCCGCAAAAAGTATCGACCGAAACTTTTTAATATTGGTCAATATTCTGCATGTCAAAAAGACCAGTCTACCTTACAATCTAGTCGGTTGTTAGACAAAACGGAATTTATGGATCCGTACATATGACGACTTGCTACGATCCTGTGATTTTTACAAAATTGCTAAGTCATCCTTTTCAATGCACTTTAAATCGGTAATTATATTCAGTCTGACATGCAGGTCATTGTTAATAAATGTGTACTGATTACATTAAGTACAATTTCTAGAGCGTAACAACATTATTTACTGAAAGTAAAGAGAAGTAAAAAAACACACCATATCTGTCTCTTGTTATGACGCTGTGTCATTTTCGGTGTTGCTAAATGAGCTGGCTTTTGATCTAATTCTTAATATTGATACATTTCAATGAATAAATAGAAACTTTCGATTGGTAAAAGATAAAAGGGAGTCCTGCGTGTCTGTAGTAAAGTGTAGGACTCGTAAACTGGAGGCCACGGGTTCGAGCCTCACTGGACGCACTGTGTCTGTCGTGGGAGCGTCATTGGGCAAGACACCTCATAGCCCTAAACTAGTACTTGTGAAACCATTGGCATACATGAACATATGAGCTGACGCCGTGATAGGAGTGAAATAATGTTTAAAGCGGCGTTAAACACTATTCAATCTATCAATCAATCAAGCCATTGGTAAAGAAAATGGATATGTTTAATCTGCGGGCCGCTGCAATCCTATTTGCGGGCAAATTTACGCTATCTATTTTTTTTTTTAAGATACTTTTTTTTTAACCAGGATTCATTATAAATGACTAAGAGAGAGAGATAGAGAGAGATAGAGAGAAAGAGAATAATAAATAAGATATAAACAGATGATGGATTGATTGATTGAGTTGTGTTGAGCACCGCTTTCAACATTATTTCAGTCATATCACGGCGACAAATCATATATTCACGTATTTCCTGGATTTCACCAGTACTAGGCTGGGGCTCCAAAATGTCTTGCCCAAGGACACTCCCACGAAAAGCACAGTGGAACCAGTAAAGTTCGAATCCGGGGCCTCAAGGTTACGAGTCCTACACTCTACCACTGAGCCACGCAGGACCCCTGCCCCCTTGATATTGACATTGGCATCGCAGAGACGTGTTTTCATAAATTACAAGAATTCTGCTCCGTAAAATTGAAGACGTAGCACTAGGCATGGCCAATGCAAAATAGAAAAACTTACAACTACTTACAAGTTAACAACATTGAGCCATCCTCTGTGAAAAGGGGGCTTAATGAATCTGCAAAAAATATCGACCCAGGTCAGCCTGCGCAATCCGCGCAGGCTGACCTGTGTCGATACCTTTTGCTTTTGGTCAATTTTCTGCACCTCAAATGACCAGTCTACCTCATGAGTCAGTCGATTGTTAAACAAAATACATTTTATACTTGTAGATTCATAATTATGTGATGACTCGCACAGCACAATGCACCACGGAGTCGCATTTAACCCCCTTTTGCCAGAGAATGGGTCAATTGTTTGACGTCTTAAGACTTACCTTGTCTACCTTTCCGAATGTCATCGTGCCGAGGCACAAGTTCGATACCTTGACTCCGGTGTTTCCCAAATGGTTATAATCTATCTTAGCGGCTGTCATCTTGGCTGTTAGTGCACGTTAACCCCTATCCTGCTACAAAAGTTAAATAAAACTTTCAATCCGACGGTAGAAACCCTGAATAATGCTATTTCAAAACTATTTTTGGAGAAAGATATCTCATTATCGGACAGTATAGATCCAAGATCAGACTGCACGTTTTGTGCAGTCTGATCTTGATCTACACTGTCCGCAAAAAGCCCCCGAGCCGCGTTTAGCAGCCTAAGGGTTAAATCTACCTCTGCAGACCGCTAAAAATACAATCCACTAAAACCTTAGAAAAATATCTTATAGGCTTGACTAATCAAGCGGATGGTATAGATCATAGATCAGACTGTACTTTCTGTGCAGTGTGATCTTGATCTATACCGTTCACAAAAGCTACAGTCTTCACATACGGCGCTGATACGGTTTTAACATCCGATATAACACAAATGATTGATATGGTGTAACGCCGTTTTCAATATTTCAATTATATCGCGGCGACCAGTGCACCTATCCATGCTTTCCTGGAGTTTCTTTTACCAGTACTCCGAATAATGTCATCTATCAAAGCCACTGGCTGCTTTCCCACATGACCGTCGTCGAAACAATGGTCGGCTGTGAGAGAGGAATGAATCCTGTTCCAATCCTTAGAAATAGATTGGCCGAGCTGGGGATCGAACCAACGACCCCTTGTTCTCAAGTCCTGTACACCACCCACTAAGCTAGCGCGGCTCGGCTTACATCACAAATAATAATGCATGGGCGGCAATCAGTGTACCACTCCTATTTCAGCACAAAACAAATCCCACAACAGTATCACCAAATGTTTTCCTACGATGTTTACTGATGCGTCACAAATTGCACACAGAGGGCCCCAGTCAAGTAGATATACTTTTAAAGTTTCACCGTCCCGTTTTTTGCATAGAAAATCGCTTTATGTTCTGTTTTGTGAGGCCATGCGAGCAAAGAGAAACCGTATCATTTCTTGGTAAGTTAGCGAAAAACAAAATCCGCTGTAATATTGCCCTACGTTCTATTAACTCTTTCACTACTGAATAAATAAATTGCATGTTCTCAAAGGCTAAACATACATTTCCTCTGCAAGATCAAGAGACAGTTTGGTCATAATCTAAAATATAGCAATGGACTAGTGTAGATCAGAGATGTGCAGTCTGATCTTGATCTACACTGTCCACAAAAGCTTCTGGTTTTGTCAATGGTATGGAAAATTTATCGAGTCCTCTGCTTGAAAACAGGTCGTATTTTTTTCGGCGTAGCTGAATGCGCATGCCCTTGACGTACTTCTTACTATTGATTCATATTCGAACAATGAATAGTAAGAGATTTGTGATTGGTCAAAAATGTTGATGTGGCCCTTCTTTATCTTTATTTAAAGCCGCCACCCCCCCCCCCCTCCCCCACAGCAAGCCTGTTTGTGGGCAAATTTACGTAGTCTTTTTTATTTAAAGATACATCTTTTCTCGTTTTTAAGTTATTTTTCAGCCAGTTTTTAACCTATTTTATCCTTTTTTTATGAAACTATAATCATTCTTGTATCTTCATGTTAAATGTTGCTCTTGACGCCTGCACGACTGCACAGATTACGACGGATAGAAAATGCATTTCATGTTTTGGAGGCCTTCTAAGCAATCGATGTTGTCGTTTCCAGTTTTAAGTACGGGCAAATCTCTAATGTTTTTCTATCCGTTACACAATATATATTAGTAATTATTAGTTTTTACACAGCTGAACGACTTTACACACTTTCAAATTATAACAGCTTTTTTTTAATCACCTCTCTAGCTGTAAGGATGTATCTTTAAAAAAAGATATCCCCAGTTCTCTATAGGCTAGCCTACCTCAAACCAACATTTTTCTCGTTGTCTTATCAAAAACACTTTGAGTGTGTTTCAAACAGCAATGAATAGTGATTTTAGCAATCTGTCTCTCTCTTATCTCTTGCATGAAATTGGCAAACACAATACATTGTAATCTATCTTAGTAAATAACGTGGAACGCTTCATCCAGAACTCAAGTAGTATATGTAATAAAATGTTGTGATCCAACCTCTATAGTCTTATTCTGTTGCTCCGAGATACGGTAGTGCAGTCGCGTACAGGACTTGAAACCTGGGGGGGTCGCTCGTTCGAATCCTCAGTCCGGCCAATTTCTTTCCGAGGATTGATGATAGGCATTGCGACAGGATTCATTTATTTCTCTCTCTCCGCCCGCTGATAATTCTTTTGACGATGGTTATGTGGGAAAGCAGCCAGTAGCTTGGGAAAAATATTGTGCGAAGTACTAGTAAAAGAAACTCCAGGAATTGTGTTGCAATGTTTTCTACCCTTTCAAGAACAAATCCAAATATTTGAGTCATATCTAGATTGTCGTCTGCAAGTGCTTTGAATTTGAACAGGTCCTAGATTTTGTCGTTTGGTCAGAAGAGTAAATGCAAACAAATTTAAGGAAATCTATAATGAAATGGTAAATTTTATAAGTTCCACACAGCAAGAATTAAAACTGACACCCCAGGTTACAGGACGACAAAATTTAAAGTCATTCAAATTAAAAGCATTTGCTGACGACAAATGTATTTACTTTGGTGACAAATTAACACAAAATTTAGTTTTTTCACTTGTGACTTTGCTTATCGTGAATATAACCCTCAGGCTGCTCAGCGCGACTCACTGACATTTTTGCGGACATTGTAGATCAAGATCAGACTGCACAGAATGTGCAGTCTGATCTTGATCTACACTGTCCGATTAGGAGATATTTTTCTCCAAAAAATAAGTTTGATGCAGCATTAGTCGGGTTTTTACTGTCGGTTTAAAAGTTTAATTTCATTTATTTTGCAGGTTAAGGGAAAAAAAGAAAAAGACGTTCACCCTGGTGACATAATTATTTTGATTTTACAACCTAAAAAAGCAGTCATCTTTTCTCCTCAAGCTGTAACATTTTCATATTTATAAGTTTTTTTAACTGTTAGTCTGCTAGATAACTAAAATGAATTTTTCAATTCGATATTAAAAAACCTAAATATTGCTGTTTCAAAGTTATGTTTTGGGGAATAATGTCTCTTTATCGGACAGTGTAGATCAAGATCAGACTGCACTGAACGTGCAGTCTGATCTTGGATCTACACTGTCCGCAAAAGGTCTGCGAGTCGCGTTTAGCAGCCTAAGGGTTAAATCTTTACTAAACGATTGATTGATTGATTGTATGGTGTTTTAACGCCATTTTCAACATTATTTCAGTTATATCACGGCGGCCAGTGCATCTGTCCATGTTGTCCTGGAGTTTCTTTTACCAGTACTCTACACAATATTCTTTCCAAGCCACTGGCTGCTTTCCCACATAACCATTGTCGATACAATGGTCAGGGGTGACAGAGGAATGAATCCTGTCGAAATGACTATTATCAGTCCTCGGGAAGAAATCAGCCGAACCAAGAATCAAACCAGCGACCCCTTATTCTCAAGTTCTGCACATACCGGCTGAGCTACGGGCGCTCGGCCCTATACCAAACGACAACATTTTAGACCGGTCCAAATTGAAAGTATTTACAAACGACAAAAAAAGTATTACTCACAACTTGAAATTTGTTATGGGAAGGGTAGAAAACATTGTGGAAAAAGAAGGTAGTGCTGGTTACCAGCATTTTTTTTCCCCTTGTTTTCAAAAGCTTTTTTTTTCCTTTCCTCGGGTTTGTTAAAGTTCAGGGTTGTGTAGCAAAAATTTAAGGACCCTAGGGAAGATGGTTTTTGAAAACATTGTGGGAAAAGGAGAAAATGCTTTTCCCACCATGTTTTCTACCACTTTAGAGTTGAACAATATCTTTTGATCCACATTAAGTCATCGTCTGCAACTGCTTTCAATTTGGATGGGTAAAAAAATTGTCGTTTGGCAAAGCATTAAACACTAATTGAAATCAAATAACCATAAATCACTAGGGATTTTCTCGCCAAGTCAATAAATTTTACTTTTTTCGAGGCCATTAAGAAGATTTTCAGCACATTTTTCCCTAATTCAGAGTACGTGTCAGGTAGCAAACAGCATAGATACAAGATCAGACTGCACGCAGTCTGATCTTGATCTACGCAGTCTGCAAATGCCATTTAAGACGCCATTCGCCGTGAAAGGATTATAATACGCCTGCTGCAAATTCTATTTCAGTACATGAGGCAGAATTAATTAGTCGCTTGTTGATGGACCTGAAACCTGTATTTACTTGATCTCTTTGTTGCTTATAAATTAGAAGCTAACTTATTATAATCGATAGAGTTATCTCTCTGAGCATATTTGTACATATCATATAATTATTAAGAAAATGGATAAGTCTCGCGATACAACGCGGTATTGTATTGTCGGAACCTACACGGTGCCCGTAACTTAGCCAAATCGTGAAATAACCCATAATGCGTTTTTAGACCTTGACGAAAGCCGAATTCATTCAAATGGTAACAAGGGGTCCTGCGTGGCTTAGTGGTTAAGTATGGGACTCGTACTCTGTAGGCCTCGGGCTTGAGCCGTACTGGATCTACTGGGTCTTTCGTGGGAGTGTCCTTGGGCAAGACACTTCAGAGCCCTAGCCTAGTACTTTTAAAACCCAGGAAATACATGAATAATTATGTGAGCTGTCGCCATGATATGACTGAAATAATGGTGAATGCGCGTAAAAAACCTTTCAATCAATCAGATGGTAACATAAGTAGATAAATATGTCCATTTTTAAGCGTAAAAATAAGTTTCAACAGGGTTGCGTCCCTTCTCTCATGTCTTAGCTAGCAATGGTTTAGATCACTAAATGTGGCTCTATTCTCCCAACATTTCAAAACTTCAGACGTCTATGTGATAGAAACCTCGGCAGCAAATAGAATTGTCATATTTCTTGGTCAACCATAAGCCTATCGAAGACTCGCTTTACTGTTATGGCTAGCATATAAGTGATAGCCTCCATTTATCAGGTTTAAATAATGAAATTTGTTATTGAAACCAGCATTTTCTCCTTTTCCCACGTTGTTTTCAAATGGCTGTTTCCTCGGGGTGGTTAAAACTCGAGATTGTGAGGTAGAGGGTTTTAATGTATTCAGATAAGATTGGCTTGGCAAAGTGTTTGGGTGTTTGTGTAAGTATGTCAGATAACTGTCTTATGTACCAACTTCTTATTACACATCAAAATGATTAGAAGTATATAAGCCATGCTGTGTGAAAAGGGGCCTTAATGCATCTGCAAAATCGACCCATGTCAGCCTACGCAGTCCGCGCAGGCTGACATGTGTCGAAACTTTTTACTATTGGTAGATTTTCTGCATGTCCAAGGAACACTCTTCCTCCAGATTCAGTCAATCGTTAGACTAAATGGATTTTATGGATCCCCAATTATGTGATGACTTGCTTGGATCCCCAATTATGTGATGACTTGCTTGATATAAAGTGCATCAAGAAGATGCATTAAGCCCTTTTTTGCCAGAGGATATCTCAAATGATTTTCAAATTCCTATCAGCATGCATCCATGATTATAACAACTTCCGTGTTAACCTTTGACTAGGGAATTACAGCATAGATTTACCTGGTAACCATTAGTGTATGCAACACTTCAACAGCGACAACAAAAACATTAGAATTGAGCCGTGCTATGGCAAAAAGGGGTTTAATGCATTTTCATGGTGCATTATATCAATTAAGTCATCATATAAATATGGATCCATAAGAATTCTTTTTTGTCTAACAACCGGCTGAATTATGAGGTTGAATGGTCCTGTGCAATGCAGAAAATGGACCAATAGCAAAAAGTTTCGACCTATGTCAGCCTGCGCGGACTGCGCAGGCTGACATGGGTCTATATTTTTTGTAGATGCATTAGGCCCCCTTTTCACAGAGCATGACTCACTTGTTCTTACTTACTCTTTCATCGCCCAATACATGAACAAGATCTCTTTTGACGAATAAGAAATAGAAATACAACCTACTGAAACACATAGAGAGGTCTACGTTGTGGACTTGGCCAAACAAGCGGACGGTACAGATCCAAGATCAGATTGCACGTTTTGTGCAGTCTGATCTTTATCTATGCCGTCCACATAGACCGATGTTTTCGCAAATGGCACTGAATGGAGTAAAAGTTATTTAGGCTGGCAGTGAGGGCTACTTCGAATGTACAAAAACAAGTAACAGTTAAGAGAACCCACGTGTTTGTCAAAAAGTATTTTTTTCAGATCCATTGGGGAAATGACAATGTTTACTTCTGTTTCAAAATAGTTTTGGCAAGTTTTTCTTGGAAACCAAATTACCTAAGATTTCATTGGAAACATCGTAAAAAACCGAAAACTCAGCGGAGGTCTCTGCACTATAACTAGCACGAATCAATTAAGTAATTTGATATAGTTATTATGAAAGCAGAAAAAAACTTTTTCCGAACTTAATTGTTCGTTGGCAATGAATTTGTAAATGGCATCAAATAGTCACGTGGGTCGGTTACCAAGTAAATAATTCCTGGTGACCTTCATTTTATACTTTTCCCACTGTGTTTACTTCTTTATCACATCTATATTTCATCATTTCAGCCACATTTAATTTGTTGTCTGAAAATTCTCTGAAGCCGTCGAAAAACAGATCGTTGTTAGATGTTTTTGTACTGAAAAGGGGTGATACCAATGTCTGGCTGAACATGTTACGTCGGCCGCTATGACTGTAACAAGAGCACTGAGTGCTTCTGCCAACGCTCTGTTGCTGTTGCTTTTAGAAATTAATTGTTTTTTCAATTGAAATTATAAGTTAAAAAAGCGACATAATTGTGTCAAAAATATTTTGATGGTTACCTGCCCCTGTTGTATGGGTTCCCCTTTTGATGCTTAAGAGTAAGTCCGAGTCTGAAGTAAATATCTTCAGAAATGGCAGATATATTATTAGTTGTACGGTCAGAAGGCAGGGGACTTGGAAACTTGTTCACGGCTGTGGTGAATCATGTCGCCCCGAGCCGAAAAAGTTTTACCATTCCAACGTGTGTTAAGCGAATTTTACCTGTTTTTGGTTTCAAAAATTGAGTACGGTGACGAAGTAGAATTTCCCTTCTGAGTGCCCCAATTCAATGAAAACTGACGTCACAGGGAACTGACGTCACTGAAACCTTGGTAAAACGTGCAGTTTGGTGCATAATCTTGATGTTAATCTTGATCGACGCCGGCATTTTGGATGTGGTGTTGAAAGTGTAGTCATGTATACGGGGCTCCCGAAAGGAAAACTGCTTTTACGTTGTTTTTGCCAGTGTACATGATATATATGTTCGGGGCATATTATCCAATCAGACCACGAGAAATTTCTTTGCAGTATAATAATACAAAATGTCAATTTTTTGCGGGACGACGACGACGCAGAAGCAGACGACGAAAAAACTATGAAAATACCTCGACGATTTCTTCGAAAACAGCATAAAGCTTTAGAAAGAATACACCTGCAAATCAAACTGATCCGTGACTATGTGAGCGAGTAATTCCGACACATTGTAAATCAATAACTAGATTATGTCTAACGACTCTGTGCATCAGTCAAATTTTGTACCAGGTTTGTCCCACATGATATGAATCTCGTCTTTTCATTGATCAAATTACTTATACATAAGGCAAAACTCCAGCGTCTTAAAGTCTGCTGACTGCGCAGGCTGAAATGGGTCCATACTTTCTGAAGATGCCCCTTTTGCATTGAGCATGACTGAAATAGCTAAGAAAATTGAAATCGTTCTCATTTAGTATGTTTTATTAAAATTCATTATAAAAACAATCTTGAGAATGACAATCACAAAGTAATTCAGAGTGTCTGAAAAACCCGGAATATATAACAGAAATTGGTCCATGCTTCTAGGATGACCTTCATTCGACGTGTTTGAAGATAGCGAAGAAAGGGCTCAGGTGAGCGATTTTGGGCCATTATGGCTCTCTTGTTTTTCAAGAAAGAAGCACAAATTCTGATTAGCTAAAACAATCTTGAAAATTAGAATCCCAACGTAAATGAGAACGGTTGATGAAGTGCTCCCTTCCAGCTCGGAATATTTACTGAAATGGATCCATGCTTAATAGAACCTTACAGTTTGGACGACCCTCATTCAACGTGTACGAAGACAGCGAAGGAAGGGAATTGCCGTTTTATGGGCTGATGAGTAAAGCCAACCGATTCTCCAGCTGTGACGCTGTTTTGCATAATCTGATTAGTCCGTCTAAATATCCGTTTTGATAGTCCCCAGGTACAACTAAATCGTTCATTCACGTTCTTCCCTAACTGCACTGTTCTAACCGCAAAAGGGAGACAAACAAAGATTCGTCTCAGTCTTTAAAAAAAGTCCACTGACTGTAATTTTCAATTTAGAAATCCCAGTTTGATCCCTCTTGGCATCGCTGGTAGCAGGGCATTGCCTCTTAGCAAGGCATAGCAGATCCCCCAGCTTAGTTCAGATAAATCCCAAGAAAACAGGAAAAAAAGTTACCCCGTTCAATGCAGCAAAATACGCAAAATTTAGACGAGTTGACTATGATCTTTCTTTAAAAACAATGCCATTCCTCCAATACCCTGATAATCAACCTTAATGCTGCTAAGTGTGACACAAGGACCTTTTGCGGACCAGTGTAGATCAAGATTAGACTGCACAGAAGGTGCAGTCTAATCTTGGATCTACACTGTCCGTTAAGGAGATATTTTTCCCTTACGGTACTTTTTAAAGAGCAATATTTGGGTTTTTGATATTAGCTTTATAAAGTTTCATTTAACTTATTTAGAAGGTTAAGGATTAACGCATTGGTCGAAAGTTCGAAAAACTGCCTGATGAAAGTTGAAGTGCCTCTGAGTAATGCATCGTTTTTCCACAATGCTTTCAAAAGGGAGGAGGGTTACAAAGAACAGGTGGTTGTGCGGTTATGGATTAAGGTTGAAGGAATGTCTGAAAGTAGGACCGAGATGAGTTGCTGTGTGGTTTCCAGAGGTGAACATTGTGACATGTATAAATTTCATGTTTGATTAGGCAGTGCACATGTCAGAAAATATGCCACCTTGCTTTCGTAGCCAGAATCAAAGCACTGACAGCACTGGGAGCCGTAATTCTCGTTTATTATCGATAGTTGAGTTTAAACATGTTTTCTTCTACAGAAGTACAATATACATAAACAATACGATACAATATAACCAATAGATATAGCTAATCCTGCAGAAATGGATTGGAACGAAAGCAAAGCTTATAGAATTCCTGTCCAATGTCCGGTTATTGCATCTATAAAGTACGATATAAAGAACAAGCGAGTAAACACATCTCTATCGATAGTTAAACCTCAAACTGAGATTTATCGGTCAGTCAATCAGTCATGATGAAGAATTCCTGGACTCTTGTTGGCTGTTTCGAAGAAAACTTCGGGGTATCGTTATAGCATTGTCGTCCTCTGTTTCATCGTGTTGCAAAAACTTTATATATCTGATATAACTGATGACTGAAGATATTTACTCGGATTAGTTTTTAACGATCAAAAGAGAAAGCCATAAAACAAGAGCAGGTAACTTCAAAGTATTTTGACACGGTTATGCCTCTCTTTCGACTTAGAATTTCATTGAAAATCAAACCATCTCTAAAAGTATCTATGTTGGCACTCGCATACGCTGCTCTTATTTTTTCACATATACAAGAGACGATGGAAAACCCTAGAATTGCTCACCTGAAACCTTTGTATACTATACTTGTATCATTGTCTTTAAATTCTTTGGAAAACATGACCCAGTTTGAAGGGGTATAGCCACTTTTGAACCCAGGATTATAAATGTCGACAACAATTGTTACAGGTCCGTTAGGGTATTTCATAAACCATATAAAGCTATAAGCCTCATTGGTCCGTATTCACCGGCAAGTTCCTCGTTTCATTCTTAGTTGTATTCTAGATTAAAAAAGTAAGACAACTCCTAATTGGTTAGGGTTAGCGATTGTGTTACTTTCAAATTTAGAAAGTTCTTGAGAATAAGATTAAAACTGTGTTTTATGAATGGTTAATGAACATGGACTGTAGTTTCAGTCAAGAATATCATTTACGTTTTATGTATAAAAGTCTTTGTGGAACATATCACTTTATGGCTGGACTATCTCTGAACTCAGGGACACAAAGTAAACAACTTTGATTTTTAAAAGGCCCACTATATGAGTATCAACACAATGACGTCGTAGTTTATTATATAGAGGATAATCAACTGGTTGAGTGTGATATTAAAAATCTGTCACTAGAATGGGGTGTGATGCGGTTGAAAAAACGAGTCCGAAGGACGAGTTTTTTTTAACCGCATCAAACCCCTTTCGAGTGACAGATTTTTAATATCACACTCAACCAGTTGATTATCCTATTTATTATATTCCTAATTCACCCTTTTTTAATGTAATAATTTTCAAAAATGATACAATATGAGCAATATAGGAAAAAAGTAGTTCCGGCAAACATTCTAAGACTATATCGCACTAGTGATGATACCATATTTATCATCACTAGTGGTGTTATTCACTGTGAAATCTCAGTAATTCACTAATAAAAATATAATAAAAGAAGTTATTTGAAATTCTCCCTGTATAAGTGAAGGAAAAGAACATGTTAGCGTGTTTAATGCATCTGCAGAAAGCACCGACCTTGCGAAACCTTAGGCTATAGGTCAATTTTCTGTATGTGAAAGCATCAGTCCTTCTTCAAAAGTCAGTCAGATGTTAAACAGAAAGGATTTTATGGGTTCATAATTACAAAATGACATGCTTATTATATGCACCTCGAAGATGCATTTAAACCCCTTTTTGCCAGAGCATGGTTCATTTGCATGCGATTTCTTTAGAAACGATTTCAGTAGATCATTCTGACTTCCCTGTTTTTTGATATTACCATGTTCTCTCGTGTACAGAGTTATCCTGGACAAAGCACTTCAAAGCCCCAGCCTAGTAAGGGTGTTATCAAGAAAATACATTTTAGTCATGCTCTAAGAAAAGGGGACCTTAATGCATCTGCAAAAAGTATCGACTCATGTCAGCCTGCGCACTTCGCGCAGGCTGACATGGGTCGATCCTTTTTGCTATTGGTAAATTTTCCGCATATCCAAGGACCATTCTACTCCCAGACCTTGTCGATCGCTAGAATAGTAGTAAATGGTTGTGTGGTTCCATAGTTAAGTGAAAGCTTTCACGGTATGATGCATCACGGAGATGCATTAAGCCCCCTCTCTGCCGGAGCATGGCTTAATTATAGGTGGTCTTACGCTGTCATATGTCTAAAATGCAATTTAAAGTTGCTTAATGTACCATTCCAACAAACAAACAAAAAACAATAAAAGAATAATTTTCTATTGTGTTGTTATTACAGATTAGGTCCCGTATTCCCCAATCATTTCTTAGAAACAATCTTCATCTAATTATCAATAATTTTCTGAATTTGAAAGTAACACAACTTCTGATTGGCTAAACCATTTGGTTTAGCCAATCAAAAGTTATGTTACTTTTTAAATCTAGAATAAGACTAAGAAAGTTCTTAAAAATGTTTGTTGAATGGGGGCCCGGATTAAAAGTAAAGGTATGAAGGGTTCTGGGAAATAATCTTATTAGGATAAAACATATAATATACTAAACCATATTGCCGGTCATGTGACAATGTTAGGTTAAATTTCCGCGACAAACCTTTAGCCGAGAAGTTGTTAGTTATTAATTCTGGCCGCGAGCTTGCACGGCGCTTTCCCCGGAACACGTAGAGGAAGCGCAATGCTAGCGAAGGAATTTTTCGTATTTGGCCTTTTGGTCTCGTTTATTGCAACGGCCATGGGTGAGTGTTTTATTTTGTAACACAGCATGAGACGGTTGGCTTATGTATCATTTCTGTTTTTACATGACACTTTTATTAGTGGTAGCTTGATATATAGCTATGACTAAATCGCTTTAACTTCTTACCAAACGATAAAATTTTAGACTTGTCCCAATTGAAAGCATTTACAGACGACAAAATAAAGGTGGCTCAAAAATTGAAATTTGTTTTAGGGAAGGGTAGAAAACATTGTTGGAAAAAGGAGAAAATGCTGGTTTACCAGCATTTTCTCCTTTTTCTTACAAGGTTTTCAAAAAGCTTCTTTCCAAGGGTCGTTAAAACTCGAAGTTGTGTGGTAAAGAGTTAACCCGTTACTGCACATGCAATTTTTTTGGACCTTACAAATTCAAGAAAGTGGACGAAGGCCAGATATTTCACAGAAAAAAAAAAACTGTTTAAAAACTATTGGTATAGAAACATTGTGGGAAATTTGCACTTTTTCGTTACAGAAGAAACTAGACCAAGGAAAAAAAGAAACTCGGAAATATTTGGTAAAGACATACCTTTTTTTTTGCCATTTTTTTTGTAGTGTGGTAAATTTTGTTAGATAATAAGGAAATTTCTCGTACCGTATTTTCCGGACAAAAGGCCGCGGCCTATCTGTTAAAAAGTGAATATTTTCCAGGGTGCGGCCTATAAGACGAAGCGGCTTATACGTAAATTTCATTTTTCTAAACGATCTTTTCTGCGGCCAGTAAAACTGAAAATAAATGAACACCAGTTTAGGCCATTCTGGTTCACGTCCGTAAAGTACTTTTCGAACATTAGTACCTACTTATAGTTGGTAGATAATTAATCCCCTTGCAAACTTACGAACGTGTTAAAACTCGTGACCAGCCTTGATTTTCACACCTGTTGAGTGATAATGTCGATTGGTTACAACCAGTGGTTGAATGCAAATGCAATGAAATGCGTTGTTTGGTGTGTACCGTCAATTAATCAATCGAATGGCAATTTGACAATTTTCGAAATTCATTAAAATATTCGACAAAGGATAAACGAATGAGAACGGTGATTTGAATGATTTGATCTGTAGAAGAAGAAATCATTCCGATGGAATGAAAAAATATGCAAAAACAACGGATAAATTTGTTTAATGTGTTTATCATAATATATACCGGTACATTATCATGTATCTATGGATGGGTGACATTGAACATTTACCAAGCGTATCGGCCGCGGCCTATGTGCCGGAGGGGCCTATACGATTTTTTTTATTTCTAAAATGGTTAAAATGAAAGGGTGCGGCCTATATAGTGCAGCGGCTTATTGTCCGGAAAATACGGTAACAAGCGATAGCACATTTCCCAACAAATCTGTGAATTTGGGAATAAAAATCATCTTTTGTTGTAATGTAGTAAATACAAATTTACGAGCATTTTGTAATCAAGTTTTAATACACATGAAAATACTCATACTGCACGTTTGTTCTATTTATTCTTGTCAACACTGTGTGCAAGGGGACCTTTGACAATGTCCCCAGAAACCTACTGGCTAAGGCTTCACCGAATGACCCCGCGTTTCTTCGATCCCAAAGAAAGAACTGCGTTTTCCCCTTTTCCAATTATGTTTTCCACTTTTACTAAGATCTATTCCAGTATTTGGGCCAAAATTTAGTTTGTCAAATAGAAATGATTCCAGAATGGACCAGTCTATAATTTGGTCCTCAGAATCCTATTATTAACAAGGTCTCGAAGCCAAGGGAAGTAGATCATTATTTTGTACACCCGACGATAGCACCAAGAGGACCTTAGAGTGGCCTTCAGGGTCCTACGGGATAACAAGCCAAATGAACTATTGAAACTAAGTGAACTACATTAGAATGTCGATCAGAATCCTGCGAGTTAACAAGGTTTTGAAACCAAGGGAACTATTGAAGCCAAGTGTATTATTGAAGCCAAGTGTATTATTGAAGCCAAGTGTATTATTGAAGCCCAGTGAACTACTTAAAAATGTCGACCGGAATCCTGCGAGTGTATAAAGTTTTCGAGTCAAGTGAACCATACTATTTAAAGGCGAGGGCATTATTAAAAGGACATCAAAATGTTACGGGTTAACAAGGTCCTGATGCCAAGTGAACTACATCAGAATGTTTCCAGGATCCTCTGGTTACTAGGGATTTCAAGCCAAGTTTTGAAGCCAGTTATTGGTTACAGATGATGGTATTATGAAAAGAACACTAGAGTGTCTAAAGAATCGCACGGGTTAAATCTTGGAGCACCGAGTAAACCCGACGGGCATTTTCAGTCTAGAAATATTAGTAACACCCAAATAATTGCAATTTGATAGTTTGTCTAGTCCAGAACGTCCAATAAAAATGGACAGTGTAAATCAAGGATCAGACTGCACGTTTCGTGCAGTCTGATCTTGATCCGCAAAGGCAACTATAATCGTGAAAGACGCTTTAAAGCTTCACAAGGTTTTGAAGTCAAGTGAACTAGATCTACAGAGTGTCCAAGAAGTAGCGCACCATCCAGATTTTCATTTCTGTTACCCTGTTACAGATTTAATACTGATTTTATTTATTTACTCTCTTTCAGACTTAATCATGGCTACTAAACTAACAACGAGAAAGAGTTGAATTGGTTTTTATTAAGATTTTGTGGTCAATAAAGGTGATTTTAAAATAGAAAGGTGTTTTTTTTTAATGGAAACCTGGATAGTGAGCGACTTTTGGAACACCCTGTAAATTGTTAATATTTACAGGTGAAGGTATGATGATGATGGGAAAGCCTAAACCCAAAGAAGAAGAAAAAAAGGAAAAACCTATTGGTGGGTATTATCAGTGCATTATCCAGTTATACCTTATCCAGCTATACCTTATCCAGTTATGCCTTATCCAGTTATGCCTTATCCAGTTATAACATTATCCAGTTCTAACTTAACCAGTTATACCTTTTCAAAGTATACCTTATCCAGTTATACTTTATCCAATTATATCTTGTCCAAGTATACCTTACCCAGTTATACCTTACCCAGTTATACCTTATCCAGTTATACCTTTTTCAGTTTTACCTTATCCAGCTATACCTTATCCAGTTATGCCTTATCCAGTTATAACATTATCCAGTTCTACCTTAACCAGCTATACCTTTTCAAAGTATACCTTATTCAGTTTTACCTTATCCAAGTATACCTTATCTAAGTATACCTTATCCAGTTATACCTAATCTAGATATACCTTATTCAAGTATAACTTATCCAGTATACCTTATCCAAGAATACCTTATCCAATTATATCTTATCCAGTTTTACCTTATCCAAGTATACCTTATCCAGTTATATCTAATCTAGATATACCTTATCCAGTTATATCTAATCTAGATATACCTTATCCAGTTATACCTAATCTATATATACATTATCTAGTTATACCGAATCCAGTTATACCTTATCCAGTTATACCCAATCCAATTTTACCATATCCAGTTATACCTTATCAAGTTATACCTTATCCATTTATACTACGTTCATATTAGTTTGCTTCTATATAAGTCAGTTTGTGCAGTCCTTCTTTTAATGCCACGTTCTCTCATGTTTTGGTTCTTGATTTATTACCATATTCTTTTGATTTTGGTTTCTAAATGTTTATTTCCAGTCCTGGGCTGCCTTTCACTGAACTGTGTACGCACGAAATTTGCGTACGCAGTTTAGGTTAGCAAGCCTTGAGTCTGAAAACAAGTTTCACTAAACTGCATACGTTAACTGTACGATCTGAGTTAATATTTGCATAACTTCACGCCAGTTCATACCTTTGGGTAAAGCAGTGATCATACGTGTGTATACCATCGAAAGTAACTTGCGGAAATCAACGCAGTTAAATGAAAGGCAGCCCTGGTCCTTAAACCACAACATATCTATGTTTACACAGCTGAGCCATTCTACACACTTCTAATTTCTGACAGCGCTTTTTCTCTCTAGCTGTAAGGATGTATCTTTAATAATTGCAGATAAATGCGCCCTAATCCGCTGTTCGATGCCGGTTTGTGAATTTGCATCACCATACGTGCCCAAGGGAGAGTGCTGCCCCGTGTGCCCTGATGTTCCGGGTTCGAGACTTTATCTGACCTTTTTTTTTTAGATTTGTTTGATTATTATTATCTCATTAAATCTTCAGCTTATATTTCCGAGTTTTAACGACCAAGGGGAAACAGCCTTTTGAAAACCTTGTGGGAAAAGGAGAAAATACTGGCTACCAGTATTTTCTCATTTTCCCTAAAGGTTTTCTGCACTTTAATAGACAACTATCATAATTCCGGCTTCATATGATTTGCTGTCTGCACATGCTTTCAAGTTGGACCAGTCCAAGATTCTATTGTTTGGTAAATAGTCAACCCTTTATCAGGCAACAAAATTCTAGGCTAGTCCAATTCCAAAGCAATAGATGACAAATTGAATATTGTCCAAATAATGAAATCTGTTCTAGAAAAAGTAGAAAACATTTTGGAAAAAAAAGGAGAAAATGCTGGTTACAAGCAATTTCTCCTTTTCCCACAATGTTTTCAAAAGCTGTCTTTCTCAAGGTCGTTAAAAGTTGGATTTTTGTGGTAAAGGGTCTATCTATTTATACTCTTGATAATTGCAGACAAATGTGCCCTGGTCAGATGTGCCATGCCAGTTTGTGAATTTGGAACACCATTCGTACCTAAGGGAGAATGCTGCCCTGTGTGTCCCGACGTTCCAGGTAGGCCTACAAGATATTTATTTGACATTTCTTCTTTTTACTTTTTTTTAAATATACATGTATACCTGAACAATTTCTGGCTCAAATACCTGTACACGCGTCGCATGTGGCTACAAATCACACACGATAGGAAAATATCCGTATCGACACAATGTCAAATACGGTTTCAAATAAGGTATGATGACGTATCTCACGTGCAAAATACGTACATATTGACTTGCGATTTGATTGGTCAAAATGTTACGCTATGATACTCATCTGCCATTCATAAAAACTAGATTACATGTCACTACACCATTATTTGTTTTATTTTGTTTACCGTTTTCGAATAAAATATCAGTAATTGTAAAATTTTGTCGTTGAAAGTTGTAGATATATGTAGATGCGAAAGAAATCTCCCTCGACCGTCGGTCTTGCACAATACCAAATTTTTTCACGCTGCTCGAATTAAATACAGGTACCGGGAAAGTTTTTTTTTTTTGTAACAACTTTATTTCTACTCTCTACACAACATACAAACATTATTTTCAATATGTATTACAGTTACACCGGGAAAGTTACCACAAAATAGTTTTCCTTATTTATTTGCCTGATACTATCACGATGATGTGATCTACCAGGGATGGGACTGATATAACATTATGACATTTGTGATGTCTGTGGTTGTGAGGTAGAGCGTCGGCCTCGAAAGCATTAGGTCCTGAGTTCGATTCCCGGAAGCGAATGTCAAGTTCGGGATTTTTCACACATTCGGCGCGAATACTGGTGTAGTTCCCATGAAGCCGAATCGTGAGAGATTAGTATAAGTTTCTCAATCGATGTAAAATAAATATGAGCCGTGCTCTGTGAAAAGGGGGATTAATGCATCTGCGAAAAGTATCGACCCAGGTCAGCCTGCGCAGTCCGCGCAGGCTGACCTGGGCCGAAACTTTTCGCTATGGGTCAATTTTCTGTATGTCCAAGGACCAGTCTACCTCATGAATAAGTCAGTTGTTAAAAAAAGTGGCTATTATGGATCCGTAAGTATGTGATGGCTTGCTTTGTATGATGGATTACAGAGATGCATTAAGCCCCCTTTTGCCAGAGCATGGCTCATATGTTTAAACTAAACCAAAACTTTTTGCAGATGCATTAAGCTCCCTTTTCACCAAGCATGGTTCTTATATACAAGTACCTATATCATATTTTCCTTATGTTTCAGACAAATGTGCTGCAGTATTATGTTTGAAACCTAACTGTGAGAATCCAATCACTCCTAAAGGAGAATGTTGTCCAATATGTCCAAAGTCTAAAGGTTTGTTACATACTAGTATCATTTAATGTTACATGTAGAAACACCTCCAGGTATAGTACAAAGTATATGTAGATACGAGTACGAGATTATCAATGCCTTTGAGTAACAGTTAAGCGAAAAAGTACTGTTTTAAGAAAACCTAAAAAAAAGAAATATGATTACTGCATTAAACTTTCACTTATAACCACCGCCTCGGCGCCTGTTTTGGCAAAAACAACAACAACAACAACAACAACAACAACAACAACAACAACAACAAAAAAAAAAAAGGGTCCGAGACAGACTGTTAGGCTTGGAATACTGTTTTCCTGATTGTAACTAACTTTCTGAAGTGTTCACCTTTGAAAGCATAGTGCATTTCCCTAGTCAAACAAATGAACAAGCGGTTAACTTTATCCCCCTGTATAATAACGTTAGGGTTAGTAACGTTAACTGATTGATTTATAACGTATCAAAAAGACTCTTAAAGCGTTAGGTATATATGTTATAAACCCCAGGATCGTTGTAAGTTTGATTGCCGGAATGTCTTGATTATCGACTTTCTTGAAGATTCTTTTTTCATTGTTGTTACACAAAGCAAGTCACTCAACAGATTACCGGAGACTGCAAAAATCTACTGGCTGAAGTACTCCATGCAGATACACAGACTGAAGCATCTTTCACCTCGACAGCTATATATCAGCCTCAGTTTATATATCTACACAAGCACTTTAAAACTTTGCCTAAAGCCTATCTCATTTGCATTGATAAAGGGGCAGCAATTATGCTAATACTGTTTATCATTTCCAAACTAAAAATGTAAATTATGGTTAAAGAAAAATATGTGTATTGGTGTAGAGAAGCCCGGATTTTGCCCGCCAGCGACTGGACCTGGTATCTGTGTGGAGTTGTGTACCGGAGATGACAGTTGTCCTGGTGACCAGAAATGTTGTTCTAATGGCTGCGGTCATACTTGTCAAGCTCCAGAACTCCGTAAGTTTGGTTTGTTTATTTGGTGATTTACGCCATTTCAACAATTTCAGTCGACTCAAAACGGCCAGTGTACCTTTCAATGCGTTTCTGGTACTACTAACCCCAACCCCAATAGAGCATTCTTTCAAAGCCATTTTTGGCTTACCTACCCAACAAAGTTGAAATGGTAAGGGGCAATGAGAGAAGAATGGATCCTGCCTTAATGATTTAAGAGTAGGTTCTTGAACTCGAGACCCCTTGAATAACAATCCCAACACGTGACCATTGTACCGCAGTAACACAACTTCACAGTTAATTGCCACCAAACCTGTGTAGACAGTATGCAGAGAACAAATCGAGATACTAGTCTTTTGGCCATTATTTTTTAGCACTGTGGAAAAGTTTAAATAATTCATGCAGAACGTGTTGACCATAATAATACAACACTGAGCAGCATAGTCTGATCTTGGGTTTACACTCTCCGATACCTGTACAAGAAATGTTTTTAATTATTTATGTGCTGAAACAAATAAAAATCTTCAGTCCATGGATATAATGTCTTCAGCTAAATTTAGTATAACGGACAGTGCTTTCATTCCTTTGAATTTATTGGTTCTATGTACATGAGTTATTTGACTTGAGTTCATACTATAAATTATAAATGGTAATTTCAACCATATGGGATATTTTAAATAATCATTTCACATAAGACAATGTTGAACCATACCTATGCAATCTTCCATTCTGAAAACATTTTATTTGGAATTACATTTCAATATAGAAGCCATAGATCTCAGAAACAGTCGTATGTCAGAGACTTTACTTTGTTCCGGCCACTTAAAGCTGTGGAAAAAGGTGAAGTCTCTGAGATACAAAGGAACTGTTTCTGAGCTCTAAGGCTTCTATATTGAAATGCAATTCCAAATAAAATTTCATTTATTCATATTTATGTTTTCGCATTCACTAAAGATTAAAATTCTGTACTCAATACAACTGTCTTTTTGCTTGCGTTTTATTTTCTTTCGAACCTGTAAAAGGCCGGTTACATTAGTATTTTCAAATATCGGTCATGATTTTTTTCTTATTTTTATCATTATTATTACCTAAAGTAAGCGATATAGGGCTATCATGGTCCTCTTGTTAAACGATGCATTCTGTTTTCTTCTGTTTCAGAACCACTGCCGCCTACAGAAGGTTATATTTTCTAATCTCTCCATACAAATTTATCTTTGAGAGAGAGAGAGAGAGAGAGAGAGAGAGAGACAGACAGGCAGACAGACAGGCAGACAGACAGACAGACAGACAGACAGACAGACAGAGACACAGAGAGAAAGAGAGAAATCTTTTCGTGGTATTTCGGAAATTAAAAAAAAAAAAAAAAACTACCTTAATCTTTTTCCGACAATTTTTTCGAGATTTGTTAATTACTGGCCTTGTATATACATGTATATCTGTATATATATGTGGCGATCGCATTTATATGAACAATGTAAATGATACGCAGTCAAGGACCATATTTAACATGTTTTCTAATGTTATTTTAATTCTCAAGAATTTTCTTAATTTCAAAGTAACACAATTTTTGACTAGCAACAACAACTGAACCATGCTATGTGAAAAGGGGGTTTAATGCATCTCCCTGATGTATTATTATACGAAGCAAGTCGTCACATAGTTATAGATCCATAAAACCCATTTTGTCTAACAACGGACTGAATCATGAGGTAGTATGGTCCTTTGACATGTAGAAAATTTACAAATAGCAAAAAGTATCGATTCGTGTCAGCCAGCACAGTCCGCGGGCTGACATCAGTCGATACTTTTAGCAGATGAATTAAACCCTCTTGTCACACACCGAAGCTGAATTGTATTCTTATTCTTTTTTAAATAATTATTTCAAAGTACCACAAATTTTGACTGGCTAAACGAAGTGACTTGGCCAATCAGAAATTGTGTTACTTTTAAAATGAAGATTTGACTCAGAATGTTGTTTGGAAGGTAAATACTGGCAGCAATATTTTTGAAAATAGCAGTAATCTTGTTTCCATTTCAGCCCCAACGCCTAGGCGTAAGTGTTTTCTTTGTTTACATAGTTTATATAGTTCACTGATTTATTTATTTAAAAAACCAGAAAGTATCAGACGAAATGGCAACATACATACAAATATAAATGGCAACAATAAAGCCAAAAAAAGTAACATATCAGTATATTTGTATAAGCCATGCTCTGGCAAAAGGGCGTTTAATGCATCTCTGTAATGCATTACACCAAGCAAGTCATCACATAATTAGAGATCTATGAAATCCATTTGGTCAATTAAACGGCTGAATCCTGAGGTAGAAATGGTCCTTGAAAATGCAGAAAATTTACAAAAAACAAAACCAAAAAAAAAAAAAGTTTTGACCCAAGTCAGCATGCGCAATCGGTGCAGAGGACCAGTCTATATCATGATTCAGTCACTTATTAGACAAAATGGATTTTATTGATGCACAATTATGTGATGACTTGCTTGCTATGATGCATTACGGAGATGCATTAAACCCTGTTTTCCCAGAGCATGGCTCATACAAATATACCGATATGTTACTTTTTTGGCTTTATGGTTGCTTTTCATATTTGTATTTTTGGCCAAAGTTGATGAGGGGACTACATTGTTAAGGGTTTCTTTAACCAGATTGAATTTATTGCTTTTGTAAGCTTGTATTATGAGACAAACAGTCTTCTGAAATGTTTCAGTATAGGTATGAAGTCAAGAAGTGAAGCAAATAACAGTTTTCCTCCCTAATCATGCGTTGCTTTTCATCGTGGAAAATTTTTTTATTTTTGACAGTTACGCCTTGTACACTTCCGGTGGAGTACCGGAAACAGCAAAAACATGGAATCTGGCTTTTTAACAGGTTGCCTGTATCGTTTTTATAAGCTTGTTTTTTGAGGCAAAGAGTCATGTGCAATGTTTAAATATAGGTACAAAGTCAAGAAGTGAAGCAAAAAACAATTTTCCGCGCTAAATCATGCGTTGTTTTTTTATCGCGGATAGATTTTTATTTTTGACAGTTACGCGTTCACTTCCGGTTAAATACCGAAAACGGCTAAAACATGAAAGCTGGCTCTCTAACAGATTGCCTTTATCGTTTTTATAAGCTTGTTTTATGAGGCAAAGAGTCTTGTGTAATGTTTAAATATAGGTACAAAGTAAAGTAGCGAAACAAATATGCGCAAAACGAGTAACAACTTGGGCCATCTAGATCAAAGCCTACCACAGTTAAATGAGTGCACCAGAAGCAAAGTAGGTAATCATCTAAACGAAATGAATTAAAAGAGAGAAAAAAGTCTAGGCAGTGTCATTAGGTAGATTTACAAGCGGATTATATAACAGCATCTGCCAGCAATATCTGATTAGTGAACATGAATATTCATGAGCAATACGCGGATAAATACCGCTTGTTTACAAGGAAAACAACAAAGAGAGATGTGGCTTAAGAAGCCGCATTAAATCGATTACCTACTTTATATAGATTTACCCTTTGCAAAATAGTCCTGGATTTTTATAGTCTTTTACCTTTAGGCTGCTAATGGCAACATACGGACCTTTCGCGGACAGTTTAGATCAAGATCAGACTGCAGTCTGATCTTGGATATACACATTCCAATAATGAAATATTTTTCCAAAAAACATACCTTTGAAATAGCAAAATTTAGGTTTTTACTATCGGCTTGGAAGTTTCTTTTCACTTACTTAGCAGGTTAAAACCATTTAGAAATTATTGTGAGTAAAGGAGAAAATGCTGGTTACCAGCATTTTCTCCTTTGCCCACAATGATTTCTACCTTTTAAAAGAAAAGTCCTTGCATTTGAGCCAAATAAGATTTGTCACATGCATCTGCCTTTAATATGGACAAAACTAAAATGTTGTCGTTGGGTGAAGAGTTAATACTTTAAGCCCCGAATAAATGAAATAGCCATAAAAATACATGATCTATCCTTTACCACACAGTTCCGAGTTTTAACCACGTCGGGGAGATAGGCTTTTGAAAAGATTGTGAGCAAAGGAGAAAATGCTGGTTACCAGCATTTTCTCCTTTTCCCACAATGTTTTTTTTTTTTTAATCCTGTCAAGGACAATATTCGTCATATAAGCCACCTTTGATTTGTGGCATACAAATGCTTTCAATTTGGGCTAGCCGAGCCCAGGCTCAGTCGATAGCGGACAGGACTTGAGAACAGGGGGTAGATGGTTCGATCCCCGACTCGGCTAATTTCTGTCCGAGGATTGATGATAGTCATTGCGACAGGATTCATTCCTCTTTCACCGCTGACCATTGTTTTGACGATGGTTATTTGGGAAAGCAGCAAGTGGCTTGGATAGAATATTGTGCTAGTACTGGCAGAAGAAAATCCAGGAAAGCATGGATAGGTGCACTAGCCGCCGCGATATAACTGAAATAATGTTGAAAATGGCGTTAAACACCATACAATCAATCAATCAATTTGACTAGTGTAAAAGATTGTCGTTTGTTAAGGGTTAAAAAAAAACGAAAAAAAAAAAAACCGGAAATAACGTTTTCAATGCTGTTGTATCCAGAATCTCTCTATCTGTACTGTCTACGTGAAGAATGATAGCCTATCATAAATAGATCGGTTTAATTACATGTAAGTATCACTTGTGACCCAACGTGTTGGTTCGAACGAAATTTTCCAACAAAAAAAGATTTTACGATAACACTATACTCACATATGATAGACCGCTTTATTACCATTGCAAAGTCTATTTGTGACATGAATACGATCTCGTCTGCTTTCGAGTATCGTAAAAGTTGGGGTTGGTGGGTCCCGACAACGGCTTTGGGATAAAACGACAATCACAGCAAAAGCCATGCATTTTGTTACTATAATGTACTTTAAAATGTACCTAAGTTTCCATCTAGAATTGTGAGTTTGAGCGAATACCATTTAAAGCTAACTTCAGTCTATTTTCTGTTACAATTTAGAACATTTCGTAATGACTAATTAGTATTTCGTAATAGTTTTAATACGGATTAGAGGTAGATCTAGCTTGGTCGGGAATTTCATTAATTGTACTTTAATTACAAGTTTCCTCTTTTTTTTATACAATTTTTTACGACCATGAGTAGGAAAACTTTTGAAATCATCTTGTTTAAGAAGAAAACGACAGACGCAGTAATTTTCTCCTTTTAGCACCATGTTTTCACTCTTTCAAAAACAAATTCCACTGCTTGAGCCACATCAAAGTTATGTTATGTTATCGTCACCACTTTTTTTTTCAAAACAGACAAGTCTAAATTTTTTTTTTCGTCTGGGAAAGAGATAGAAGAATGACAGAAATTTCCTTGTAGCAACCTGTTCATATTTGTAGCCTTTGCCGCACACTCGTAAAAGACAAACTTTTGCTAGTTGTAAATTTTCTGCATGTCCAAAGATTATTTTCTCTCCAGATCCAGTCGGTAGTTAGACTAAACGGATTTTATGGATCCATAATTACGTAATGACTTGCGTGGTATAAAGCATCACAGTGATGCATTAAACGCCCTCTTGTCAGAATGTGAATCATAAATAGATGTTGATTATACATAACTTTACAAAGATATTTTCAAAGTCATCTGCAGCTAGTTTGCTTGAGGAGGTGATTAGTTATGGATGCTTTTTTACTACTTATTTTAGTTCCGTGTGGAGAGACCGATTACGACCCCGTTAAAAGTTTGTGCTGCGAAGAAAACGTTCGTGAAAGAATAGGTGCCGTGCCAAGGTGCTGCGGCAAGAACAGCTATGACGCATCTGTAGACATGTGTTGCTATAGGAAAGTCCAACCACGTAACGGCACGTTATCGAAATGTTGTGGAAACAAGGCTTATGACGCTGTGGACGCCATGTGTTGTCGTGGCGTCGTTGTGGACAAACGTGGAGAGCTTCCTCAATGTTGTGGAAAATTGGAGGTCGATGCCGCTTATCAGATCTGTTGTAGAGGTAATGTCCAAGATAAAGTTGGTCGATTGCCAAGATGTTGTGCGGATAAAGTATACGACGCTGCGAAAGAGGTGTGTTGTCGTGGAGTGTTACAGGGCAGAGTCAGTAAAGTAGCGAAGTGCTGTGGTAACGAGACGTACAACCCGACACGTCAGATGTGCTGTAGAGGTGTGGTACAGCGTAAGAAAGGAGATAAACCAAAGTGTTGTAGGACAGAAGGATACGATGCTGTCAAAGAAATCTGTTGCCGAGGTGTTCTTGGTAAAAGAGTAGACGGGGACACGAAATGCTGTGGGAACCAAACCTATGGTCAATGTAAACTTATGTGCTGCAAGGGGAATATTGAGAAAAAGCGAGGACTGATACCTAAATGTTGTAATGGTACCGGCTACGACGCTGCAACAAAACTGTGTTGTAAAGGCCATCTGTATAAAAGAAAGGGTGTAAAACCTAGATGTTGTGGGGAAAAGATGATAGACGAAACCAAGACTTTGTGTTGCCTTGGTAATGTCAGACCTATGTTTGGAACAAACAGTAAATGTTGTGGCGCGAAAAGGTTTGACACAATCACACAGATATGTTGTAATGGAACAGTCCGAAACAGGAAGGGTGAGAAGCCTATGTGTTGTGGTAACAAGGTGTATGATGGAACAACGCACGTGTGTTGCGAAGGAAAGCTTAGAGAGAGTAATGGTGCGAAGCCGAAATGTTGCGGTAAGAAAGTATACGACAAAGCTTTCCAGCTGTGCTGTAACAACAGAGTCCGAAATAAAAAAGGTGCAGTCTCAAAATGTTGCGGAAATGATGCTTATGACATTGCCCAGTTTCAGTGTTGCGACGGACGTGTAGAAAAAAGAAGAGGAGCCCGACCGCTTTGTTGTGGTCGTAAGGCTTATGACGAGGCAAAAAGAATGTGTTGTGATGGTAAATTACGGAGCATTAAGAACTATATTGCCCCAACATGTTGCAAAAATGTTTTGATTGACGAAGTCTTTGAAATTTGCTGCAGCAACATTACGTTAAAGAAGAAAACCAACACGTCCGCTTGTTGTGGGCCAGAACAGTATGACGCGGCTACACACATATGCTGTAACGGCGTTGTTAACTTACAAGAAGGTTCGAAACCAGAGTGCTGCGGTGTCAAGTCATATGATGCTGCAGCCGAGATGTGTTGTATGGGTAAAGTTCAGCCGAGGCTTGGCAAACAACCCCAATGCTGCGGTACTAAATCCTACGATGCGGTTACTAGTCTCTGCTGTACAGGCAACGTGCAACCTAGATTTGGCAATGAGCCGGGATGTTGTGCCTTTAAAAGCTATGACGCCACCACGCA
Source organism: Hippopus hippopus (assembly GCA_946811185.2). NCBI lineage: Eukaryota > Metazoa > Mollusca > Bivalvia > Cardiida > Cardiidae > Hippopus > Hippopus hippopus. The sequence continues at coordinate 63,609,437 of OX328102.1, read as the reverse complement.
CTGTTGCTGTGTGGACACTGTGGTAGACAAACGAGGCAAGGAGAGTCCGGCCTGCTGTAGACGACAGCTCTATGATGCTATGGACACGATTTGCTGCCGTGGCGATCTGTATCCAAGAATGGGTCTCGAGCCCAAGTGTTGTGCTGATCAGGCTTACGACGCCGCCTTTATGCTTTGTTGCTCTGGTTACCTATACAACCGAACTGGTGTCGATCCAGACTGTTGCGATGGTGACCTATATGACAGAGCTACCCATGTATGTTGCAATGGTCTGATAAAGAAGAAGGTGGCAAAGAATACAGCTTGCTGTGGTCCAAGTCCATTTGATGTCGATAAACAAATCTGCTGCAGTGGCAGAATCCAGAAACTGAAAGGTTCAAATACAGGTTGTTGTCTGTGTGAGTCGTACGACGCCGACAAGTCCATGTGTTGCAGTGGCGTTGTTCGAAAAATGGTCGGGAAGATACCACGTTGTTGTTCCACCAAGGCTTTCGATGCCGCTGTATTTGAATGCTGTAATGGTCAACTGAAGAAGAGGCCGGTAGCCAAGTGATACAAGATCGACTATCGATGGGAACATGAGTGTTTTTGTTCTGTTGTCTTTGATGAATTAAAGTAGAAAAATGGATAAAAAAAAAACCCTAATATTTCTTAGTCCCATATTTACTCTAAGATTGTTATCGCTTTTCCAGATGCCTAGCCCCGGTAGCATACAGGACTTGAGACCAGGGATTCGCTGGTTCGGATCCCCGGCTCGACCAATTTCTTTCCGAGGATTGATGATAGTCATTGCGACAGGATTCGTTCCTCTCACCGCTGATCATTGTCTTGACGATGGTTATGTGGGAAAGCAGCCAGTGGATTGAAAAGAATATTGTGCCAAGTACTGGTATAAGAAACTCCAAGAAAGCATGAATAGGTGCACTGGCCCTCGAAATATAACTGAATTGGTGTTGAAAACAATGTTAAACACCACACAAAATACAAACGCACGAACTTTTCTAACCATGCTACATGCTGTGAGTGCACGCGAGTACATTACATGGTGGTGGTAGGGGAAAGAGGACGAGAGAGCCGGGAAAAAAAATGTAAAGCTTTTATTTAAGAATGCAACAACAACAAACAACAGCAAAATTGTCTATTATTAACACTAACAGTACCATTAACTTGAAACTATTTCCTGGCTGGGTAGCACAGTAGTATCTGACTCGTGACCTGATTATAACGGGTTCCATTTTCGGTTGAGGCAAACTTTCTTTTCCGCAGCTCACCTCTGATGCACGTGAGATATGTAGTCAGTGGCTTGCAAAGAAAGTTGTGTCAGTACTAGTGTGAGAAAGCCAGAATGCACATGCGTAGGTGAACTGGCCGCCGTGATATATGACCTAAGCTGTTAATACGGCATTAAACTCCAATACAAACGAACAAACGTGATCTGATGTTTAATCTTTAATCCATTACCACACAATCCCGACTTTCAACGACCTTGAAGGGGATGGCTTTTGAAAACATTGTGGGAAAAAGAGAAAATGCTGGTAACCAACATTTTCTCCTTTTCCCACAATGTTTTCTACCTTGTCAATGAACCTAAGTTTAATGTATCACACTCGAAATTCTCGTCTGCAGAAGCTTTCAATTTGGTAATCTAGAATAGGGCACATCTTTTGGGTTCCCTTGGGTGGTACAAGAGACGAGTTGACCGTCTTTACGTGGCTAGAATAAGAGCGATTCTTCAGTTGATTCCCTTGATTCCTCTCCTGTACTACATTGGTCCCGATAAGGAGATTACTTGGTCTTTATCCTTGATTTTCTTGCACTACAGAGCGATGTTCTTGAGATAATATCTCAACTAAATCCAGTTTTTAAATTTTACAAATCGATTTATATGTATTTTCTGATGAATGAGAATAGAATTTGATTTAAAATTAAATGGGGACTTTACACATATATCTTAAATCATGTTATGTGTATCGCAACATTCCCAAGGGAATCAAGGATAAAAACAAAAGAATAGAGGTAACAGAACCAATCTGATATTTGGTTACCTTAAGGCTTTATCTTGCAAGGGAGACAATTTGACTAACAGGAATGGTCCCCATTGGTATATGATAGAAAATAATTACAAAAAATGAATAAATTGGACGGAAAGATAAACAACCGACGGAAAGATAACAATTCATAACGATTGCAAATTCATACTATAAAAAAAATACAATATAAATATCACGTTTATGCCCTTCACTAAACAATCATACGTTTTATACGACACTAGGAAAGAACGTTTTTGAAAACATAGTAGGAAAATGAGAAAATGCTGGTAACCAGCTTTTTCTTCTTTTCCTACAATGTGTTCTTCCCTTTTAAAGACCAAACATATTTTTTAGCCAAACTAAATTTCTTGACTGCAAATGCTTTCAAGTAAGACAATTTTATCACTTTGTTGTTTGCTAAAAGGACGCCACTTTCTCACGCCCCCTCCCAGCCACTGTAGTCCTCTTATATAAACAATTTCGGAAAAGAAGCAATATGATTATGAAAAAATACGGCCATAAAAAATGATAATGTAAATGAATGGAATTTTACTTTTGAAGAATCTATGCATTGGAATGAGCGGCATAAACACTTTGATCACATAACAAAAGTTTTGCAATTATAATATAAATCTAGTCGTAGTCGATTGATCAGCCATAAAGAATTATGGATCGACTGATTGACTCTTTCCCAAAGACGAATTTTAGACTCTTCTGAATCAAAGCATCTACGACGACAAATGAAATCTGTTTAAAATAGTAAGAATTGGCATTGAAAACGTAGAAAACTTTGTTGGAAAGGGAAGAAAATGATGGCTACCAGCATTTTCTCCTTTTGCCAAAATGTTTTCGAAAGAATTTCTCGCTGGGATCGTTAAAACTCTGAATTGTTTAACAAAGGGTTAACAACTGAAACCCATTTTTTCTCTCGTCTGGCAGCAGACTACTGTAGAAAACATCGTGGTAAAAGGAAATGTTGCTCATAAAGAAGAAGAAGGAGTCTCTTCTTTTGTCGATACATTCAACCAGATTTTGATTAAATGAAGTTTCACGAAACAATACCAAGTTTTAACGATCCTGAGCCATACATTTTTTGAAAACATTGTTGGAACAGGAGAAGATGCTGGTTACCAGTTTCAAGAGTAAAATTGTATTTCACTTCTGAACGATGACCAAATGAAATGGTCAACAGTTATCCTCGCTTTCCAGTAGCTTCTAGATGAAAGTCCAAATTACAGTCAAACTCGTCTGTAACAAACCAGAAGTGACGTCATACCGCTTACAACGAAGTGGATTTTATGATTCGTGCTAAGATATCACTCCATGTCAAACGTTGTCGCGATATTACGACGTATTTATGCTCTGCAGCCATTGTGTTGCTGGTAAAAACTCAATTTGCATAACTATCCTGCTTTAATGATAAACCGCTTATAACAAATTGGATTTGATGATCCCTCTCAATTTTCTATAGAGTTCATTTACTTCTAATTACAATGATGTTGCTATAGAACGATTGTTTGTGTCCATTAGTAACGCTATTATTATTATATTTTGAATGTGGGGTTCACTGTAGTGTCACGGTATGTTGCCCACTATAATTAGCTATAGGCCCGCACTCACTAACCATGTTAAATTACATTATACTTCTAAATATAGAAATTATCAAAATTTCTGATTGGATAAACCAGCCAATTTGAAATTGTGTTAATTTTTGATATTTAAAAGATTCTTGATAAATGAGTCATGCTCTGGCCAAAAATGGTTTTAATGTATCTGGGTATTGCATTTTACCAAGCATGTCATCACGTCATTATGGATCCATAAATACATTTTGCCTAACAATACACTGAATCTGGAGGAAGAGTGGTCCCTGGACATGCAGACAATTTACCAAAAGCAAAAAGTTTCGACACAGGTCAGCCTGCGCGAACTGCGCAGGCTGACGTGGGTCGATACTTTTTGCAGATGCATTAAACCCTTTTTTCACAGAGCATGACCAAAATATTAAGTAATACAGAGTGGTTGGTGAATAGGGTCCAAAATTTCACAGTAAATAACATTCGTTAAAACCAATTAAGACGAGGGCGGCGGCATTGTATCTGACTGGTCTTGGAACTTGCTACCATGAACTACAGACATGTAGTCAGGCGGAGGCGGTACTGGCTTTGAATCTGAATAAGGGGGCGGAGCTATACTCATTGAATAAGGCGGAGGCATTGGTGCAGTAGGGGCCCCTGGTGGTGGATAGGAATGACCTGCCCCTGCTGGATAACTATATCCAGAAACATGCTGGTCTGGTATAGTATGAATGTAAGCTGGGTTTAAATGGACCTGATGTATCGGAACGGCGTGTTGTGTCTGTACTCGAGGTCGCTGTCTTGAACAAGCTGAAAGATTAAAATAATCCTGTGACTTTATATATTTCAATATTTACGATACATCTTCTTCCAAAACTAAGGTAACCATAGCCTCGATATTTCTTCCTGTTTGTTTCCCAGTGCAGATAACTGTCCCCGAATGCGAGTTTAGTTTTTGACGGGTCGCATCCGGGTATAGAGACGATCGCGAAAATAATGGTAGAAGACTTAGTGCGCACGTTTAAACTCTCATATTTTCATAAAATGAGGATAAAACTAGAATTTATACATACCTGCTGAATACATACACTTATTTCATGCTTTCCGGTAGTTTATCGAGAAATAACGGTGAAATAGTTTTCGATATTTCATGGTTACGACTAGTGAAAAATACCGATTTTACTTTGTAACTCTTCAATTGAAGGCAGAAACAGTAGTTCCCGCGCACTAGTTACCTAGGTAAATAGCGCGGGCCATTCAACAAGAGGGAAATATCTCCTGAACATCATCGGCAATATTTTCACTCGTGGCCGCGCCACTCGTGAAAATATTACCGATGATGTTCACTCGATGAAATAAATTTCGATCTTTCACCGTAAAAAACAAATATCCTCTATTTATTTCATCTCGTGAACATCATCGGCAATATTTTCACTTGTGGCCGCGCCACTTGTGAAAATATTACCGATGATGTTCACTCGATGAGATAAATTTCTATCTTCCACCGAAATATACAAATATCCTCTATGTATCAAGAGATAGAAACTCTTTAATTCCTGTAAAAGTCAGTTATTAAACCCTTACCACATAACCCTGAAATTTAACGACCCTGAAGAGGTGGCTTTCGTAAATATTTGATTAGGAAAAAATGCTTGTGAACAGCAGTTTCTCTGTTGAATTTGGACAAGCCTAAAATTTTGTCGTTTGGTACATACGTTAATAACGTCTTGTTCTCACCTTCTCTGTTATTTGCAGGTCTTGTTCTAAACCCAAATCTTGTTACAAACGTTGTTCTGGTTGGCACTTGACCTTGAGCCAATCGTCTTTTCGATCTTTTCTTTCGGTAGCAATAATATACAGCTGCAATAATAGCAGCTAAAACTAAGGCAGCGCCTGTGAAAAAGAAAGCAAAATTGAAATTTAAAAACCATATAATAAATGTTTTACATGAATAATTCTTACAGCCAACGGTCATAACAAAGGGACGTCGCAACAAACAGAGGTTTGCGTCAACGGACGCAATAAATGGACGCCAATAGTGGCAAGAAATAGACGTCGACGGTTGCAACGATTGGACGTCAACGGCAGCAATAAATGGGCGCTAACAGCTGCAAAAACTTGACGCCAACTGCCGCAACAAATTGACGCCAACAGCCGCAACAAATGGACGTCAACGGCCGCAACAAATGGACGTCAATGGCTGCAACAAATGGACGCCAACGGCTGCAACAAATGGACGTCAACGGCCGCAACAAATGGACGTCAACGACCACAACAAATAGAAGCCAACGGCTGCAACAAATGGACGCCAATGGTTTCAACAAATAAATGCCAACAGTCGCAACGAATGGACGCCAATGGTCGCAGTATACAGACGCTAACAGTGGCAACGAATGGACGCCAACGATAGAAAAAGTACGCCAACGGTCGCAGCAATTGGACATCGATGTTGGCATCAAATGAACATGTCCATATGTTTTCTTAATGATAATTTGTAGGAATAATATCTGTCCATCCTCTTGGCGTATTTGGTATCTTCTGTTAGTTAGAGAGAAGGAATCTAGAATGACAGAATCTATTAAAAGGAAGTTCGGGATCAAGACCCTAGCTCTTGTTGAAAATGACCCCCTTGATTCTTAAACGTGTTCGGTAAGAAGTGCTGTTTTAAATTTGGACGTGACTAATATTTTGTAGTACAGAGTCAAACACTTCTCATTTGATACACGAGTATACGTGTACAGTCAAATCTATAATCAGAGACCACCATCTCAAAAAAAAAAAACTTGAATTAAGATACATCTTACTAGTCGTTTGCAAATACATTATACCAACCAAGTGAGCACACAATTATGGACCCATAAAATCCATTTTGTCTCACAACCGACTCAATAATGAGGTACAATGGTAATTGGACATGCAGAAACTTTACCAATACCAAAAAGTATCGACCAAGGTCAGCCTGCGCGGACTGCGCAGGCTGACCTTGGTCGATCCTTTTTGCAGATGCATTAAGTCCCCTTTTTTAAGAGCATGACTCATATAATATAAATTCTCCCAGAACGGGTTGCTATGTTCGTGTTACTTTTATTGAGCCTAGATACGTAAAAACGGTCGATCGCCCCGGAGATTTCACTTCAATTAAACATCATTAATATTTACAAAGGGATTTCAAGTGCATACGTGTATATGCTGACTTTGGTTTTCGCTTTTGAAAACAATTTTGCCGACTTGTTCCCTCGATTTAGTTCGTTTATTTCCCGTCATTTTACGGCGTAGCTGTTTAAGCTGGCTTCTGCCCTGCCTATTTGTTGTATATTAGCCTAGAATGAATAAATAGTAATTTGCGATTGGTGGAAGACGCTGACCGATGTTTATTCCGCGGGCCTCTGCAGAGCTTTTAACGGGTCCATTTATGATACCGATATATAAGGGTTGCTACCTTTAGTCGATACCCCGTGACGCTTAATCACGTGGGATAAAACTTTCCTTGAATAGCAATTGACATTAACATAATTATCAACGCCATTCTGACATGGAAATCTTCATCTTACTAGTATCATATACTTTCACATAACCACCTCGCAAAACGATACCAAGGGGACACAATGTAAAATAAAAAAAAAAAAATACGACTTAGGACCAGGAAGCCGCAACAAAAAGCAGTTTACACAAGCCAGCCAAATACGGTAAAGGTGCATAGCTAAGACACTTAATGAATGTAGACAAATAGACCTAGGCAACCGACATATCTTAGTTTAATTTTCTTTATCGTCGCCACCGGTTGCCCCAATGGGCGACGCCCCCAGAAGGCCGTTACTTATATTTCAGGTGGTAGAACAAAATACAGGTCGAAATCCATCTTACGTTTCGCCTGGCTCTTTAACTTGCTTTATGTATAGCACCGTCACTTGGGACCTCGGTTAAACGCTTCGTCAGAAAGACTAACAGAAATTTTGGTTGGCCAGCAATAGGAATCGAGCCCGCACCCTCAAGTGACCCAGGATTTGTCGTTCACAAATCTCATGTTCAAAAATCAACCTCAGCTATTCTGGCTGGTCGTAAGAATGATTCGGCCACAGCTGATATATGTACACAACCAACCCTAATAATTTTTCTTGAGTATCTAATTGCATTTTTTAAAGGGAAGTAATTATGCTTGCAATAACAGTGACCATAAAATTCAGAAGCTGGAGATGCGAGATACCAGTTCACAATAGATACGGAGGGTCCTGTGTGGCTAAGTGGTAAAGTGTAGGACTCAAAACCTAGAGGCCCCGGGTTTGAGCTTCACTAGAAACAGTTGATTTTTCGTGGGAGTGTCCTTAGGTAAGACACTTCAGTGCCCCAGCCTAGTACTGGTGAAACCTAGGAGATACATGAATATATGAGCTGTCGCCGCGATATAACTGAAATAATGTTGAAAGCGGTGTAAAACACCATTCAATTAATCAACATTAGATACTGTAGTTTATAGGGTGTTAAAATCAAGGTGTATCCAACAACCATTCTAAATTCCATTCTAATGCTAAATTTAAAGACTAGCCATCTGATTGGCTGTAACAAAACGTCTCATGAGACGTATTGTTTCAGCCAGTCAGAGAGCTACCCTTCAATTAAAAAAAAAAGAAAAAATCGGTATTTAGATCAGTATTTAGAATTAATAAATAGACTGGTGAATGCAGACCGTGGAGGCTGACTTACTACGATCCGATTTCAAGTGATATAATCAGAGCTAAGAACTTAATACTTGGACTCAAGTTTTGTTTACTTTGGTCCAATGAATGATAGTGCAATTTCCCGTATGCTAATATTTCGACACGGTGATATAAGTATAGCGGCGTCAGTGTGTCACCTTGTAGAGGTCAAACCATCCGGGCTCTTTGTAGAGCATAGATATGCAAGCAACGATTTATTGAACCTTGGGGCTATTTTATAGTGTCATACCATTAAGCTTCTTTTTTTTTTTTTGCTTCATTTCAACCAGGTTGTAGATCACTATTTCTGACCATCTGATGCTCTTTTTTTTTTTGGCAAATCCAGATCTTTTTTTTTTCTGTCTAGTACCTACATGTGTAATTGTCTATAATAAAAAGTAAAAAATGCCATTTCAACCGATTTGCTTTTGCTATTACACCTAAAACAAAACTACCCCATAGAAAATTATAAAGATACAAAGAAAATGGGGTCTTGTAGAATACGTTCATTTATGACTTCAAGGGAATCAAATAGTTCCCCAAGAAATACCATACAAATCCCGCGAAGGGGGAGGGGTTACAAGTTTTACATGGGCTTATAGTGTGAAAACTTTGAAAATACCATTGTTCCTAGCTATAAAGTTTACGGCTACCAAGTTTGGCATGTAGCTTTATCTAGGAGACATCTACCAGGACCTTTCAAATTACAGCCCTGGGCTCAAAATTCGCCCCACCCCAGGGTCACAAGTTTTACAAACGCTTATTAAGAGAAAACTAAAAATATCCCCTTGTCTCTAACAAGAAGGAAAATCTCCTTGTTCCAACTCATTTGGTATTGTATTGTTTTGCATGTATCGGGAGATCATTACCAAGTTTGTTAAGTTATTGCCATTGGGTTGAAAATTGGTACCACAAGAATAGTTGGGACGTCACAAATTGTTCTCTGGTGAGCGATTAGGGGCGATTCTTGCCTTATTGTAGGAAATCTTCGTGAGAATACTCTTTATCAGACTTCATTGGTATTTGATAAACATGATACTGGATTAGACCTGCTTGTACAGGGTGATTCATAATATCTGATACAGTTTCAACCGGTAATATTTTCTTTCTGCCAGCACATACCTTGTTATAATTTATGACATAATACTTTACGATGATTACAGTTTTGTTTGATATACAATGTTAAGTACTTTAAATACTTACACGTTAAATAAAATAGGTCAAACTTTTTCACAACATTTAAGTGATATACTCTATATGACGTATGGATTCTAGGCTATTGTGACTTCAAGCCTCTTTTAAAAGTTTACTATCACCGATGGAATCATTTCGGCATTATTTTCACATCTTTCGACAAATAGCTTTTTTCAAGTCTCCAACATTATTTGGTTTAGGTGAATATACATTTTCTTTCAAGTGTCCCCACAAGAAAAAGTTCAAAGACTAGGGTCTGGGTAATGAAAGAGGGGAGCGGCAAACACTGTCAGTCCAGAAGGAGATGAAGTTTTCCCGACAGTTCATGAAGCCTCGACAATATTGAATGTGCTGTATGGGTGCTACTTCGTATTTATTATGAAATCCCTACATGACGAAAAGTTACCGTATCGGCGACACTAAGTTACAGTGGTGTGATTAGACCATTCTTTTGTGAACTAGGTGTAGAGACGCAAGTTACCTGGCATTGCTAAAAAATCAAGTTTTTTTGCCAGCTCTACAGAGACAAGGAGATTGAAGACATTTGGTTCGAACAGTATTTAGCTATTAGTCGAGAGATTAGAAAAATCTCAGTGCATCAGTGATAGCAGACTTTCAAAAGAGGCTTGACGTCGAAATAGCCCAGAATGGACGTCATATAGATTATATCATTTGAATGTTGTGAAAAATTTTTACCTTTTTTTTTATCTAACATGTAAGTAATTAAAGTACTTAACATTATATGTCAAACAAAACTAAACTGTAATTATTGTAGAGTATTGTGATATAAATTAGAACAAGGTATGTACCAGCAGAAAAATAATATTAAGGATTAAAACTGTATCAGATATTATGAATCACCATCTATTAATTGAAATAATCTACGCGGCATTGGAAAAAAGATTTTTTTTTTTTTACTCAGCTTATTTCATTAATGAAATTTTATTGTAAAACAGATATCTAACGGCTCGATCATTGTCCATGTGAATTATGCATATGACACATGCAATCCGTAAGGCAGTGGAGCGATACAGGACCGTCATGGACCTCTTGTCTCTAGTAAAACAGTGCAGTGAATATGTCTGATGTTAAATTTTCATATGAGACTTATTTTACATCTACGATCCGGAAAAAAGCATTCCTGTGTGGTGCCATACCATTTATCCATGTCATGTCAATGCTACGACCCGAAAAAGCAGTTTGGTACGGTACAATATCATATGGCCGGATGATGTCGTCAATGCTACATCCGGGAAAAATATTTCAGTGTTGTACGACACCATACAGCCTAGTTTTGTCGACAATGTTACTTTTCGATGTTGCGGGACACCATATAACAAGGTCAAGTCGGAAATATAGAGTAAATGTCGCCAATTTGCATAAAGATCGACTATCAAGGGAGTTTGTCAAATCGATTGTACAACAATACTGTAGTTACGTATGTACGCTGGACCGATAACTGATTGTAAATATTTGATACTGTTAAAATTGTTCGTTTAACCTTCTCTGAAGTTTTAACATGTTAACGGTTATTTCTTTTAAAAACAATCCTATTTCTTCTACGACCTTGAGGAAGAAGGCCTTTCCAGAACATTGTTGAAAAAAGAGAAAAAATCAAAACCAAGTATAAAGTAAATAAGAGACAGAGCGACTTGGTGACTTTTTACCTACATGTAGTTTTAACTAAAATTCATTTTTCTGCCAGCGACTAACTCTTGGAAAAAGATTGTCAACTTCACAACAATTAATGGTATGATTTGAATTCAAATGCATTTTAACAGCCGTATCGTTTACTTTTGGCAGCATTTGGGTCTTTAAGCAAACTGGTCGACTTCCGAATAGATAATTAAGTTAACCCGCTTTATTCGTTTTCATTTCTCTCTCTCTCTGCTTTACTCCTACATACAAGATTTTAAGGTTTATGACAAGGGCATAATCAATACTTACTTATAAGGATGGCATGTATTTTGAGCCAGCGGCCTATATTTACGGTAATAAAATGTTCTGAGTTTTGAGTTCTGAGTTCTCTCTCTCTCTCTCTCTCTCTCTCTCTCATTGATTTCTTTATCTGTTCATAACCATTGTTTAAACTTTGTTATTATATTTAAACTTCGTTTTTATGGATCCATAATTATGTGATGACTTGCTTTGTATCTTGCATCACGGGAATGCAATAAGCCCCTTGGTTTATGTGTTTAAAGGGGCCTCTTCATTTCTTTTTTTTCTTTTGCCGTAAATTAACAATTTTTCATACACACCGATAAATGCGACTGGGTGATTTTTTTCTTTGCAGTCGTATAATTATTAACTACGATTAAAGTGGGTAAAAAGACGCAATTTTGGGCGTTTAAAAAACGGGTTGGTAGTTAATTAATCGGTAACTCCCTCTATTTTTATCACATCAGATATGACGTCATTATATTGCTTGGAATGCGAATCTTTGTAATCGGCGAGTGCTATTGATCTTATGACATATTAACTAAAAATGTACAGGTTACAGAAACTGTTGTTTGATTAAAATTATTTGAAATGATTGTGCAGTTCAAACACTAATTTGGATGTTCCGGCTTAAGGCCTGCTCTCTATTTGTCGATAATAAAGACCAGAATCACATTTGAAGCAATCCTAAACAAACAAGGGAGATGGTGAATTTGTAAAATAAACCCATTTCAAGAAAAAAAAGCTAAAACAAACAAACCATTTTGGTGGTATTGTCAACAAAAATCGTTTTGGTACAAAACAATTACGTTTCTTCTGCCTAAATCTTTACCAAACGACAAAATTTTACGCTGGCTCAAACTGAAAGCACATGCAGACGACAAATCAAATGTGGCTTCAATGACGGGATTTATCTCTGAAAGACAAGAAAATAGTATGAGCAAAGGAGAAAATACTGATTACCTTTTCTCACAATATTTCCAAAAGGCTTATAAATTCCAGAGGGTCGTCAAAATTTGGGATTGTTTGGTATAGGTTAGCCATGGCCGAGCCGACAATCACTGACATGATGTCATCAAAAGTGTAGATGGCCATACAGCTCTGTCATAAGGACAATGAAGTAGCTGTCAATGTAGATCAAATATCTGACAGAACGTTTTGTGTTCACGGATCTCAAAGAAGGCGTTTCTTAAAATCTACCCACCGAATTCATGTCGACAGTATAACATTGCGTTCTGTGAAATTGAAAGAATTTGCAGACGACACATAGAAACTGCTCAAATAGTGATATTCGTTTTGGAGGGATAGAAAACAATGTGAGAAAAGGAGAAAATTGTGTTACCAGCATTTTCTCCTTTTCCAACAATGTTTTCAAGAGGCTATTTCCTCAGGGTCCTTAAAACACACCATTCTTTGGTAAAGCGTTAAATGCCTGGCCATGTCAGATCCACCTACAGAGACTCGAACATGCGATCTCACGTAGTTAATATCGTACCTATAGCCGAGCCGACGATCTGTAATGTGGCATCACAGCAGTATTCGGCATAATCGTCACCACAGCAACCGTGTGGACAGTCTCGAACTTTCGGTTCTTCTCGAAAATTGTAGCATTCTCGACCGCACACAACTGAAACGAAAATATTTTTTAACCCCATAGCCTGCTAAGCGCGACTCACTGACCCTTTGCGGACAGTGTAGATCAAGATCAGACTGCACAGAACGTGCAGTCTGATCTTTGATCTACACTGTCCGATAAGGACATATTTCCCTCTAAATTTACCTTTGAAATAGCAACCGAGCCCCGGTAGCTCAGTCAGTAGCGTGCAGGACTGTAAACAGGGGGTTGTGGGTTCGATCCCTGGCTCGGACTCGAGGATTGATGATAGTCATCGCGACAGAATTCATTCCTCTCTCACCGCTGACCATTGTCTCAACGATAGTCATGTGGGAAAGCAGCCAGTGGCTTGAAAAGAAAATTGTGCGAAGTACTGGTAAAAAAGACTCCAGGAAAGCATGGAGTGGTGTACTGGCCGCCGTGATATAACTGAAATAATGTTGAAAACGGCGGTAAACGCCATACAATCAATCAATCAATCAATTGAAATAACAAAATTTGGGGTATTACTATCGGCTTAAAAAAAAAACCAGATTGCGCAGAAAATAGAATTTTGTGGTTCAGTATTTTTAAAGAGAGATAATGAAAAGTAACCACGCCTGAAAAATAGTCCTGCATGGGCCTGTAGATTAAACATGTCCACATTTTTGACCAATCACAAATTGCTATCTATTCATTTTGAATTTATAAATACCAAGAAGCACGTCAAAAGCCAGCGCATACAGCTACGAAAAAAAAATACCAGTGCGATACATTCCCTGTTTATTCTTTGTCAGACGACTAAACAAAATTTAGACTTGTTTAAAATTGAAAGCATTTGCAGACGACAATTTACACGTCCCTTAAATTATGTTACTTCTTTTTAAGTTTTTATCACACAAAAAATCCCGACTTTGTAAGACCCTGAAGAAGGAGGATTTCAAAAAAACATTGTAGGAAAAGGAGAAAATGCTGATAACTGTTTACTCTTTTTCCCATAATGTTTTCTACCCTACAAAGGGCAAAAATCATTATTTTTGCGCCAAATATGGTTTTCGTCTTGAAATGCTTTCAATTCTGTCTGGTCCTAAATCATGTCGTTTGGTAAAGAGTAAAACTGGTAACCAGCATTTTCTCCTTTTTCCACAATGTTTTCTGTCACTTCACTCACAAAACCCATCATTTAAACCATACTTTTATTTGTCATCTGCAATTTGAAACTGAACCAGTCTAAAATTTTGTCGTTTGGTAAAGACTTCAGTTTTGAAGTAACGGTTTTAGTTATTGAGGCCCAACTGTTTCCGGATTAAAAAAAAATCAGAATGGTCCAAATTGAGACTATTTGCATTCGACAAATTAGATATGTGTCAAATGATGGCATTGCCTTGGAAATTATAAACATTGTGAGAAAAGAAGAAAATGCTGGTTACCAGCATTTTCTCCTTTTCCCAAAGTGTTTTTTTATTCAAAAGGCTTTTTCTTCTTTCTCAGTGTCGTGTAAAAATCGTGAGTTTTGGACAAATGTTAAATTCTAGCAAACTGAAACGAGTTTTTTTCTTTTAGTTTAGTCAAGAATATTAAATTCGACAGTAACTATGGTTACCATAAAGTAACATTTGCGGGGTAAACTTATCTTAGAAACCAATCACATGTTGAAATATTTAACCTTTTATCACACAATCCTGAGTTTTAACGACCCTGAGAAAGATTACCATTGAAAATATTGAGGGAAAAGGAGAAAATGCTGGTAACCAGCATTTTCTCAATTTCACACAATGTTTTTCTACCCTTTCATGGACAACTTACATTAGTAGAGCTATGATTTTTGATCGTCTGAAAATGCTTTGAATTTGGTCAAATCTCAAAAAATTGACGTTTGATACAGTTTATCCAAGAAAAAAAAAAGAGGATATTTAAAAAACAGATTTTACCAGCAAATCCACAAACGCCGATGACGTAAGATATCAACGTAGAAATAGAATCCGAAAACATAGTAATAAAAACAGCTAATGCTAGTATATTCTCTATCACTCGTTTCTTTTTTCTATCCACTAATCCGCCATTTTTAATCGTCAACTGAGACTGCAAAACCAAATAACCATATCTAATAAAATCGATTCCAATCCAGTGAACCGTTGTACTGTACCGGGGAAAAATCCATTAAACTCTTCCAGGGGTACAATTTACCCTTTTCCCACACTGTTCCGATTTAAACGACCCTGAGACAAAGGCTTCTGAGACCATTGTAGAAAAAAGGAGAAAATGCCGGTACCTGGCATTTTCTCCTTTTTCCCCACAATGTTTTTCTGCCAATCCAAAAGGAACTTTCAGTGTTTGAGTCACATTTATACCGGGGAAAAAATCCATTAACTTGTTTCAATGGTACAATTCGCCCTATACCACACTGTTCCGACTGTTAACGACCCTGAGGTAAAGGCTTTTGAAAACATTGTGGGAAAAAGGAGAAAATGCTGGTAACCAGCATTTTCTCCTTTTTCCAACAATGTTTCTCTACCCCTCAAAAACAACTTCCAGTTTTTGAGTCTTATTTATTCTGTGTATTCTGCAAATGTTTTGAATTTGGACAAATCTGAAATTTTGTCATTAATTTTGGTGCAGAGTTAACCCACAACCAAATGACAAAATTTTAGCATTGTCTAAATTGAAAACATTTGCAGACGACACATGAAATGTAACTCAAAACATGAAATTTGTCTTTCATAGAGTAGAAAACATTGTGGGAAAAGGAGAAAATGCTGGTTACCGTCATTTTCTAATTTTCCCACGATTTTTTCAAAAGTTTTTTTTCCTCAGGGTCGTTAAAAGTCGGCATTGTGTGACAAGGGATTTATTTTTTACCATACATACCCCTAAGGAAAAAAAATGTAGCCAAAAAGAACATCGTTTCAAACCATTCCGGAAAAGGGAGATATTGCTGATAACCAACATTTCCCACTTTTCTCGAAATGTTTTAATTTTCGTTACTTGTCTTCAGTAATGTACACCTTCTTGGTAAACTTTTCCCACTATTTCGAGGCGGAAGTTATGCCCAAGTAAATTGATTGATATTGATTGTATGGTGTTTAACGCCGTTTTCAACATTATTTCAGTTATATCGCAGCGGCCAGTGCACCTATCCATGCTTTCCTGGAGTCTCTTTTACCAGTACTCCGCACAATTTTCTTTCCAAGCCACTGGCTGCTTTCCCACATAATCATTGTCGAAACAATGGTCAGCGGTTGGAGAGGAATGAATCCTGTCGCAGTGACTATCATCAATCCTCGGAAAGAAATTGGCCGAGTCAGGGGTCGTAGCCAGGGATCGAAACCTGGACCCCGTGTTCTCAAGTCCTGCACGTAACCGACTGAGTTACCGAGGCTCGGCGAATTTTGGAATATAAAATATTAAAATTTTTGGAAAACATTATAGAAAGAGGAGATAATGCTGATAACCAGTATTTTCTCCTTTGCCTGATATGTTTTCATCATTGCTATTATCATTAATGTACATTTTATGTTTAGGTTTTCCCCGCATTCGCGAAGCGGACGCTATCGATATGCTGATAACAGCGTGTTTTGTTTCATTATTTCCCTGTATAAAGAATATAACATTATTAGTTGTACGGTCAGGTGGCAGGGGACTTGGAAACTTGTTCACGGCTGTGGAGAATAATGTCGCCCCGAGCCGTACAACGAATTTATTATACTGCAAAGTTTTACCATTCCAACGTGTGTTAAGCGAAATTTACCTGGTTTTTTGGTTTAAAAAAATGAGTACGCTGACGAGGTAGAATTACCCTTCTTAGTGCCCCAATTCAATGAAAACTGATGTCACTGGGAACTGACGTCACTGAAACCTTGGATATACGTGCTAAAACGTGCAGCTTGGCGCATAATCTTGATGTTAATCTTGATCGACGCCGCCAATTTGGATGTTGTGTTGAAAGTGTAGTCATGTCTACGGGGCTCCCGAAAGGGAAACTGCTTTTACGTGGGTTTTGCCAGTGGACATGATATATATGTTCGGGGCATATTATCCAATCAGATCACGAGAAATTTCTTTGCAGTATAATAAGTTGATATTGTTCGAAAACATTTTGGAAAAGGGAGATAATCCTGATAACCAGATGCTTTTATCATCGTTGTCAGTATTGACGTACATTCTCTATGTTGACTTCCTCGCTTAATTTGCGAAGCAAAATATATCGATTTGCTGTGTACTGCGTATTTTGTTTCCTTTTTGCCACGTATTTACACTTGTAAAAGAGTTTTGGAATATAAAATAATATCGATTCAGGTCAGCTTGCCCAGACTACGCAGGCTGCCCATGCTTTAGGAAAAGCGGGCTTAATGCATCTGCAAACGTATCGACCTAGGTCTGCCTGCCCAGTTCCCGCAGGCTGACCTGGTTGAAACGATTTTGTTATTGGTAAATTTTTGCATGACCAAGTACCATTTTACCTCCACATTCAGTTTGTTGTTAGACAAAATGCATGGTATAGATCCATAATAATTGTGCGATGACTCTTGGTTTCTTGCATCACGGAGACGCATTTAACCCCCTTTTTTCAGATCATGGGTCTTAGCTCTTCACTAGAGCCTAGGTTGTGGATACTCATTAGAATAGTCTCATTTTAAGGAGATATTGTCATGAGGATTCCTGTTCACTCTTTGACCCTTTACCAAACGATCCCGTCTTTTAATGAACCTACGGACAATAACTTTTGAAAACATTGAAGAAAAAGGAGAAAAAGCTGGTAACCAGCATTTTCTCCTTTTCCCACAATATTTTCTGCACTATCAAAGGCATTTTATTTAATTGAGCCACGATTAATTTGTCGTATGCAAATGCTTTCAATTTGGTCATGTCTAAATCTTTATCGTTTGGGAAAGCGTTAACTATTGAAAAAAATTGTGAAAAAAAAAATCATTCAAACCTCTGGTAAATATTCAGATATTGTCAATGATAAATTCACAGGAAAAATTACAACATAATGGACAATGTAGATCTAAGATCAGACTGCACCGTTCTGTGCAGCCTGATCTTGATCTACATTGTGCGCAAAAACGCAGAGTATCACTCAACAACCAAGGGGTGAAGCCATTCTGAACGGATAGATTCACGTTTTACAACCAATTTCACAATTATTATATGCCATAAGTTTTATTTTTCAGTTTCCGTATTTCTTGTAACAAATGATGCAGAAGTTCAGTTAAAGGTTTTGAACTTCAATCGATGTAGAAATTTAAAATCTCTGCTTTTGTAAAGTACACCTTAATAAAAACTTAAATATTTATCAAATATCGACAGAATAAAATAACTATCGTAAAAAAAGAATAATTTTAGAGATCAATAAAATGCCATTATAACTTCGTGTTGTGACGCGTTCTTTAGCTCATTAATTCGTAACAGTCTATTTCGAATCCTATCCCAGCTTTTTCTCTTTTTTTTTTTGAAAACAGCACAAAATATTAAGCCGTTACCACATCGGCTTTCAGTTTCCTGACATGCTGCTGGCAAGCGATACAATGGTAACATTTTTCCAGAGAGAGAGAGAGAGCGCACAGGAATAAAATGATCGTTACAAGCAATTGCTTCCGTGTTCGAATCCCGTGATGGGCGGGGTCAAACTTTGGTACTGCAGTGCTAGACTGGTCAGAGACTTTACGCCATGCAAAAGAGAACGAATGTCGGCAAAGCGTATCGCAACGCTTCAGTAGTTTTGTTCAATTCATTATCAATTGTTCCTGAGACATAAATGTCTTGTTTACGATTGCTTTTTTTTCCAGCCGTTTCCACAACCAGATTCTATTTTAGTTTTGCAGCTTACCAATTTTTAAAATGTTGTGGCAAAAGAAGAAATTTTTCGAACAGAGAAATTTCTGTTTTTGCCACAGTGTTTTCTCTTGGTCTAACGTGTCAACCGTTGAATTTCATCCAATATAATTGTATTATGTTGTATCGTATTCATCCAATTTGTATCCATTTTGTACAAGAATTTTCTTCGAAGTATTCCGCAGTAACTGTGTTTCAGGAGTTATGACCCACAGATGATAATTTCAGCCAAGCATTGTATGGACTTACAAATCTGTGCACGATAGGGGTACATAAAGCCGTGCACTATAAGCTTGTACTAAGCTATGCACTATAGAGTATGCAAAGCTGTGCACTATAAAGTATACAAAGCTGTGCCCTTTAGGGTATTTAAAGCTGTGCACTATAGGGGTATATAAAGCCATGCATTACAGGGGTATACAAAGCTGTGCATTATACAGGTGTACAAAGGTGTGCACTATAGGGGTATACTATGTACAAAGGGTATACAAAGCTGTGCTCTATAGGGTATGTAAAGCTTTGCACTATAGGGGTATACAAAGCTGTGCATTATAGGGGTATAAAAAGCTTTGCACTATAGGGGTATAAAAAGCTGTGCACTATAGGGGTATAAAAAGCTGTGCATTGTGTGGGTATATAAAACTGTGCATTATAGGGGTATAAAAAGCTTTGCACTATAGGGGTATAAAAAGCTGTGCACTATAGGGGTATAAAAAGCTGTGCACTATAAGGGTATATAAAGCAGTGCATTGTGTGGGTATATAAAACTGTGCATTATAGGGGTATAAAAAGCTGTGCACTATAGGGGTATAAAAAAGCTGTGCATTGTGTGGGTATATAAAACTGTGCATTATAGGGGTATAAAAAGCTTTGCCCTATAGGGGTATAAAAAGCTGTGCACTATATGGGTATAAAAAGTTGTGCATTATAGGGGTATAAAAAGCTGTGCATTGTGTGGGTATATAAAACTGTGCATTATAGGGGTATAAAAAGCTGTGCACTATAGGGGTATATAAAGCTGTGCATTATAGGGGTATAGAAAGCAGTGCATTGTGTGGGTATATAAAACTGTGCATTATAGGGGTATAAAAAGCTTTGCACAATAGGGGTATACAAATCCGTGCACTATAGGGGTATATAAAGCTTTACACTATAGGGGAATACAAAGATGTGCACTATAGGGTATATAAAGCTGTGCATTATAGGGGTATATAAAGCTGTACATTGTGTGGGTATACAAAGCTGTGAATTATACGAGTGTAAAAAGCTGTACATTATATGGGTATACAAAGCTGTGCATTGTGTGGAAATACAAAGCTTTGCACACTAAGATTATACAAATCTGTGCACTCTAGGGGATTTAAAACTTTGCACATTAAGGTTAAACAAACCTGTTCACTATAGGGTATACAAAGGTGTATAACGTAATCTTATCTATACAAAGCTTTTAACTATATAGGCATACAAAGCTATTTACTATAGGGGTATACAAAGCTATGCACTGTAGGGGTTTAAAAATCAGTACATTAAGCTGTGAACTATACAGAAATGTAAAACTGTACGATAATGTTATAAAAAGCTGTGATTTTTTTTTAGGTGTATACAAAGCTGTGCACATTAAGGATATACAAAGTTATGCACCATATAGGGGGTATAAGATATATTTTTAAAGCTGATCACCGAGGGGGATATATTTAGCTGTGTACTGTGGAAAAATAAAGAGTTGTATTCAAATAGTTCTGTTTGTCCAGTTCTCTTCCTGTGGGCAATCATCCATATCAGCAACAGAAACCATTTTAGTTATTGCTAGAATTTCAGCAGTTTTCATCCATGTCTGAGTTTAAGTGTTATATCTGTGACCTTTAAATTGAGGTCTGAGTCCATGTTCACCAATCACTCTTAAGAACATTCTTTATCTTATTTTAGATTTAGAAAGTAACACAACTTCTGATTGGCTAAACCAAATGGTTTAGCCAATCAGAAGTTGTGTTACATTCAAATCTAGAATATTCTTAATAACAACACTAAGGGTGAATACAGACCATGATCAATAGTTGCCTTAGCATGTTCTTGAGCATTAAAGTAGAATTCAGGCCTAGTGGACTGATGACATCTTGGAAACCACTTGAGTCAGTGAGTTCTTACAGTGGCATAACAAAAATTCTGTGGTGAGGTGTGTACAATGAAATTCAAACGAACAAGCATTTGTTGTTATCTTTATTTAAAACTATTGTAACATAAACGCTTAAAAAACTGTAGCTTATTTCGTTAGGGTTTAGGCTTAGGGTTATTTTGTTGACTTCAACACAGAATTGATTCTTCTTCATCGCGCCTCGGTAGCTCAGTTGGTAGCCCACAGGACTTGAGAACAGAGGGTCGCTGGTTCGATCCCGGCTCGGCCAATTTCTTTCCCAGGATTGCGACAGGATTTATTCCTCTCTCACCACTGACTATTGTTTCGATCATAGTTATGTGGAAAAGCAGACAGTGGCTTGGAAGGAATATATTGTGAGGAGTACTGGTGATAGAAACTCCAGGAAAGCATGGATAGGTACACTCAGCACCGCAATATAACTGAAGTAATGTTGAAAAGGCGTTAAATACCATACAATCAATACAACATTGATTCTTCTTCACCAAACAACAAAATTTTATGCTCATTCTTATTGAAAGCATTTGAAAACAACAAAAATAATATTGAATAAATTGCGGTAGAAAGCATTTTTAGATTTAGGAGTAAATGCTGATCCGGGCCTATTCTGCTTTTAAACTATTCTTCAATCATTACAAATGTATTTTAAAGAGTAATGTAACTGTAATGAAACTGTACTGTAAAATGTTTATCAAATGTAATGAAGAAACAATGAAATTACTGATAAGAGGACCATATTAGTCCTAAAGTGCTACTCTGTATATTCAAAACAAATCTTAAGTCTTTACCACAAAATCCAGAGTTTCAACAACCCTGAGAAAGAAGCCTTTTGAAAACAATGTGGGAAAAGAAGAAAATGCTGGTAACCAGCATTTTCTCCTTTTACCACAATTTTTTCTACCCTATCAAAGACAAGTTCTTTCTTTTGAGTCCCTCTTGTCTGCAAATGTTGTTGTGTGGCAAACAGTTAAGGTACCACAAATTTTGACAACGGGACAAAGCTTGAACAACTTTGTTACAGCTGATGATTCACAGAATTTTTATGTTAAAAAAAAATTTGATAATGTTATGCAACATAAAGAATGAAAAATTATACTCTTGTGGTTCCAAAAAGAAAACTCATTCAACTTTATCTTAAGTCAATGTAAAACAAGGAGAGGGTGATTTTTGACCCAAAGGGGTATTCATGTGATATGTATGATGTTGCAAAACGACAATGAGTCAATGTTATAGGAAAAGCCAACAGTTTAGGTCTTGGGTGTTTAGAAAAGAAAATTATGTAAAAAAAAATCTCCAAATAAATCTATGTCAACATGTGACCCTCAGGGGTAAAATATGAATTTGAGTAACATTGAGAAATAGCCTGTAGACAATGTTACATACAAAACATTAATATTTAGTCCTTGGTGTTTTAACTCTTTACAACTCAACAAAAGTGTAGACTTGTCCAAATTCAAAGCATTAGCAGATGACAATTTAAGTGTGGCTCAAGTGGTGGGTTTTTCTTTGAAAGAATGGTTACAAGCATTTTTTCCTACAATGTTTTTATTTAAAATGCTTCATTCACAGGGTATTTAAAACTCAGGATTGTCTATTATACCTATACAGGTTGTCCTAGAAGTCGAGTATCATCATGTGTTTAAAATGTATTACTGATTTTATTTGTTTGCTATTTTTCTGATTTAGTTATGGCTAATAAAATAACAACACGAGAAAGGCTTGAATTGGTCTGTATTATGATCATGATCAATAAAAGTGTTTTTGAAAAAAATGGTGTTTTTGATGGAAACTTGGTGCACGACTTCTGGGCCACCTTATACACATGTACATTACCTGCATACAGTTAAAGGTATCATCATAACTGTGTACATTAATTTCCAACCATCCACCTGTGTTCCTACTTGTTAACCCTTTACCAAACAACCCCCAATTTTTAACAACCCTGGAGAAAACACCTTTGGAAAACATTGTGGGAAAAAGAGAAAATGCTGCTAACCATTTTGTCTCCCTCTTTTCCCACAATTTGTATTGCAATTATATCTTGGAAAAAATAAGCCAAGCCAAATATTAAGTCATGTTTTTACACAAGCCAAGATGAGATCAGTGAAAATAAAAGAGGTTATTTGAGGATGATTCATACCAAATATAAAAAAAACCTCTGACATTAAGGTCTATGGCCCCTAACTCTCATATTAAAAGATGGAAGCTGATGAGATTGATCGAATAGCCTTTATGAAAACGTCGATGTTCCACGATATTTACCAATGAGTTAGGGGTTGTAATCCTTCAATCTCATATTAAAAGACGGAAACTGCCGAGACTGGCCATATAGCCTTTATGAAAACGTCGATGTTACACGATATTTACCGATGAGTTAGGGGTCGTAATCCTTAAATGTTTTGAATGGACGTCTTAAAAATGTTTTGCAGCTCAAAAACATTTTTTTTGAGTGGTGAGGTTTGGTACTAGAAGTTAAAATAGAATGATACAAATGTTGCTTTATGCCTACTATTTAACACTTATAATCATCTAAAACATCAAAATATGTTATCATTGAAACTTGAAAATGTCTATGGAGTATACTTGAAAGTAAACCATAGAAAGCATGTCATAGCTAAAATCAGATATCAAGGGAGATAAACAATTACATAGACGTGTCATGAAAACTCAGGAGTTAGTCCCATTTCATGTGCAATATTCTATTCATTGTTGTAAGCTTTATCAGAGCATGTTATTCCGAGAAAATAACTTAAGTCAACAGTAACCAGGTTTTTTATGAATGAAAATTTTATAAAGAAATTGGAACAAAGTTAACAAACAGATCATTACTGATACAAATGTGGTGAGAAATTCAACAAAAAGTTTTGAAGAAGAAGATGTTTTAAATAAAAATAAATCTTTCCTGCCTAGTTATTAGTGCAATTGGAGTTCTTGAAAGTAACATATTTTTTGAAAAAACTTCTATAGAAGATGCTTGAAATAAAAGTTTACACACAGAAACACCCAACACAGACCCAGACACATAAGACATCACTTTACGAAACAACAACATTTTAGACTAGACCAAATAGAAAGCATTTACAGATGACATATTCAATGTAACTCAAATAATGGTTTTTGCCCTTGATAGGGTGGAGAACATTGTGGGAAAAGGAGAAAATACTGGTTACCAGCATTTTCTCCTTTTCCCACTTTGTTTCCAAAAGCCGTCTTCTTCAGGGTCGTTAAAACTAAGGATTGTGTGGTAAGAGATATGGAGCAATGATATAACCTTTTTGCCCTTAGACCATTGCATCTACAAATCAGCAGTATCAACACAAATAGATAAGTTTTTTGAAGTAACATAACAATGAAGTAACATAACAATGCTTTATAAAGCTAACATTTGAAAAATACAATAAACTCTGAAATTATCACTGAAAATAGTCTGTTAAATTCATGGTTTTCTCAACTCTATACTTCAGTTAGACAGACATCAAACATGTCATAGTAAAAACAACTTTGTACTCTCTGTCCAGCTCCTCCTTTATTTTTTTCTCTTGGTGGTCTGTGAGGTCTGCTATGTAGAAGTCCAGCTGAGTCGTTGCTGGCCAGATAAAAATAATCCATCGTAAGTTGCTGAAAGGAAGAAAATAAAATCTTTCATTTTTTTGTCACTTCACTGACAACAGATTCAACACTTTATCAAACAAATCTGAGTTTTAATGACCCCTAAAAAGAAGGCTTTTGAAAACATTGTGGGAAAAGGAGAAAATGCTGGTAACCAGCATTTTCTTCCCATAATGTTCTCTACCCTTCCAAAAATAAATTTCAATTTTTTAGTAAAATTCATTTTGTTGTCTGCAATTTGCAACTGCTTTGAATTTGGACAAGTCTAAGATTCTTTCATTTCATGGGAAACACTAGTGTAGTGGTACATTGTTTGATAGATTGTATTGGAGTTTAACGCCCCTTTAACAGCTTAGGTCATATCACGGCGGTCAGTGTATCTACGCATGTGTTTCCTGGCTTTCTCTCACCAGTACTGACCCAACTTTCTTTCTAAGTCACTGACTCTTTTTCCTCTTGCTTCAGAGGTGAGAGGCGAAAAATTGGTGGAAAGAAAGTTTGCCTCAACCATGTATCGAACTTTCAACCACCAGGTTATGAGTTGGATACACTGACCATTGAGCTACCTAGCCCGGCTGTGTAGTGGTACTGCCTTGCCCTTTCACAACTGTTGTCCTGGTATGAATCCTTGGTTCAAAAAAACATCAAACAAGAGCAATGCATGCGGCTGCCAATGCTCCGCTGCAGTTGCTTTTAGAAATAGGACTGCTTTTCAGTGAAAATGCTAGGTAAAAAAAGGGCCATAACTGTGTCAAAAAGCATTTTGATGGTTACCTGCCCCTGTTGAGTAGGTTCCCCTTTTTGTATTAAACAAATAGTCTGAGTTTGAAGTAAATATATTCAGTAATGATAGAGATATAGAATGTCAAAGTTTTTGAAAATGTCTGAGTTTTCCCATGACCAGACAATTCATCAGTTATTTCTTCATGCAAAACTTGAAATTGGAAAGATCCTCAAAGAAAAAGTTTGCGATAAAAGGACAAATTCTTTATAGAGAGAAATTTCTTTCTTTTGACACTGCATTTTCAAGCAAGTCAACTGAAAGTCATTTACAGAAGGCAATAGGTGGAAAATGCTGACTGACCACACTAAGTTTGTAATGATAATCAGATAAAACCTACCTCCCCAAGTACTTTGTGTATACAGTAGAGACGGCGTGGCCTGTATGAGGCTACTGTCTGTTGTTTCATGCACATTAATTGCATTTTTCCAGCTTCCACCTGATTTGTGTTTCGATAGTTCTGAATTTTCAACGGCCAACCAAATAACTCCATCATCCTCTGACCTTAGAACAGTCTCGTAGTTTTGTCCATACCCAAAAATGTAGTTCTCCGATGTATCCATACCAATCAGTGAGGCAAGGTTTTCATCTAAATCTTTACAATTAAAAGATAAATGTGGATTAATCCCCTGCCAAACAATCCCGAGTTTTAATGACCCCAAAAGAGAAGACTTTTGAAAATATTGTTAGAAAAGGAGAAAATGCTGGTAACCAGCATTTCCTCCATTTTCCACAATATTTTCTGCACTATCAAAGACAGAAATCATTATGTGAGTTACATTCAATATTGAACTGCAAATGCTTTCGATTTTATCCAGTCCAAAATTTTATTGTTTGGTAAAGAGTTAAGTGTTTAAGCACCAACAAGAGCACCATATGCTGGTGAAAGCGCTCTGCTGCGACTGCTCGACTTTCAGGGAAAAATCTAAGACAAAAAAGGGGCACAACTGTGTAAAAAACAATTTGATGGTTACCTGCCTCTGTTGTTTAGGTTCCCTTGATAGTTAACAACTAGTCCAAGTTTGAAGTAAATATCATCAATATTTAAAAAGTTATAATAAAATGTCAAAGTTTTTGACAATTCTGAGTCAAAAAGGGGCATCTACACCTCCCCTATGGGTTCAAGTATTGATAGCTAAAAACTAGTCCAAGTTTGAAGGATCAAAAAGTTTGCTTCTGCTTTTCTCACTTACCTGTCCATGTATCTCCGTCAGTGCTTGAATAACATCGTGAAGCAAGGTCAAGGCTGACAAGATATAAAAAGATACTCGTAAATTTTAAACACTAATACGTTGACCCTTTATCACATGAAAAAATTATACACATGTTTATATTGAAAGCATTGGAATATGACCAAGTGAGTGTTACTCAAATGGTGTGACTTGTCTTTGGAGTGGGTAGAAAATATTTGGAATTAGTTTCCCCACAATGTATTAAAATTGCTTCTTCTTCAAGGTTGTTAATTAAGACAAGTAGTTTGATAAAAGATTAAAGTACTATGCCCTGCTGATGACTACTTCATCTTGCAGATATTAATTTCTAAAAAAAAATATTCTGGCAGAAGGAGAAATGGACCAAACAACAGCAGTTAATAGAAAAAGTCAATAAATCAATCAGCTAGCAGCACCTTTTCCATTCAAAGCAGAAGTCATCTTGTTCCCATTACCGACATTGTGAATCTTCATCAGCTCCAAAATTTTGCTGATGGAAAAAAATAATGGAATATGTCGATCTAGTATAAAGGGTTGAAAACATTTTTGGAAAAGAGAAAATGCTGGTTTCTCCTTTTCTCACAATGTTTTCAAAAATCTTCTTTTTTAGGGCTGCAAAAAAATGTTGGGGTTTGGTTAAGTTGCTGTTGATTGTCATTCTATATATATACTTTTTTCCCACATTGTTTTAAAAAGAACTCTTAGGGGCATATACATTGGGGTCAAGTCTTTACCAAATAATATGGGCACTTTACACCTGAAAAAGAAATGTTTTGAAAACATTGTGGGATAGGAGAAAATTCTGGTACTGGTAACCAGTGTTTTCTCCTTTTCCCACAAAGTTTCCCACTCTCTCAAAGAGTATCAGTTCTTCAGTCCCACTTTCAATATTATTTTCTCCAGATGTGACTGACTTGGGATAGTTTAAAATTTGTTGTTTGGGAAAGGCTTTCCCTTTAAAGTGCCTTTAACACTGTGGGACAAAATGAAAATGCTGGTAAGAGTTAAGGAAAAAGACATACCCTGGGAGCCTATCACAGACATAAATTTTGTTGCTGTTTCCCACAAGAAAGCTTCTATAATACAAATCTGCAACAAAAAAGGAGAGATGTTGGATAACAGGGAAACAATAATTCAAAATGGCAGCTTCATAAAATATTTTCTTAACTCTTTCCATACCACAGACGACACCAGAAGCTTTTGTGGACAGTGTACTTTGTCAAAATGTAAAGTCAGTTGGAAAATTTCCAGAGAATTCTTATTGTAATTTGATAGCAATGATGTAATTGGAAATATTGTGACACATTCTATGGTGAATTTATAAGGAATTCACCTTTTTCCTATGATGTTTACATAACCTGGCAACTGGAAAAGAGCATCGCATGCAGGTGCAAATGCTTGGCTGCAGTTCCTTGATTTTCTAAGAGAAATTCTCAGTCAAAAAAGGGGCATAACTATGTCAAAAATACTTTGATGGTTACTTGCCTTTGTTTTACAGGTTTCAGTATTGATAGTTAACAACTTGTTGAAAGTCTGACATATATATAGAAAGTAATAACAGAGATATTATAAAACGTCAAAGTTTTTGCACAATAATGCAAACTATGAAGCCAGGGCTATGACAATACCTTGACGGTTTCTATTAAAACAGCCAGGCTAAAAATGACACTTATGAAGTAACAGTTATGAAACAAGGTTTTTTCCTAGCATTCATACAAAGTTTAGTATTTACCTGACAAACTTGGCGTAGATGGTGCACTGTTACATATATCTGAAATAAAAGAAGCCATTGCATTATTCCTATACCAAACAATCCTGCAATTTAACTTTTAACCAAACAACAAAATTCCAGCCTTTCCCGAATTAAAACCATTGTCAGATGATGAATTCAATGTGGCTGAATAGTAAAACTGTCTTTGAAAGGACAGAAAACATTGTGAGAAAAGGAGAAAATGCTAGTTACCAGCATTTTCTCTTTTTTCCACAATGTTTTCATGGATCGTTAAAACTCAGAATTGTGTGGTACAGGGTATCCAGTGTATCTCTAACCATATGAAAGAAGGCTCTTTGCTAAGAGGGGGCGTTTTGTTCTGCAGAGCCATCCAAGGAACATCCCTGAGTAATTACTTCAAAATCCCGTAACTCATTTAGGAGGAAAAGGTTCTTAAGCAGTTTTTGTATGAGCCGTACTATGACAAAAGTGGGTTTAACGTGTCTTCGTAATGCGTTATACCATGCAAGTCATCACATAATTATTTATCCATAAAATCTATTATGTATAATTCTAACATGCCATGTGAATTCGGCTCTATAAACACAGTGCAACGAAAGCGTGGTAAAATCTGCGTCATTCTATATAGAGAGACGTCATTTCATAAAGAATGACGTCATTCTGCATAAAGTAAGTAAGCAAGTTATTCAATGGAATATAATCTGCATCTGCATTTTTACTCAAAGTATGAACTTGTTTTCCTTCATTAAGAGTTGGTCATGTTAGAATCGAAATAATCTTCTATCGCCCTCGTGGATTATTGATTGTGCCTCATAACTCACAACTGTGGTTTATTGACTGATAAACCACGATAGAACGAAGATAATTTCTTAACTGAACCTGGAGGTAGGATGGTCCTTGGACATGCAGAAAATTTACCCAAAGTAAAAAGTTTCGACACAAGTCAGCCTGTGCGGACTGTGTAGGCTGACCCGAGTCAATACTTTTTGCAGATGCGTTAAACCCCCTTTTCATAGAGCATGGCTCGTACACTTAGCTCTGGTGAGCTTAAAAAGGAAGAAACCAATACAAAATCTTTACCAGTAGAAGTCATTGTCCCTGATATTGTACAGCCATACAGTTCAAATCTCAGTGAAACATCGGGTTTAGCAGCAGAGGTTGTGTTACCCAGGTATATTCTGATGTATTCTGCCTCTTGGGCCCCAGGTATGAGCACCGTTTCTATGGTTGAGGGAGAAGTACCAAGCGAAATCTGTAGACAGATATTTAAATTATTGCAGACTGATTAAAACTACAAAATCTTAAAAAATGACTGAAAAAGTGAAAGTGGTTTTTTGTTAATCTATTGAAACACATTTGTTTGTCATCTGCAAGCTTTTCAATGTCATTTTGATTTTGTCTTCATGTGATTTATTACATATTTCTGAAAAATATACGAGCTTTGATTGTAACCCTTAACTCTTTACCAAACGACAGAATTTAGACCAGTCAAAATTCAAAGCATTTGCAGACGACAAAATAAATGTGAATCAAAAATTGAAATTCGATTTCAGAAGGGTAGAAAACATTGTGGGAAAAGGAGAAAATGCTGGTTACCAGCATTTTCTCCTTTTCCCACAATGTTTTCAAAAGCTTTCTTTCTCAGGGTCGTTAAAAGTCAGGATTGTGTGGTAAAGAGTTAAAATGCTGAATAAACCCTGGGGACATTTTCAATCTAAAAATAGGATCCATTAACTGCAATTTTAAGATCCCTCTTTTCATGAATGTCTAAGCAAAACAGACACTGTAGATCAAAGATCTGACTACATGTTTTGTGCAGTTGATCTTGATCTAAACTGGCCACAATTCAACTATAGTTGTGAAAGGCTCTTTATGGGTTAAAACTTGCACTGAAATATGTATCTACTGTCTTTCCATTTGCAAATTTTAAGTTATAGCAGAATGTTTCGAGGTAAAAAATAGACATGAAAACTGTAGACTTTCTTTTTGGAAACCTTTTTGGATGCAAAGAGTTAATACTTATTCAGTGCAATAAAGGTAAATAAATCACCTTATTATACTGCAAAGAAATTTCTCACGATCTGATTGGATAATATGCCCCAAACATATGTTCCTGTTCACTGGCAAAATCCACATAAAAGCAGTTTCTCTTTCAGGAGCCCCATATCCGTATAAATAACTACACTTTCAACACAACATCCAAAATGGCGGCATCAATCAATATGCCAACAAGACTGTATGACAAATAATAAAGTACACATGTTATTTGTAGAGTGTAAAGAATATAGAATATAAATACCTCTTCCAGACCGTACCAAGCCACACCATCGTGACTATGTGACACAAGAATACTGGTAACCCTGTAAACCCCAGACTGTTGTACAGCGACTTGTTGAACCTTCACAGTGTTTCCAAAATATACCTGTATATATCTGGACCTGGCTATAGCACCATCTCTAACATATGGTCTCCACGCTAGAAAAAAAAAAATCATGAACATAAATTCAGATGAAATGGACCTTTTTTAGTCCGGAAAAAAGACTCAAACCAGGTGGACAGAGGGATAGACAGACATTCAAGCTGATGTCAGTTTAACCCCCAAAAAATACATAGAGGATATTTGTTTTTTACGGTGAAAGATCGAAATTTATTTCATCTCATGAACATCATCGGTAATATTTTCACTCGTGGCCGTGCCACGTTCACGAGATGAAATAAATTTCAATCTTTCACCGAAAGGAACAAATATTCTATTTATTTCATGCTTTTAACCCTTTCTGGGAGGAACTTAATTAGAATCCAGTACAGTTTTTTTCGGTTATTCCCCATGGAGTACCCCCTCCCCATGACAACGCATTACAATGTTACGTCAAGCGCGAGAAATGTAAGGTAAATTACGTCATATTTCCATCTGGTTGTGCGGCACGCGCACTTTACCTAGGTAACTAGTGCGCAGGAACAACTGTTTCCGCCTTCAACTGAAGAGTTAGAATATAAAAACTGGTATTTTCAACGGTCGTAACTATGAAATATTGAAAAATATTTCACCGATATTTCTCGATAACCTACCTGAAAGCATGAAATAAATTGAGCTATGCTCTGGCAATAGGTGATTTAATGTATCTCTGTGATGAATTATACGAAGCAAGTCATTACAAAATTATGGATCCAAAAAACTTTTTTGTCTGGCAACTAAATGAATTATGAGGTATAACGGTCCTTTGAAAAGCAGAAAATTAAGCAAATGCAAAAAGCTTTGACCTATATCAGTTGAGGGGACTGTGAAGGCTGACATGGATTGATACTTTTAGCAAATACATTTAACCTCCTTTTCACAGTGCATGATATGTATCATAACATGAATACAAATGAGCCATGCTCTGACAAAAGGGGGCTTAATGCATCTCCGTGATCCTCGATACTAAGCAAGCCATCATATACTTATGGATCCATAATATCCACTTTTTTTAACAACCAACTTAATCAAGAGATAGACTGGTCCTTGGGCATACAGAAAATTGACCAACAGCGAAAAGTTTCGGCCCAGGTCAGCCTGCGCGGACTGTGCAGGCTGACCTGGGTCAATACTTTTCGCAGATGCATTAAGCCCCTTTTTCACAGAGCATGGCTCAAATATTTGTAGAAATTGAAATTTCAATGATAGATGGTTGAAAAGAAAAAATACAGGATAAGAAGCAACTGTAACACGCAGTTGTTGCTTTTCCCACAAAACTTTTGACATAATAGAAATAAAATGAACAATTTTGTTTCAGATGCATATCAAACAAACTCTTAAACTCTGTGCTTTTATACAACGAGACTTTTGAAACTTTCAGTACAAAGAACTCTTATATAAAACATGTGATATGTCTTGGGCAAGGCCATCTTTGACCCCAGGAACAATAATTGAACACATTGCCACATTCATTATAAATTGTCTACAAAAGCTTCCAATATTGACAAGTTTAAAAATTAATTGTGTGATAAATACTTAAAGGATCACTGAATTATACTACATGCAAAGTAGCAATAATCAAGACCTTGCAGCTGCATGTGAGAGGATTTCTATAATTTTTCCTTCAAAGATACATTTTTACGACCAGAGAGTAAACAAACACTGCTAAAAGCAGATAGAGTGTAGAATCTTGTTAGCTGTGTAAACACAGATCAAAAATCCATATGAGGTGTATCGGATAAAGAAACTCAAAGGATTTGTCTTCAATTTTAAACTGGAAACAACCACAGAGAAGTCTTTGATAGCCTCCAGAGAATGAAATATATTTTCTTTCATTTGTAATCTGTGCAACCTTACAACTATTAGGGGCAACATTTGGCATGTAGATACAAGAAAGACTATAGCTTCATAAAAAAAAAAAGATGAAATTGGTTAAAAAACTGGATAAAAACAAGTAAAGATGTATCTATAGCCTTATGTAAAATATCTGACCCTCGGGCAGAGCCATCTTTGACCACACGGATCATTTGGTAGAGCATTAAGTTACACACCTGATGCACCGTTCAGTCTGCCAAGTTTTGGACCAGTTATGCTGTTTGTTGAACCAGTTATCTGACAGTCCTGGATTGAACCACTGGCCATCCCTAGAGCAGATCCACAATCTGAAATCGATTAAGAAATAAATCTCAACCCTTAGAGCACCTTTCACTACTCTAGTTGCATTTGCAGCCAGTATAGATCAAGATCAGACTGCACAAAATGTGTGCAGTCTGATCTTTGATCTACACTGTCTGCCTTGTTGAGACATTCATGACAAAAGCAAAATTAAAACTTCTTTCAATGGGTTTCTAATTTTAAATTATATATGTATATTGGATTTTTTTTGGCACTTTAGGGGTTAAAAAAAACTTAATCCTTAGGGCACTGACAATTTTAGTTCTTTAATGGTGTTAGCATGCATAAACTGACCAATCAAATTCTTTTTCAAATCCAGACAGCCTTTTACTACAAAATCCTGAGGTTTAGAGACCCTGATAAAAAATGCTTTTGAAAACATTGTGGGATTTTCAAAAACAGCAAAGCTAATAATGAAAATGACCACCCATATCAGGGTTCGAATTTCTTTTTTCATTTAACAAGTGCCTTTTTTTTTTTCCACTTGCAAATTCAAAATTGGACTCGCATGTTTTTGGAAGCACAGCATGCCTACCAACGGTGGAGAATGGAGTGCCAGTACAAACTATTCATTTCTATTCTATTACTTAACCTGTCGACTAGAGACAGATTAAGTATATAGCTATATAAAAAACACGCGAAATTGTGGTATTGGCCGTGAGTGCAGACGAACGCACTTGGCTCATGAAACTCGACAAAGAACGACAACTCGGAGGCTTCAATGGCGACATGTAAAATTATTAACAGCCATCAAAGGGCATTCGCGGTGTGACATGACCGATGTTTATCCAGAACAAAAAGAATTACCTTATTTGTATTCACATGTAAAATTAAAAACATTTTGGCAATTTTACCTTTAATAATTTGCACTCGCATTTTTTTTCAAGTGCTTGAAATTTCAGCTCACATTTTTCAATTCTGACTTGCATTTTGCGAGTAAATATATGGGAATTTCGAACCCTGCATATATCATTTCCATCATGTATAACAAGGTTATAAAACTCAACTTACTAGTTCCCAGTCCTGCAGACACACTGTACTCTATATAATGGGAACTACTTGTATAATACGGGTACCAATCAGTTAAATTATAGTAGTCTGATCTGATGGTAAAGTCAGTTCCTACTTCACACAGGGCCGTAGAATCTGCTGCGCTGAATCCTTGAGGTAACTCCACAGAGCTGTTAATGGTGATGGCGGCTCGGAAAAGTAGAATGTCGGAGAAATAAAAACTTGGGCACTGAAATATATACAAGCGTACATAATCTGCACTGTCTGCAAAAACTACCCAAGTCTTTACAAACAACAAAAATGTAGACTCATCTAAATTCAAAGCTTGTGAAGATGACAACCTAAATCTGGTTCACGTAATGGCTAGAAAAACTGTGGGAAAAGAATAAAATGCTGATTATCAACAATGTCTTCTTTCCTTACAATGTTTTCAAAGGCCTTTTTCCTAGGAGTCATCAAAACTCGGGATCCAAATGTAACAGTGCTATAGGTTTTTAACCTTAACTCTTTACCAGATGACCCAATTTCAGCCTTGTTCAAATTAAAAGCATTGGCAGATGACAAATTAATGTTTCTCAAAACATAAAATTTGTCTTTCATAGGCTAGAAAACAATGTGGGAAAAAGAGAAAATGCTGGTAACCTGCATTTTCTTCCTTTCTCACAATGTTTTCAAAAGCTTTTTTTCTCAGCATTGCGTGGTAAAGGGTAAAGTGCCAACTTACTCATTTTCAGCCAATTATAACCCAATTTACAGAATTTAGAATGTGTTTAAATGAAAAGTGATATCTATGACCCAAAGGAATAGAAAGAAAAATGTTCAGAGATTTGTTGTAGGAAAGAAATTTTGAATAGGCAAAGACTGTATCCACATTGATAAGTTATACTTCTTTTTTTATCAAATACCAATACCTGAAATTTAAAACAAGTAGTCAAATGGATTAATCTATCTCATAACATTTTGTTGATTTTGCTCATAAACATATATAATTCTTCAAATTGGGCTGTGGTGGTTTTTAAGTTGTTCTTGTAAACTCCATTACCAATAATCAATTTTTTTTCCAAAGTCATCTGCAGCAAATTTGTTTCAGGGGAAACAGCTTTGAAAATGAAACAATACATACATATATTTCTAAAACATCCGGATATACAGAGTTGATGGAACACTTCGACAGGTTGTTGGACGTGAGTGACGTTGGAGCTATCTGGTATGCGGGCAAATAGACAAACATGCTTGTGTTCTTTCCCTCTGCCGTCGACATGTTTGTATGGTACACTATTCCATCAATGTATAAAGTGTTGCTGAAAAAAAAAAATTGATATAGATTATATCAATCCGATAGGTAAACAAATGAAATGAACACTGTTAGTCAATCAATTAAATGATTCATAGTACTTTGGTGTTTAACACTATTTTTTAACATTCACATATATCTCTGTTGACAGTGCACCTGTCATTACTGTCCTAGAGTTACTATTCCCAGTATTTTGCACAATATTCTTTCCAAGACACTAGCTGCTTTATTTCAAATCAATTTCATGCTGCACTGTAGCTTAACTCTTTACCAAACGACAAAATTTTAGATGTCAAAATTGAAAGCATTTGCAGACGACAAAATTAATGTGATTCAAAAATTGAAATTTGTATTAGAATGGGTGGAAAACATTGTGGGAATAAGAGAAAATGCTGGTTACCAGCATTTGCTCTTTTTCCTACAATGTTTTTAAAAGTCTTCTTTCTCAGAGTTGTGAAAACCCGGGGTTGTTTGGTAAAGAGTTAACTCTTTACCAAATGACTAAATTTGGGATTTATAAAAATTGAAAGCATTTGCAAATGACAAATTTAATGTAGCTCAAAAGATCATTTCTGTCTTTGAAATGGTAGAAAACGATGTGGGAAAAAGGAGAAAATGATACTTAGCACCATATTGTCCTTTTTCCCAAATTGTTTTCACAATCCTCTTTCCCCAGGGTTGTTAAAACTCCAGATTGTGTGGTAAAGAGTTGAAAAAAGCCTTTTGAAAAGATTGTGGGGAAAGGAGAAAATGCTGGTTACCAGCATTTTCTCCTTTTCCCATGATGTTTTCTACCCTTCCAGATGCAAACTTCAATTTTAAGCCATGTTTATTACTTTCAATTTTGACCAGCCTAGAATTTTGTCATGTGGTGAAGAGTGTCACGGAGGGAGGTTAGGTATATAAGCACTTAAAACCTGCACTGCTGTAGAGCTAGCTTTTGATGTGATCGGTTTGGTGCAGTTCTCTCCGTGATAGTTAAGCAACATGGTTATAGTTAGTGCCTGGATGGTTGACCAGGCCGTTGCATGTTACAAGAGTAAACAGACATAAGAATTAAACTGTAGCTCTTACCCACTAATGACAGTATGTATGGTTGTAAACACAATATCCGGAAGTTCTGACCCATTTCTGTTAACTTGTACCGGATGGTCGTAGATGAATACAACATTTGTGATTTTTTCTCCAAAACTGATCATGTGTGTTTTCCCGTGGGCAGAATCCCCGCAGTCAGCCATTTGGATATCAACTTCTATTTGAAATTTGTCATCGTCAGTTTGGTTGGATTTTAGTCGATAGGACAGACCTGTAAAAAATTAAAAAGCATTATCAATAGCTCTATGTACAGCATTGTTTCAAATGATAAAAAACCACTCTGTCTTTCAATATCTTGGCTATTGCCATTTTTCAAGAGTTTTGAGACACTTTATCCCTCTATAACATTTTTAAGTGTGTATAACTCCAACCCTAGTATTTAACAGGTCTTATAAATTTGGAATTGTGTGGTAAAAACTTAACCCCCCCCAAACAATACCAGTTTTAACAACTCTGAGAAGGAAAGCTTTTGAAAACATTGAGGGAAAAGGAGAAAATGCTGGTAACCAGCATTTTCTCTTTTTCCTAAATTGTTATCAAAGCCCTCTCTGTCAGGATCGTTAAAACTTGAGGTTGTGTAGTGAAGGGTTTATTTATCTGTCCATTTTCTAAATAATTAAACATCAGTGTGAAATTCAAGCATGTTTCAGAGTAGGAACTTTATGACTGATGAACATTAGGTTGAATAACATAAAAGTAATTATAAATTTTTACCTGTATTTGTTATAATTGTGAGGTCTATCATACCATAATCCAACAGTCCATTTCCTACAGTACTGTTGTAGACAGGTGTAATTATAACTGTTATTGGAAGCCGCTCGAAAGCGGCTTCCAGTAGGAATGTACCTAAACTATTTACCATGTAGATGATCAGTAATTATTCGATAGGTGATAATTTTTGTAAAATTTCTAATAATGTTGTGTTGTTGTGACAGAATTACTCCACATGACTCTTTCTTAAGTTTTCCAACAGACCTACATGAAATTCAAACCTGGTTTTATTGCAATATATAGTTCATTCCCAAA
Source organism: Hippopus hippopus (assembly GCA_946811185.2). NCBI lineage: Eukaryota > Metazoa > Mollusca > Bivalvia > Cardiida > Cardiidae > Hippopus > Hippopus hippopus. The sequence goes on along the minus strand of OX328102.1, from coordinate 63,572,034 downwards.
TAACAATAAAAAATACAAAAAGATAAACATCCTTTAATTGGCTAGTCCCCTGAAGTTTTCAAACATATAGGATTCCTTCTATTTTCCCAAACAAAGTCGTTATGCTTTCGGTTTATCACAAACTTTCACACCTCTCAATGGTTTTCGCATTTTTTTACAAAACAAAATAATGATGATTATGATATAGAGAGCATCTTAGAATATGATAATCAGAAGCAATTTTATGTACAAGTTTTTCGTCCAATCTTAATTTGTAAAGGATAAAACGGCGGTTAACCTTTGATCAAGGTATAGACTGGTTACCTCCCTACACAAGAGGCGTCTACATCAGCTATTTATAGAACCTTTTTATTCCCTTCGTCGACACATTAGCCCAATGGATTTTTGTTACACGGAACATCTACCTTATGAGACCTGTGAAATTTAGCATTTACTGTATTGTGTGTCGAAGCTGTTATGATCAGACTGTACGTGCTGTACAGTATGGTCCTGATTTACAAAACCCTTGAAACCAGGCCTGCTTGAAACATGACGTATGGATCGTGATGTACATTGACTACAGTAATTATCATGGTGGTGCCTGGTGCTCTAAGGGTTGAAGCTGCTCGAAAATGACAGAAATAGATGAAGATCAGACAGCACATAGCCTGTGTAATATTTTTTTTAAATATTCTGTAAGATATTTCGTAAACATAAAAGAAAATCTTGTTTGTTTTCCTTACTCAGTATATTTATTTCGTTGTGTAGTCGAAGGGTTAAATTCATTACAGAACCTATTACTGTGAATATACGACTTTTTACGTCGCTGCTGGTCAAAGGTTTAGAATAGCTCTTGAAATTTACATTAGAAGTTTTACACTAGGTATGTACAAGGCCTTTGCAGAAAATAGTTCAAACTACTGTTTATTAAACGAAATATGTATAGTAATAGTTATTATGTTGTGGTTGAATAGATCAGATCTTTAAAGACTTAAAAAATGTTTTTGTGTGTGTGTGTGTGGCTGCCATTTCAGGAATAAAAGAAACGTGGTTTGTGCCAACTGTGCAGGCTATGATCAGAATAATTTTGAGAGATGCCATGCAAAAGTTTTTGTTTCTAGAGGAGAAATGTAAAGATTCACTGTGTTACAAGCATGCTAAGATACTAGTTTGACAAGCAAGAAGATCATCTTTTAGAAAAAAGTTGTTGAATATTTTCTTTTTTTTTTTTCTTTCCTATTCCTCTTTTTTGTTGTAAAAAAAAAAAGAAACACAAAGAAGAGATCACTGATAAGAATTGTAAATACATGTAAACATCATATGTGAATAACGATCTTAATATCACTTTGAATAATTGGTAACTTAAATAATTCTGTAGTATTGCCTTTAATGCTGCTATAGAATAGAAGTTTCCTTTCTAAAATCATTAAATAAATGGAAAATGCTGTATTTGAATGCGCAATTTCTCCATCTTCAAATTTCGAGTAGAAATTTAAAAATTCCGATGCTTTTACGTGTTTTTTTTTTCCCCAAATAAACATCACTTTATAATAATAATATATCAACAAGATTATTTAAGATTCCTCTCTAAATTTCTTTTAAGAATTAGAATACATGTACATATTATTTTCTGTTTCTTTTTTCCTTGCATTTTAGTACCATTTGTCATGATTTTTCGCTGGTGGGGGGTGGGGGTAAAAACAGATACAAAAAATGTCATCACAATTTCTCAAGAGAGTCAATATTTCTGAAATTGTCCACCAAAAGATTGCGGCTTCTATGATGCTATGCATCATAAATTTGTCTTGTATGTCAGTGTAAAATTTAAGCATTTTTCTCAACAAGAGTTTTACCACTGATGAACATATTAGGTTGAATAGCAGAAACATAAATGAGCCATGCTCTGGCAAAAGGGGGCTTAATGCATCTCAATGATGTATTCTACCATGGAAGTCATCATATAATTATTGATTTATAAAATCCATGTTGTCTTACAAACGGCTGAATCTTGAGGTATTATAGTACTTGGACATGCAGAAAAATTACTATCAGCATAAAGTTTCCACCCAGGTCAGTCTGTGCAGAAGGCACAGACTGACCTGGGTAGATACTTTTTGTAGATGTATTGAGCTACCTTTTCACACAGCATGGCCAATTTATAAATTTTTACCTGTATTTGTAATAATTCCGAGGTCTATCAAGCCATAATCCAGCTGACCATTTCCTAAAGTACTATTATACACTGGTGTGAAACTCAAGCCTTTGGATAATGAAGGTCCCATGAACAGAACATTTCTTCCGACTGGACCTATAACAGAAGAACAGGTTTTAAACTCTTTACCACACAATCCCAACATTTAATGACCCTTTGGAAAAATGCCTTTGAAAACATAGTGGGAAAAGGAGAAAATGCTGGTAACCAGCATTTTCTCCTTTTCTCACAATTTTTTCTACCCTTTCATTGATAAAGTTCATAATTTCAGCCACCTTCACTTTGTCGTCTGCAAATGCTTTCAATTTGGACAAGTCTAAAATTTTGTCATTTGGTAAACAGTTAAACCCTTTAGTAGATAATCATATTTTAATAACCCTAAAGAAAGAACACCATTCAAAACATCATGAGGAAAAGAGAAAATGCTTCTTACCACCACTGTCTCCTTTTCCAACAATATTTTCTACTATTTCAAAACGAAAAAAATCTGATCATTTGAGTTACATTTAAGCTGTCTTTTTCAAAATTGTAAAACTCAAGCCTTTGGATAATGAAGGTCCCATGAAGAGAACATTCCTTCCTACAGGACCTAAAACAGAAGAATAATTTTTAACTCTTTACCAAACATCAAAATTTTTACACTTGTCTAAGTTGAAAGCAACAGCAGACAACAAAATAAATGCAACTAAAAAATTGAACTTTGCTTTGGGAAGGGTTAAAAACACTGTGGGAAAATGCAACCAAGTAAACAGATGGGACCAATTTTTATCCTTTGGACAATAAATTGAACAATCTTGGTAGAGGTTCCAAATACCATGACACATTTCAGTTTTGTTGCTATGGCAATATACCATTTAATTCTTTGAAGAAATTCTGAGAAGAACCATAGCAGAATCATTTTTATGAAGTTTGGTGAAAATTAAATTGGTAGCTTTGTAGATGTTTAACTCTTTACTGAACAACAAGATTTTAGATTGGTCCAAATTGAAAGCATTTGCAGATGGCAAAATAAAAGTGACTAAAAAATTGAAACTTGTTTTGGGAAGGGAAGAAAACATTGCGGGAAAAGGAGAAAATGCTGGTTACCACAATGTTTTAAAAGGTGTCTTTCTCAGGATCGTTAAAAGTTGGGATCGTGTGGTAAAGGGTTAAAAAAAAAAAAGAGTTGGTGGATGGATGCACATACGGACGCACCAACATACAGACAGATGGATACTTAACCAACAAGGGACCATGACAAGCTCGATGGCCTTTGGCCAGTAGAGATAACTGGTCAGGTGTAATTATTAAAGAATGAACAAGCCACTGAAAGTACATACCAATAACCCGCATATCCCGAATTGTTAGACAAGCAGAATCGTCAAGTGGCATCTGTGCGTCAAACAGAAATCTTGACTGACTCTTTGGAGACACTGTCACATACGCAGTGACCGTCAGATTTTCACCGATGGTCATCAAAATATTGGCTGGCTGATCTAAATCTATCACAGTATCATTGGTGATCACATCCACACTCTGTAACATATATATAGGATCTGGCATGAGTTGGCGTTTGAGATAAAATTTAAAATGAGTCTAGGGAAAATGTTATTAACTCTTTACCAAACAAGCCCTGGTTTTTACGACCCTGGGAAAGAAGCCTTTTGAAAACATTGTAGGAAAAGGAGAAAATGCTGGTAACCAGCATTTTCTCCTTTTCCAACAATGTTTTCTACTCTATCAAGGACAAATTCCGCCATTTGAGCCACTTTTGAATTGTCGTCTGCAATTATTTTCAATTTGGACAAGTCTAAAATTTTGTCGTTTGGTAAAGGGTTAAGCGAGCCTTTGGTGAGCTTGATAACAATTTTTATTGACAAAATTAATGAAATTTTATCTCAAACACCAATGAATGTTAGATTCTTTTCATCACGTAACAATATTTCACAAATCATAGATCAGAAGATACAAAACTATCTATAGATGCACGTGCAGTAATATCTATAAATCCCATTCAATTCTGTGAAATACGTACAAAATAACATCAGAAAAAGGTGACAAAGGGTTTAGATTCCCGAAAATTGTCTGCCATGTCACTGGATCTGAAAAAAAATTGAGAGGGAAATAACTGCTGTATTTGTAGACTATTCACTATACTCAGGCAGATACCAATTACTCCAGCGCGTTGCCCCATCTATTGATAGACTAACTTTGACCTTGTTCACAAAACTACCTGTTGACACAAAAGTCAAGCGTACAATTGTCATCCTAACAGCATTCCCATCAATTACTGAAAATAATTCAGTTACTCTAACAATTTACCCAACTAAAGTATAGACTTACCTCTATTTTGTCCACAAAAGAATCTGTATCCACTATATTCAGAGCTACACCTGTCACACTGATTGCACTACCATCATTGACTGACCAGGAGCCAGTCACTTGGACACTCTCTCCTGTTGTTACCAAACCATTTGGCATGGCTCGAACAAAAACTTCAAATACAATCTGAAAGGAGGTAAGTTTTCAATTCTGCACCATGTACCATGATGACCCGAGGAAAATTCCTTTTAAAAACATTGTAAGAAAAGGAGAAAATGCTGGTTACCAGCATTTTCTCCTTTTCCTACAATTTTTTCCATTCTTTCAAAGACAAATTTCAAAAATAATCTGAAAGAAGACAAGTATTTAATTCTTTACCAATTTTTTAGACTAGCACAAGTAAATATCAGCTGTGCTCTGGCAAAGTGGTGTTTAATGCATCTCTGTGACACATTTACCAAGCAAGTCGTCAAATAATTATGGATCAATAAAATCCATTCAGTCGAACAATAGACTGAATCATGAGGTAGTATGTTCCTTGGACATGCATAATTTCCCAAATAGCAAAAACTTTTGACCAAAAGCCACTAGCAGACAACAAGTTAAATTTGGCTAAAAATATTGAATTACTCTTTCATAGAGTAGAAAATATTGTGGGAAAAGGAAAAAATGTTGATAACCAGCATTTTCTTCTTTGCCCACAATATTTTCAAAAGCCATCTCATCTTAGGCTCACTAAAACTGTGACTGTTTATTACAGGATTAATTGCAGTACTTTTATACAAAACCTCAGTACAGTACTCTACATTGTCAGGTTTTTCTTTCATAAATACAGAAGTAAAACAGGTTTGGGTATTGGTAAGAGGTTTTTTCCAACCAAGAGTATTGATTGATTGATAGTATGGTATTTGACGCTGTTTTCAACATTATTCCAGGTATATTGCAGTGGCCAGTGAACCTATCCATGCTTTTCTTGAGTTTTTTTACCAGTATTCTGCACAATATTCTTTTCAAGCCACTGGCTGCTGTTTCACATAACCATCATCAAAATACTGGTCAGCTGTGAAAGAGGAATGAATCCTGTTGCAATTACTATCATCAGTTCTAGGAAAGAAATTGGCCAAGCCGGGGACTGAACCAGCAACCTCCTGTTCTCAAGTCCTGTACACTACCGACTGAGCAACCAGGTCTTGGCAAACAACCAAGAGAAAGTAATAAAATCTTTCTTTCCTTATTATAAAAAAAAACAAAACAGAAATCAAAACTAATTTTAACCCTTTACCAAACAAAAAAAAATTAGATTTGCTCATATTGAAAGCAATTACAGACAACAAATTAAAATCTGCTTAAATGATGGAGGTTGTCTTTTGAAAGAGTAAAAAACATTGTGAGAAAAGGAGAAAATGCCGGTTACCAGCATTTTCCTCTTTTTCCACAATGTCCTCAAAAGCTCTCTTCTTTAGGCTAATGAAAAAAACAGGATTATTTTGTAAACATTACTGTATTAGCATCTTGATCTCCAGGCTTGATTGGCCAGTTGCATGTCATTCCCAGATCAAACTGTGCTGTATCTGTGTACACTCCAGAACTGTAATCATAATGAAAATTGCACGTGCATAAGTTCCCATTGTGTAAATACAGAATATTATGATGCAGTAACTTTCCTGGTGCTTGTATTTAATTCGAGCAGCGTGAGAAAATTTGATATTGCGCGAGACTGATGTCAAAATTAGGCACCAGGAAAGTTACTACAACATAATATTCCTTTTATTATATACGTACAACTTTCAACGAGAACATTATGCAATTATTGACATTTTATCTGAAAACGGCAAACAAAATGAGACAATTAATAGTGTGGATGGTAGTAACTCTGTTTTCATGAATGGCAGATTAATATTACAGCGTAACATTTTGACTAATCAAATCACAAATCAATGCATGCTTAGTCCATGCCTGAGATATGTCATTATACCATATTTGGGACCGTATTTCAAAGTGTGTAGATACAGATTTTTTTCTGCGTGTTGGTCATGTGTGTTATTTCATCTGATTCAATGCATGTATTTGATCCGGAAAATATATTGGTATATAATAAAACTACAGTCAAACTGGTTGAAAACCGTAGTAGAACAGAACTTAAGGAATGAAGAGAATTTTTTTTTGTTTTCATGGAGGTATAAAAAAAAAAACTAATCAAAAGTGTGATTAGGTTTTTTTTTCATACCTACATGAACACAAAAAAAAATTGTCTTCATTTCTTATAATTCAATATCACAGACAACAAATATGCACTTAAATTTTACTCTAACTGCTTTTTTTTTGTAAATCCAACATTGCGTATTTATTCAATGTCCATTTCATCGATAATTCATAGCGCGGTAAATCAGCTCGTTCATGACGTAATAATGACGTAAATTCATGACGTCGATATAGTATTGAACATTGGCAAATTTAGTAGATTTATTATTAGAAGTTCAATACGCTATAAGTAAGTTGAAAATAAGTTTGTTAGGACCCAGCAAAGTGACAATGAGTTAAAGCTCTCTCTTTGAATTTACTGTTGCATATTTTTTTCAATGTTCAGAGAAAATAAATTTAGCTACTGTGGCAATTTGAAATTCAGACTGGATATAAAATCAGAGAGAAAAACATTATGGAATCTCATATACATGTTTGTTTACATTAGTTTGACTGTAAAAGTCGTTCCGGCAGTGCTTAATTTTTTTTTTCATGGAGCTATGAAATAATTTTTTCAGCCAATCAGAACTCGCCAATGTTCATGAAAAAAACTAATATTGAATTATACAAAAATGCTTCTATAAACTGACAGACACAGAATTATGAGCCATGCTCTATGAAAAGGAGGTTTAATGCATCTGCAAACCGTATCTACCTGGGTCAGCCTGCACACTCCATGCAGGCTGACCTGAATCGAAAATTTTTGCTGTCACTTTTCTGCATGTGAAAATTTTTTTCTATCTCAGGATTCAGTATGATGATAAACAAAAAGGTTTTTATGCATCCATGATAATGTGACGCCTTGTGTAGAAGAGAGAAGCATTTAACTTTGCCAGGGTATGGCACATTTACTTACGTAGATAGAAGTTGAGGAGTTGTTTTCTCCGTATCAATGCAAGGTAGATTATCACCAACTGAATATATGGCTGCATCCAGAATGTCTAGTTTGCCGATATAAGACTGTGGAATAACGATGGCAAAATCAAGCTTATATGCCTTGCTCTCTGGAATGACAGCTGACAGTAGCATCCTTTTCACTTCACCGATAGCAAAGTCAGAACTCACATTATCATTTTGAATGAATTCACCAATAGACACAGTCACATTTACATTGTCTGTGTATGTCTGAAAAAAAGGGATAAATTATGTTTTTATAGTTTTTTTAAACAAATCATCAATAGATTAAATTCTAAATCTTTGAAACAAACTGGTATTTTGTAGTGGGAAAAAGTGGCAAAAGCCTAAAGAAATAATTATGATATGTTAATTACATAATCCTTCATTAAAAAAACTTTTTTAATGACTCTAAAGAAAAAGGTTTTTTTAAACATTGTAGGAAATGGAGAAAATGCTGGCAACCAGAATTTTCTCAGAATGTTTTCTACCCTATTTACCCTTTACCAAACAATCTCTGGTTTTCACGATCCTGGGAAAGAAGGCTTTTGAAAACATTGAGGGAAAAGGAGAAAATGCTGGTTACCAGCATTTTCTCCTTTTCCCACAATGTTTTCTACCCTATCAGAGAACTAAAGCTCATTTGTACCCATTCTAAATTTGTTGTCTCCAGATGCTCTCATTTTGGAAGAGTCTGAAATTTGTCGTTTGGGAAAGGGTTCAAGACAATCCTATCACTTGAGTCAAATTGACTATGCCATCTGCAAATCCTTTTAGTATCGACCTGTCTGCCAAGCCCTGGTAGAGCAGTTGGTAGCATACAGGACTTGAGAACAGGGGTCACTGGTTTTAATCCCCAGCTCAAACAATTCTTTCCCAGGATTGATGATAGTCATTGTGACAAGATTCATTCCTCTCTCACTGCTGATCATTTTTTCAACAACAGTTATGTGGGAAAGCAGCAAGTAGCTTGGAAAGAATATTGTGTGAAGTACTGGTAATGGAAACTCCAGGAAAGCATGGATAGGTACACTGGCAGCTACATGTATGATATCACTGATATAATGTCAAAAAAAGGTATTAAACACCTTACAATCATCTATCAATGGACCAGTCTAATATCATGTCATGTGGTAAGAAGATAATTCTATTATACCTCAGTATAATTAGAAGATGAGACTGTGACAGACTGGTTCAGGAATTTTATAGAGTTTGCAGTGTTCTGACTGGTATCCACAAACACTTCCAAGTCAAATGTGTAGGAACCAGTCTGTGTACCAGTTGTAATCATCTCCACTATGATGCTGTCATCATCGAAGAAATTATTCACAAAGATGGACTGGTTGTCTACAAAGAACAAAATCATTCAAAGATTTGTATAACAAATGTAGCATGTAATAAGGAACATTCTTCAGTTACCTCCCTTGGTTTCTCTCCCGTACTACATTTGTCCTGACAAGGGGATTACTTGGTTTTTATCATTGATTTTCTTGCACTACACAGCCATTGACCTTAAGAAAACATCTCAACTAAATCTAGTTAGGTTGGTTTACAGATCAATATTTACGTATTTTCTGATGATACAGAACAGATTTAGATTTCAAACTACAAGGGGACCATACACTCATATCATAAATCATGTTATATTTACTGCAATATCTCTATTAAAGGGAAGCAAGGATAAAAACAAAGGAATACAGGTAAAAGGACCAATTTGTTATTTGGTCCTTTAGTTTTTATCTGGCAAGGGAGATAATTTGACTTATAGGAATGGTCCCCATAGCTTGGTCACCCATCCAAGCACTAACCATATAATAGGTTTTTTAATCCTAGACCAAACAATCCCGAGTTTTAATGACCCCACAAAAGAGGATTTTTGAAGACATATTGAAACTAGGAATGGGTCATGTACATGGATGCCCCTACCAGCACTCTGACCTTGACCTTTGACCTGGCACATGGTTGTTGCATGCGACAAGCCGGCTATCCATGGTGAACATTTGTGCCAAATTATTTTAGAATTGGACCTTACATCTGGAAGTTATTGGCCGGACACGGACACCACTATTTACCGAACACACAAACATATACACACACATACATATGCACACACACACACACACACACACACACACACACACACACACACACACACACACACAGAGATTTAACACTATATGCACCCCCCATTTTATGGCGAGGGCATAAAAAGAAAAAAATGCTGTAAACCAACATGTTTTTCATTTCCCATGTTTTCTACCCTTCCCAAAACAAACTACAATTTTATAAGTCATGTTTATTAAGTCGTCTGCAGTCTTTCAACTTTGACAAGTCTAAAATTTTGTTGTGTGGTAAAGTGTTTAGCCTTAAATAGCCATGCATGCACCAAACTGCATCACTGTAAAACATAGCATGGCTGGTTTTTAGAGTTTTAACCGCTCTCCATTACATAAAATTCCAACATCTTGTTTGATAAACTTTGCTAATCCAAGACATCAACCATCTATTCCCTTGTGTATCAACTCACCAAATTTCTTGATAACCCCAACATCCAACAACACTGAGGATCTCCCATTATTTGTATGGTAAGTATACGTTTTGGTCGTCAAGTCATCCGTAACACACGGAAGATTGTTACCCGCAGTGTAGACTCGCACCATACAGATGTCAAGCCCTTCACCACTCGATGTTGCCTGAATTTTCAAATCCATGTATTCCCCAGGTGGTATTTTTAATAATAAACTGTACTGGGCTGATTCCCCAATCATGATGTCTCCTGCTGTAGAATTTCTTTGAAAATGGCGATGTATATAACCAGTCTGAAATGTATATAACCAGTCTGTAATGTATATAACCATCTTAAATGTATATAACCAGTCTGAAATGCATATATCAAAGGTACTTACTCAGAATATGTCAAAAGGTTAAATTTCAATATTCCAATTAGTTTGTCCTCTGTTTTCATGTATTAAAGGGATATAATCAGATTTGGGTCAATACCTTAAATTGCAATATTCTAACTTCCAACTTGGTAACCAGCCTTTTCTCATTTTCCCACAATGTTCTACCCTTTCACAGATAAATCCCATTACTTATGCTGCATTTCAGCTTTCACCACATGGTCCTGAGTTTTAACGACCCTGGAAAAAGATAGTGGGAAAAGGAGAAATTGCTGGTAACCAGCATTTTCTCCTTTTCCAACAGTGCTTTCTACCCTTGCAAAGTAAAACACCATCATTTGAGATACATCTTGAAGGTATTTGTTTGATTGATGTAATTTGCCTTAGAATTACTAGAAAACATTGTAGGGAAAGTAGAAAATGTTTCCAAAAGCCTTCTTCATCATGGTTATTAAAACACAATATTCAGAAACTGAATTAAGTACTATGTATTTAATGTAATTTTTCTTACAATTATTAGAAAACACTGTAGGGAAAGGAGAAAATGCTTCTCCTTTTCCCACAATGTTTTTAAAAGCCTTTTTTATCATGGCTACTAAAACACTTGTAAGGCAAACATCTAACCCTTTACCACACAATCCTGAGTTTTACCAACCTAAGGAAGAAGGTTTTTGAAAACATTTGGGAAAAAGGAGAAAATGCTGGTAACCAGCATTTTCTCCTTTACCCAAAATGTTTTCTAACCACTCAAACACAAATTCCTAAAATGTCATCCACAGTCGCTATGTCATCTGCAATGTTACTGGAAATTGAAAGGTGTGAAATTATTTTCTGTGGTAAATGTTTAACCCATTACCACACAATGATGACTTTTAACGACCCTGAGGAAGAAGCCTTTTGAAAACATTGTGGGAAAAGGAGAAAATGCTGGTAACCAGCCTTTTCTCCTTTTCCCACAAAGTTTTCTACCCTATCAAAGAAAAATGGCATTATTTGAGCCACTATGAAATTACAGTCTGCAAATGCTTTCGATTCAGAAAAGTCTAAAATTTTGCCGTGTGGTAAATGTTTAACTGAAATACTCTAAGTCTTACAGGAGCTGGTATTGAAAGCCCAGCCGATGTCCTTGTGGTCAGCTGTAACTGTCCAATCCACAGTTTGGTGGTAGAATACATAAGTCCTGCTGATACCATTTTATTTGTACTGTCAGCTAGGGAGTCCAAGTTCAGTACCTAAAAAACAAGAGAACAGCATGTGAGTGCCAACGCTCATCTACAGTTGCTTCATTTTCGGTGTAAGTTGGAAAAAGAGGCATGACTGTCTCAAAAATACACTGATGGTTATCTGCCTTGTTGTAAAGGTTACCCTTTTGATAGTTAACAACTTATCCGAGTTTGAACTGAATATCTGCAGCAATAACAGAGATTTTACAAAATGTCAAAGTTTTTGCATGACGAGGCCAGATGCCACAGCTACGACAATACCTCGACATTTTTTTTCGAAAACAGCTGAGTTAATAAAAATACCGTAAAACCACCCTTAGTGGCAACCCTTCTAAGCAAGCAACCTGTATTAATTTAGTTCTTTACCATGGACATTCCTTTAAACAACCATGAGAAAGAGGCCTGTTGAAAACTTTGTTACCAGCAGTTTCTCCTTTTTCCCACTATGTTTTCTCTATTTTTAAAAAAGGATATTCGATCATTTTTGTGGCATTTAACTTGTTGTCTACAAATGCTTTCAAGTAGGACAGAGTAAGGTTTGGTAACAAAAATTAAAAGCCTTCTTTTTCAGCGTCGTTAATTGATTGATTGATTAAATGGTGTTTAATGCTGTTTTCAACATTATTTCAATTAAATCACGGAAGCCAGTGCACCTATCCATGCTTTCCTGGAGTCTCTTTTACCAGTACTTTGCACAATTTTCTTTCCAAGCCACTGGCTGCTTTCCCACATAACCATCGTCAAGATAATGGTTAGCGATAGGAGAGGAATGAATCCTGTCACAATGACTAGCATCAATCTTCAGGAAGAAATTAGCCGAGCCAGGGATCAAACCCATGTTCTCAAGTCCTGCAGGCTACCGACTGGGCTACCAGGGCTCGGCAGGGTTGTTAAAATAAGGAAATGAGTGGTAGAAGGTTAAAAAGCAAACCTTTAGGTACAAGGAGAAGATGGCCCTGTTATCATCAGCGGAGTCCGAATATTCTCCTGTGTTACAAAGTCTCAACAAGTCAAGCTTTGCACGATCATACTGCTCAGTTCCAAATCTGAAAACAAAAAGTCACAAACTTGTTAGTCTTATCCACTCCCTTTACAAACGATCCATTGTTTTACTGACCTTAGTCGAATGATTGACTGTATTGGAGTTTAACGGTGTTTTAACAGCTAAGGTCATATCATGGTGGTCAGTGCACCTACGCATGTGTTTCCTGGCTTTCTTACACCAGAACTGCCACAACTTTTTTCCCAGTCACTGACTACTTTTCTCACATACATCAGAAGTGAGAGATGAAAAATTGCCAGAAAGAAAGTTTGCCTAAACCAGGTATCAAACTAACAACCACAAGGTCACCAGTCAGATACGTTAACCATTGAGCTATGCAGCCGGGCCTACTGACCATAGAAAAAGGGCATCTGAAAACATTGTTGAAAAAGGAGTAAAGCTTGTTACTAGGAAAAGAGTTACACAACCAGTCAAGGAACAAACAATATTGGTCTGTTCAGGTTGTTGCCTTGTACACACAGACTAATACATTATTACAACGAATTTGTAACTGCAAAGTGTTACCATTTCAACATGCATTCAGTGAAATTTCCCTGTTTTATGGTCTTGCGGATTGAGTATGCTGACACAATAGAATTTCCCTTATGAGTGCTCCAACTCATTGAAAACTGATGTCACTGAGAACTGACGTCACTTAAACATTGGCAAAACGTGAAGGTTGGTGCATTAATTTGATGATGTCACTGCCATAGACATTGGACATATTTTTATTTAAACATGGATTAAAACAACCTCAAGGTAAGTAAATATGCATTTTAATGATTGGTTGGCAAAAGTAAATGACCATTAATTGCCTCAAACCACCATTAGGTTATCCCTTTAACGTTACAATGTACGAGTTTCAGCACTACACAGTTTGCTTAGCTGATGAAGGGATGGCTCATTTTAACCCAGTGTATTTGTTTTAGAATGACAACAAATGATAATATATGTAACTCTATTCATTTATTTTCAAAAGTAATCCATACTTTGCACATTAATAACAACCATCAAGGGAAACTAGTTATAATGTGGTGCAGGCTACACAGTATGTTTGTCTTGTGGGCGGCTGGTATTGATCGATGCTGCCATTTTGGATGTTGTGTTGAAAGTGTAGTCATGTATATGGGGCTCCTGAAAGAGAAACTGCTTTTGCGCGGATTTTGCCAGTGTACAGGAATAAATGTATGGGGCATAGTATCCAATCAGATCTCAAGAAATTTACTTTGCAGTATAATAATTAATACTCCAATGCTTTTAGCAAGTTGCTTGATTGAAGTGGTGACTAATGCTGTTTTGACTAAATTTTTTTACTTACAATGACAGATATTCTACAATCTGGTTTGACCATTCAGGTGTCAAACATGGAAGATTCCTGCCTTTTGACTCCACCTCTACTTTACAGACATGGAAGAAAGTACTGGAGGTATCAGTTGGCATGAGAAATTCTAGCTCCATTACAGGATATGTTGTATTCATGGCCGTGAGCATGTCCAGATCTATTCTTGTTACACCATTGACTCGTACGTCAGATTGAGAATCCCAGAAATCCATGTTAAAACTGGGAGCTGTATCATTCTGTAATACATGTCAAAGAAACTAGGATTACAAATACCTTTAATCTTTTACAAAACAGCTATTGCCTCACTTAACCCTGTACCAGACAACAAAATTTTAAGCCTTGTCCAAACTGAAAGCAATTGCAGACAACAATTTCAATGTGGCTCAATTGATGCAATTTTTTTTTGATACGGTAGAAAACATTGTGGGAAAAGGAGAAAATGCTGGTTACCAGCATTTTCTCCTTTTCCCACAATGTTTTCAGAAAGTATCTTCCCTAGGGTCGTTAAAACCCGAGATTGTTTGGTAAAGGGTTAACTGTTTGTCTTCAAAATGTTTTCAACACAGGCAAGTCTACAATTCTGTTCCCTAGCGTCATTCGAACATTTGACTATGTGCTAAAAGGTTAAAAATTGATTAATTAATTGAAAGTTGTTTTACGCCACTTTCAACATTTTGTCAATCATATCAAGGCAACAGCTTCACGTTAGTCCTTGCTTTCACCAGTTCTATGCTGGGGCTATGAAGTGTCTTACCCAAGGGCATCCCCACAAAAACGCCAGTGCTTGCAGTGAGTCTCAAATCCAGGGCCTCCAGGTTATAAATCCTACTTTTTGCAGCTAGGCCATGCAGGATGGTTAAAACATGGTGTTGTCAGTTTTGCTTGTTTGTATGGTGTTTAACATCTTTTTCAACGTCATTTCAGCTATATCATGGTAGCCAGTGCACCTATCCATGCTCTCCTGGAGTGTCTATAACCAGTGCTTACACCAAATTCTTCCCCAGCCAATGGCTGCTTTCCCACAAAACCACTGTTGAAAAAATGATCATTGGTGAGAGAGGAATTAATCCTGTTGCAATAAATAACATCATCCCTCCAAAAGGAACAGCCCAAGCTGTGGACTGAAACCAACGGAACCCTGATATTAATTTCTGTACGTTACAGACTGCACTATTGGGCTTGGCGGAATTATTAGGTACGAGTTAATTAGACAAACTTACTTACTGTCACAGCAATTGAAGTTGAAGGATTGTGTGCCAGTATGCTCTCACTATGGACAACTATTGACACAGAATCTACAGTGACACCAAAGTACACAAGGTAACTAGAAGTAGGAAAAGCTTTGCCTTCGATAGAGTCAGCGGAATCATTACGTACAACTTAATATGACAAAGTTACATACTGTCACAGCAATAGAAGTTGAGGGATTCTGAACCAGTATACTCTCATTGTGAACAACTATTGACAGAGAATCTACAGTGACACCAAAGTACACGAGGTAACTAGAGGTGGGAACGGCTTTGCCCTCAATAGGGGACAGTGTGGCCTTTACTTGTATAGTGTTGTCCCCTATCTGATTGTATATGCCCATATTTGTCACTTCTCCTACAAGAACAAAAACAGTAGAATTACCCCCTCTAATGAATGCAAAAGAGACATATATACTTCTCTAAGTGGAGGTACATGTACAGGCATATTTGTCTAATGCGCTGTCTTTAAAATCTCTCCCAACAAGATTTTTTACTAGTACTAACTCTTTACCAAACAACAGTTTCAGACTCGTCCAAAATGAAAGCATTTGCAGACGACAAAAGAAATGTGACTCCAAACTTGAAGTTTGTTCTTGAGTGGGTTGAAAACATTGTTAGAAAAGGAGAAAATACTGGTTACCAGCATTTTCTTCTTTTCTCATAATGCTTTCAAAAGTCTTCTTTTTTGGGGGTCGTTAAAAGTCGGGATTGAGTGGTAAAGGGTTGAAGACAAAGTCTCCCATTTTAGCCACGGTCTTTGTTGTTGTCTACAAATGCTTTGAATATGAACAAGTATAAATTTTTTAAACAACAAAACAATGAAAACCAGCCCGCATAGCTCAAGTGGTAGAGTGTAGGACTCGTAAATGTCAAATTTCGGGTCAGTTGAGGTTGTTGGTTTGATTCCCAAGGCTGGCCAGCTAAAATTATTAATAGTCTTTCAGATGAGACATTAAACCGAGGTCCTGTATGGCGGTGCCATACACCGAGCACATTTAAGAACCAGGCGTAACTTAGAACGGGTTTTGTCCTGTATCTGCACTATCCCCTGTAACTATTGACAGCCTTCAGGGAGCCTCACCCATATGGACAACTGGTGGCAATGATAAATAACATAAAAATTTAATTCAATTCAATAAAACCAATAAGTTTGCTCACCAATATCCAACGTAACAGTATCTGGCAAAGAGCCAGCAGCACCCCTAGAAGTATACACCGGTACTAAATCTGCTATTTTAATACATGGCAAGTCTCTACCAACAGAGACAATCTCCAGGCTACACACCGAAAAAATGGCCTCTGTTGTGAAGGGAGCCAGCACTTCAAATACATAATGGGAGCCAGCCCCTGCCTGGGAGGGCGAAGGAACCGTCAGGTCGTAAGTGATTGAAAATGGCTCCCCCACTGTAGCTGCACTGCCTTGAAAAATTGTTGCAACTGTGGAAATCACTGGATCAACCTAAAAAGGAACAGACAAGAATTACCTTTTTTCTATACCAAACAAAAAACATTTTAGATTGGTCCAAACTGAAAGTTCTTGCAGATAACAATTTTTTTCTTTTAACCAGCATTTTCTCCTTTTTCCACAATTTTTTCAAGAACTTTTTTTCTCAAGGTCGCACAAGTTGGGATTGTAGGGTAAAAGGTTAATGCAAGGAAAATATTGAATGAAAAAGAGCAATTTCTTGAAAAATGCAACTGTTCCTTTCCCTTTTTAACCCTTTACCAAACAATCCCTGGTTTTTACGACCCTGAGAAAGAAGCCTTTTGAAAACATTGTGGGAAAAGGAGAAAATGCTGGTAACCAGCATTTTCTCCTTTTCCCACAATATTTTCTACCCTGCTGGAAACAAATTTCAATTTTTGAGTTATGTTTATTTTGTCGTCTGCAAGTGCTTTCAAATTGGACCAGTCTAAAATTTTGTTGTTTGGTAAAGGGTTAACTCTTTCATAAATTGTAAATTGCAAATATGTCAACCCTCGACCTGCTTCATAAGTTATATGAAACTCAAATATTGCTATTTCAAAGTCATCTTTGGTGGAAAAATATCTACTTACCAGACAGTGTACATCCAGGGTCAGACTACACAGAACATGCAGTCTGATCTTGATCTACACTGTCCTCAAAAGGTTTCTGAGTTGCACTTAGGCAGCCTAAGGATTTATACCTTAGTATAACATTTCCTACACATCAAACCAAACAAAATCTCATATTATAGTAAAGATAAAAGCGAGAAAAACAACTTACCGGAGATGCTGTTTTGGCAACGACGGTCATGCTGAGATTACCAACCCACAGTGTGTTTGTGTCGATTTCAAGCGAGAGTGCCAGGGAGGCTAACGACCCGGCAGAGACTGAAGGGTACACATGGGTGACAAAGGATAGACTAACGTTGCTGTCAGCAGTCATTGGGTCCGTCAATCTGGATCCTGTGTTAAAAACAATGTGTTTGTTTGTATTGAAATTAAACTTTTACCACATAATCCCGAGTTTTAATGACCCTTAGAAAGAAAGCTTTTGAAAACATCATGGGAAAAGGAAAAAATGCTGGTAACCACCATTTTCTCCTTTTCCCACTATGTTTTCTACCCTATCAAAGACAAATTCCATCATTTAAGCAACAGTTAAATTGTCATGTGCAAATGCTTTCGATTCCGACAAGCCTACGCTTTTGTTGTATGGTTAAGGGTTAAACACCATTTTAATAGCTTAGGTCATATCACAGTGATCAGTGCACCTACACATGTGTTTCCTGGGTTTCTCACACCAGTATTGACACAACCTTCTTTCCAAGCCACTTGTTGACTAAAACTTATATGACAATCGCCAAAGGTCATGTCATATAATTTTAGTCAACTCATTTGATAAAAATGATTATACATAAACACTCATGTAAAGATCCTCTATTTCCATTTTAATTTCAAGTATATTGTGTTAGCCTGGAGTTTCATGAACAAGCACTTTGCCAGTACTCTGCCAGCATCTTTCCCAAGTCTTATGGCTCCTTTAATAAAAAGTTCCAAAATTTACCAATATTTGGCAGTTGCCCAAGGCTTATGGCCCCTTTTATAAAAAGTTCCTAAATTTACAGATATTTGGCTGTTGCCCAAGGCTCATGACCCCTTTCATTAAAAAGTTCCTAAATTTACCGATATTTCACAGTTGCCACAGGCTAGTGACCCCTATAACAAAATAGAACTTTCTAAATTTACCCATATTTAGCAATTGCCCAAGGCTCATGGCCCCTATATAGTTCCCTGGTCCCACCGGGTCTGTAGTCAACACTGCTGTGATAGATGAAAAGTCATTGCCACAACCAAAGTTTGATCCTTGACTTAGATACTGCATGGCACAGACAGACATTGTGCCAGGGGAATCCGCGGGTGTGTAAACCTAGACGGAAAAATTCAAAGAACTGAAAGAACTGTTCACGATTGCAAAGATATCAATAAATGTGTCTGTATTCACCTACCATTCAAAATGACATTCATAGTGTTCTTCAAAAGAATTTTTTTTAACCCTTTACCACACAATCTCGAATTTAAACGACCTTGCTAAAGAAAACTTTTGAAAACAATGTGGGAAAAGGAGAAAATTCTGGCATTTTCTCCTTTTCCCACAATGTTTTCTACCCTTCCCAAAACAAACTCAAATTTTTCAGTCACATGCATTTTGTCATCTGCAAATGCTTTCAATTTGGACTAGTTTAAAATTTTGTCATTTGGTGAATAGTTGATTTCAAAGTAACACAACTTCTGATTGGCAAAACCAGACAGTTAAGCCAATCAGAAATTGTGTTATTTTCTATATTCAAAATTAGTTGTTCAAATGGCCGAAAGTAGCATTCATGATTGCATAAATATTCACACCCCTGTCAGTATTCATTTAACATTCAAATTATAGCATTCTTTGTCCTCTTCTCAGAATTTTTTTAAATTTCAAAGTAACACAACTTCTAAATGGCTAAACTAGACAGTTTTAAACTGTATAGCCAATCAGAAATTGTGTTACTTTCAAAATTCAAAAGAATTCATAGATCTTTGATATCACATCAGAAAATTTTAAGTTGAAATATGAAGGTTAGAGTTAGGCAAAATAATTACTTCACTTTGAAATTTCAAGGTTAGACTTAGGTTAAAACATAAATTCTCTCTGAATTTTCAAGGAAAGATGACAACATAAGTTCACCTTAAACTTTAAAGGTTGGAGTGAAGCAAAAACATTACTTAACCTTGAAATTCTAAGGTTTTAGTTCGGCAAATCATATCTTCACCTTGAAATATTAAGGTTAGAGTTAGGCAAAAACATAACTTCATCTTGAAATTTCTAGGTTAGAGTTAGGCAAAAAACATAACTTCACCTTGAAATTTCAAGGTTAGAGTTAGGCAAAAACATAACTTCATCTTGAAATTTATAGGTTATAAATGCCAAGAATATATCTGTTATTCATGAAAAAACATATTAAAAGTATCCTTACTTTAAAGTTATAGGTGGAATGTGGATTAGGCAGTTGCATATCCACTTCAATATTATGAGAGCTTCCCTGTTCAACTGTACTGGGGGCGTTTACAAAGAACTGTGGTTGATACGTGGTCGTCTGAAAAATAAAAATTCCCAAACAACACAATTTTACACTTTTCCGAACTGAAAGCCTTTGCAGATGATAAAACGACTGTGGCTCTAATGATGTAGTTCGTTTTTGAAATGGTAGAAAACATTGTGGGAAAAGGAGAAAATGCTGGCTTCCCAGCATTTTCTCCTTTTCCCACAATGTTTACAATAGGCTGTTTCCATGAAGAATCTTGAAGGGAGATTTCTTAGATTTTTTTTGTCAAAATATAAATTTCATGTTTGTCAATTCGTTTAGTTAGCTTCTGATCTAAATTAACCAAAATTGAATTGCCTGATGGTATTTGACCTTATTTATCAAATAATCCAGTATTTTAACAACCCTGAAGAAACATTGTGGGAAAAGGAGAAAATGTTGGTAACCAGTATATTTCCAACAATGTTTTTTTGTTAACTATTTTTGCTAGGGTCAGTTAAACTCATCATCATGTGGTAAAGTGTTAGATGCTTTTAAAGTAATTTGCCGTAAATTTGTTCCTGGAAATATTTAGACAGAAGGGAATCGTAAACCATACCAGATCATAATCCGCAGTTACGTAGGCCTGTCCCACCCACAGGTAGTTTTCCGAGTCAAATTCTGCACCCGCACTGATCCAGTAACTATTTCCGTTGGTTGTCGAAGGATTTTCCACCATGACGGCTGAATAAAGAATGGTTATAGTATCTGCGCTTCCTCCAGTATTTTGTACGTTTCCAAAATTGATGATTGCTCGATCAGGCTGAAAGTAAATAGGTATGGGTTAGTGACCTTTAAACCTTTACCATACAATCCCAACTTTTAACAACCCTGACTTTTAATGGTCTTGAGGAAGAAGCCTTTTGAAAACATTGTTGAAAAAGGAGAAAATGCTGGCAACCAGCATTTTCTCCTTTTCCCACAATGATTTTCTACCCTTTGAATGGCAAATGTCAGGTTTTTAGTTACTTCTATTTGTCATCTGCAAATACTTTCAATGTGGACAAAGCTATAAATTTGTCATGTGGCAAAAGGTTAAAAAATTGATCATTTAAGGCAATTTTTTGAAAAGCAAATTTATAGAACTGGTGTTAATAGTATGACATTTCTTAAAACTGGAGCTCAGACTTCACTGTATGTGCCTCAATCACTGTTAAATTTTGGTGTTAACCCAACACAAACACAAGTTTTTTACATTTTTGCTGTAGATAACTCTAGAAAACATTGTGAGAAATTTTCTCATTTTCCCCATACTGTTTTTCTCGCAGGTGTAATATGGGATTGTTTGGTAAAAAAGTTATAAATTGAGAATATTTGCTTTTTTTTTTCAATGAAAGATCGAAATTTATTTCATGTCGTGAACATCATCACTAATATTTTCACTTATGACTATACCACTCGTGAAAATATCACCAATGATGGTCACTCAATGAACCAAAAAAACAAATATTCTATTTATTTCATGCTTCTAACCCCTTTTTTGGGGGGGGACTTACATAAAAATTCAGTACAGTTTTTTTTGTAATTTCCCGTGGCATACCCCCTCCACATAATGCATTCCAATGTTATGTAGTGTGAGAAATGTTGGGTAAATTTCGTCATATTTCTATCTGTGTTGAATGAAACGGGCTGTTTACCTAGGTAACTAGTGTGCAGGAACTACTGTTTCCGCCTTCAATTGAAGAGTTAGAAAATGAAATTGGTATTTTTCACTGGTTGTAACCATAAAATATCAAACAATATTCCACCGTTGTTTCTCAATAAACTACTGAAAAGCATGAAATAAATAGAATTTACAAACAAATTGTCTATTCCACTTCTTAAGACAAAAACTTACATGTGTTATGTTGTTTCCCAGTTTTGAATCCAGCACTATGTTGTCAGGGGGAGTGAAATCTGCAAGGTATAACAAACTGTTTTTGGAATCATTTCCTTTTTTCAACTTTTTACCGAACAACAAAAATTCTGAGTCTTCTCCAAATTCAAAGTATTTGCAGTTGACAAACTGAAAGTTGCCCAAATTATAAAATCTGTCTTTGAAAGCATAGAAAACATTGTGGAAAAAGGAGAAAATGCCTTCTTCCTCAAGGTCATTGAAACTCAGGATTGTGTGGTAAAGGGTTAATGATTTAACTTGAAAAGAAATTTCATTCGATTGTGAAGCATACCAATTATCTTAACTCTTTAGCAGACAAAGAAATTTCAACCTTCGGCAAACTGAAAGCATTTGCAGATGTCTTTGAAATGGTAGAAAACATGATAACCAGCATTTTCTCCTTTTCCCACAATGTTTTCTACCCTTTCACAGTCGAGTCAAATCACTTGAGCCACATTTAAAACTTATGCCTGCAAATGCATTTTGGTTTGTTTGTATGTTTGTATTTGAGTTTAAAGCCATTTCGACAACAAAGGTCATATCATGGCAGCCAGTGTACCCAGGCATGTATTTCTAGGCTTTCTCACACCAGTACTGACAGAACCCTTTCCAAGCCACTGACTACTTTCTCAAATGTATCAGACGTGAGAGGCAAAAAATTGACGCAAAGAACGTTTGCCTCGACCTGTATCAAACCTTCAACCATCAGGTCACAAGTCAGATACGCTAACCGCTGAGCTACCTGGCTGAGTCCGAACTTTTGTCATCTGCTAAATAAGATACGTACCTGGTGTAAGACCATTGATATTTACACTTATGTCACAGAGTATCATGACCGTCGAGTCATTATCTGGTGCGAACAGTTCAACCAACATGTCCATTGTACTGCTGCCAGGAAACTCTATGTCCAGTTGGAAACTGACTTTACTCCCGACCTTTGTCTCGTTGATGTTGGTGAGCTTGGTCAGTGTGAAGGTTATGTCATTGCCCGTAATCTGAAGGAGAAATTCTCCAATTATTGTCTTGTTTGTAACAGACAGCTTGGATGCTTAATTAACTCTCATGATCTTAACTCTTTACAAAACAACAAAATTTTGTACTAGACCAAACTGAAAGCATCTGCACGCTACAAATTAAATGTAGCTCAAAGGATGATCTTTGTCTTTAGTAGGATAGAAAACATTATGGGAAATGGAGAAAATGCTGGTTACCAGCATTTTCTCCATTTCCCACAATGTTTTCAAAAGCCTTCCTGGTCAGGGTTGTTAAAACTCGGGATTGTGTGGTAATGGGTTAAGACATGAAAATGACTATTCTTCTTTTCTCATTTGCCCTGAAACTCAGAAAGCATTTCAACCTATTGGCTTGGCTAAACAAATGGGTGGTATAAATCAAGGATCTGAATGTTTTCAGAAGTCTTCTTGTTTAGGGTCTTAAAAGTTGAGATTGTGCAGTATAGGGTTAACTGTATCAATTTACAAATTTTAGACTTGCTAAACCAAAAGCATTTGCAGACAACAAATTAAATATTACTCCAATGATGAAATTTGTTTTTCAAAGAATAGAAAATGCTGGTAATCATGGTTAATCTTTTACCACACAATCCTGAGTTACAATTAGAAATAAGACTTTCGAAAACAATGTGGGAAAAGGAGAAAATGCTGATATACAGCATTTTCTCCTTTTCTGACAGTCTTTTCTACTCTATCAAACACAGAAATCATCTTTTGAGCGACATTCAATTTGTCATCTGCAAATGCTTTCAATTTAGTTGCTTCCAAAATTTTATTGTTTAGTAAAAGATTAAAGGTTAAGATATGATGATGCCCAACCTATTAGGACCAAACAAAAATCTATGCAGCATATTGCATTCTGAACTCTTTCGCTACTGAATAAAAATGAATTGCATTTTCTCAAAGGCTAAAAATACATTTCCTCTGCAAGATCAAGAGACAATTCTGTCATAATCTAGAATTTAGCAGTGGACAGAGTACATCAGAGATCAGACGGCACGTTCTGTGCAGTCTGATCTTGATCTACATTGTCCACAAAAGCTTCTGGTGTCGTCTATGGTATGGAAAGTGTTAAGGAACAAACTAAAAACTAACGGATCGTTTCTGTCGATGGTGAATGAGCTCATCATAGCCATTTTGTTTTATAGGTGAGTATTCACTCATCACATCTTTAGGCAAAACTTTTCTCGCTACCAGAAGTTTGGTTTCACTGGAGATGTTAGTAAGTCTATTTCTGGCCTCAACGACGAGTGAGTACATTTCTGTCGCACTGAGCTCCTTAGTTACCTGGATCTCTCCATTCATCCTGAAACAGCAACAATCTTACAAAAGCTCTTTAATAAAACCCTTTATCACACAATGCCGACTTTAAACGAACTTGGAAAAGAAACTTTTTGAAACTTTGTGGGAAAAAGAGAAAATGCTGGTAACCAGCTTTTTTTCCTTTTCCCACAATGTTTTCTACCCTATCAAAGATAAATTGTACCATTCGAGCCACACTAAAATTGTTGCCTGCAAATACTTTCAATTTGAGACAAGGCTAAAATTTTGTCGTCTGGTAAAGGGTTTCCAAAGTATCTCATGCTTTAATGACCCTGGGGAGAGAGATGTTTGAAAACATTGTTGGGAAAGGAGAAAATGCTGGTTACCAGCATGTTCTCCTTTTCCCATATTTTCTACCCTTTCAAAGACAAATTTCATTATTTGTGCAACATTTGATTTGTCATCATATACTGCTTTCAATTTGGACAAGTCTAAAATTTTGTCGTTTGGTAAAGAGTTAACCCTTTACCAAACAATACCCATGTGTTGACGTCCCTAAGGAAATAGGTACTTGAAAACACTGTAGGGAAAGAAGAAAAGGCTGTTAACTAGCATTGTCTCCTTTTCCTACAATATTTTCTACCACTGTGAAGACAATTTCCACTATTTGAGCCACTTTTAATTTGTTGTCTGCAACAGTTCTGAACTTTAAAAGTCTAAAATTTGTTATCTGGTAATGAGTTAATTATGTTCTCTTTCAGGTTTTAAAATGGTCTCTCTTATTCCTATTCGAGAAACAAATAAAATCATATCAGCTACACTTAATTTGAACATATGTAAAATAAATGAATGTAGTATGATGTGTATAATGTAATTTTCAAACAACCAACTTCTGTAAAAGATGTCTGTAGCATCATGTATGTATTGTTATGGTTAGAAACACTGTAAGTGTTTAAAGCTTTATTTAAGAGTATGAATAATTTGTTATCTGCTAAAGCTTTCAATATTGACGAGTCTAAAATTTTGTTGTCTTGTAAAAGGATGAACAGTCATGATTCACCAATACTGGATAAAAACTTACGGATCTATGAAAAATGTATCCCTATCGTTTCCACTGTCCGTTTCCATTTCATTTTTGACAGAAAGGAGAGAATATACAATATTCCCGCAGCGACAGCCATGCGGGGTAGGGTACGTGGTTGAGTTGTAGCGTACTTTTTGTCCTCTCCAATCTTCTGTTATTTCGGCAAATGTGTAACCTGACTTAAACTGAGGAGAATATTCTGCCACTGAAAATAAAGAACATTGTGCAGCTTCAATCCATTTTGTCTTGCAACCGAGTAACTCACAAGGTAGACTAATTCTTTGACATGCAGAAAATTGACAAATAGCAAAAAGTATTAAATCGAAATCAGGTCAGCCTGACCAGACTGACCTTGAGGTTAGCCTGCACAGGTTGACTTGGGTAGAAACTTTTTGCAGATGAATTACATCCCATTTTAGCAGAATGAAGCTCAAATTCATTTGTGTTTTTGCCAAAAAATTCTTCAAAAGAGTGAACAGTGTAGATCTGGATCATAGATCCCACTGCATGTTCTCTGCTGTCTGATCCTGATCCAGCATGGCTTATTTGAACTGATTTGGTCTGTTTTCTTGATTTGGGAAGTGCATTTCATTCATTTAGTGCTCGAACAGTTAGCCCTTTACCCAGTAATACCGAGTTTTAACAGCCCTGAAAAGGAAAGCTTTTGAAAACATTGTGGGAAACAGGAGAAAATGCTGATAAGTAGCATTTTCTCCTTTTCCTACAAAGATTTCTACACTATCAAAGACAGATACCATGGTTTTAGCTGTTTGTGATTTGTAGTCTGAAAAAGGCTTTCAGTTTGAATGCATCTAAAATTCCGTCGTTCGGTAGAGAGCTAATGTTGAGGACTTTGCTTCCTGGACCTTTGCCTGTTTACCTGTATGATGACAAGGGTAAAATTTTGTTGCCTGGTAGATTTTACTCTTAGTCTCAATAATGAGACGCTACAGTGATTTTATTCATATTTGGACATTTAATGTGCAGTGCACAGTCTCAAGTCCATCGTAAATTTTCTGGTAGCAAATTTAGAGCGCTTTACTGACTTTCTGTTTTGTCGGATTAATCTGTATTGCAGCGAAATGCAATTAAATTTAAGTAACTTACATGACCAAAGACAAATTATTAAACCTTTCATTACCTAAAGAGCTTGTAGAAGTCGTTTATAACATGTAAATCTCGGAAAAAAACACTGATGAAATTTGTCATGCATGGCGGCCAAGGATTATTAAATACGCAAGCAACAGGTATGTTTAAATCCTAGTTTTGTGCTCTATTTGCGAAATTATGAGAGTTCAAACTTGCGCACAAAATCTGTGCGGAGCTTTCAACTGATTTTGACTTGATTGTCTCTGTACCCAGAGGCGACCAGTCAAATAGGAACACCGCCTTTGGGGACAGTTATCTGACAAAATTTTCGACATGTCCAATTTGAAAAGATTCGCAGACAACAAATGAATTCTTTCTCAAATTTGATTTGTCCTTGAAAGGATAGAAAACATTATTGGAAAAATGAGAAAATGCTGGTTACCAGCATTTTCTCCTTTTCCCACAATGTTTTTAAAAGGCTTCTTTCCCAGGGTCGTTAAAACATGGAAGTGTATGATACAGGGTTAGTGCCCTTACCTGATTCGTTACAGTAGGGTCCAATCATACATGACTGTTCACAGCAACCTTTGTCATCTAACTTGTGTGACCTGTTGAAAGATAGAAAAAAAAAATCCTCTAGAACGCTAAAAAGAACCCTTTCAAAAATTTTGTGGGAAAAGGAGAAAAACCTGGTAAACAGCAGTTTCTCGTAACTAGCATTTTCTTCTTTTCTCACTATTTTTTTCCCACCATATCAAGAACGAAATTTGTCTTTTGGGCCACCTTTGATTTGCCGTCTGCATTTCGTTCGTCGTCTGCATTTTCTGTCGTCTGCTTTGAATTTGGATTAGTCTAAGATTTTGTCGTTTAGTACATTTACAGTTAAGGGGTTAGAGAGATAAAGTAAGGTACACGAAGATCTACATATATCTGGAATCAAAAGGCAACGTAAGAAATTACTGAATTACTCAGTAGGCATGACAAAATGAACAAAAAATTCAAAATCTTCCCGCCCGGAAAGTGCTTTGATTATGACAAGGGAGGTAACTTTTTTATGAAACTAGGATGAGGGAGGTAACTCTCAGTAAATTCGTTACAATGATTTTTTATCAATCTCCGAGCAGAGTTGTCGTTTGTTACTCTCACCATCCATCTCTGCAACGGGCTAGATGACAAGAATCTTGTGAAACCAGGGATCTTATATGTGTATATACGATCCCTGGTGAAACCGAGGAAAACATGTTTTGTTACTGTTTAACTGTTTCATGTGTAACATAATAAAGTAGACAAAGGAAATATGATTCCGGATACATTATAGGTGCATTCAAACTGATGAATTTACCTGTAGGCCTATACAATGGAACTATTTTTTCAAACTTCTTTACTGATCAGAATCTTACGCCAATTGTAAAAAAGATGGCTGCGCCAATGAATGATGACAACAGTTTCGACACACCGATGGATCTAAGTTTGTAAGATTAAAAAACAAGTTATCGTCCTTTAAAAGACATTTAAGCTTTTCAGAAAATCCCTCTTTTTCACATTTCCTACCACTAAGTCTGATTGGCCGTATGCTGTTTGAACAGCACACAAAACAATCGATTGGTTTTTCTTTCACCGGCGTTTGTGTCGCCATTTTGAGTTATGGTCATGTGACGAAAATATCACGTGATGACGGACTACTTTCTGAGCCAACTACAGAGGTGAATGGGAATGATCCGTAGTGCAAGAGAGTGATGATTTATGTATAAACTTACGTTTTCCATTCGTTGTACATCCATGGTTCGTTTTTACCTTGTCCATACTTTCCCCTCCAATTTCCATCGTAATAACCTGAAATGATAATAATGGAGACTATAAATTTCACCAATACTATTATCGTGGAATCATATATCTAAAAAATCGTTGCCTTCTTGCCTTTCTTGTAAGTCACGTGACACCTCGAAATCGAGGCTGATGATGTCATACCATGTGTTGCTATTATCGTCTGCAAGAATCATAGAAAAAAAGATGAGGTTTAAATACCCAAATCGGCTTACTTTATTAAAAGTCCATAATTATTCAAAACACCTGATTTTACTATCGCATGATTGTGTCAGCGAGTGATGTTTAAGGAAATTCCAGTTTTGAAAAGCTGGTTTATTCTCACTTCCTCCTAATATATCTGCATATGAAATGGTGGCTCTTTGTTGGATGTGTAATGGTAACTGTAATAATTTTGTGAATATTTGTGCGTGATTGATAAATTTTCATCATATCATAACAAGAACATCTTACATATATTTAGATCTATCTAATAAATACGAAAAAAAAAAATTTTTTTTTTAGTTTATCTAGATTTACGGAGGGTCAGGCTGCCTGCACAGAATTAGTGATGACATCACAATTATGGCGGAATGATCGGCAACGTCCCTATATACGGACTGTAAGAACCTTTTTTTTTAATCGATAGAGGTCATCTATCCACATATGGCCTGCAACACATGAAAAGGGGCATTCGGACATTTGCGTAAAGTGTCGTCTCGGATCAGCCTGCGCAGTCCGCGCAGGCTAATCCGAAACGACACTTTCCGTTTTTATGTAATTTCCTGTTTTCCGCAAGTCTACTGTAACACAAAATCTAGTGTAGTCGTAAAGTGTTGTCTCGGATTAGCCTGCGCGGACTGCGCAGGCTGATCCGAGACGACACTTTACGCAAATGTCCGAATGTCCCTTTTCGCGTGTTGCGAGCCATATCATACACACATGTACTCTTTATATTCTATACATTCTATCTCGATCTCCTTATCAAAGATCGGTAATGCTTTAACTTCAATGGCCAATATGCGAGTGTCCGATACGTTTGATTTTAAAACGGATTTCTTAGATATGTAGGACCTACCAACTAGATCTATCCCTGATCAAAGATCTTACAATAAACAGTTCCAGGGGAAAAAAAAAGCAACGAAATATTGCTGCTAAGTATTATATAAATGATCAACTCAACAAGACCAAGACTTTTTAGATGTTTTCTTTCATCATTTCTGCTAAAACCATGTCGACTCGCAGAAAGGACAAATAGCAAATTTCAAGTTAGAGTACATAGTCCCGTAGCATTCTGTTCCGGTGTGACACCATGAACAATGGGGCGCAAAAATCTCGCAACGTAAATCAATATGCGTACCGGATGTGTCAATTAGACATCGCCAATAAATGTTCTCGTTATAGAACTTTTAATATCACACGTAGAAAAAAATAATAAATGAGCGATGCACTGTGAAAAAAGGTGACCTGAGCCGAAACTTTTTGCTACGGGTCAATTCTCTGAATGTCTATGGACTATTCTTGATCTACCTCATGACTCAGTCGGTTGTTTGACAAAATGGATTTTATGGATCCATAATTATATGATGACTTGCTTAGTAAAACGCATGACAGAGATGCATTAAACTCCATTTTGCCAGAGCATGGTATTGGTCCAATGTCTGCATGTCAAAGGACTAGTCTGCCGTATGGTTTTGTCGATTGTTAGAGAAACCGGGTAGGTCAATTAGACGTCGTCGGTAAACGTTCTCGTTATAGAACTTCTAATATCACACATAGAAAAAAAAAAAGGAATGAATCATCCTCTGGGAAAAAGGATTTTGAATGCATCTGCAAAAAGTATCGGACCTGGGTCAATACTATTTTCTATTGGTCAGTTTTCTGCTTGTCAAAGTACTAGTCTGTCTAATGATTCAGTCGGTCATCAAGCTTAAAATAATTTTATGGATCCATGCCTATAATTATGATGACTTGCTTGGTTTAATGCATCACTGAGATGCATCAAACCCCCTTTTGTCATCTCTGTCGGAGCGTCGGTAATATATATGGTCCCCGACACGCGAAAAGGGACATTCGAACATTTGCGTAAAATGTCGTCCCGGATCAGCCTGCGCAGTACGCGCAGTCCATTCGTGTGTGATTTTCTGTTTCATGCATACACGTCTACTGTAGGAAAAAATCAAATAAGCCACGCTCTGGCAAAAGGAGTCTTAATGCAGCTCCATAATGCATTGTACCAGGCAAGAAATCTCAAGATAGAGATCCATAAAATCCACTTTGTCTAAACAACAGACTGAATCATGAGGTAGAATTATCCTTGACAGGCAGAAAACTCGAAGATAGCGAAAAATTTCGGCCCATGTCAGCCTGCGCGGACTGCGCAGGCTGATATGGGTCGATACTTTTTGCAAATGCAAAAAGCCCCTTTTTCACAGAGCATGGTTCAAATGTTTACGTAAAGTGCCGTCTCGGATTAGCCTGCGCGGACTGCGCAGGCTGATCCGAGACGACACTTTACGCAAATGTCCGAAAGCCCCTTTTCGCATGTTGCAAACCATATATTTACGCAACTCATGGATTGTTAAAACTTCATTATATTTGTTTGAATGGTGTTTTATGCCGCTTTCAACATTATTTCAGTCATATCACTGCAACAGCTCACATGTTCATGTATTTCCTGGGTTTCATCAGTACTAGGCTAGGGCTCTGAAGTGTCTTGCCCAAGGACACTCCTGTGAAAAACCCAGTGGTGCAAGGAGGCTCGAACACGGGGCCTCCAGGTCACGAGTCTTACACTTTACCCCAAGCCGTATTATGATGTAATTTTGGCCGGTGGCATTTATTTCCAAATGAAATATTGTATCGTTTTATCGTTTTTAAAAGCCTTTTCTCAGTTTCATTCCACATTCTTATTGTTAAGTTGTCCACTACTTAATTTTCATTCATTCATTCATTCATTCGTTCATTCATTCATTCATTCATTAATTCACTCGCTCACTCACTTACTCACAAACTCACTCTCACCCTCTCACTCACTCACTCGCTAACTCGCTCGCTAACTCACTCACTCACTCATTGTTATCAACGCAGGTTATAAAATGATTTATATTTTGATGTTGGTTTTGATGGGAAAAACTCGACAGAAAATTGCTTGTAACTGAATACAAAGTCGTTTCAGGAAATTACTTGAACTCTTTACCAAACGACAAAATTTTACACTTGTCCATATTCAAAGCATTGGCAGACGAAAAATTCAGTGTCGCTCAAATAATGGAATTTGTCTTTGAAAGGGTAGAAAACATTGTGGGAAAAGGAGAAAATGCTGGTTACCAGCATTTTCTCTTTTTCCCAAAATGTTTTTTAAAAGCACTCTTGTTCTAGGTCCTTGAAGCACGGAATTGTTTGGTAAAGTGTTCATGATTGCCGATGAAATTAACTTTCTTTTTTTTTTTCTTTCATAAAAACATAGAAACCAAGCATATCTTTATGCCAAATACTGCCCCTGACGGCTGCAAAATCGTACAAATTACGATGGATATAACATGCATTTCATGATTTGGAGGCCTTCCAAGTAATCGCTGTAACTTTTCGTTTACGGTTTAAAATGAGGACAAAGCCCTTATTTTTTCTATCCTCTACACCATGTGTATATTAGTAATTTATGTATGTTTACACAGCTTAGCCATTCTACACACTTTCAAGTTTTAACAGCGCTTTTTATTCACCTTTCTGGGTCAGGGTTGTTAAAACGCCGGGCTATTTGATAAAGAGTTAGGTACAGCACAGCATTGCTGGTTGCTTTTCAACCGAGAATTCTATTTTGATGTGAAATATTGATTCGGGAACAGAAATAACCCAAGATCAATTATAGCGCTCTATACCAAACGACAAAATTTTTGATTTGTTCATATTGAAAGCATTTGCACACGACAAATTAATTTTTGAACCAAACGATGAAGTTTTTGTTTTTATTGATTTGAAAACATGTGGGAAAAGGATAAAAATGCTGGTAACCAGCATTTTCTCCTTTTTCCACGATGTTTTTAAAAGTCGTCTTCCTCGGAGTTGTGAAAAAACTCGAATGGTGTGATAAAGGTATGGACCTTTATCAGATGTACCTAATTAAGAAAAATAACATGGAATAACCGTTGACAAGCAAAATCATTACAAACATGCAGAATTTCATTTATAGTGTTTACAATGAATTTTATTCTATAACGTGGGGGAAAAAAAAAGACACAAAGCTCAGTTAAGAGGAAATTTGCGTTCTACTGTAGAACAAATATGACTGACTTAATATTATTCGCAATTTAAGTTGAAACACTTTTATTTTATTTAACTCTTTCGCAGATGTAAAATTTTACACACCTGTCCAAATGGAAATCACTCACAGAAAACAAATTATGAATGACTCAAGTGACGAGATTTCTACCCCCCCCCCCTTGAACGGGTAAAACATATTGTGGTTTCCAGCATTTTCTACTTCTCCCACAATGTCCCTCTAAGGGTCATTAAAACAAGGGCTTATTTCAGTAAAGGGTTTTTAATTTATACCGCGAAAATATCTTAGTCCGTATTCACCGACCATTCTAAAACGCATTCTTGTTCTAATTTTGAATTGAGAAAGTAACGCAGCTTCTGATTGGCTAAAGAAGTTCGTTTATCCAATTTAAAAAAAAAAAAAAAATGCGTTCTTTTTCAATTTAGAAAATTATCGCGAATTAGACTGCAGTTTACAACGAGCGTACGAACGAACGAACGAACGAAATATTTTATTGACAAAAACTTACATAGCTTTATAGTCATAACAAACATGAAAATACACAATGCAATGTCAGCTGAAAAGAGAGAGAGAGAGAGAGAGAGAGAGAGAGAGAGAGAGAGAGAGAAAGAGAGGGGGGGATAGTTTATAGGTTGCCAAATAAGGAGAAAAAAAAATTGAGTTGAAAATTTGAATGATAACGAAAATAAGTTAAGAAATTGAAAAAATAAAGAAAAAAAAAAAGTGAAAACTTGCTGGAGGATCAGCCAAACTTAGTAAAAAAAATACATTTGTTGGCAGCGCTAAAGAACATACAACGGTTGTTGAATAGTGCTCTCCAGCTATCCATGTAAAAGGTAAAACCGGATATGACTTGAGCATAACCCGCACCACTTCGATCCGTTGTCTTTGTTCTATACCGTACCGGAAGTGGCAGAGGACGACAAAAATATGTGAAAAAGTACACGGTAGAATAATCACCGATTTAGCCATATCCTGAAAAACTATGGGCCATGAATGCATGACTTGTTAATTTTATACTTTACTGACTTTGGCGCCCAACAAGACTACATAACTTTTGCCTTGTTCAAACTGAAAGTATTTACAGACGACCCACTGGGTATTGCAAAAATCTGCAGGTTTTTTTTTTTTTTGTAAGGGTAGAAAACATTGTGGGAAAAGGAGAAAATGCTGGTTACCAGCATTTTCTCCTTTTCCCATAACGTTTTCAAAAGGCTTCATTCTTAGAGTCGTCAAAACTCGGATTTCTTTTTTAGAAGTTTAATCAGACGACACAACTTTTGCCTTGTTCAATTTGACATCATTTACAGACGATAGCTTAAATGTAGCTAAAAGGATGAGATTTGTATCGGGAAAGCTAGAAAACATTGTAAGAAAATGAAAAGATGCTAGTATTCCACAAATTTTGAAAAAAAAAACTTCTTCCTCAGGGTCGTAAAAACTCGAATTGATCAGATTAACTTGGCTTCTCCTTTTAAGGTATTTTTGATAAAAGTGCAATTCTTCACGTCCCTTGAGAACCTTTGAAAAACATTGCCGGAAACGTTCTTTGCATGCACTAGTTACTGGTAATTTCCCCTTTGCCTGCCAATGCTTCTTTTCTATATCATTAAAAACGAACATTATCCACATAAAAGCTTCTCCTTTTTGTCAAAAATACAATTGATATTCGTTTTACCACCATAAAGCCTACAAGTCTTATTTATTATCTTTTCCTTTTTCTCTTTTTCTACTCAGTAGGCAACTACATATATATGACTACTACTGTCAATTAAAAGTTAAACTATTTGAAACATATTTCATACCTTTACTGAAAGCACTGCTCATACAATGTCAATCTCGTCGTCATACTCGTTAAAGATTCTGTAATATTTCATGTTTATTGTTG
Source organism: Hippopus hippopus (assembly GCA_946811185.2). NCBI lineage: Eukaryota > Metazoa > Mollusca > Bivalvia > Cardiida > Cardiidae > Hippopus > Hippopus hippopus. The sequence continues at coordinate 63,537,766 of OX328102.1, read as the reverse complement.
CTATTTTTTCTGGCTTGGAAAGACAGTTGTGTCTGTACAGGTGTGAGAAAACCAGAAAACACATGCGTAGGTGCACTGATCACCGTGATATGACATTTAAGTTGTTAAAGTGGCGTTAAACTATAATACCAATAAATAAATTCAGTATCATCATGGTACAGAGATGTCACCAATAACCTGATAATAGGCCTGTTGGCAAATATCTTCAAGAAAAGCCTTGGCGGATTTTACGTGATTTTAAAATAACGGTTTTGTTTTTGATAAATGTTTAAAACCATATTCCAGCGACTCTGCTTCCCACACAAATTACTGTCAGGCATATTCAAAAATCAGCAGTGCACCCTGATCTTGGGTCTACACTGTCCGATGAGGAGAAATCTCCTACCACCCCCCCCCCCAAAAAAAAAAAGAAAAAAAATTTTGAAATAGCAACAATTAGGTTTTTACTATCGGTTAGGAAGTTTCATTACAGTTATATACAAGGTTTAGTAAGTAAGTTGTGAAGGAGTCAATAGTTTCAGAAAAAACACCCAGAACATTGTTTACTTCACTGAAAGTTAAATTATTGGTATAATTACGGAAAACCTCCTTTATGCATATCTTGAGGCATGACCCGAAATATGGTAATAAGGTGTCAGGTAATCTGCACACTGCAGGGATGTCTTAAAACAGAAAAAATGCACGCACAACGTAAATTTTCCATGAAGTATTTTCATTTCTTAGTTCGATGCAGGTTGTTAACATCATTTTTGAAACCGATGATTTGTTTACTACCAAGGAGCACGTAGGCCTACCCTGCGCGCGCATCTCTTCGCAACCTCGTCTACTTTTGGCTTAGGCTAATTTAACGACGGAATCTCCGTAAACAAACAAGGCGCCTCTCAGTTAACTATTACCGATTTCTTCGATTCCTTTTTGGTTTTTACTTAGTTATGATGATTTTTTACGTTCTTTAAGGAAACATTGTAAAGAGGGAATTGGGCTTTAACCTAAAAGTATGCCGCGCAATTATAAAGGAGCCGTGTTTGGCAAAAGAAGTTTTAATGCATCTCCGTAATCAATTACTGACTATACCAAGCAAGTCATCACATAGCTGTGTATCCTTTAACTCCATTTTGTCTAACAAACGACTGAATCTTCAGGTAGAATGGTCCCTGGACATATTAAAAAATTGACCTGTAGCAAAAAAATTGGAACCAGGTCAGCCTGCGCGGACTGCGCAGGCTGACCTTGGTCGATACTTTTTGCAAATGCATTAAGCTCTCTTTTTTACAAAGCATGGTTCATAGGCATAAATTTGATATATAGTGGCGAAAGAGTTTTGAACTGAAATGATAAGCAACCATTAGATGTTGTACGAAATGGCATTTTCCTTTCATTTGTATTGTCTTTTAATTATTTTCCATACGAAAAATCCTTTATCTTGCAGAAACCGAAAGTTTAAAAGTTATATCATCTGAACAGTATGGTGAATATAGAGTACCTTTAAAAGATACGTAACCTCGTAGTGTTGCTCTGTGAAAATAAATATATTAAAACGCATGTTTCTATCTACTGGTTTTTGAGTGACTGTACTTTTTAAGGTATTTTTATTTATTTATTTATTTATTTATTTATTTATTTATTTCACATTGCTTTATAATGCTCGGAAGCTAACAAAAAACCTTGAAAAACGGGACATAAAATTATGGTCGAATTTCTTTATTCACCCGCGAAAAAAAATCTACTAGTATCTTTTCAATGCTCCAGGCGAATTCAGGACTTTTTGCTGTCGATCTACATCATTCGCTTCTTCAAATTTAACCATGATCCAAACGTGTCTTCACTTGCACTGGTGCCAAGTATTTCAGAAATCGAAAAGGCCAAATTCATTTTTGGCATTGAAAGAATTAACGTTAAATTGTTTCTAAAAAGGCATCTGTTAAATTGTAACGTTATGGGTCAATATATAGATAAATTTTTCATGTATTTGTTTGTCCATTTATCATCATCATCATCATCATCATCATCATAATCCTCATTATTATTATTATTATTATTATCATCATCATTATCATTATTATTATCGACTTTTTTCTTATTCTTTTCTCCAGTGCGTTTTCTATTTTGTTGTTGTTTGTTTCATTGATTCTGTTTTTTTTTCTGTTTGTTCCACATTGATTTGTGCATGTAATTGGCGAGGAAATTTGTGGTTAAGTCAAAGAACAAAACTATAAATTGAATAAATACAACCTTATATAACCATATAGGTGGACAATGGCTCATTTGGAGGGCACCAAAGGTACAATACAAAAGAGCCACGCTCTGGCAAAAGAGGGCTTAATGCATCACCGTAGTGTATGATAACAAGCAAGTTATCCGTGACATAGTTTTTGATTTCCAAAATTCATTTTGTGTACCTACCGACTGAATCATGAGGTAGAATGGTCCTTTGACACGCAGAAAATTAACCGAAAGCAAAAAGTTTCGACCCAGATCTGGGTCGATACTTTTTGCAGATGCATTTAGCCCCCTTTTCACAAAGCTTGGCTCAATAATATTTCGCAGAAGAAAACATTATTCATAAAGTTCTCTATTGAATATTGTAGAAGTTGGAATATACTTAGAAATCTAAATGAGCTATGCTCTGGCAAAAGAGGTCTTAGTGCATCTCCGTGATCCATGAAACCAAGCATGCCATCATAGTCTTATGGATCCGTAGTATCCGCTTCTTTTTTAACAACTGGCTTAATCAAGAGGTAGACTGGCCCTTGTACATACAGAAAATTTACTAATAGCAAAAAGTTTCGGCCCAGGTCAGCCTGCGCGGACTGCGCAGGCTGACCTGGGTCGATACTCTTCGCAGATGCATTAAGCCCCCTTTTCACAGAGCATGGCTAAAATGTTTTTGGTAAACCTTTTACCAAAAATCTCGCTTTTCAACGACCCTGAGAAAAAAGTCCTTTGAAAGCATTGTGGTAAAATGAGAAAAATACCGATTAACAGCATCTTCTCACAATATTTTCAAAAGCTGTTTTTCTCGGGGTCGTTCAGACTAGTCCAAATTGAAAAGATTTGCAGGTGAAATATTAGATATGTTTTAATTGATAGGATTCGTCTATAAAAGAGTAGAAACCATTGCGGGAAAGGAAGAAAATGCTGGTTACCAGCATTTCTCCTTTTCCCACAATATTTCAAAAGTCAGCTTCCTCCTAATAGGGTCGTTCACAGTCGGGATAGTCTGTTACAGAATTAAGACTTCACCGGACAACAAAGTTATAGACTAGATCTAGTCCAAATTTAAATCAATCGCAGACGAAATATTTAACTTGTTATAATTGATAGGATATGTCTCCAAAATGGTTGAAATTCTGGGAATGGAGAAGTGCTACATGTAGATCTAGTTACCAGCATTTTCTCCTTTTCCCACAATATTTCAAAAGTTTCCTATCATTAAAGGACGAAATGATTTGGTAAAAGGTTGACTGTAAAAACAAACGAAAATATCTTACCTGTACTTAACACAAAACATTGTAACAGAATCACAAAAACTTTGAAATCATGGTAAACAGATATCTCCATTCCAAGGTACGTGTAAATAAAACTGGAAACGACCAACAAAACCAAAAAATAGACCAGTTAATTATCAGCAAACGTATAAAGTTTCAAAAAACAACCATAAATTATTTCCCAAGAATATTTTCTAATAACCGCAATGAAAACCCTGTCAAAGTTATCGTTGTTTGTAACCACGGGTGTTTTGGGGCGCAAGCGATATTGGCGTCCCGATCGTTACGAGATACGATCGATTTTGGATTTTCCGCAGAAGCAGAGAATTCTGGGACAGGTGTTGTGATGCTTTACTAGACGATAAAAAAAGTTTGGACTTTGTCTAAATTGAAAGCGGTTGCAGACGACAAATTAAATTTGGTTTAAATGATACGGTTTGTCTTTGAAAGGTGAGACAACATAGTGGGAACAGAACAGTTTGTCCTTTTCCCACAATGTTTTCTATCCTATCGTAGCTGAATATGTTTGTACCACTTTTGAAATTGTCGTCTGGAGATTTTTCAAATTTGGACGACTAAAAACTTGTCGTGTGGGATAGGGTTCAGTAAGAATGGACTCTGCCAAAATCTGGTTACATCGTGGAATGCAAGTTTTACACTATTAGAGTCTATATTCACCAACCATTCTTCAGAACGTTCTTTGTCTTATTCTTCAGAATCTTCAAACTTTGAAAGTAACACAACGCCTGATTGGCTAAACCATTCGGTTTAGCCAATCGGGCGTTGTGTTACTTTCAAAGTTCGAAGATTCTGAAGAATAAGACTCGCTTTGAAACAATGGTCAAAATAATTATCGGTTAGAATGAAACTCGCTGTCAGACCTCACAAAAAATCGTCCGCCTGTCCGTTGTTGGAGCAAGAGTGAAGCCAAATCTTTCCTGGTGCTAAAGGTTGCAAAGTTGAATTCAAATTTTAGTATATTTTATATCAAAACGCTCCTCTCTATGAAATAAACAAACTGTTCAAGTAAAACAAGGTATATCTTTAAAAAAAAAAAAAAAGATAGACGGCGTAAATTTGCCAGCAAACAGACAGGGGCCCTTAGAATAAACATGTTCACATTTTCTACCACAGGGATCCTCAGAATAAACAGGTCTACACATTCGACCAATCACAAATTTCTATTTATTCATTTGTTATCAGTACCAAAAAAAAAGGAGGACAAAAGCCAGCATATTCAGCTACGCCAAAAAAAAAAAAATTAGAAGAAGCCCATTGCACTATTTCTCTAGATAAACGACAAAGAGAGAAGGGTGGTGAAAGAGTGTCCTATTTGAAAAATTATGACCTGGTGCTAAAAGCTGTAACGATATAGGCTTATAGTTGGTCGGAAGTCAACGATCTATTTATTACATTAGACTGACATTTCTGAATTGGACTTCGATGCTTTCCTCTTTAATCTCGATTGACAGAGAGAAATTAGATCTAACCCTTTATCTCTGGAAGAAACATTTTTCGCTTGCGGCCTTCTTTTCGTAGACAACATTGTGCTCGTTATGAGCGATTTCGCCTTTTTTTAAAACATTTTTTTCCACTAAATTGACAAAGTAAACAGTAGATATACTCATTTCCACTCTTAGGTCTCACCATCTTATGTCAACCGTCACACTGAAATCCTGTTTCAAGAAAAAAATAGATCCTCATAGATCAATGAACAGACGCGTCTGTGCCATTTGATATGTGAAAACAACATACGGATTGAAAAACTGTGCAGGCCACTTACACAAACGACGAACTTCTGAGTCAAATTTCATAGAATTAGCTCTAGATATGAAATTGGCCTCGTTTCGCAGCTTTGACATGACCTAGTTTATAAACCCTGAATTGCGGATGAATAAATGAGAGAAACACGTAAGACCACTCGAACAACAACCCAAACCATTGTCATTGCACCTCAAACCGCCAACAAAACGCATAGATACACGATTTTATGGAAAATAGTCAAGAATTAATGCTATCAGTTTCTGAGAAAAAATGTTGTCAACCGTCAGATGAATGTATGAATGAGATGGTCCACTTTTAAAACCTACCTGCTAGTAAATTTCTTCCGTCGCCTTCTGTTAGTACTTTCAGTACTTTGGTTTTTTGCAGCAGACCACTTTTTCTAAAACCTTGAAGTTGGAAAGAAAACGGAAGTGCAAGTGATTTGTAACGTGTCATTTCATTGGTCAAAGTTCCGCAGAATGCCATTGTGGAGCCAATGTAATGTGCCCGCCAAGGCCAAGTAAACTGCATTTAAAGTTAAATCAAATTATTTAAGAGAAAAGGATTTACTGTGAATATGACAATCTGTTACTGTACGGTCGGTCCAAATGTTAGTGGCAGGGAGAAAAATTAATTTCAAAATCAGGTAAAAAGTAAACAGAAGGTGGGGCGACATGACAACTTTTTACCTAGTTTTTAGATTCATTGTTCTACCATCAACTTACACTTGGACCTACCGTACAGTAACAGATTGCCATCTTCGCAATAAATTCTTTAATATGACTGTGTCCATTTCAAAGCCAAAATTGACCACAGATCCTGGTCGATGATAAATATTATTGTCATTAATCAAGAAATTTAGCACTGGCCAAGTTCGAAGTTGACACAAGCGGTATTAGACTTGAAACCAGAGGGTTTGTTGGTTCGAATCCCCGGCTCAGCCAATTTCTCTCCAAGTATTTTGTTTGTTTGTTTGTATTGGAGTTTAACGCCATGTTAAGAGCTTCGGTCATGCCACGGCGGTCAGTGCACCTACGTATGTGTTTCCTGGCTTTATCACACCAGTACTGACATAACTTTCTTTCCAAGTCACTGGCTATTTTTCTCACATGCATCAGACCTGTGAGGCGAAAAATCGCCGGAAAGAAAGTTTGCGTCAACCGGGTATCGAAGCCACAACCACCATGCCAGGAGTCAGATACGCTAACCACTTAACTACTTGGCCGGGGTCTCCGAGAATTGATGATTGTCATTGCCACAGGATTTATTCATCTCTCACTGCTGATCATTGTTTCGACGACAGTTATGTGGGAAAGCCGCCAGTGGTTTGGGAAGAATATTGTGCAAAGTATTGTTAATTGAAAGCATGGATAGGTGCACTGGCCGCTGCGATATAACTGAAATAATGTTATAAACGGCATTTAACACCACACAAGCATGTTCAACCCTTTACTACTCAATCTCGAGTTTAAATGACCCAGAGATAGTAAGCTTTTGAAAACATTGTGGGAAACGGAGAAAATGCTGGTAACCAGCATTTTTTCCTTTTCCCACGATGTTTTCTTACCTTTCAAAGATAAATCGAATCACATTAGCTACGTTTATTTTGTCGTCTTTAAGTATTGCTTTCAAAATTGACCAGTCTACAATACTGTCTACTAATAAATAGTAAAATATTGACAATAGCAAAAAAGTAGCAGTTATTACTCGAGCGTCACAAAGTGTACTGGGTACGAGCGCAAAACTGTATTGATCAAGAAAGATCAATATTTCGTTGGTCATTTATTTGAAATGAAAACAATACAAATAATCCGTTTTAGCGCCAAATACTGCTTAATCCCTAGGCTGCAAAGCGCTACTCACGGACCTTTTGCGTATAGTGTAGATCAAGATCAGACTGCACTGAACGTGCAGTCTGATCTTGGATCAACGCTGTCCGATAAGTAGACATTTTCCCACTCCCATACCTTTGAACAACATAGCAACATTTGTTTTTTTTTACCATCGGCTTGAAAGTTTTATCTAAGTTAAGTAGCAGGTGAAGGGTTGAGTCACTTTTGTTGACAGTGTAGATCACGATCAGACTGCACAGCACGTCAAATCTGATCCGAGTTGGATCGAAACTGTTCGACTTTGTAAGACAACACGACAAATAATCGCTGACTTCAGAAGATTCATATTTCTTTGCTTAAAGGGTCCTGCGTGGCTCAGAGGTATTACGAGCCGAGTTCGAGACTTACTGGGCGCACTGGGAGAAAGAAAGAAAGAAAGAAAGATAACGATGATGATGATTGTGATGATGATAATGTTGGTTTAAGAAGAAGAAGAAGAAGAAGGAAAAGAATGTCATAATGATAATGATGATGATGATGATAAAGGAGGAGAAAAAGAATGTGTCTCAACCAATTAGATCGCAAGACTTAGACGGCAGAAATAAGACATGGCTTCGGCTGGCGAATATTGTAAACATCTTTCTCAGCGTATCAGATGATTAATCTTCGAATTTGGAAAATAAATCACTTTAAAATACCTTGTGACAACAGCAGCATTTGAATAAGCCATGCTCTTGTTAAAGGCGGTTTAATGCATCTGCACGATGCATTATACGAAGCAAGTACTTACATAGTTATAGATCTATAAAATCCATTTTTGTCTTACAAGCGGCTGGATCCTGAGGTAGAACGTCCTTAGACACACAGAAAAAAGCTTCAAAAAGCAAAAAAATTCGCTTCAGGTCGGACTGCGCAGGCTGACACAGGCCGATACTTTTTGCAGATGCAACAAACCCTCTTTTCACGGAGCATAGCTCAAGTCACCTTTGGCCTTTAATCTATAAAAGTGTTGTACCGGCTTCACCTTTATATGACATTAAGTACTGTGAGGCCACTGAACAGTGCCTTGACAAGCATGCAAAATAACTTCACATTTTGTTAAGTAAACGTCATTCGAGTGAAAACGTATTCACGTAACACCAAAAGTTGATTAACCCTTTAAAACATAATCCCGAGTTTTAACGACCTTGAGAAAGAAGCATTTTGATAACATTGTGGGAAAAGGAGAAAACGCTGGTAACCAGCATTTTCTCCTTTTCCCACAACGTTTTTTCCATTCCTTGTAACCAGTTTCATTGTTTTAGTGGCATTCAATTTGTCTGCAAATGCTTTGAGTTTGGACAAGTTTTATTTATTTATTTTTTTTTTTTGTCGTTTGGTAAACATTTAACTTTTCACAAAATATCCAGTGTTTTAACGACCCAAAGGATAGAGGCATTTGAAAATATTGTGGGAAAAGGGGAAAATGCTGGTAACCACATTTTTCTCCTGGTCCGGAAATTTTTCAAATCTTGCACAAAAAATCCAGTCATTTGAGTCTAATTCTATTTGCCGTCTGCAAAAGTACCCAATTTGTGCAAGCCTAAATTTTTGTCGTCTGGTAAAGATTTAACGCTCAATTTCAAGTAGTATCATCTATAAAGCATTGTTTTTGTCAACATTATAAGCTTTCATTGACCAAAATAACCGGTTCAAGTTCATTTCGCCATATATGTTAGGTTTGCCAAAAATGCCCGTTATTTGCCGAGATGTTCCGGATCCGCGAGATCAACAACCGTTCTACAGATTGTTCTTATTCTTTATTCCAAACTTTTTACATTTGTTTGGCCGACATGTAACGCCTAAACAAAGCCGATGATTAGTCTTTGAATAAAGATTAAATATTATTTTGCTATAGAACGGTTGGTGAATACACCTCACTCGTCACAACTCGGTCGATTCCGTACGTAAAGTACATTATTTGACCGACGGATCACCCGAGGTTTGCCGAATGATACAGCCCTTGATGCATGCATATCTTTCCCTTATACTTGCAGGCATCTTTTTGATAAAATTTGCCGTCCATAACTTTTATAGATCTACAAATAAGTTCACAGAGGGCGAATTGTGTCAAAATACACAAGTGCATGTCACGACTTATAAATACTTAGATCTACTGACTCAAAAACTGCAACTCATTTATTTGTTGTTCTTATGGATAGCTGTGCATTATTCGTAAAAAAAAAAGGGAGAAAAAAAATGAAAAACAAAAAGGAAAAACATCAAAAAGGAAAAATGGCCCCAAAAGTTTCTGAGTATGAAAATGTTTTCATATTATCATTTCGAAAAGAAAAACCTCTGTAAAAAGCGTCCATGTTTGATAAGTTCTATCGGCCTGAATACATCGATAAGAACAAAGGTATCCCGTAGTTCGCAATAATAAGGTGATGACGTCACTTGATCGACAACCTCTTCAACAAAGACTCTGCAATATAAAATGTCCAATCAATAAAATGTTTTTGTTATGTTTGCGGTATATGGTAAAATAAACAAGTGCGGAACCAGGCCTATTTCTGGAGAATTACGAAAAAAAAAAAGTCGACTTACCTGGGCTTAGATCTTAGACACTTTACCACACGATCCCAAATTTTAACGATCCGGACTGAGAAGGCTTATGAAAACATGCTGCTAACCAGTATTTTCTCCTTTTCCCAAAATGTTTTCTATTTTACCATAGAACTTAAGCTCACTTGTACGAATTTTAAGTTGTCGTATGGAAATGTTTGCAGTGTTCTGAAAAAAATGTTGAAAAAGACATTTGAAAATATTGTTGGCAAAAGAGAAAATGCTGCTAACCAGCGCTGGTATTCCGCATTTTCTCCTTTTCCACGATGGTTTTTAATTGGTCAAAGACAGGTCACATCATTTGATCCACGTTTAATTTGTCGTCAGCAAATACTTTCAATTTGGACGAGTCTAAAATTTTTTCGTCTGGTAAAGAGTTAACCCCTTTTAAAAAGCGTCAAGTACCGGAAATTGACGAATTTATTAAGGAAGGAAAAAATGACTGAAAATTACCACAAATCTACAATTTCATTTTTCATCACAATATCTCGTTTAAAAAAATCGGACAATGTAGATTAAGGATCAGACTGCACATTCTGTGCGGTCTGATCTTGATCTACACTGTCCGCAAAAGCGACTACAATAGCTATGGTTGCCTTAAGAACTAATCGGGCCACGTCCAATCCGCCATTCTTTTCTGACAGGTCTTGATCTCAATCAATAAATGACCCATGCTCTGTGAAAAGGGGGTTTAATGCATCTGCAAAAAAGTATCGACCCTGGTCAGCCTGGGCAGTCCGCGCAGGCTGACCTGGGTCGAAACTTTTTGCTATTGGTCAATTTTCTATATATCAAAGGACCATCCTACCTCAGGATTCAGTCGGCTGTAAGACAAAAAAATTTTTTATAGATTCGTTAATTATGGGATAACTTGCTTGGTATAACGCATTACAGAAATGCATTAAACGCCCTTTTGTCAGAGTATGGGTCAATTATATTCGCCCTTAGAATCAAGGTGTTGACAGTATTTGATGTATGAGTATCGATCGATTAAAGAAACGCTAACTCAATCCCCTTTGATGTTTTTATTTTTCTTTCTCTTGTGAAACTATTATATAAGTCGTTAGCGGTCCAGGACCCATGTTCATGAAACTTTCGTTCGTGCTGACTTTAGTTTCATGTTCAACTAAGGCTTATGCTCATACTCAACTTAGATTCATGCAAAAACTTTATTACTTTTATTTCTATGTCAAGTAGTTAGAACAATGAATAAAAAAATAAATAAAGAATCTAATTTAAGAAGAAGAGTTAGAAAATTTGAAATATATATGCTCTACTTTGGTTAATGCTCAACTTAGATTCATTCTCGAATTTTGTTGGTTTTATTACTGCTCCAAATAGATAGAAAAGGTTGAAATAATAATAATAATAATAATAATGATAAAAGATTAAGAAAAAAAGTTAGAACATTTGAATTATAGAAGTAAATCTAAGACGAAGAAATGAAAAAAAAAAAAAAAAATCTTACTACGACTAAAGTTTATCAGTCGTATTTTGATGAGTATTCAGTCAGCAATTTCATGCTCTGCTGTTGGAGTTTAATTATCAAAGCGGCGCTTTGCTATGTGAGTTTAGTTATAAATGCGGTTTTATGGACATTGGTCCTGGAATTATACAGTTCGAATCTCGAATCGGCCAATATTACTTCAGAGGTTGAATGGTACAAAGACTTAATGTGAAAAATAATTCTCTCTCATTGACCGACCGACCGACTGACCGACTGATTGATTGATTGATTGATTGATAAAGGTATTTTTTTTTTTTTGAAACATAAAGGTGTTTTTTTTTTTTTTGAGACCTGGATGGTGCACGACTTCTGGGACATCCTGTATTTACCTATACCATACTTTGCATTTTTTTCCAGAATGTCTGAACAAAGCGGACAGAATAGATCAAAGATTAGATTGCACGTTTTGTGCAGTCTGATCTTGGATCTACACTGTCCGAGAAGGAGATATTATTCCCCAAAACATATTTTTGAAAGAGCAATATTAGGGTTTTTATTACCGAACTGAAAACTTCATGTTAGTTTTTTAGCATGACAAGGGTTAACGTTAAGACAGGTCAAAATTGTACGTGTTTGCAGACGACTTTATAACTGTGGCTCAATTAATGGGATTTCTCTTTGAAATTGTAGTAAAATTTTTAGCAAAAAGAGAAAATGTTTAGAAAAGCCTTCATCGCAAGGTCGTCAAAACAAACAATGGCGAGGTAAAGGGTTATAAAGACGGATGCATTTGCCATCAGTTAGCAGGGAAGTGCTAATTTTACCATAACAACAAGGGAAGTAACCGAAATTGAGGAAAGTTCATTCCATGTTTACGACTGTCTCACACTTTTGGGTAGTGATGAACAAGAAATAGATCTATCTATAACGAAAGATAGACAGCGTAAATATGCCAGACAATGGGCAGGGACCCTTGGAATAAACATGTCTACATTTTTTTCAAATCACAAATTTCTATTTATTCATTTGTTATCGTTACCAAAATGTAGGTCAGAAGCCAGCACATTCAGCTACGCCGAAAAATGTCAACCCTTTTGCATGCTGAAATTTGACCGGTGTCATACTGTTAACATTTTGGTATTTTAGAACAGGGAAATTAATCTTTATTAAACGGTTCCATACTATAACAAGCTTCCAGAAGACAACATAGTGAGAAAAGAAGAAACTACTGGTAACCATCATTCTTTGCAGTGGTCATATATCATACAGGTCCCTTTTGACCTTTTGCAAAACAAGTCAGTGTTTAACTCTGAGGCAGGAGGCTTTTGAATAAAACTTTAGACTGGTCCATATCGGACATGTTCTTAGGGTGACAAATGTGGATCAAATAATTGGATTTCTCTTTGAAATGGTTGAAAACATTGTTAGAAAAGGAGAAAATGCTGGTAACTAGTATTTTTTTCCCGTTTCTCACAATGTTTACTACCATTTCAGGGACAAACATCATCGCAATTAATTTGTTTTCAATTTGCTTTTAATTGAACATTCAAAATTGAGTAAATGTATTCTTAAATTTTACCATTCTTAAACAGTGTCCGTTGGTAATCAAGTTAATGCCGCTTTTTAACCAATTACATATTGTATGAGATTTGTCTCTCATGATGATCACTTTACGACATCATTAGTCTGTCATCTAAATTGTCGAGTTGTTACACTAGCGTCCAGGACATTGCAAGTTTTATATAAACGGTGGGTACCAGTTCCTATGTCGATGAGCGAGTTACTAATCGCTCGTCACAACTCGGCAGATTCCGTAACTACACCTAACCTTGTCCGTATCATGGGGGCGGGGGGGGCGTTTCATTTTAAAATACTGCCATTCACATGATCTTAGACATAGTTGCGCCCATGTAATTCGATAAGCAACGGCAACAACAGTCATGGTGAAGGTATTCACGTTTATCAACGTGTCGCCTAAAATGCCAACGAAATTAATAGATCCAGTTCAAAAATGAATGTGCAAACTGTTGGTCAACGAAAATGTATTGAGGATACGTAAATGTATAGAAAATTGTTGCTGGTGTTTCCTTTTTCAAAGCGAAGTGTTACAGATTTTAAGAACGGTACAGCGGTGTACTTCCGGCGAAGAAATGTACCATGTTGGTGCATATTGTCATCATAATACAGCCGAGGTATTTGATCAACAGATCACCCGATGCTTGCCAAATGAGAGTTACGAATCATACTTTAGTAGCACATGTCTGATGGAACCACTTTTGGCGGGAACAATCCTGGTGTGCAACTGTTCGTCAAGAAGATTCTCGGAAACCAGGTCAAAGTTCTCAAGGGAGACGACTACTTCGCCGATTATTTTTGGCTTCGAGAGTAAATGTTGTTTGCCCATAAGTCGGATTCTCAGATTCATGTGGTGCATCTCTTGCAGACTGAATCCTCGAAAATAGAAAACACTTTTAAAAACCGGATTCTTAGACCTCTTTACTAGTTCTGATGTTTGCATTTGGACCTTTCCAGGCACGAGGCAAACTTCTGCGAATGAGTTAGCCTCGTTGTAATTCTCCGTATTTTTAAACAGATTTGACGCACTTTTCACTGTGACTTTCAGTCTCTCTGTCATTATCAGAAACTGAAAAGTGAAACAGACGTATTCTACGTTTGGTACCTTTCTGGAATCGGCTGTTGCTGGAGTTACCAAGTTGGACAAGCTAAAAATAGATAACTTTTTCCAAGAATCCTTGTTGTGTGGAGGACGACATGGTCTGGCATCTTTAACACCTGTAAATTCATCTGTCTCACTGACAGTGTTTGTTTGTCTTCTTGGTGGCAGCTTCGGTTCCACTTCGACGTTTGTAAGCTCAATCCAAGGCTTCATTTTTTCTTCACAGGCCGCGATAGTACCTCTAGACTGATTCTCAGCGTCTTGTGGTACCACGTGCTTTAAATCACGGGAACTCCCACTCGGATAAGATGAACATAGCGGTGGGCTCCGGTTTGACCTAATCCGTCTCAAAGTTTCCTTGAATTCGTACATGTTTTCTTTCATCATCATTTCGTTACAGGAAAAAGAACGTCTTGTCACACATCCAGTGTCCGGAGAATTAAACAATCTGTCCTGCGACTTTATGAGGCATTTTTCGATGGATTCTGCGAACTTCAAAAGCATTGCATCGTCATCACAACTCTTGAGCCTTGCTTCCTTCGGAAAAAACTTGGTTCCCACTCTAGGAGACAGAAGTGCCGAGACTATTCCACTTTTGTGCGGATGAGGACGTTCAACAGTGTCCAGGAATGCGTTGTCAAGATCCACGTTATCAATGCCCGCCATAACACTAAGTAAAACAGCTGATTTTAGATTTAGAAAGTAACGGGACTTCTGATTGGCTAAATGGTATAGTTTAGCCAATCATAAGTCGCGTTACTTTTAGATTAATAAAATACTAGAGAATAAAACAGAAAATGTTCTTTAACTCTTTTCCAAACGTCAAAATTTTAGGCTCCTACAAAATTAAGAGCATTTGCCGAGAAAAAAATCAAATATGATTAAAATGATGAGCTATGTCTGTGAACGGGTAGAAAACAGTGTGGGAAAAGGAGAAAATGCTGGTAACCAGCATTTTCTCCTTTTCAAACAATGTTTTTAAAAGCCTTCTTGCTAAACTCGGGATTGTGTGATACAGAGCTAAAGCTTTAAAAGTTAAAGAAGAATCAAGATGTCTACCAAAAGAAGTCCAAATTATAACTCCAAGACCTATGTGGTATCATGTCCCCTTGGCATTCGTGTTTTCGTCATGAATCCATAGTTACCAACCTATAAGCCTTTTCGAAACTATTCTGTGAACTTACGACGCTGGAAGAAGGTTTCTGAAAACTTTATGGGAAAAGGAGAAAATGCTAGTAACCAGTACTTTCTCCTTTTCCCACAAAGTTATCTATCCTGTCAAAGACAAATTTCATCATTTGAGCTACATTTAATATGTCGTCTGCAAATACTTTGAATTTTGACAAGTCTAAAATTTCAATTCTCTGGTAAAGAGTTAAACTGAAGTTTACAGATGTGATAATTGCGATAATCAAACATTCGAGTATGTAACATAATTCTAAAGAAAAGATGGCGCCCAAAAAAGGGATTGCCGGCAAAGGTCTTCACATTGAAGTGCATTATCTTCCACTAGATGGCATTCTACAAATACACATCTATCTAATTTTGGCATTCTGGGTACAGAAGCGGACTAATTTTTCAAAACGACAACCGTTACTTTGAATTTCAAAATAAAATAAACGTTTACTCAATAAAACGCTACCTGGTGCGATTCATTCAGTTATGATCAGCTAGCAGGTAACCTATGCACCGGCCATTTATTAAAACAGTCCCTACAGACTTGGGTATAGCTTCGGTATAAGCCCTACTTTTCCCAAGTATCCGGGGATGGGTGATGCGTCATAGCAGACAGGTCGAATCTTCGAAGAATATGACATGCGCAGACAACGCATTGAAGTGGCATACCGCTATTTAGATTGTTGTTGTTGTAAATAAAATTTCTTAAAAAACACTACATGATAAATACCACTATGTTATTTTCTTTCAGCAAACGTAAAAACATTGGATGGTTATATTCTGTACAACAGCACAATTTGGCATTGAGATAACACTCAGATAACAAGATGGTCATTTCGCAATCGGTAACTCGGTCAATGTTTATGAGACCAGCGCCTGTGCTTATAAAACTTCAATCCATTCCCAATTAGGTTTGTACTTAATTAAAAGTCCCATGTTTGTACTTTAAGACGGTATGACAATTTTGGGGGAAATAAAAAAAAACCCTTGATTTAATAGGCAGAAACAAAGAAAGTTTTAAAGTCCAGAAGTGACTCGAATAAGGTTAATTACCAGTTGCATAACTTTCAAATTTCATGCTTAGCTGAGTTGAACGCGAGAAAACTTTTATAAGCATTGATCCCCAGATGTGACGTCATCATACTTGTACTAATTTGAATACACGTCACTGTCTGATGTTGATGTTTTACGCGCCATTTCCGCTGACTCAGTTCAGGGATAAGCATGTGTGATGTTTGGTTTGACATTTAATTTACCGCACAATCCCGAGCTCTCACGACTTAGAAGAAGAAGGTTTTGGAAACATTGTGGGTAAAGAAGAAAATGCAGGCTGATATGAATATAACTTTTTGCTTTTAGCAAATTTTCTGTATAGGCTATCAAAGGACCATGCTACGTTAAGATTCAGTCAGTTGTGAGACAAAATAAATTTTATGGATCCATGATTGTGTGATGATTTGCTTGTAAGTAACAAAAAAACAAACGGACAATAAAATGAGGACTAGAATAGATCTGTAGATCTCGATCTAAGTATGTCTTTATCTGTGACTTCACAAGAAACGCAAAGTTTGAATTCCCCACTGAACATTAACTCCCCCTCCTTCTATTCTGTTGTCGAATATTCCAAATTTCAAATACATTTTTCAAGCCACTGATGATAATAACAAACTAATTCATGAGTATTTTAAACGTTTTAAACAATATCTGACTTTCAACGGCTTTAAAGGCTTGGTAGTTTTTCAGTTCGTTTTTCAAAACGAATATAGTGAATAAGAGAAAAGTTACCTCCCTTGATTTAAAAGCCGCCATTTAAACTTTCCTTTTAAAAATCGATTTTTCAATCGTTCTGTCTACTACACCTGCTGGTGAATGGGCTATTCATTGTGTGTGGATCACGTCATCCTTAAATTAATGGCAAAAATACCAAAACTGACGATTTCATTTTTTGTTTGGGTTTAGTGAAACGAAAACAACGCACCACGATTTTTGATTAAGCCCATCTATGCCTGTCCTACTCCCGATTCGGGGTCTAGCTCCGATGTTATTTTTGTGATTGTTTCTCCGCTAGACTCCCGCAGCAGCCTTCTTTAAAAGTATCTGGGATGAATACGATTTTACCGGCATCTTTTCAAACGGCTCTATGCGACAAAATTTCCAATGACAGCTAATAAAATGGGCATGGATTGTTAGATAAATGATTAATCTTTATTATCACACAAGCTGTGCTGCAAAATACCAATTAAATCAATGGAAATTTACCTTTTTTCCTAACATAAATAAATCCAGTGAAATTTGTAAACAACTTACATGGCGACTTCCGTTAAACAGACATGCGCGCTCAACGGAATTTGAATTTTGTACAGTCTGGTTCTCTAACCCTAACAACCGTTTTCGCACAAGGTGCCTTTGTCAACAGCAAAATTTGCAACTAAACCATCCTGTAGCGTGTCAGAGATACTGCGATTTCTGCCGAGACATGCGCACTGATGGTATCACCATGTTTTGATTTCTGGTGAAGTAGGTCAACGGTTATTTACGTTGAAAAGTACAGAATTGCACGAAGGTAAGATTTAGATATTAACTAATATAAGTTTTTTTGTAAAGATAAATCATTTATCTAACAATCCATGCCCATTTTATTAGCTGTCATTGGAAATTTTGTCGCATAGAGCCATTCGAAAAGATGAGGGTAAAATCGTATTAATTCCAGATACTTTTAATGAACGTTGCTCTGAAGGTCTGGCGAAGACCAGTAACAAAGATAGCATCGGAGCAGATCTTCAGACTGAAGGTATGTCTGTCCATATACCGGTGATCGAGACTGAGTTTATAGATAATGTGAGAACGGTTCATTTGCTGTCTCAGAGTCGTTGGCTATTGTCTAGATCAGTTGCCTTAACAGCCAAAACAGATCAAGATCAGACTGCACGAAACATACAGTCTGATCTTGATATACACTGTCCGCTTTGCCGAGATATTTTTGATAGGATTACCTTACTTTTTAACTGAAATTACTATCGTCTTTACTCTTTCATTAACAATGACAATTTAAGCAGCTTTGCTCATGGCATAGATTAAGATCAGGCTGCACAGAACATAATAGTCATCTTCAAAAGCTGCGGGAATCTACTTAACTCTTTACCACACAAGAAAACTTTAGACTTGTTCAAATCAAAAGCAGTTGCAGACAATAATTTAAATGTGACCCAAATGAGGAAATTTGTCTTTGATAGGGTCTAAAACTGTCAGAAAAGGAGAAAATGCTGGTTACCAGCATTTTCTCCTTTTTCCACAATGTTTTCAAAAGGCTTCTTTGTCAGGGTTGCTGAAAGTCTGGATTGCGTGGTAATGGGTTAAGCGACTTGGAAATAGTGGAATTTCTGGAGTTGGTACGAACACTTAACAGACCAAACATAACTTTTGTCATTTTCCAGGATCATCTATAAAGAACAAGAACAAGATATGACTATATATTGCTGACAACACAGATCAAGATCAGACTTGAACAGAATGTGTAGTCTGATCTTTTCTCAACTTTTTCTGCTACTTTGTGAAATGTTCTGGTGAAAATACTGTTGAAAATGAATTTACTTGCCTGTTTCCTCCAACCTCCTTGACAAAGTTCAAATGCATATGAGCTATGCTTTGTGAAAAAGGAGTTTAACTCTTTCCCAAATGACAATATTTTAGAAGAGTCCAATTTGAAAGTACTTGTAGATGACAAAATTTATGTAGCACAAATGGATTTGAATCAGATAGTCTAGAAAACATTGTGGGAAAAGGAGAAAATGCTGGTTACCAGCATTTTCTCCTTTTCCCAAAATGTTTTACAAAGGCCTACTTCTTAGGGTCATTAAAACTCGGGTTTGTTTGGTAAAGGGTTAATGCATATCTGAAAAAAGAAGTTCATCTGAAAAAATCCTTTGCTGTATTACGATGGGTTATATACGTATGTACTTTTACGTCGGTGCATTTCTACACTCGATAGCCACTGCTTTACAGTTCTTTAACCCTTTACCACACAGTCCCGACTTTTAACCACCCAGAGGTAAGAGGCATTTTGAGAACACTGTGAGAAAAGGAGAAAATGCTGGTAACCAGCATTTTCTCCTTTTCCCACAATGTTTTCTACTTCGTCAAGCACAAGTCTCATCATTCATGTCATGTTTAATTTATCCTTTTCAGATGCTTTCAATGTGGATGAGTCTAAAATTTTGTAGTGTAATAAAGGGTGAAATTGTAAGGTGCCATTTAAAATGAAAAGTTCTAGTTACAATTTCTGTCAAAATATTTCTTAGTACATTTCCATTGACAAACAGTTTGTACATGTAATCTTTAGTATGGTCCATCTATTCCTTTGGCTGTTTCTGTTGAAATATTTCTTAGTACATTTCCATTGACAGACTGTTTGTACATGTAATTTTTAATATGGCCCATTTATTCCTTTGGCAGATTTCACTGACAGGTTGATAGATGTGAAAAAAATCACTGTGGTTGTTGGTTGCGTTGCTAATCTATTTACCCAAGTGCCACCATGTTCAAGATTGTGTGATTGACAATACTTCAAAATGAATCCTTGATATGGACCAGGTTAGATATAATTACTGTCAACTTACAGAATCAGCAGAGTTGTGAAGATTGGTAAATGATACTGATACATCAGAAATCATGTATCATGCAGAGGACCTACAGCAGTCAAATGAAAAAAGGTATATGTTAGTATTTTATTTTCAAATTAATTATCTCACTAGTCCTATACCCTTTACCCATACAGTACCATGTTTTAATGACCCTGAGGAAGAGGTTTTTAGAAAACATTGTGGGAAAAGGAAAAATGCAGTGTGTGTTTACAATTACCTCTCTTGGATGAGTTTTCCGAATCCAAAAGTAGAATGGCTGCTATCCATCGTCATGTATAACTATCCGATGGTAACGCAACATATAACAAGTACCAGTTTGCTGGACAGGAACATTTCTAAATCTTTTCCCTTGAAATTGCATCATATCCAAAATGTTGCGGATGACCAAAGTGCTATTTTTAGTAACGGTGCATGATCAATTGTTATCTTCTGTCTTGCTTCCGTCTTTGGTTTTTGCAATTAACATCGCACCTTCTGTGGAATCAGGCATTGTAAGGAAAGGATAAACTTATTATTCCAAGCACATTTCCCTTTTCCCCCAGTGTTTTCAAAGGCTAAATTTTTTTTATGTTTGAAAACTTGTATCTGTATATTGTTTGAAAACATTTCAACTATCAGCAAGCTGTCATTGACATCGATACTAAAGAGTGATAATGCTGTTTAGATTTGAACTCCTATATTTGTTTGCGTACCCCCAACTTCTGTTACCATTACGTGCAAAAATCTCCAGCTGGAAAAAGCACAGCACACACTGAAGTTTAAAACATTTTCACATTTTTTCACAATGTCTTCTGTAAAAGAAAGTAAGTCTATTTGTGCAACATTCAGATCTTATGTCTGCAGAATGCTTCAATACAAAGAGTCAGGTAAACTGGCAGTCCGTTATCCATCTTCATATCACCAACAGGTAGTCAGTATTCCCACTAGCTTTTTATTTCAAGGGTACATTTACCCCCAGAGATGTTAATCTGGGGGTAAGATTTCATATTAGAGGGTATGACAATAATGGTTCTCAACTAGGGGTAAATCAATCCGTATTGATAATTTGCAGCAATAATGGTTCTCAACTAGAGGCAAAGCAATCCATATTGATGATTTGCAGCAAAATAGTCTGTTATATCAAGATATTTGTGGAAATTTACTGCTTAAAGTCATTCAAAAGCTGGAAAGACGGTCTGAAGTGACTGATCGGACAATGTCAAAAGGAACACTTTGTTGTGTCATGGGTTTCCTTGCTTTTTGCACCAACTTTTTTTTTCATGTCTTTTAATTTATGGATAGGTATTTCCGCATGATTTGACAAAAAATTGTCAATAAAGGTAACAAGTACATGTAACTTCAGAATCTGTCATTTTACACAAGATAAGCGGATAATGGCTTTTTTTTAACGTTTTTTCTTACATGAGGTCTCGCGTGTAGCCAAAATTTGTTACGCAAATTTCAATTCTATAACGTGATTTATACAATAATTTGCATGAGTGGGAACACTGGGCAACAGGTAACACCTAATGCTACAAGGCAAATATCTGCCTGGTTTGAGATTTCATGAGATAATATGAGATTTGAAAATTGATAATTGTGATATGATTTATGCACAAAGATAGCCCTCATCACAAAAGATTTAACCCTTTACCACACAATCCCGAGTTTCAACGAGAGAGAGTTTCAACGACCCTGAGGAAGAGGCCTTTTGAAAACACTGTGGGAAAAGGAGAAAATGCTGATAACCAACATTCTCTCCGTTTCCCAAAATGTTTTCTACCCTATCAGACAGAAATTTTCAATAAAGCAAAATATAATTTTCGTCTGCAAAGGCTTTCAGTTTGGTCCAGTCCAAAATTTTGACGTTTGGTAAAGAGTTATTACTTTTGCGAGTTCAATGAATTGATGCTGATCAAAATAATACCTGTCCGATATGAATATTTAAGCCAAAATAAAATAAATTAATTCCATTATTTTGAAACAGAAAGAAAGGCATTCTATTATATGCTGTCTGATTGCTGCATATGACAAGATTGACATCCTGTTAGTTCCATCTATGAATAAGGTGTTGCCTTTTGTCTATTGGACAATTACGCATGACACAAAGAGTTAATGATTGTTTAATGATTGAATGGTGTTTAACGCCGTTGTCAACATTATTTCAGTTATATTCCAGTGCACCATGCTTACCTGGAGTCTCTTTTTACCAGTACTCCACACAATTTTCTTTCCAATCCACTCACTGCTTTCCCACATAACCATCGTCGAAACAATGGTCAGTGGTGGGAGAGGAATGAATCCTGTCGCAATGACTATCATCAATCCTCTGAAAGAAATTGGCCAAGCCAGGGATCAAACCCATGACCCCCTGTTCTAAAGTCCTGCAGGCTAACGTATGAGCTACCTGGGCTCGGCACACAAAGAGTTAACATGGATGTTAGAGTTAGATTGTTTATTGGAAAAGGTTTAACTCTATCAAATTACAAAATATGACTTGACCAGATTAAAAGTACTTAAAGAAGACAAATTATATGTGTTTTTAAAAGGGAGAGAAAATCCTGGATACAAGCATTTCCTCCTTTTACCACAGTGTTTTCATAGGCCTTCTCTCTAACAGTAGTTAAAATATAGGATTGTTAGGTGATGGATTTAACATATTTGCAGCAAATAAATGTCTTTATAAGATGTCATAATAGTGTTGTAAAGTGTAGGACTTGTAACCTGGAGGCTCTGGGTTCGAGTCTTGGTGGAAGCGCCGTGTTTTTCATTGGAGTGTCCTTGGGCAAGACACTTCAGAGCCCCAGCCTAGTGCTGGTGAAACCCAGAGCATACATGAATATGTGAATTGTGGCTGTGATATGACTGAAACAATGTTGAAAGCAATGTAGAACACCATTCAGTCAATATACATATATGTTGTAAATACAGACCAAATATTCGGCGCAGAGTGGGTAATTCATTGGAACCCTGGTCTGATATACCTATAATTTCCATGATATACATATGTATCCTGATAAGATATAAATTATACTCATTGATAGATTTTGTTTATTCAATCCTTTATCACACAGTCCAGAGTTTTAAGAAGCCAGGGCAAGAGGGCTTGTAAAAGTTGTGGGAAAAGGAAAAAAAGCTGGTTACTTATCCTGATAAGATATAAATTATACTCATTGATAGATTTGTTTATTTAACTCTGCATCACACAGTCCAGAGTTTTAACAACCCAGGGAAAGAGGGCTTGTAAAAGTGTTGTGGGAAAAGGAGAAAATGCTGGTTACCAGTGTTTCCTCCCATTTCAAAGACGCAGTTAAAATTTTGAGTCATATTCAGTATATCACGGGGAAATGCTTTCAATTTGGCATGTCGAAAATTTTGCTGTGTGGTCGAGGGTTAACTCTTTACCAGACAACAAATTTTGGACTTACACAAATTGAGAGTATTTTCCGATGACAGATTGATTGTAGCTCAAATGATGGTATTCATCCTTTAAAAGGGTTGAAAACATTGCGGAAAAAGGAGAAAATACTGGTAACTAGCGTTTTCTCCTTTTTCCACAATGTTTTCAAAAGTATTCTTGCACTGGGTGTGGAAAAAAACAAGTATTTATCAAATGACAAATTGATTGTAGCATAAGTAATGGTGTTTGTCTTTAAAAGGACAGAAAGCATTGTGGAAAAAGGAGAAAATGCTGGTCACCAGCATTTTCTCCTTTTTCCATGATGTTTTCAAAAGTATTCTTCCACTAGGTGGGGGAAAAAACCAAGTATTTTTAGATGAAAAATTGATTGTAGCCTAAGTAATGGTGTTTGTTTTTAGAAGAGCAGAAAACAATCATGGAAAAAGGAGAAAATGCTGGTTACCAGCATTTTCTCCTTTTTCTACAATATTTTCAAAAGTATTCTTCCACAGGGTGTGGGAAAAAAGTATTTATCAAACGACAAATTGATTGCAGCGTAAGTGATGGTGTTTGTCTTGAAAAGGGTAGAAAACATTGTGGTAAAAGGAGAAAATGCTGGTTACCAGCATTTTCTCCTTTTCCCACAGTGTTTTCAATAGTATTCTTTCACAGGGTGGGATAAAACAAGTATTTTCAGATGACAAATTGATTGCAGTGATAGTTTTTGTCTTTAGAAGGGCAGAAAACAATCATGGAAAAAGGAGAAAATGCTAGTTACCAGCATTTTCTCCTTTTCCCACAATGTTTTCGAAAGTATTCTTCCACAGGGTGGACAAAAACTCAGGACTGTATGGTAAAGGGGGAAAGATTGTTGGATAATAGATATCAGTAAACAGAAGTGAATTACACTTGCTGACTGGGATTTCTATGAAAAATGAAACACAAGCTATTAGATCTACTTTGGTGTAAATGCCACAATTTTCAGCCTTAATTTTAGTGTTAAAAATTTAGTGTTTCATGAATTTTAGTGAACATGGATATGGTTATCTGATAGATGTGATAATTTGCTACAGTGCATTTGAATATAGTTTGTTTGTATGGATTTAATGCCATTTTAACAGCAATTGTCATAACTATCATGGTGGTCAGTGCTTTTGAGCCTTATTTATTTTGTCTGCAAGTGCTTTCAATATTGACTAGTTGAAAATTTTGTTGTCAGGTAAATGCAATTATATAAAACATTGTTACAAATGCAGAAAAATGTTCGGAATGTGTCATTTCTCCATTTCTGAGGATGTTTTCCCTTTTTTGAAAAGAAAAGTAGTATAATTGATTGATTGATTGTATGGCATTTAAAGCCATTTTCAACATTACTTAGGTTATATTATGAGGGCCATGATTGTATGGCATTTAAAGCCATTTTCAACATTATTTAGGTTATATTATGAGGGCCAGTGCACCTATCCATTATTTCCTGTAGTTTCTTATTTACGGTGCATTGCACAATATTCTGTCCAAGCCGTTGGCTGCTTTACCACAAAACCATTGTCCAAACAATGATCAGCTGTGAGAGGGGAATGCATCATGTTGCAATGTCATCAATCCTCAGAAAGAAATTGGCAGAGCTGGGAATTCAGACCAGCAATCCCTCTGTTCACAAGTCCTGTATGCTACGGACTGTGCTACCAGGGCTCAACAGTACGACACTTTATTATAATGGTGTTCTAACCGCCATTTAGATGTTTGAGAAAATTAGCTCCAAAGTTTCTGATGGTTGTAAAATCATTAGTGGAGTTGGAATAAGTTTATCCTGAAAACTTCTTAACCAGGGCCTATAATACAAAACTGATTTCATGGGGAAATAAAACTCTTCAAGATGATTCCAACGACATAAAAATCACAAATTTCACAAAAATGGAGTTAGTACACTATTATAACAATGCGACAAGTAGCATATTTATCTATCGTGAATGTTTATTGAACAAAATAACACTTAATTGGGGATCTACCTGTAATCTATGCAAGGTTTATGGTTGGCATTAGATTCCTGGTTACAGGTGTGAATTCTAATTTGTCAGTGTATTATTTCCCTCACTAATTAACCCTTTACCCCAAATCCAAACTTTTAAAGACAATTTGAAAGAAAGCTTTTGAAAACATTGTGGGAAAAGGAGAAAATGCTTGTATCCAGCATTCTTTCCTTTTTCCACAATGTTTTTAATAAGCTCTCTTCCTCACGGTCATTAAAAAACTCAGGATTTTATGGTAATAGGTTAACCATTAGGATACTACGGTCAAATGAAAAGGTCTTTAGCTGATGGTGTAGATTAAGATCAGATTGCATAGAATGCACTGATCTTGGATCCAATACAGTTATTTCCAACTAAAGAAAGTTTGAATTGGAATATTCATTTTCAACCCTTCACCAAATGACATAATTTCAGACTTGTTCAAATCGAAAGCATTTCCAGATGACAAATTTTAATGTGGCTCAAATAGTGGAATTTGTCTCTGAAAGATAATAAAACATTGCGGGAAAAGGGGAAAATGCTGTTTTCAAGCTTTTTCTCCTTTTCCCACAATGTTTTCAAAAGCCTTTCCTGTCAGGGTTCTTAAAACTCAGGATTGTGTCATAAAGGGCTATACAAGTGACTGGAAAATTTATATGTAATTTATGAAGCAGTTTATCAATGAATTTAAATCTTGTGACTGAAGTGTTAGAACTGGCTTGTCAATGAAACTACGAGATATAAAGATAGAATCGAGATAATATAGTAGTGGAAAACAGGGTGAAACATGTCGTTATCTCGGCGATTCCTGTTATCAAACAGTTATCGGAGAAATAGGAAGTTTACTTTAAACAAACACGAAATGGCTGATAATAGACTTAGGTAAGAGTATTTTTACTCCTGTCATACATGTATTGTTTTCCTTACGATAACCTTTAATCTTTTACCACATTCCTGAAATTAAACAACTCGGGAGAAGACAACCTTTTGAAAACACTATAGCAAAAGGAGAAAATGCTTATAAACAGCACTTTCTCCTTTTCCCACAATGTTTTCTTCCTAATCAGTCCTTTACGACACAGTCCTGAGCATTAATGTCCCATTGATTGAAAGGTGTTTTATGCCGTTTTCAACATTACTTCAGTCATATCACAGAACATTCCGCATATTCATGTTTTTCCTTGTGTTCAACAGTACTAGGCTAGGGCTCTAAAATGTCTTACTAAAGGACACTTCCCAGAAAAACCCAGTGCTTGCATTGAGGTTCCAGGTTGTCCTACACTTTACCCCTTAACCAACCAGAGCTTCACAATCCAGAAGAAGGCCTTTGAAAACATTGTGGGAAATGGAGAAAATGCTGGTTACCAGCATTTTCTCCTTTTTTCCAAATTGTTTTCTTCAGTTCCAAAGAAAAATTTCAGTCTTTGAGTCACATGTGTCATCTACAAATGGTTTCAATTCAGACCAGTCTATAATTGTGTCAGTTGGTAAATGGTAATCCTTTATCACACGATCCTTTGTTCAAATGCCCCTCGCCCTAGGAAGACGGTTTTCTAAAACCTTGTGGGAAAATGGTGAAATTGCTGGCTGGTTACCAGTATTTTCTCCTTTTCTAAATATCTTTTCTACTCTTTCATAGGCAAACTGCTAGATTTGACTCGCATTTTATTTGTCATAAATTTTCATTAGTCTAAGATACTGTAATGTGGACATTTTTGCGATTTTGCGAATTTGAAAAATTCGTTAACTTTTCTGTCCACCCACTTTACTACAAATATACCAATAAGTAACAATTGTTTTGAATTCGCAAACATTTATTTACCCAACATGTCTGTAATAGGTAATTTGCAAATTTTCCATGTGTATATATCCATGTATAGAGTATTTTGTCATCTGCAAATGGTAGCAATTTGAAATTTATCTGTTTGGTAAGGAGTTAACTTTATACCACATTACAAGAATGTAGACATGTCCTAATTGGAAGCATTTGCAGACAACAATTTATATGAAAGATTTTTGTCTTTGATAGTGTAGAAAACATTGTTACCAGCATTTTCTCCTTTTCCCACAATGTTTTCCAAAAGCTTCTTCATCAGGGTCATTAAAACTCGGGAGTGTGTGGTAAAGGTTAAAGCCCTCATTGACCTCTTCCTCGTTGCAATGTTGGAGGTACATAATCATCTACCACACTGTTGAAGCTCTGGAAAAAAGGGGTTTAACTCTCCACTAAATGACAAAATTTTGACCCTGACCAAAATGAATGCATTTACAGGCGACAAATTAAATGTAGCTCAAAGGGTAAAAGTTGATGGTTGGTTGGTTGGTTGTATTGGGGTTTAACGCCACTTTAACAGCTAAGGTCATATCATGGCGGTCGGTGACACACATGTGTTTCCTGGCTTTCTCACACCAGTACTAACACAACTTTCTTTCCAAAGCCACCGACTACTTTTCTCACATGCTTCAGCAGAGGTGAGAGGCGAAAATACGCCGGAAAGAAAGTTCGCCTCAACCGGGTATCGAACTCACAACCACCAGGTCATGAGTCCGACATGCTCACCACTGAGCCACCCGGGCTGGGCTAAAAGTTGATGGAGAAAGGATAGAAAACATTGTTGGAAATGGAGAAAATGCTGCTTACCAGCATTTTCTCCTTTTCCCACAATGTTTTCAAAAGCCTTCTTCCTCAGGGTCGTTAAAACTTGGGACTGTATGGCAAGGGTTTAATGTATCTCCATGATCATTCATTATACCAAGCAAGTCATCACATAATTATGGATCCATAAAATCCAGTTTGTCTAGCAACTGGTTGAACCCGGAGGTAGTATAGTGTTTTGACATGTAGAAAATTTATCTAGTGCAAAAAATTTTGTCCCAGGTCAGCCTGCACAGACTGACCTGGCTTGATATTTTTCGCAATTGCATTCAACCCCCTTTTCACAGAGCATGGCTCACTTGTATAATGCTGGGTCCTGTTATCTCATTTGCTTATGGATAGGATAGTTTAACGCTTTAACATACCATATGACAAAATTTTATACTTTACCAAATTGAAAGAATTTACAGACTACAAACTAAATGGGATAGAAAACATTGTGGGAAAGGGAGAAAGTGCTGGTTACCAGCATTTTCTCCATTTCCCACATTTTTTTCAAAAGGCAATTTCCTCGGGGTTGTTAATGTTAAAAAGTTAAAAATAAATCCTTTCATTTGAGCCACACTAAATTTGTAGTCTGCAAATTTTTTCAATTTGATCTAGTGCAAAATTTTGTTGTCTGCAATTTGGTCTCCACCAAATTGAAAGCACTTGCAGACGACAAATGGATTTTAGCTTGAATGATGATTTATGTCTTTGATAGGGTTGCAGTAATACAAGTTGTCTTTGAAAGGGTAGAGAACAGTGTTGAAAAAGGAGAAAAATGGTGGCGTTTAAGCCTTTATGTTAGGTCGTTAACCAGGCTTTTAGTGCGATATCGGTGAAATGGACATTCTAATTCACTTACTGAAGATGCAGATACATGGATTTTCTAATTTCAGAACTTTTTAGAATTGTCAGAAAGAAGAAGACAGTGTAGATCCATGATTAGACTACATATTCTGTGCAGTCTGATCTTGATCTGCTGATCTCTGCAAGAAGCAATTAAATTCAGGATCAGTACAAGGGTCTTTATCCACCAACCATTCTTAATTTGATTCTAATTCTAGATTTAGGAAGTAACACAACTTCTGATTGGCTAAACCATTTGGTTTAGCCAATCATCAGTTGTTTTACTTTAAAATTTAGAAATTTCTGGAGAGTATAAGACTAAGAATGTTCTTAAAAATGATTGGTGAGTACAGACCCTGGTTTTTGATAAAAGTTTAACCCTTCTACATACAATCCCAAATTTTAAGAACCGGGAGAAAAACTTTTGAAAACATGGTGGGAAAAGGAGAAAATGCTGGTAACCAGCATTTTCTCCTTTTCCCACAATGTTTTTTTACCGTTACAAAGAAACGTTTCCTTATTTGTGCAACAATCAGTTTGTCTGCTGCAAATGCTTTCAACTTGGTCCATTGTAAAATTTTGTTGTTTGGAAAAGACTGAAATTGGACTCGTATTCCTGACTATGGAGTATTGGGCTTCTGTGCTAATAAGCATGATCAATCATCTTTGATGTGAGACAGCTTTCTTAATTTAACTCTTTACCAAATGAAGATTTGATTGATTGTATTGTGTTTACCACCATTTTTAACATTATTTCAATTATTTCATGGTTTCCAGTGCACCTATCCATGCTTTCCTGGAGTTTCTTTTACCAGCATAGAGTAGGGGCACTTTTTATATGCTATGTCTATATGGTTAGTCTACATTTACCTGTGTTCTGCATTTACCTGAATGATTGCTCGTCTTATTTCCTGGGTAACAGAGCTTAAATACTTATAGATAGGTTACTGCTTGTTCTTCATGTTTGATTTACAAGTACTCTGCACAATATTTTTTCCAAGCTACTGGCTGCTAACTGGCTCATAACCATAGTCAAAACCATGGTGAGTGATGAGAGAGGAATGAATCCTGTTGCAAAGACTATTATCAATCCTTGGAAAGAAATTGGCCAAGCTGCGGATTGAACCAGTGACACACACCACCCCCCCACCCCCATTCTTAAGTCCTGTATGCTACCAACTGAGC
This sequence comes from Hippopus hippopus, assembly GCA_946811185.2. Classification (NCBI taxonomy): domain Eukaryota; kingdom Metazoa; phylum Mollusca; class Bivalvia; order Cardiida; family Cardiidae; genus Hippopus; species Hippopus hippopus. Next base: position 63,508,078 of record OX328102.1, on the reverse strand, counting down.
TACCGGGGCTTGCCTACCAAGGAAAGAGAAAAATACTATTCCTTTTCTATGGTGGCATATTTCTGCCGTGAGATACGAGATAGCTATTGCGATAATTTAAGAGAACTATCGTGAGATAAAACAAAGTTTCCTGGAAATATTATCTAGATAATAAAAATTTTCACAATAAAAATATCGCGATAAGTCTAAGTGTTATCATGATTTTTTTTGCTTTCGTGCCCACAACTGACATTCACGGTATTTGTAATTAGATACGGTTTCGGAACATCTTCGTCTACAACGTTATGAATTTGCCTTTTCCCTGAATGGGTTTAAAGTTGTTCGTAGGAGGCGTTTCGATTTTACAGACTTCTGTTTATTTTGGGTCTTGTCAAAATTTACCAGTTAAGCTACAACTGATAATAATTCGAATTTCTACTTACTGCAATCTTGTGAAGTCAAAAACTACCGAGCTCACCCAAATGGTGAATTTTCTGTTTATAGATATCGAGAAACGGATAGAAGTATCACGATAATTTTATCTTGAATGGCAGCTTTGTGCACCATTGAGAAATTTTGAGTTAAAATATTAAGTTTATCGTGATATTTTTTTCAGGAAACTTTTCACTATCTCGATAAATTTTCAGGAAACTTTAAGTTATCGCGATAGTTTTCTAAAATTATCATGATAGCTATCTCATATCTCGTGGCAGAAATATGCCACCATACTTTTCTATATTTTCACTTGTTTTTGGTAGTGGAAAAGGGTTGCACAGTTTTTGTCCTCTATTAGTACAGAGTGTAGAGTTCAGCTGTTACATATGGGTATTAATATAAGCTATTTAGAGGGGAATTAACCCTTCATAAAACAACAAAGTAGTAAAGACTAGTCCAAATTGAAAGCATTTAGAGACGACAAATTAAATGGGGCTCAAATGATGGAGTTTTTCTCTGAAAGAACAGAAAACATTGTGGGAAAAGGAGAAAATGCTGGTTACCAGCATTTTCTCCTTTGCCCAAAATGTTTTCAAAAGCCTACTTCCTTAAAGTAGTTAGAACTTGGGTTTGTGTTGTGAAGGGTTAAATGATCTTCAGTGTAAAACTGAATAGTCCATAATGTTTTTATTGGTTGTTTGAGGTGGAAGTTGGATAGGATTTGGAATATGTAATTATCTAGGTTTTGTTTCATTTATTTTTTGTTTGGCTGATTTCAAAGGTGGTGTTGTCGTAGCCCTGTTGTCATCTGCATTGTTGTGCCAGAACTTTGATGTTTTATAACATCTCTATCATTACAGAAGATATTTACTTCTAAGTCAGGTTACCATCAAAATATTTTTTACCCAGTTATGCCCCTTGTCAACTTACAATTTGTTTTGCAAAAACTTTGATATTTTATAATATCTCTGTCATAACTGAAGATATTTACTTCAAACTTGGACTACTTAAGCTTCAAAAGGGAAACCAGTCCAATAGAGGCTGGTAATATTTTGTCGTCTGTTAACCGTTTACCAAACAATCCCTAGTTTTAACAACCCTGAGAGAGAAGCGTTTTGAAAACATTGTGGGAAAAGGAGAAAATGCTGGTAATCAGCATTTTCTCCTTTTCCCATAGTGTTTTCTACCTTGTCAAAGACAAATTGCATCATTTCAGCAACATTGATATTGTTGTCTGCAAATGCATTCAATTTGGACAAGTCTAAATGTTTCCGGTGTGGTGAAGTCATGCTTGGAAAAGTCTCACATTATGTCCTCCATTTACTCTATAGCTCACAATCTGACGAGAAGCCATTTGAAAACATGTGGTAACCAGCATTTTCTTCTTTTTTCAAAATATTTTCTATCCTTTCTTCAACAATTATCACAATTTTAACACATTTATTGTGTTGTCTGCCATTGCTTTAAATTAAGCAATGTCCAAAATATTGTCGTTAGATGAAGATTTTACCCTTTACTCAAGAACAAAATTTTGGACTCTTCCAAATTTAAAGCATTTACTGGTGACAAATGTGGCTCAAAAGCGAAAATTGTCTGAGAAAGGGTAGAAAAATATGTTTTAGTTTTATAGCAGGGAAATTAATTTAGGGTAGTTTTACTGCAAAGGTACACTTCTTTTAATTCCTAGACTTATTTTAGTAATTTAGCTTTAAACCAAAGCACAAAATTTTAGACTTTTCCAGATGGAAAGCATTTGTAGAAGACAAAACATATGTCACTTAAAAATTGAAAGTTGTTGTTTGAAGGGTAGAAAACATAGTAACAGCATTTTCTCCTTTTTTTCACCATGTTTTTAAGTGTCTAATTTCCCAGGGTCATGATCCTGAGGAAGAAGGCTTTAGAAGGTTACCAACATTTCCTCCATTTTCCACAATTCTCCCATGGTGAAGAAGATAATACCACTGACATTAGCGAAGATATTTACTTCAGACTTTGACAAGATAAATAGGGGAACCCATAAAACTGGGGCAGGTCACCATCAAAATAGTTTTGAAATAGTTATGCCCCTTTTTTAACCTTGAATTTTGACTGAAAATCAATCTAAAAGCAACTGCCTTTTAGCTTTGGTACCTGAACGCAGTGCTTTTGTTACCTTTAAAGACAATTTCCGCGATTTTAGCCCAACTTTGATTGGTACTTGTCATCTGCAAAATGCTAAAATTTTGTCTTGTTAATGGTTTTTTTGGTTATATTTGACTACAGCTGTGGCCTTGACACAAGCATGGCGAAGAAGAGATCTGTTGCTGCTAATGGACAAAGTCCCAGTCACCAGAGATCTACCAGAAATGGTCAAACATTTAGTGGTCACACACCTGCAAAGGATGGACCAAGGTCATCCTCAACAAAAGGTCAAGCCAAAGGTCAAGAAACAACCAAGTCCAAACAGATCAACACAAACTTTACCAGAGTATGGATGCTTATATGTAGTATAATTCTCCTCATCCTATCTGTGATAATCTTTGAATACAGGCAGCTGATTGGTTTATTATTTAACAACAGAAATGAATCAGCCCATCACAAATCAGCATTTTTCAAACCACTCATAGACGGTGGATGGCTTCTAGCGGATGATCTCACAAACTCTTTATATAACAGCTCTGTTTGTACCATTGATAGATATTTTGTCGATGAAATCAGTCCTGAAAACTTCCAGAAGAACTATCGCTTTAAGAAACCTCTTATTGTTAAGTTCCACAATGGTGCTGAAGGTTGGACGAATCCCCGCAAGTGGACCGTGGATAGCTTGAGTCAAGAGTATGGCCATTGGTCAGTGTTATCCGGGAATGCCAGAGAAATTGTACGCAGGGGTGGGTCAGGATATGTCGACACTTCGTTTTCAAATTATGTCAATGAAAAGATCCGATCGAATGACAGCGTAGGAGAACCTTTGTAAGTGTTGCGTAAATGAGCCGTGCTCTGGTAAAAAGGGGCTTAAGCCTTTACCACGCAATCCTGAGTTTTAACGACCCTGAAGAAGCAGCCTTTTGAAAACATTGTGGGAAAAGAAGAAAATGCTGGTTACCAGCATTTTCTCCTTTTCCCACAATGTTTTCTAAACTTCTAAAGACAAAACCAATCATTGAGCTGTGTTTAAATTGTCGTCTGCAAATGCTTTGAATTTGGAAAAGTCTGCTATTTTGTCGTATGTAAAGGATTAACTCTTTACCAGATGACCAAATTTTGCACGTGTCCAAATTGAAAGCATTTGCAGACATCCAGAAAAAAGTGAATCTAAAAAGGAAATTTGTTTTGGGTAGGGTAGAAAACATTGTGGGAAAAGGAGAAAACGCTGGTAACCAGTATTTATCCCTTTTTCCCACAACGTTTTCAAAAGCTTTCTTTCTCAGGGTCAGAACAAGTCGGCATTGTGTGGTAAAGGCTTCATGCATCTCCATGACGTATGATTACAAGCAAGTCATCACATAATTAGGGATCCATAAAATGCATTTTGTCTAATAACCAACTGCATCATGGGGTAGAAGGGTCCTTGGACATGCAGAAAATTTAACAACAGCATAAAGTTTTGACCCATGTCAGCCTGCACAGACCGTGCAGACTGACATGGGTCAAAACTTTTTGTAGATGCATTAAGCCCCCTTTTCACAGACCTTCACTCAATTTTATCTTGTTTTTCTTATATTCACATACATGTATTTTAATTTTTCACTTATCACTTTACAATATTTTGTTTTCGGTGCACAGGGGACTGGATTATTTTAAAGGGACATCTCTACAGCTGGAAGAAAAAAACAGAGTTAAAACTTTATAGTGTGTTCAGGTATTGGTCAGCTGTGTAAACATGGCTAAATAACCGATAAATATGGTGTATGGGATAAAGAAACTCAACGGATTTGTCCTCATTTAAAAACCGGAAATGAAAAACACGATAGCTTGGAAGGCCTCCAAAGCATCAAATTCATTTTCTATCAGTTGTAATCTGTGCCACTGTCAGGGGCAACATTGGCATGAATATACAAGAATGATGATAGTTTCATAAAATAAGCATGAAATGGGTTAAAAACTGGCTGAAAGCCAGTATAGATGTATCTTTAAAAGTCAAAAAGATTTAACCCTTGAACAAACAATCCCCATTTTTCAAACAACTCTTTCTTGGCTCAACATGAAGAGAAATAAGAAAAATCTTGTGGTTCAATATGAATCGAGAGTAACCTAACCAGTTATTGCCTCTTTTCTTTCATTGTTTTGCTTTGATTTATTGGAGTTTAACGCCGTTTTAACAGCTAAGGTCATATCACGGCGGCCAGTGCACCTGTGCATGTGTTTCCTGGCTTTCTCACACTAGTACTGACACAACTTTCTTTCCAAGTCACTGACTGCTTTCTCACTTGCATCAGAGGTGAGAGGTGAAAAATAGCTGGAAAGAAAGTTTGCCTCAAATGGGCATCAAACTCACAACCACCAGGTCACAAGTCGTACGGCTAACCACCGAGCTACTTGGGTGGACCTCATTGTTTTGCATATTGTTGAAGAGAAATTTTCATTGAGCTGTATTTTTCAAATTATTGCTTGAAAAGGAGCAGATGTATTACTCCTATCTAAATCACAGTGCTAAACATAGTTATTAACCCTTTACCACACAATGACGACTTTTAACTCCCCTGAAAGAGAAAGCTTTTGAAAACATTGTGGGAAAAGGAGAAAATGCTGGTAACCAGCATTTTCTCCTTTTCTCACAATGTTTTCTACCCTATCAAAGAAAAATAATTTGATATGAGCCACACTGAAACTGTTATTTGCAAATGCTTTCACTTCGGACAGGTCTGAAATTTTGTTGTTTGGTAAAGGGTTAAGTCACTTTTTATGACAACTGTAGTTTAAATCTTTACCACATGACAGAATCTTAGACCAAATAAAGCTTTCACAGACGACAAATGTGACTCAAAAGGTATAATTTGTTTATGAAAGGGTAGAAAACATTATGAGAAAAGAAAATGCTGCTTACGAGCATTTTCTCCTTTTCCAACATGGTTTTCAAAGGCCTTTTCCGTCAGAGTCTGTAAACTCAGGATTTTGAGGTAAAGAGTGAAAGAAGCACTGCACTACATGTATAGCTTGTTGTTTTTGCTTGTTTTTATATGTGCACTCTATGTTGTAGGTATGTGTTTGATCGAGAATTCTACAAAGATAGCAGTTTGCCAAAAACTCTCAATTTGCCAAGCTATTTTGAAGTGAAGGTTTGTAGGATCATTAAAATAGCTTTCAGATAGAAGTGATGGAGTTTTCATATAATGCTGAAAGGCCTAGTAGGAGCCAAAAAGTAACAATACAACTGTTAAAATGCATTTAAATTTAGATCATACAATTTGAAAATAAGGAAATAAGGTCTAAGTGTTAGTTACTGGCAGAAAAATGAATTTGAAATGAAGACAGAAAGTTGCCGAATTCCTGATATCTTGTGTTTACTTTTCACCTTTTCACAAAATGTTTTCCATCCTATCAAGGACAAATCTCACTGAGCAATATTTTATTTATCGTCTGCAAATGCAAATCACGTTAGACTTGCCTAACATTCTGTTGTTTGATAAAGAATTAAGAAATAGTCTGAGGGAAGGAAAAAAAAAACTTTAGATGATTATGTTGTTTACAGGATGAACTAGATGACAGTATATTTTTCCTCGGAAGTTCTGGATCAGGGGTCAGCTTTCATAAACATGCAGATGCCTGGAATGGTGTGGTGTATGGACGAAAGAGATGGTTTCTGTTTCCAGTCAATCAGACTCCCCCTGGAGGTAGGTGCTTTAGCTGACTCAGTGTGTAAGTCAATTTTTTTTTTTTCAACGCTGTACAAAATGACAAATTTTTAGACTGGTCTTACTTGAAAGTATTTGCAGAAGACAAATTAAAGTGTGCTCAAACCATAATAATTGTTTCTGAAAGGGTAAAAAAAAAATGGGGGGGAGGAGCAAAAAATACTGATTACCAGCATTTTCTCCTTTTTCCACAGTGTTTTCCAAAGCCTTTACATTAAGGTCATTAAAACATGAGATTGTTTGGTAAAGGTTTGATTTTTTTCAGAGCACTATTGAATAATTCCAATTATTGATAATCATCAAATTTAGGTACAATTTGACTTAGTTGCAGGACAATATTTTAACAAACAAGCATAACATGAAATCAAATATGAAATACAATGAAATGCGGACTTCCATCCTAAGATAGGTACATTTCCTTACAATGTATTCAGGCCGGCCGGGTAGCGCAGTGGTTAGGGTATCCAATCTGTGACCTGGTGGTTGCGAGTTTGATACCAGGTCGAGGAAACTTTCTCTCCGGCGATATTTCGCCTCTCACCTCTGATATAAGTGAGAAAAGCAGTCAGTGACTTGGAAAGAAAGTTCTATCAGTACTGGTGTGAGAAAGCTGGGAAACATATGAGTAGGTGCATTGACCGCCTTGAGATGACCTAAGCTGTTAAAATGGTGTTAAACTCCAATACAATCAATCAGTTGCAATGTACTCTCGAATTGACATGTTTCAACTTTCATTTCTCTCCTCTTGGTTGGGATGTTTTCAAAGAAAATATCCAGATAAAATTATGATAGAAAGGGTAGAAAACATGTAGTAGAAGAAAATATCGTTCCTATAATGTTTTCACTTGTCACAGGTTTGTGAAAACATAATTTTTTGGCAAAATGGTTTTACTTTTTACCACATGTAAAATTCTGAAATTGTCAAAAATTGAAAGGAATTACAGACTAATTGGTAAATGTGGCTCAAATAAAGGGATTTATCTTCCAACGGGTAGAAAACATTGTGGGAAAAGGAGAAAATGCTGGTTACCAGCATTTTCTCCTTTTCCCACAATGTTTTCAAAATCCTTCTCTCTCTGGATCTTTAAAAGTCAGGATTGTTTGGTCAAAGGTTTAACTCTAGCACACAGTTCCAAATTGTAACGACCTTTAGGAAGAGGTCTTTTGAAAACATCGTTGACAAATGAGAAAATGCTGGTAACCAGCATTTTTCTCCGTTTCCCACAATGTGTCCTACCTAGTCAAGGACAAAAGTCCTCAATTTAGCAACATTTAATTCGTAGTCAGCAGATCCTTTGAATTTGGTCCAGTGCAATACGTTATCATTTGGTAAAGAATTAAGGTTTATTATGTTTTATAGGAGTTTATCCAGGCTATACACAGACAGAATGGTTTAGGAAAATTTACCCACAACTCACAGGAAATGAAAGACCAATGGAGTGTATACAGGAACCTGGTGAAATTTTCTATCTGGTAATGTCATTTTCCAGTATATTGGTTTTTTCCATACTATTGTCATTTTTCTTTTTTTTTTTTTTTTTTTCCAGAAGGCCTTCTTTCTCAGGTTGTTGAATTAAGGATATTGTGATAAAGGGATAAGGAGATTTGCTATTTTAGTAACAGTAAAAGATCTGTCATTCCACGTTGTCTGTGCATGTCATATTCTTCAAAGATTCGACCTATCTGCTATGACACATCACCCATCCCCCGAATATTCAGGAAAAGTAGGGCTTACTGCAAAGCTATTAGCCTATTACCCAAGCATGTAGGGGCTGTTTTAATAAATGGCCGATGCATAGGTTACATGCTAGCTGATCACAGCTGAATGAATCTCACCAGGTAGTGTTTTATGGAGTAAACGTTTATTTCATTTTGAAATTCAAAGTAATGGTTGTTGTTTTGAAAAGTAGTCCGGTTCTGTACCCATAATGCCCATATTAGATGTGTATTTGTAGAATGCCATCTAGCGGGAGATAATGGTCATTCCAACCAAAATAGACTTATGATGAAACAATCAAAGATTGGAAATTGGTTAAAAAAAAGTTATGCAGGAACTGGAATCCATTTATGAAACAGTTTGGTGTTTCTACTATTTTTCTCTTTTTCCACACAACAGAACTTTTAGACTTGTCCAAATATCAAGGAACAATCTATCTTGGAACTCAACTCTTCACCAAAAGGCAAAATTTTAGACTAGTACAAATTTAAAGCATTTGCAGATGACAAATTAAGTGTGGCTCAAATGACAAAACATGTCCATGGTAGGGTAGAAAGCATTGTGGGAAAAGGGGAAAATGCTGGTTACCAGAGTTTTCTCCTTTTCCCACTATGTTTTCAAAACTCTTCTCCATCTGGGATGTTAAAACTCAGGATTGTATAGTCTAGGGTTAATTTTGAGCTTGTTATTTCAGCCTGAAAGCACATATCATGGAACAATCAATCTAGGAGATACAATAGCCATTGGTATACAGAAAAAGGAGGCACAGACAGAAGTGGAAAAGCTATTTTATGAAGGTAAGTTAGAAGTTATATCTTTTTCAAAAACCAGGTCTCAGATCCAAATGGCAATATCGGTGATTTACAATTACAGATAACAGTGTAGCGTTTGTGGATATTTTTAGGCACAATTGCAGACTGTTTTTGGTATCAATTGTGGACTCTATTTTTTGTAACTTTTGTGGATAATTGATAACATTAACCTCTTCCACTGATTCATATCTTCTGTTGCATTTTGCTTCACAGCAACACACAGTTGATGTTGCTCAATGTGGCGTTCATTTGATACATAGTTATGACAAGAATTTTCTAGAAATACAGCCTTATATTGGACATCAGTATATACAGTAGCCTTGCAGGTTTTCAAAGTATACCTCCATGACTAAGTTCAGAATAACCTTGTGTTACTACTACCTGAATTAAACCAACCTGGATTTATGTGAGGCCAGTCAGCGTAATTAACACCTTCAGTCGATCCGCTATCAATACCAACATTTTAACAGCAATCGTAGGAATGAAAATACAAAAATCCGCAAATGTAATCTGCCCGGTAATACACATACAGGTATAAATGTCCACAATCTTTTCAAAAACATTTATCTTCAGGGTCATTAATACTTTTGATCGTTTGGTCAAGGGTTAACCAGTAAGACAAGTTTTACTGTGTATTTCAGAAAACAAGATTGTAGGCAAAATGAGAGGAGAAACAGATTTAAAAAAGAAGAATAAACTACTGAAAAGAAAGAAGGAAATTTATTTATCTTTGTTAAAACTTTTACCAGGTATGTACAAGTAATAGAAGAGTTGTCTTCCCTTGTTATAACTCTATATCACACATATACAAGTCTCAACAACCCTGAGAAAGACAGCTTTTGAAAACGTTGTGGGAAAAGAAGAAAATGCTGGTAACCAGCATTTTCTCCTTTCCCCCCAGTGTTTTCTACCCTGTCACAGACCACTTCTATTATTTGAATCATATTTCACTTGTTGCCTGCAAATGCTTTGAATTTGGACAAGTCTAAGATTTTATTGTTTGGTAAAGAGTGAAAGTAGGCCTATATTTAGGAATGTGCTTCATGGTTTATAAGATTTATTATAAATGTCTTTTTTTTTAATAAACTTGTCAGGAAACCCTACCAAGTGACTCGGTATTGCCATTCAACTTAAACAATTATTTTAGCAATATCAGAGTTGTCTTCCTTTGTATTGTGGAAAAAAAAAAACAAGTATGAGCAAATGTCACTCGTCACAACTCAGCCAATTTTATACCAACATCTAACCTTATCCATATCAATGGGGGTTTCCATTTTGAAATACTGCCAGTCACTTGATCTTAAACATGGCGGCACCGATGTAAATTGATTAGAAAAGGCAACAACAGCCATGGTGATAAGCAACCTATCGCTGAAGAATGCCTACAGAATTGATAGACCATCTTAGAAAATAAATGTACAAACTGTTAGTTAACAGAAATATATACATGATGATTCTGAGAGAAAACTGTGACTTGTGTTTTCTTTTTCTAAGTGGAGTATTACCATTTAAATACGGTAAAGCGGTGTATTTCCGGTGAAAAACTGGGCTATGTAGGTGTATATCAAGTTACGTGATATGGCCGAGGGACTTGATCAGCTGATCACCCGAGGTTTCTGAATGGGTTAGTTACTTAGGAGAGTTATTTCCCCTTGCTAAAAAAGAAGAAAGTATACACAAATAATAGAAGAATGGTCTCCCTTTATCAAAATTTCTTATCAGGTATTACATATAATATTTTAACACTTTACCAACGAATCCCATGTTTTAATGACCCTGATGAATGGAGCTTTTGAAATGGTTGCCACCTTTTTCTCCTGTGTCACAATCTTTTCAAAAGGCTTCTTCCTCAGGGTTGTTAAAACTCGTGATTGTGTCGAAAAGGGTTATTTTTTTTTTCTCTCCTAGAGAATTCCGAAGTACAGTTGAGAGCAGGACAACTATTCAAGGAGATAGGGGACATGGACAAAGCCATATCTTATACAGAAAGTGCCATCAGAATGGACCCACATTTTGTCGTAGCTGTGATAAGTCTCGGGGAAATCCATGAACAGGTAGGTAGGCATACTTGATAGCATCACAATTTGAATTTTGTAAATTCTGTGATAGTAAGCAGTCAATCTATTTCACTATGAAATCAATCACTTTATTGTTCCATATTTCAGCCTATACCTTTGTCAAGTGTTTTAAAATTGTTCTAGAGGGACAAAGTGTTTCAAAACTCTTGAAAAGGGAAATGGTCGAAATATTGACCAATATGATTTTATTTCAGAGTTTTAAAATTCAATCCCTGAGGAACTCATTGGGACATTTCTATATTAGATTTTTTTTTTTTTCTGTTTCTACATTTAACAAAAAAAAAACAAGAAAAAAGAGAAAAGTCAAAGAGTTTTAACTCTTTACCAGACAATCCTGAATTTTAAGAACCCTGAGAAAGAAGCCTTTTAAAAACATTGTGGGAAAAGGAGAAAATATTGTTAACCAGGATTCTCTCACCAGCACTTTCTCTCTTTACCACAATGTTTTCTACCCTATTGAAGACTGATTTCATCATTTGAGCTTCAATTTCATTGTCTTCTGTAAATGCATTCAGTATGAACACACCTTTTTGTCATGTGTTCAAGAGTTTACCCACGTTTTTATGACCCTTAGGCAGAGGTCTTGTGATAACATTTTTGGAAAAGTTCCCTTCTAGTTTTCTATCTTTCAAAGACAAATCCCATCCTTTAATTCATATTTAACTCTTTACAGCACAGCAAAGTTTTAGAAATTTCAGACTTGTCAATATCGAAGGAATTTATTGACAACAGTTCAAATGTTTTTTTCAAATGATAGTATTTATCCTGGAATAGGTATAAAACATTGTGGGAAAAGGAGAAAATGCTGGTTACCAGCATTTTCTCCTTTTCCCATAATGTTTTCAAAAGCTTCTTTAAAATTCAGGATTTTGTGGTCAAGGGTTATTGTGATGTGTGCAAGTTCTGTTAATTCAGACAAAGGGTTGTAAAGAGGAAAAGCCAAGGTGTTGCAATTCAAACCATTTTTGGCCGGAATATCAAAAGAATTTTGTTGTAGATTAGAGATTAGACTGCATGTTCTCTGCAGCCTGATCTTAATCTACACTGTTCTTACAAACATGAAAGTTTGCAACAAATGCATAGCTGAATCACAAACTGCCCCAGCTGGGATTTGAACTTGTGTGATAAAGATTCTCATTATTTGAGGTTCAAAAGAATAATACGCTAACCATTGAACTATAGAGAATTTTCCCTAACGCAGCTTCCAGGTGCATTGTACAACTGATTTTTTATACGAGAAGGAGCTGTAAGGAAGGAGTGATCTCCCCTAACGCTGTAAAATACCTGCAGTAGTGATAAGGCATTTGTTTTCAGCTAAATGATGCATAGTTAAGGTTTTGATTTTGTTTAAGTTGTTTGCAATAAAGCAGGTTTGGTTATGTTTGCATGTAGTTCTGATGTTCAGTGTATCACTCTGCTACTGGTATGTCCAACTAGTTTTTTGTTTGCTGATGATGTAAGTTCTGCAAAATAATGTTTCTGTCCTTGAACTTATTTACTTCAAACTCAGACTAGTTGTTAATTATCAAAAGGAGAACCCATACAATAGGGGCAGGTAACCATCAAACTATTGCTGGTACAGTTATGCCCCTTTTCGACGTAAAATTTAAAAAAAAAAAAAAAACTGATATTTTATATCTTTGTCATAAATAAAGATCTTTACTTCAGGCTCAGACTAGTTGTTCACTACAAAAAAGAGAACCCATACAACAAGGGCAGGTAGTCATCAAAATATTTTTGACACAGTTATGCCCCTTTTTAACTGAATTTTCAAGGGAAGCAACCGCAGTTGAGCATTGGCACCTGCAAGTCGTGCTCTTGTTTTTTATTTGGTAAAGAGTGGGAACAAAAAGTCACCGGAAACAGTTATTGTTCTTCCTGAAATCATAGATGTGATGTTTTCAGTGACAAGTATGAGGTTATTGATGTAGCATGAAGAAACCAGTTGGGTTTTGCATGAAATTGATGTTGTTTGGATTTTTTGAATGGGTGTTGATGTGTATGTTTTACAAGGTTGCAGTTCTTGCTAAAACCTAAGCAGAATTCATTGACGATCATAACACGGGCATCAAAGATTAACCCATAATTCATTTTTATTCCCACAATGTTTTCTACCTTTCTAATGACAAAATTTATGTTCTGGGTAATATTTCATTTGCCATCCGAAAATGCTATGTGGACCAGTGTAAAATTTTGTCATCTGGTAAAGAGTTCACTAAAAAGCAGTACTTTTCTTTAAAATTCTGTCCTGTAGTGCAATTTACTTTATTAGCTTGGCTGTTCTTGAATAAAACATGGAGTTATTGTTGTAGCCCTGGTCCTATCTTTGTTATTGTGCAAAAACTTTGACATTTTTAATATCACTGTTATTACTAAAGATATTTACTTGGACTAGTTGTTAGCTATCAAAAGGGAAGCCTGTACAACAGAGGCAGGTAACAATCAAAGTATTTGTGACTGTTATGCCCCCATTTTGACTTAGAATTTTCACTGAAAACCAAGCAACCGCAAGTGTTGGCACCAGCATGTGGTGCTATTGTTTTTGACTTAGTTTAGAATTGCAATAACAGATGAAATTGACTAACTCTGCTTGCTGCATGTTATGTATGTTTAGCTGGGCAATGCGGACCAGGCGGAACAAATGTTCAAACAAGCCATACAGATGAATCCCAAACTCTGGGATGGTTTTGCAAGATATGGCGACTTTTTACTTGACCATAACAGACCATCAGAGGCTGTGGATGTCTATAAACAGGTTTAGTGCTGTGTGTGTGTGTCCGTCTCTCTCATGCACACTCTCTCTGTATCTTAATCTGTGTCTCTTTCTCTGTGTGTGTGTTTGTGTGTGTCTCTCTCCTCTTTATGTCTGTCTTACATTCTACCTCTGTCTGTATCTCTTTCTTTCTCTATTTCTTCGTGTATGTCTGTCTTACTCTCTCTCTCTCTATTTCTGTTCCTCCCTGTCTCGTCTCTCCCATTTGCCACTATTTCTGTATTTGAGCAGTGCTCTGGAAAAAGGGGGTTAAAAGCATTTCTATCATGCATGATACCAAGCAAGTCACCGCATAATTGTGTATATATAATATAGTTCTTGTTGAACAACAGACTGAATCATGAAGTAGTTTGGTCCATTGTCATGCAAAAAAATTTACAAATAGCAAAATATTTTGACCCACTTAGCCTGGAGGACTCTGCAGGCTGACATAGAACCATATTTTTTGCAGATGCATTAAGTCCCTTTTTCACAAAGCATGACTCATTTATATTTGTATTAACTCTTTACTACACAATCACAAGTTTGAACGACCCTGAAGAAAAAGCCTTTGGAAACCACTGTGGGAAAAAGAAGAAAATGCTGGTAACCAGCATTTTCTCCCTTTCCCACAATGTTTTCTAACATCCCTCAGACAAATTTCAATTTTTGAGTCACATTTATTTTTGTCTGCAAATGCTTTCAATTTGGACAAGTCTCAAATTTTGTTGTTTAGTAAAGAGTTAAAGGTGAAGTGAGATGGTAATTCAGATTTTGAAATCGCTTTTCAACGGTTATCTGCAGTAGCTTAGTTTCAAGAGGTTGATACGGTAGATCAAACGAGTTAAAACTGCTTGTATGGTAATGAATTTAACTATTACAATGTCGCATGCGGAGCCTTTGTGCATTTTGCATTTCTGCCTGTTTTTGTTCATTAAAACACATAACAACCAGGTGCTGAGCCTATGCCAGGGTGCAGTTATCTTTCAGCCTCAACTGGCTCAAGGCAAGACATATAGGATCTGACATGAGTTGGCATTTGAGATTATTAAATCATGCTTTATAATATTTTTGTAGACAAGTTTAATAAAATTTTTCTTCAAAAGCCAAATAATGTCCTGTTCTGTTTATCAAATGATCGTATAGCAAGAAATATACCAGTAATTCAGAATGTGTTAAATCATAGGCTTCCATGTACATGTGTATTGAAATTTACATAAAGCCTATTTGCTCCTTTGACAGATACATTATGGACAAAAAATAGTTCCAAGGAAACTTGTATATAATGATTTTGGTTTGAGTCTAAAGATGATAAAAATTGCCGCTTTGTTAGGATCACCAATTTTGACAGTTAATTTCACAAAGAAATCTTGGTCTGCAATGTCTTAGAAATGAGGCATATGATTACAGAGTGATGACCAAATACAGTTCTACATGCATTTGCTTGTCTCAAATATGTGTTTGATAACAATATTAGTGGTTGTATTACACTGCAAACAAAAGTATGTGATAAAATCCTATCTCTTGACTTAGTTTTGGTTCTTTCTGTCTGTTATTCCATTTTTTGTTGACATGATTCAGTGGCAATTTGTTCTTTGATCTAAGAGCAAATTTGACATTTAGGTTATGCATACATTAACATTACCTTGAAGCTATTTGTAAATGTAGAAAATACGACAATTGATTTGGGAAAACTAGCCATTTGAAACTTTACAGTATTTTAGGCTTTGCCGTTTTCGAAAAAGTGTCAAGGTATTATGGATGCCCTGATGTCATCATCTGGGTCATTTAAAACCTTATGTAATATCATTGTCATTACTGAAGACATTGGTTTCAAACTCGGACTAGTTGTTAACTATTGAAAGGGGAACCCAGACAACAAGCGCAAGTAAACATCAAAATATTTTGACACAGTTATGCCCCTTTTTTGGCAGTATTTTTCACTAAAAGCAACTGCAGCATTGGCATTCACTTGCAGTGAGTTTTTTTACTGGATTCTTCTTTGTATCATCAAGGAGTTGAACCCTATTTTTGAAAATGAATTCAACTTGTCAGTGTAGGAAAAGTAGCCACTGCTGAGTTGTGCTTTTTATCATTAGAGTCCACATCAAAACTTAGTGACAGAATACTGTCACCTAGCTTAAATGTTCAACACAATGAAATAATGAATCTTTTTTAGGGAACCAGTCTAGAGCCAGACATGTTGCCCTTTTGGAATCGACTGAAGTTGGCACAAAAGAGATATGGTGATACTGAAGGTTTAAAAGAAACTGAGAAAATCATATCCAAACTACAGGGAAGATAACTCTGCATTCAAAATACTGTGTGGATGTGTTTACCCTTTATTAGCTCGGCTGTATTCGATTGCTTGATTGTATGGTGTGTAATGCCGTTTTATATCGCGGCAGCCAGTGCACCTATCCATGCTTTCCTGGAGTCTCTCTTACCAGTACTTCGTACAACTTCTTTCTAAGCTACTGGTGGCTTTCCCACATAACCATCATGGAAACAATGGTCAGTGGTTGGAGAGGAATGAGTCCTGTCGCAATGATTATCATCAGTCCTCAGAAAGAAATTGGCCCAGTCAGGGATCAAACCCATGACCCCCTGTTGCGAGTCCTGCACACTACCAATTGAGCTACCGAGACTCGGCTAGGCAGTTTTCGAAGAAAACGACGAGTTATTGTCATAGCCCTGGCATCGTGTGAAAACTTTGACATTTTGTAATGTCTCTCTTATTACTGAAGATATTTACTTCAAACTTGGACTAGTTCTAAACTGTCAAAAGGGAAACTCATACAACAGGGGTAGGTAATCATCACAGTTTCTTTTCACGAAGTTCTTTCCCCTCTTTGACATACAGTTTTCACTGAAAATCAAGCACTTGCAGCCGAGTGTTGGCATCTGCATGTGGTGTTCTTGTGTAACTCTTTACCAGACAACAACATTTTAGACTTGTCCATAATTGAAAGCATTTGCAGACAAGACAAATACGTGCCGTAACCCTTTATCACACAATCCCGAGTTTTAAGGACCCTTAAGAAGAAGCCTTTTGAAAACATCATGGGAAAAGGAGAAAATGCTGGTAACCAGCATTTTCTCCTTTTCCACAACGTTTTCTACCCAAACAAAGACAAATTCTATCATTCAAACTACAGTTGAATTGTCGTCTGCAAATGCTCTCAATTTGGACCAGTCTAAATTTTTGCTGTTTGGTAGAGTTATGTAACAGGAATGGATTTTGAAAGGATGGAAAATATTCTGTAAGTTACGGTAGAGTTATGTGACAGGAATGGATTTTGAAAGGATGGAAAATATTCTGCAAGTTACCAGCATTTTTCCCTTTTCCTACAATTTTTTCAAAATCCTTCTCGGTCAGGGTCATCAAAACACAGGGTTGCGTGTGAAACTGTTAATAACCTTAGTTTTAAAGACCTTGAAGACAGGGGTTTTTGAAAACATTGTGGTAAAAGTTTTTCCACAATGTTTTCTACCCGCTCTCAGGCAGTCTTACTCAAAAATTACTCAAAAATTGAAATTTGTTTTGGGAAGGGTAGAAAGCCTTGTGGAAAAAGGAGAAAATGCTGTAACTAGCATTTTCTCCTTTTCCCACAATGTTTTCAAAACACTTCTTTCTCAGGATCGTTGAGACACATCTCTGGTAGAAAATGAAATCTTTATTGAATGATAAAATTTTAGATATGTTCAAATTGAAAAAAAAAACCCAAAAAAACTGCAGACAACAAAATTTTTGCGACTCAAAAATTGAAATTTGTTTTTTGAGGGGTAGAAAACCTTGTAAAAAAGGGAAAAAATCTCGCTACAAGCTCTGAAAGAAAGTTATGTAGACGGCACCTGGTCTGCATTGGACTGTCAGAAAAAGTTCTCTGCCCTAAATTGTTTTAGCAGGTCAGTAGAATCATTCCATTTTATTTATTGGCTTGAAAAGAAGCATTCTTCCCGTTTGTTGAACATTTTTGTTTTTTCCAGAACACATTCCATTGTTACCTTGTTTTGTTGATGTTATCCTCTTTGGGTTATTAAGACTTTGATTAACCGGGAACTCTTTACAAAAGGACAATTTTAGACTTTTCGAAATTGAAAAAGCATTTTCTCCTTTTCCCATTCTGTTTTCAAAAGACTTCCCTTGCAGGGTTTTTGAAACTTGGGATTGTGTGGTAAAGGGTTAACTCTTTATTACTCAATCTAAAGTTTAACCACCCCCCTAGGAAGAAGGCTTTTGTAAACAATGTGGGAAAAGGAGAAAATGCTGATAACCAGCATTTTCTCCTTTTCCCTCAATGTTTTTTACCCTTTCAAAAACAATTCACATTTAAGTCAAATTCAATTAGTCCTCCAGGAATGCTTTCAGTTCAGACATGTCTAAAAATTTGCTTTGTTAGTAAAGGGATAGACCCTAGAATGCAAAAAAAAAGAATAAAGTTTTCAATCAAAAAATAAAATATCCTTATATTTTAAGGTTATTTTTTTTTTTTGCTCAGAATATACATCTATTGATGTAACAGACAGTGTAGATCAAGATTGGACTGAACAGTTTATACAGTCTGATCGTGATCTAGACTAACTGCAAAAGTCATTATGGTTGTACAAAGCTGGGGGGAGTTCAAGATTCTGAAGGCTGTTAGTTATGTTACGGGGGATAGTGCATGATAGAGGACGAAACCCATCTTAAATTACGCCTGGGTTCTTTAACGTGCTCGGTGTATAGCACCGTCACACGGGACAGCGGTTAACATCTCATCCGAAAGACTATGTGTAATTTTAGATGGGAATCGAACCCACACTCTCAAGTGACCCGAAACATCACGTTCACGAGTCCTACGCTCTACTGAGCTATTCGGGCTGGTGTCTCATTGCACACTCTTGTGCATATTTTGTAGGAAAAGAAACAAGTCTCGCGAGACAGCGCGTTGTCTGCTAGTAACCCATGATGAGAATAACAAAGAGAGAAATAAAACCTGAATATACTGATTAGACAAATATGCCTCCATTTGTTTCTATAGACAACTGCATTTGATCGTATTTCATATACTGAATAACACCACTGCAAACTTTTTCCGGGTCGTTGTAGCACTACTGCGAACTACTTCCGGGTCGTTGTAGTCAAAAGTAGTCCCATTTGAAAAATTTGACAGCAAACTCTTCTGCTGCACTGTTCTATCAGAGAAAAAATAGAAGGAAGGCTCTAAATTGCGTTTGATTTGATAACTTTTGTGGAAACTGAGTGCAAGATCGTATATCTTGCGGAACTATTTTGTGCCTGTGCCCACAAACAGAAACATGTCTGCCACCAGGAATGGGGTTTTAATCACTGTGATTTTGAAGATGGTTGAGTTTGAGATGGATGAGCAAAAAAAAAAAACGCAATCAGTTGAGGTGCCATACTTTTAGCTTCTTGTGTACGCCACTGGACATTAACTTGATAGAAACAAACAGCAAAGCTATGGGTTTGTCAATAAAAGTACAGCAGATGATCAAAGGTGGTGAATTTCACTGTATTTTCAATGTAGCTAAACACCGGTGGTGTGACACCGTTTGTCATTCGGCATACCTCGGGTGATGGGAGCCATCAAATTAGATGTAGGTACGGAATCGGCCGAGGTGTGACGAGTGACCGTTTGTTGCTAACAATTTTTGTGTACGCGTGGTTCCGGTTCCTAGTAGGTCTAAACCCACTTTTAACTTGAAGAGTTCCACGAATGGAAATAGTATCAAATACTTGTATGCCTTGCGATCTCAAAGCTGTCTTTGTCAAGAAAAATCTCACCGTCATCGAAAAGTATAGACACAAGATCTAGTATAGATAGTAGTCCCCGAATGCGAGTTTAGTTTTTGATGGGTCGCCTCCCTTTACAGAGACGATCTCGGAAAAAAAATGTTGAAATCTACGACTTACTGCGCACTTTTTATCGCTCCTACGCACACACATTGACGACAAAACAAGAATTTTAACTCCCTTGTAGCCGGCGTATCCAATAATTCTTCGTTTAAAGTACAAATAATTTCAGTTTAAACTCTAAAAGAAAAAAAAAAGTCAGTACAGCGCTGTAGCTTTGCTACCGAAAAACTCGCGATGGACTTGAGACGGTACGGTGCATAATAAATGTCTAAGTATTAAAAGAAGCATCGTAAACGTCTCACCATCAAGACCAATCCAAGATCAGTCTGCACGTTCTGTACAGTCTGATCTTGAATCTACACTATACGCAAAAAAAAAGAAGTCTTGAATCGTCTCTTTATAGCAGCCTACAAGGTGTTGATCATGGATAATTGACTGTATGGTGTTTTACACCGTTTAACATTGGTTAATTTAACCCTTTACTAAACAATCCCGAGTTTTATTGATTGATTGTATGGTATTTAACGCCGTTTTCAACATTATTTCAGTTATATCGCGGCGGCCAGTGCACCTATTCATGCTTTCCTGGAGTATCTTTTTACCAGTACTCCGCACAATTTTCTTTCCAAGCCACTGGCTGCTTTCCCACAATCATCGAAACAATGGTCAGCGGTGGGAGAGGAATGAATCCTGTCGCAGTGACTATCATCAATCCTCGGAAAGAAATTGGCTGAGCCAGGGGCCGTAGCCAGGCATCGAACCCTGGACCCCGTGTTCTCAAGTCCTGCACGCTACCGACTGAGCTACCGGGGCTCGGCCCCGAGTTTTAACCACCCCCTAGAAAGAAGGCTTTTGATAACATTGTGGTAACTGGAGAAAATGCTGGTAATCAGCATTTTCTCCTTTTCCCATAATGTTTTCTACCCTATCAAAAACAAATCCTGTCATCTGAGCTACATTTAATCTGTTGTCTGCAAATGCTTTCAATCTGGACCAGTCTGATTCTTTGTTTCCGTTTAGTAAAGAGTTAAGTTATATCGCAGCAGCCGGTGCAGCTATCCATGCTGTCCTGCACGGAGTTTCTGCTACCAGTATATCGCACGATATTCTTCTCAAGCCACTTGCTACTTTTCCACATTATCGCCGAAACAATGATCAACGACGATAAGGTGTTGAACCAAAAATGGGTTAAAATTCGCAGATTGCATACGAGAAAAGTAGTCGTGTCTTGGAAAGAAAGTTGTGTCAGTACTGGTGTTAGAAAGCCAGGAAACACATGCATAGGTGCACTGATCGCCATGATGTGATATAAAATGTTAAAACGGCGTTAAACTTAAATACAGAGCAAAAATTCAAAGACACTCGACACTGTTTTCATTGTAAATCATGTCAAAAAAAAAGTAAACCATTTAAGATTCCATTTAATCTGGTATTATTCTATTTAAGCTCACAGATCATATTTTCTCTGAGGTCGATAATTAATCCTTCGCCCAAACGGCCCCAATATTTTACGACCCCAGAGCAAAAAGACCTTTGAAAACATTGTAGGAAAAGGAGAAAATGCTGGTAACCAGCATTTTCTCCTTTTTCTACAATGTTTTCCTTCCTTTCATACAGGCAGTCCTGTCATTTAAGCCCTTTTATGAGTTGTTGTCTGCAAATGCTCCCAGTATTTTGAGGGGTCTAAAATTTTGTTGGGTGGTAGAGATTTGATATTTGACATATAATTAACCCCATACAGTGCTTTAAATATCAAAGCGACTCTTTCAAATCGTAGTTAAGAACTTAACCTGTTAAATAAGTCAAATGAAACTTACAAATTGATAGTGAAAACCTCATTATTGCTTATTTCATTTTTTTGTTGGGGTAGGGGTGGGGGATACATAAGTGGAAAGAAACTTTCAAGCCGATAGTAAAAAACCAAATTTTGCTATTTCAATGCATTTTTAGGGAAAGTGTAGGTCCAAGATCAGACTGCACGTTCTGTTTAGTCTGATCTTTATCTAGACCTACACATTGCTAAATGAATCAAATGGACTTCCAAATAGTAATTTAGACCTTAACTTGCTAAGTAAGTAAAATAAAAATTTCAAGCCGATAGTAAAAACCCAAATATTGCTGTTTCAAAGTTACTTTTTTGGTGGTGGTGGGGGGGGGGGGAGGTGGGTATCTTTTTATAGGACTATGTAGGTCCAAGATCAGACTTCACGTTCTGTGCATTCTGATCTTGATCCACACTGTCCGCAAAAGATCCTCGAGTCACGCCTATTTGCCTAAGGGTTTATTAATATATTACTTTAACCCATTACCACACAATCTCTACTTTTGACGACCCTGAGAAAGAAGCCTTTTGAAAACATTGTGGGAAAAGGAGAAAATGCTGGTAACCAGCATTTTCTCCTTTTCCCACAATGTTTTCTACCGTTCACAAAACAAATTTCAAATTTTCAGTCACTTTTATTTTGTCGTCTGCAAATGCTTTCCATCTGGACAAGCCTAAAATTTTGCTGTTTGGTAATGAGTTAAACTCTTTACCAGGCGACATAATCTGACTAGTCCTCATGGCTCAAGTGGTAGAGCATAAGAGTCGTAAACGTCAAGTTTCGGGTAACTTCAGGGTGCGGGTTCGATTCCAGCGACTACATGCCATCTGAAACTACTATTAGTCTTTCGGATAAGACGTTGGGCAACCGGTGGAGGCGATAAACAAGTTTACGCAAACTCAACCAGGCGATAGAATTTGAGACGTCCAAACAAAAAATCTCTTTCAGTGTTCCAATGTGGCTCAAATGATGAAAATTGTCTTTGAAAAGGATAAAAAGAAATGTGGAAAAAGGAATAAAAGGTACTCATTACCTTATTCCACTTTTCCTACAATGTTTTAAAAAGCATTCTTTCTTAGGATCGTTAAAACTCGGTATTATTTGGTAAAGAGTTGACCTTTTAGCCAGATAATTGTTACAAAGCATCGGACAGTGCAGATCCAAGATCAGACTGCACGTTTTGTGCATTCTGGTCTTAGTCTGCCCAGTCCGCACAGGCAACCAAATTGTTCTTATGACCTAAAGGGACAGAAATAACTCTATAGCTATCATATTTGCACAGATCGTCTTCAATACCTCAGCGTGAGGTACGCACTGTCAAACGTGTCATAAGATCAAATCGACAATCACGATTTACTCTGTCATCGTGATTGCCTTCTAATATACAATTAAATACGATTTAAAGGGGGCTATTCATATTTTTGTAATTTTACTAACTTCAAAAACGATTCACCACTGAATTAAGTTAACTGGTAGCTGGCAAACCATAGATGAAGAAGAATTAAACAAATGTTAGATAAAATATTTTTCAGTGATATTTCCTTAATTGGCTACGTAACCTATTGAGTTATTTTTAGATTTCGTACCAGAATCTCGCAAAGGTTTGTGGGAATGTCACATGATCTTCGTGATTTCCTGAATGGACTACGTAGCTTATTGAGTTATTTTTAGATTTCGTATCAGGTTTGTGGGAATGTCACATGATCTTCGTGATTTCTAATTACCATTGAATATGACTTTAAACTCTTTACCAAACAAACCCCTGTTTATAACGACCATTGGTAGGTAGGGTTTTGAAAACATTGTTGGAAAAAGGAAAACATGCTGATAACCAGCATTTTCTTCATTTCTCAAAGACATGTTTTATCGTTTCAAGCACATTCATTTCATAGTCTGCTTATTAGTTATTGCTTTCAAGATGGGCGGGTTTATCTTCATCTCATGATAGATTAAAAAAAAAAAAAACTGGGAAAATCAGAAAATGCTGGTAACCAGCATTTTCTCCTTTTCCAACAATGTTTTCTACCCTATCAAAGACAGAAATCACCAACTGAGGTACATTTAATACATCGGCTTCAACTGCTTTCAGCTTGGACTGGTCTATATTATGTTGTTTTTTTTTTTTTCGGCGAAGCTGAATGTGCTGGCTTTTGACCTTCTATTTGTTACTGATAACATATGAATAAATAGAATTTTTGATTGGTCAAAAAAGTATACATGTTTATTCTAAGGATCGTTGCCTTGTTGGCAAATTTACTCCCCCCTTTTTCAAAGATATGTTTTGTTAAAAAATTAATTGAAATGTCATATGTCTAAGTCTGTCTACGTAGAGCACCATACAATATATTCGCGATCTCTGTACGAGTTTTCTTGCACCGTAGGTGGTTACGGGCTTTGGAGTATGTGAGTACATTGCATACGGGCATCGTGCGTTTTTTTTTTAGCTACCTATCGAGGACGAATAGGACAAAGCCGGACGGAGATTGAACGGAAATCGTGCAGGCATATTGCAATCTCCGCACAAAGATCACACGGAGCACGCGCGGCGTCTGTGTGGAGGCCGCAAGGAGGTGGTACGGTGACTGCGATCGCCCAGAGTTGCCGCGAGATGACTGCTCAATATCCATGCTTTTCTACAGGCACCGTATAGCCGCGCGGGGGCCGTATGACTATCCCAAGATTTTTGGACACGAATGACCTTCAAAAATCGTGCTTTGTAAGCACGGTCCTCATATGGCCTCTGTACGGTGGTCGTGCCAGGGTCGCGCGATGCTTTCCACAACGTGTCTACGGACTTGCGATTGGTTAAAATTTGTCATTGTGCGGAGTGAAACAAAATCATAGAGGCTACGACGTCAATGAATCCATAGAATAACTGTACGGCCACAGTACGGAGGTCGGCACGGAAACAGGGACACGGGAAACGGACGGGCACCGTCAGCTCATCGCAGGCCAAATGTAAAAACTCGATGTAAAGATAATCAGTTATCAAGCTTATTCTTGAATTGACATAGAAATCTCTCCTTTCTATCCCAGACAATGCAGAAAAAAATGGACTGTCAAATCGAATACAAAATGAAATTAAAAAATTGAAGAAATTAAAATACCATTGTCCCTCCGTTAATCTGGGGTAATGTAAATTGATATCGGTCATACAAAACTGTCAACAATCTGAGAAATAGAAGCTCTCCCCCTCGTTTCGTTGATCTTCAATCCTTTACAACACATCCCGAGTTTGAAGGACCCAGAAGAAAAAGACATTTAAAAAAATGTGGTAAAAGGAGAAAATGCTGGTAACCAGCATTTTCTCCTTTTTCCACAATGTTTTTAATCCATCCCAAAACAAATTTCAAATTTTGAATCATATTTCTTTTGTCGCCAGGAAATGCTTTCAAATTGGACGAGTCCAAAATGTTGTCGTTTTGTAACGTTAACCCTTCACCCAACAAACCCGCTCCCCGTGTATCAACGACCCTTAACTCTATAATACAAGACGAAACATGTATTGTCTAAATTGAAAGAATTTGCAGATGGCATATTAAAATTTGCGTCAAAAATAGGGCTTGTCTCCAACAGGGAAAGAAAACGTTGTTGGGAAAAGGAGATACCAAAACTTTCTCCTTTTTCCCCATATTGTCTTCTAAAAGCCCTTTTCTTTGGGGTGGTTAACACAAAGAATTGTTTTGTTATGGGTTGAGAGGGAGGTTTTCGAAAATATTGTGGAAAAAGAGGAAAAAGGCTGATAAACAGTAGTTTGTCCTCAACCATATGATTGTGTTCTACCTTTTCAACGATAGAAACCATCTTTTGAGCTACTTTTAATCTATCGTCTGCGAGTGCTTTCAATTTTGTCGTGTTTACAGTTTTGTCATTTGGTCATGTGTTTAAGATTTATTGGTTGGTTGGTTGTATTGGGGTTTAACGCCACTTTAACAGCTAAGGTCATATCATGGCGGTCGGTGACGCACATGTGTTTCCTGGCTTTCTCACACCAGTATTAACACAACTTTATTTCCAAAGCCACCGACTACTTTTCTCACATACTTCAGCAGAGGTGAGAGGCAAAAATACGCCGGAAAGAAAGTTCGCCTCAACCGGGTATCGAACTCACAACCACCAGGTCATGAGTCCGACACGCTCACCACTGAGCCACCCGGGCGGGGCTTAAGATTTATGAGTCATGCTCTGTGAAAAGGGGGCCTAATGCCTCCGCGAAAAAGTATCGAACTAGGTCAGTCCGCGCTCTCCGAGCAGGCTGACCCAAGTCGAAACGTTTGTGTTTGATGCATTTTCTGCATGTCCTAAAGACCATTCTACCTACATATTTTGCCAATTGTTAGAATAGATTTTTTAGATCCATTATTATGTAATGACTTGCTTGATATAATGCATCACGGAGATGTATTGAACCGCCTTTTCACACAGCATGGTTCATAAAGTATTGATGCCAATATCATTAATTACGTCATTTGACCCAGTGCTTTCATATTCCAGACTAAGATAAGGTAACTCTTTACCAATCAATCTCGAGTTTTCACGACCCTCAAAAAATAACCTTCTGAAAACCTTGTGGGAAAAAGAGAAAATGCTGGTGACCAGCATTTTCTCTTTTTCCCCACAAGATTTTCTGCACTTTCACAGACAATCACCCATCATTTGAGCTAGACTTAATTTGTCGTCTGCAAATACTTTCAATTTAGATCAGCCGAAAATTTTATGGTTTGGTAAAACAGGGTGTTAAGAGCAATTTTGTCTTTGTATTACACTGTACAGAGACCAAGATCGGACTGCACAGAGCGTGCAGTCTGATCTTTGATCTAAACCGTTCCACATTTGGTTAGATGTTCCTTGTCAAAAGGTACTCGTATATAAGTCGCACCGTCTTTGCCTTTTCTACTGATTGAATATGTTTGATTTATCTAGTAGTACAAAGGTTTTAAGTATAGATCATTTGTGCCGTGTTCTGTGAAAAGGGGGTTTAATTCAACTCCGTGATAATTATACAAAGCCATTCATCAATTAATCATAGATGAATAAAATCAATTTTGTCTAACAACCAACTGAATCATGAGGTAAACTGGTGCTTTGACATACAGAAAATTTACTATTGGCAAAAACTGTCGACTCAAGTCAGCCTGCGCAGTCCGTAGCCCCAGTAAGACGGTCGATAGCGTATAGGACATGAGAACGGGGGGTCGCTGGTTCGAGTCCCCCGCTCTACCAATCCCCATCCGAGGATTGATAATAGTCAATGCGTCAGGATTCACCGCTGGTCATTGTTTTGACGATGTTTATGTGGGAAAGCAGCCAGTGGCTTGGAGAGGATAATGTACGAAGAACTGGTAACAGAAGTTTCAGGATAGCATGGATAGGTGCACTGGCCGCCGCGATTTAACTATACTGATGATAGAAAAAGCGTCAATCACAATACAATAAATAAATCGGTTATAAATGAGCCAAGCTCTGTGAAAAGGGGTCTTGTTGCATTCTCGAAAAGTATCGATCCAAGGTCAGCCTGCGCAGTCCGCGCAGGCTGACCTGGGCCAATACTTTTCGCTATTGGTCCATTTTCTGTACGCCAAAGAACCAGTGTACCTCATGATTCAGTAGTTTTTTATACAAAACGGCTTTTAGGAATATATAACTATGTGGTGACTCGCTTGGTATCATGCATCACGGAGATGCATTAAGCCTCCTTTTGCCAGAACATGGCTAAAATGTTTCCGTCTTTATGACCGTTGAAACACAGGACTGTTTGCTAAAGAATTAGGTGTTTTAAATATCGGCAAGACAATCGGTTTCTGATTGAATGGTATTTCATGTCGCTTTCAACATTATTCCAGTCATATCACGGCGACAGTTGACTTACTCATGACTCATGACAGGGCCATGCGAACTCCCCCAAATGACGAAGCGCATCAAATGAGGATCCAACCCATGGCATCCTTCGCGGGACCCCACGCGAAAACAGCCTGGTACATGGTATGTCTTCAGTCTAAAACCAAAGTTTAGCCTTAGACCCAGGCTGGGAACAACAAACAGCTACATGTATTTGAACTATATTATGGTAAAAGGGGTTTTAACATATCTTCGTGTTGCAAGTCATCACATAATTACGGACCCATAAAACCCATTTAGTCTGACAAACGACTGAATCATGAGGTATACTGGTTCTTTGACATGTAGAAAATTGACTATTAACAGAAAGTGTCAAGCCAGGTCTGACCCGGGTCGATAGTTTTTACAGATAAGTCAAGCTCCTATTTGAAAGAGCGTGGCTCACACGTAAGAACTGGTTAACTTTTATCCTGCTAAATAAAAGAAATGAACCTTTCAAGCCGATTGTAAAAACCCAAATTTTCTTAATTCAAAGCTATTCTTGGAAGAAAGATATCTCCTTATCGGACAGTGTTGATCCAAGATCAGACTGCACTTTCTGTGCAGTCTGATCTTGATCTACACTGTCCGCAAAAGGTCAGCGAGTCGCGCTTAGCTGCCTAAGGATTAAGATGAACCGAGATCACATTTCTATTAACGGTTATTGAATGGTTTCCATGTGGTCCTTAAGGACGAGTGTCCTGTTACTGTGATTGGTTACCTATATATGTCAGGTTAAGATGTAAATATTGTTGTGTGTGGAGCGCACACTTATAGAGGCAGCAAGGAGCTACTTTCTAGAATACCAGCGAGTAGCAAGAAGCATGAGAGAGATACTATGTATATTGGCCCTGGCTTTGTTACTTGGCGTCAACTTGGCAAAAGTGAGTTGGAAAGTTAAAGTTTTGACTGTCTTTCTCTCTTTAAAAAAAAAAAAACATGTTTTCCTTTTTCTTTCTTTCTTTCTTTCTTCCTTCCTCCATCCAGCTGTCCGTCTATCCTTCCTTCGTTCGTTTCTTTCTTTCTTCTTTCCTTCCTTCCTTCCTCCGTCCAGTCGTCCGTCTATCCTTCCTTCCTTCGTTATTTCATTCGTTCGTTTCTTTCATTTTTTCCTTCCTCCGTCCAACCGTCCGTCTATCCTTCCTGCGTTTCTTCGTTCGTTCGTTTCCTTCCTTTCTTCCTTTTTAATCGTATTCTATTTCACATCGATAAATATGTAGATCTATGTAAAACACTCAAATTCTTTGTATACTGCTGTCTTTGTTTTTCTCTCATTTTCAATAATAATAATATCAACCATAATAATGATGATGATGATGATGATGATGATGATAATAATAATAATTATTATTATTATTACTTATTATTCATTATATTTCTATTATTATCATTTTTATAATGACTGTTGATTATTGCTATATATTTTTCCAGGATGACCAAAAGGAGTCAGATTTTGACGCTGTCAAGGTAAGAGAAACAATAATCAATTTTACATGATAACAGTTTAAGGATAACGACCCCTAGCTCAACGGTAAATATCGAGTAACATCGACGTTTTCGTAAAGGTTATTCGGCCAATCTCGGCAGCTTCCGTCTTTTAATATGAGAGGTTGGGGCCGTAGACCTTAAATTAGCAGCGCTCTGAGAAAAAAGGGGGTTAAATGCATCTCCGTGATGCATTATACCAAGCAAGTCATTCCATTATATGTATCCGTTTTGTCTAAAAACCTGCTGAATCATGAGGTAGAATGGTCCATTGACATATAGAAAATTTACTAATTACAAAAGGTTTCGACCCATGTCAGCCTGCGCGGACTGCGCAGGCTGACATGGGTCGATACTTTTTGTAGATGTATTAAACCAGTTTTTTACAGAATGTGACTGATTTTTTACATTGAATCATTCTGAAGAAAAAAATATATTGAAAAAAAATCCTTGTTTCAGTGTAGGTTCATAACCATCGTTAAACATTGTTATATTCTTTGTAAACGACATTCAAAAATATTGTGGAAAATAGAGAAATGGAGAAAAACGCTTGTTACCAGCATTTTCTCGTTTGTGCAAAATATTTTCTACCTTTCCAAAGACAATTCCCATTCCCTTAAACCAAATTTGATTTGCCGTCTGAAAATGATTTCAACCCAGACAAGTCGAAATATAATTATGTGAGAAAGCAGTCAGTAGTTTGGGAAGAATACTGGGGCACAAGAAACTGCGGGAAAGCATGGATAGGTGCACTGGCCTCCGCAATGTAACTAAAATAATGTTGAAACCGCTGTTAAACTCCACACAAACAAACATATTTCGGAACTGTTTACCCTGAGGCTGCTAAACGCGACTCGAATACCTTTTGCGAACAGTGAAAATCAAGATCAGACTGCACAGAACGTGCAGTCTGATCTTGGATCTACACTGTCCGATAAGAGATATTTCCTTCCCCTCCACTCCCCCCACCACAAAAAAAAACAAAAAAACTATGAAATAGCAATATTTGGGTTTTTACTATCGGCTTGAAAGTATCATTAACCCTTTCCCAAACAATCCCTGGTTTTTACGGGTCAGGAATAGAAGCCTTTTGAAAACATTGTGGGAAAAGGAGAAAATGCTGGTAACCAGCATTTTCTCCTTTTCCCACAATGTTTTCTACCCTATCATATAGAAAAATCATCTTTTTAGCAACTGTTAATTTGTCATCTGCAAAATGCTTTCAATTTGGTCTGGTCCAAAATTTGCCGTTTGGGAAAGGGTTAAACTTACATAGCGGGTAAAGCATTAATAATTTCGTCATTAAGGATAGGACATCCTAATGGGATTCGTGTATCATCGCCCTTTGTCGCCGAAAAACCTACAGATTCGGCTGAGACTCGGGTAATCAGTAATCGATCGGCCGATAGACGCTGCTTCTCTGCATCGATTACGGATTACCCGAGTCTTAGCCGAACCCGTACGATTTTGGCGATGAAAGGCAATGTTACATGAATGCCATTAGGGTGCCCTGTCCTTAAGTGTTGCAAGTTTATTTGATATAATTGGATTAGTTATTTTTCTGTTTGATTGCAGGCGAAACTTATACGAGACGTGAAACAACTACTGGCAGAAAAAAAGCTCAATGGTGAGTGCTTATACATTGCGACTGAGAGACTGATTGATTGTATGACGTTTAACGCCGTTTTCAACATTATTCCAGTTATATCACGGCGGCCAGTGCACCTATCCATGCTTTCCTGGAGTTTCTTTTACCAGAACTCCGCACAGTATTCCTTCCAAGTCACTGGCTGCTTTCCCCATAACCATCGTCGAAACAATGATTAACGATGAGAGAGGAATGTATCCTGTCGCAATGACTATCATAGATCCTCTGAAAGAAATTGACCGAGCCGGGGATCGAACCAGCGACCCCTGTTCTTAAGTTTTGTACGCTACCGACTGAGCTACCGGAGCTCGGCGCGACCGAGAGATGGAAACAAGCTGAAAGAAAGACACACTGTCGAAAAAAAGGAGAAATGCATGAATTGGTGAACTGTCGCAGAAATATTGATTGATTGTATGGTGATTAACGTCGTTTTGAAAATTGCTTCAGTTATATCGCAGCGGCCAGTGCACCTATCCATGCTTTCCTGGGTTTCTTTTACAAGTACTTCGTACACTATTCGTCATCGAGAAAAGTTATGTCATGTGCTGCGTAAACAACATAATTATGCAAAAAGTTGACCCCTTTCCACACAATCCCGAGTTTTAACGACCCTGACGAATAAGGCTTTTCAAACCATTGTGGGCAACCAGCATTTTCTCCTTTTTCCACAATGTTTCCCATCCTTTCATAGACAAATTCCAAAATTTGAACCACATATTTAGCCACCACCTGTCATAAGAGACCGCCGTTTTGCATCTATACCCCTTCGTAAATCAACTCAGTTTTTTGAACTTGCATTAACTCTTTCCATACCATAGGCGACACCAGAAGCTTTTGTGGACAGTGTAGATCAAGATCAGACTGCACAGAATGTGCAGTCTGATCTCTGATCTACGCTGTCCATTGCTTTGTTCTGGATTATGGCTGAACTTTCTCTCGATCTTGCACCAAAACTATTTATAGCCTTTGAGAAAATGCAGTTTATTTTTTCAGTAATATTAGAGTTAAATGACCACTTCTTCTGCCCCTCCTCCTTCTTCTGCTTCTGCTTCTACTTCTTCATCTTTTTTCCCTTCTTCTTCTTCTCCTCCTTCTCCTCCTCCTTCATAAATGAATTTCAATTTACTTATTATCTGTTCCACAGCTGACTCATCGGTAGCACAACCCAAGACCGCTGTTGACGAAGACAAAAGAGCCAAACTTTACATACAAAACGCGATGGTCGAAGTCAACCCCGGTGATATCTGTTACCGCAAGTCTTCATACCACTACCCTGGATACCCGTCCTATGATTGGAGCTCAAGCGCGACCTTTTCTGGCTCGGACTGGTCCTCTAGTTCTTGGTATTACCCTAGTTCGGACTGGTTTTCTAGTTCTTCGTACTATCCTAGCTCTGACTGGTCCTCAAGTTCTTGGTATTATCCAAGCTCTGACTGGTTTTCTAGTTCTTGGTATTATCCCAGTTCGGACTGGTCCTCTAGTTCTTGGTATTATTCTAACCCGGACTTGTACTCTAGTTCTTGGTATTACCCCAGTTCGGACTGGTCCTCCAGTTCTTGGTATTACCCCAGTTCGGACTGGTCCTCCAGTTCTTGGTATTACCCCACTTCGGACTGGTCCTCCAGTTCTTGGTATTACCCCAGTTCGGACTGGTCCTCCAGTTCTTGGTATTACCCCAGTTCGGACTGGTCCTCCAGTTCTTGGTATTACCCCAGCTCGGACTGGTCCTCTAGTTCTTGGTATTATTCTAACCCGGACTTGTCCTCTAGTTCTTGGTACTATCAAAGTTGGGACTGGTCCTCCAGTTCTTGGTATTACCCCAGTTCGGACTGGTCCTCTAGTTCTTGGTACTACCCCAGCACGGACTGGTCCTCTGATTCCTGGCATTACCATAGCTCTGACTGGTTTTCGGCTTCTTCTGCCTGGGACTCGTATTCAAGTTACGACTCGTATTCCATGTATGATCCTACCCATGCACCCTATATGTACCCTGTTGATCCCATCCTATTTACGGGCGAGGATTGTGGCTATAACTACTGGTACAACGAGGAATATCATTACTGTGTTTGGGAAGATGGATGTGGCTACAATATTTGGACCGGTTATAAACGAGGTAGGAAGACACATTCATTATCTCGCTTTGTTTTGTTTATTGTTTGTTTAGAATTTGACGCCATTTTCAAAATTATTTCAGTAATAAATTTACTGTTGGCAAGTGCAGCTGTCCATACGGTTCCGTAAATCATTTAACTTATACTTTCTAAAGTACTTTTTGCGAGCCACTGGCTGCTTTCCTACTACAGTACCACGAAAACTACACAGAAACAAAGATCAGCAATCCTCAGAAAGAAATGAGCCAAGTTGACAATAGGGGGTTTAATGCATCTGTGTGATTCACGATACCAAGCAAGTCATCATACGAGTATATTTATGGATCGATATAATCAATTTTGTCTAACAACCGACTGCAGCATGAGGTAGAATATCCTTTGGCACGTAGATAATTTACAAACAGCAAAAGGTTTCGACCTATGTCAGCCTGCGCATTCCACGCAGTCTGACAAAGGTCGATACGTTTGGCAGATGCATTAAACCCCTTTTTTACAGTGCATGGCTCGGTTATTTTACTGAGCTGGGATATTGAACTTACGACCTCTTGAATACAGGCCACGCATGTTGCCTGAATTGTTTACATGGGTCATTTTATATGTCAAGGCAAGTGGAACCACCATAAGGTTTCCTCTTATGATAGGTCCGTTTTCTTTTGTCTTGCACATAAGAACTTTCGTGACGAGCAATTTCTGTCTTTTTTTTTCATGTTTTTCATGTTTTTTTCTTGTGGGTTTTAAGGGTACATGTATATTTATGCTGTATAACCATATTTCACTAGTTGTCTGCTGGAAAATTCAATGTGTTTCAGGAGCATGGGTAATGCACTCAGACAAGGCAAAGATAAAAAGGGCACAGAGTTAGGCTAAAGTTGCTCTAAATATTTATTCCTAATTTCAATCAGGTTTCAAACGAGTGACTGGCGAACAGCGTCAACAGCGACTGCGCATGCTTCGAGAGCTTTCGTCCAATCAGAAACGAATGCCAGTTGCCCAAATTGAGTCACCCAGGAAACAGGAAGTGGAGAAACAAAACAAACCGGAAGTAGCGCAACACAACAAACAAGATGCAATTAACAGGATGATACACAAAAAGTTTGAGGCTTACAAGCATCTACAGGAAAGAAAGGAAATGGCGGGAAAGAATCATGACGCAGAGACTTTGAACGGAATCAACAACAACTTGCGGGGCAACACGGAAGATAAAGCGGTCGAAAGGGCCAAGATACGGAACTACTTGAGGGGGCTAATAGCCAGAGAGAGGATGGAGAAAAATCGAGAGCGAGAAGCTGAAGCTAGGATGGAGAGAAATAAAGAGGACCCAAACAAGGCTTAATTATGAATACCCGTAAGTGATTTATTATTCAGCTTTAGTAACCTTTCACCGTGTACTAACAACACTAGGGAGGGATCAAAACAATGAATTGTTCGCGAGAAAAGTGTAGCAAGATCGGAATGCACATACGTGCACGCTGACCAAGATCGATTTTGTCGAAAAGGATTTTAGAAGAAGCAATGTCTTCATAATAGCAAAATATTACTTAACCGTTTACCATACAAATTCGCGATTCAATGACTCTTAAGAAGAAACTTTTTGAAAACATTTTAAGAAAGGATTGATTGTATGGTGTTTAATGCCGTTTTCAACTTTATTTCAGTTTTATCGCGGCGGCCAGTTCACCTATCCTTGCTTGGGGTTTCTTTTACTGGTAATCCGCACAATATTCTTTCCAAGCCACTGGCTGCTTTCCCACATAATCATCAAAACAATGTTCAGCAGAGAGAAAGGAATGAATCCTGTCACAATGACTATCATCATTCCTCGGAAAGAAATTGACCAAGCCGGGGATCGAACCAGCGACCCCCTATTTTCAGGTCCTGTACGCTACCGACTAAGCTACCAGGACTCGGCTGTAAAGAGTGGGTAGAACTCCTACATGTGGAATTTATTTATCGTAAAGTTCGTTTTTGAAATTTCCATTTTTTTTCCCCTTTTCCAGCAGGTCATCCTAATCGCTGATGAAATTAAGGACGGAATGAAGAAAATGGATCAGACGAAAATCATTTATACAATGTACTTGTGTGCTTTTCTTTTTTATACTGTCTTTCTAGAAATCTTCTCCCTCGCAGTTGAACTTTCACTCTTTCGATTTGCTCGACCTCTTTCAACAGCGGAAACAACAATCCATTGAAACTCAGATTTAGATCTCATAGGCTTGACTAAACAAGCAGACGGTATAGATCCAAGATCAGACTGCACGTTCTGTCCAGTCTGATCTCGATCTATGCCGCCGGCAAAAGCCTCCGCCTTTACCTAACGCGCTGAAAGGTTCAAAACTACCACACAATCCCGACTTTTAACGAACTTAAAGAAGAGGGCCTTTGAAAACATAGTGGGAAACAGGAGAAAATGCTGTTTCCAGCATTTTCTCGGTTTCCCACTATGTTTTCCATCAAATAATAGGAAATTTTCATGTTTTGAGTAACATTTGAAATTGTCGTCTGCAGATGCTTTCAATTTGGACAAGTCTAAAATATTGTCGTCTGGTGAACAGACAAGCTGACATAATCAAAAGTGCACCCGAATGATTGGTTAATTGAACGGTGTTTTACGCCGCTTTCAACATTATTTCAGTCATATCACGGTGACAGCTCCGATATTCATGTATTTCCTGGTTTTCACCGGTACAAGGCTAGGGCTTTGAGGTGCCTTGCCTTAGGACACTCCCGCGAAAGACACAGTGGATCCAGTGAGGCTCGAACCCGGGGGCCTCTAGGTCACGAGTCCTACACTTTACCACTGAGCCACGCAGGACCCCAAAGTCCACCCGAAAACGCGCATAATGTTTACTTTCGAGTTATTTGAAGAAACAAACAAAAAAATGAAAGGTCTTCAACCATAGGCTGCTAAGCGCGACTCACTGACCTTTTGCGGAAAGTGTAGATCAAGATCAGACTGCACAGAACGTGTAGTCTGATCTTGGATCTACACTGTCCGATAAGGAGACATTTTTCCTCAAAAATACCTTTGAAACAGCAAAATATTGGTTTTTACTGTCAACTTTAATGTATTGTTTCACTTATTTCGCAGATTAAGGGTATTTTTTGTCTTCAAAAAAATTATTTTCACATACATAAATAAGTACAGTTCCACCTCAGTTGCATCTGCTATACTTTGCTTTTCTGTTGTAAATACGAGAAATAATATTCTAAGACTTGCATGCTTGAAACTGAAGTTAGTTCATTATATTCATGTACCCCACTTCCGGTGCACTTCCGGACGTTTTTAACTGCTTTCATGGAATAAGTGGAATAGATATTCTGGCCTCCCTCCCCCCTTTCCCCCCCCCCCCCCCAACACACACACACAAAAAATCGGAACAAGAAAATCAGGGTCCGTTGTCATCGACCATTCTTAACTCTTTAACAGACGACAAAAAATGAACACGTGTCCAAATTGAAAGCATTTGCAGACGACAATTTAAATGTGGCTTAAATGATAAATTTTGTCTTTGATCAAAAAGAAAGCATTTTGCGAGAAAGAAAAAAATGCTGGTTACCAGCATTTCTCCTTTTACTTCAATGTTTTCAAAGGGCTTCTTTCTCGGTGTCGTTAAAACTCGGGATTGTGTGATAAAGGGTTAGGAATTTTACAGTCTTGTTCTATAGAATTTTATAAATTGGAAAGTAACACAACTTTTGATTGGCTAAACCATTTGGTTTAGCCAATCAGAAGTTGTATTGATGCCAAAATCCAGAATTAGACCAAGAATTTTCTTAATAATGGTTGGAGGTAGAATGGTGCAGTTCTTTGGAAAAATACAGGTAAAGCTAGTCTTTAGGCTGCTGAGCGGTACCCAGTGCTTTTGCAGACAGTGTAGATCAAGATCAGACCCCATAAGACCTCAGCAACGATACTGATCTATGCTAGATGATATGATTAAACCTTTCCGATAAAAAAAATAAAAACTTTGAAACCTTCCAACCAGCGACCCCCTTGTTTTAAATCCTGTGCGCTTCCGAATGCGCTCCCGGTGCTCGGCAGTAGTCTGTGTGTCCTATCTCGAAATTTCCTCACGTCATTGAAAAACGACAAATTTCAGACTGTTTCAAACTGAACGCATCTGCAGTCGACAAAAGAGAAAATGCTGGATATCTGCAGTTTCTCCTTCTCCCACAATGTCTTCAAAAGCCTTCTTTTTCAGGATCGTTGAAACTCGGGATGGTGTGGTAAGCAAAACGACTTATATTACAAATTTACCCTTACCACACAAACTCCAGTTTTAACGACCCTGAGAAAATAAGTATGGAGACTTATGAAAACATTGAGGGAAAAAGGAGAAAATGCTGGTAACCAGCATTTTCTTCTTTTTCCTTCAATGTTTTCTGCATCTTTAAAGATAAATTTCGTGATCTGGATAATATCAATGATATCTCCCGCCGAAAAAGAACCTTCTTGCTACAAACATATACATGTAGATGTAGCAGGTATTGTGTTTTACATGTACACGTGGTCCTTTCGTTATTGGTTCATATTGAAATTATATATTAAGCCCCCTTTTTCCATGACATGGCATTTCATTAAATAAAGACAAATAAGGATTGTCTGTAGCTTATGATAAACAACATAATTATGAAGTTTCATAAAACTGTGTCCAAAAGTTTCAGAGATATTGGTCCCTAATGGAAATATACATCAAGCCCCCTTTTTCCACGACACGGCAGCCGAGCCCCGGTAGCTCAGTCGGTAGCGTGCAGGACTTGAGAACAGGGGGTCATGGGTTCGATCCCTGGCTCGGCCAATTTCTTTCCGAGGATTGATGATAGTCATCGCGACAGGATTCATTCTTCTTCCACCGCTGACCATGGTTACGACAATGATTATGTGGGAAAGTAGCCAGTGGCTTGGAAAGAAAATTGTGCGGAGTACTGGTAAAAGAGACTCCAGGAAAGCATGGATGGGTGCACTGGCCGCCGCGATATAACTGAAATAATGTTGAAAACGGCGTTAAACACCAAACAATCAATCCAGGCACGGCAATAAATAAATAAATAAAACACACAAAAGAATCTAACTCTATCGGCGGGCTATCATATGGAGCATTTTTAGGTATGAAGTTTCATTAATTTTCGTCAAGAATTTTAGTAGATATCTATCGGGACGGACGAACGGTCGGACAACGCAAAAACTACATGTAGGGTCTAAATCCCTTCGGCGGCGGCTGATAATAGCCTACGGAGATAACCGAATATGCACGGAGGGCACGTCCAACCTTGTCTCATAAGGTCTGCAACACGCGAAAAGGAGCATTCGGACTTTTGCGTAAAGTGTCGTCTCGGATCAGCCTGCGGAGTCCGCGCAGGCTAATCCGAGACGACACTTTACGTCAATATTAGATTTTACCCTACAGTAGACTTGCGTGAAACAAAAAATCACACTCGATCGGAAAGCGTCGTCTCGGATCAGCCTGCGCGGACTGCGCAGGCTGATCCGAGACGACACTTTACGCAAATGTCCGAATGCCCCTTTTCGCGTGTTGCAGGCCATAATATCTCTGTTTACTGATGGAAAACGAAACAAAACAATAAATCATTCACTAAGACGTACCTTTTTGATGGAATTTTCTCCACACTCTGGCAATCGTACAATGTGCGCAGACCTTAAGGGCACGAGCCATCTGTCGCTTAGACTAGCCAGCTTGCAGCAGTAGAATTTACCGTCTCCAGACCTCTATGGTCAATCTCGGCATTTTCAACACGGCTTATCTGTACAAAAACATGCGCTAAAATGCGCTAAAATGACGGTCAAACCTTCCTCAATTCAACAAGATAGAAAGTGATATCCGCGGATAACCACGTGCTGCACGTGGAACTCACTGGGAGACAAAAACGTGTTCAGTCAACTGTGACAAAAAAATCAGTAAAATGTACATGGCGAATTTCCACTTAATTACGCTGAAGGGATTGATTGATTGATTGATTGTATGATATTTAACGCCGTTTTCAACATTATTTCAGTTATATCGCGGCGGCCAGTGCACTTATCCATGCTTTCCTGGAGTTTCTTTTACCAATACTCCGCACAATATTCTTTCCAAGCCACAGGCTGCTTTCCTGTATATGGCGAATTTCCACATAATTATGCTGGAGGTTGGTAGTGATTGAATGATTGTATGGTGTCTAACGCCGTTTTTAACATTGTTTCAGTTATATCGTGGCGGCCAGCGCATCTATCCTTGTTTTCCTGTGGTTTCTTTTTACCAGTACTTCGCACAATCTTCTTCACAAGCTACTGGCTGCTTTCCCACATAACGATTGTCAAAACAATGGTCAGCCGTGAGACAGGAATGAATCCTGTCGCAATGACTATCATCAATCCTCGAAAAGAAATTGGCCGAGCCGGGGATCGAACCAGCGACCCCTGTTCTTGAGTCCTGTACGCTACCGATTGAGCTACGGGGGCTCGGCAACGGAAGGGTGAGAGAATTTTGTAAGTGAAAGGCAGTAATTATAATACGCTTTATTATTTGTCAACTCTTTACAAACTTTACGGAAGACGACTTAAAAAATATCCACGCAAATTGTGGATTATCATTATAAATTAATGATAAGTACATGAATACATGTGCACATGCGCAAACATTTTGGCAAAAAGGGAAATTGCTTGAACAAGCATTTTCTCTTTTTGCCAAAATGTTTTCATAAAGCGGTCAGGTACAAAACGGAAAGGTTAGGTCTCCTTCAGGTAGAAGTGTTAATACGTTAACTAATTCAAAAACGAACAATGGAAGTTATACGTAGATTTACAAAAACTTCTAATTTCATATACCCGTTATTGTAAATGCTAATTTTACCACATACTGTGTGTGGCTAAATTTTACATCACTCTATGGGTCGTTAAATCCATTATTCGCTTAACACTTCACCACACAATCCAAAGTTTTAACGACCATGACAAAGAAGCCTTTTGAAAACATTGTGGGAAAAGGAGAAAATGATGGTAACCAGCATTTTCTCCTTTTCTCACAATGTTTTCCGCCCCTTCAGAGACAAAATTCCATCATTTAACCCACATTTGATTTATCGTCTGCAGGTACTTTCAATATTGACTGGTCTGGTAACCAGCATTTTCTCCTTTTCTCACAATGTTGTCTGCCCTTTCAGAGACAAATTCCATAATTTAACCCACATTTGATTGATCATCAGCAGATACTTCAAATATGGACTGGTCTAAAATTTTATTGGTTGAAAAAGAGTTAACCATTTCACAAATGACAAAATTGTATACTGGTCCAAATTGAAAGCATTTATAAGCGACAATTCAAAACTTGATCGAATGACGAGATTTTACTATAAAAGAGTAGAAAACATTGTGGGAAATGGAGAAAATGCTGATAACCAGCATTTTCTCCTTTCCCCACAATGTTTTTTAAAGACTTCTTCTATTTCAGGGTCGATAACGTGCGGGATTGTTTGGTAAAGGGTTAACCCTGTACTGAAATATCCCTAGTATGTCGATTCTTGGGAAGGAAGCCTTTTGAAACACTGTAGAAAAAGGAGAAATGCTGATATCCAGCATTTTCACAATTTCTCGTGGTGTGTGTGTGTTGGGGAGCGGGGAGAAATATGAAAGGGGTCCCTTTTGGAAACTCCTTCGGCGTTAGAATGTCGAATCATTCTGTGACGCACAGGTCGTGAGTTCGAATTCCAACATGGCAAAACTCTTTTCGAAGACTGATGACAGTCATTGCGACAGCATTCATGCCTCTCTCACGGCTTTGATCTTTTGGTCGCTATTAGAGAAAAATGCTGGTTAAAGCATTTTCTCCCTTTTCCACAATGTTTTTAAAAGGCCTATTCGTCAGAATCGTTTAACCCTTTCCCAAACGAGAAATTTTAGACTCTCCAAAATTCAAAACATCTACAGATGACAAATTCAAAATTGAGACAAATGAACTTAGGTTCTCTGATTAAAAAGCATTTTGGGAAAAGGAGAAAATGCTGGTAACATTGTGTAAAAAAAAGGAGAAAATGCTGGTAACATTGTGTGAAAAGGGGAGAAAATGCTGGTAACAATGTGTAAAAAAAGGAGAAAATGCTGGTACTCCGCACAATATTCTTTCATGCCACTGGCTGCTTTCCCATATAATCATCGTCGCAACAATGGTCAGCCGTGAGAGAGAGAGAGGAATGAATTGTGTCGTAATAACTATCACCAATCCTCAGAATGAAATTGACCGAGACCGGGGATCGAACCAGCGACCCCCTATTCTCAAGTCCTGTACGCTACCGACTGAGCTACAAGGGCTCGGCTTAACTTTTCACCACTCAATCCGAGTTTTTACGACCCTTATAAGCAGTCTTTGGAAAACATTGAGAGAAAAGGAGAAAATGTTGGTAGCCAGCATTTCTCCTTTTTTCCCCACAATGTTTTCTGTCTTTCAGACGCAAATTCCATCGTCGGAGCAACATTTAATCTGTTGCCTGCAAATGCTTTGAATTTGGACCAGTTTAAAATTTGTCATTTGGTAAAGAGTTGAGGGTTATCTACATACATAAGTAAACTTTTCATTCTTCACAATTCTATCTTCGGGTATATTTATTTAAAGGATAAACAGTCCTGACCCTTTGAGTACCATATAAGTAAGTCAGTTTTATTGATTGATTTCAAATGGTGTTTTACGCCACTTTTTAACATTATTTTAGTTATACCACAATGCCAGCTCACATACGCGTACTCATGAATATCCAGGATTTCACCGGTCACCAGGCTAGGGCTCTGGAATGACTTGCCTCGTGTTTTCATAAGTTTTCTGCTACTCGGGTGTAGAAAGTTGCATCTTTATTGGGAAAATGTGACAAAAGGGTGTTAACATTCTTTCTTTTGAATATATAACTAATATACATTGTGAATGTCAAAGAAAAAAGTAAATGCCAACTTGTATGTAAATATTGATAACACAACGTGTATTCTCCCTGTACATATAACGAACCCGGTCGGGTATCTGATTCGTGACCTGGCGGTTGTGGGTTCGAGACCTGGGTCCGTATTCACTAACCATTCTTAAGAACATTCTTAGACTCATTCACAATAATTTTCTAAATTTGAAAGAAAAACAAATTCTGATTGGCTAAACTAGCTGGTTTAGCAAATCTGAGGTTGTGTTACTTTCTAAAATCTAGTTTATAATTAGACTAGAAATGTTCTTGAGAATGGTTGGTAAATAGAGAACTCGGTTTTTCAAACCTTCTTTCAGGTGATTTTTCGCCTCTCGTCTCTGATGCATGTGAGAAAAGTAGTCAGTGGCTTAGAAAGGAAGTTGTGTCAAAGCGAAGATTCCTTTGTAATAAACAATGAAGTTTGCAGATATGAGGAATTAAAAACAAGTTTTCCAAAATCTTCTCAAAATCAAGAACATTTACAAAGCTTTTGTTTGTTTGTTTCAAGAAAATCATGCATCAACTTTAATAGTTACTCAGAGCTCCAGATAGAGGGAGTGATTTTGATTTCAAAATTGAAAATATTAATCATTCTCCACCAAACCCTATGTTATGGGTACTCATTAGAATCGTCTCATCGAGACGATTCTAATAAGTACCCACAACATAGGGTTTGAAGGAGAAATAATGTATTTAGAATACCATCACTCCCTCTTATCTGGAGCTCTGGATACTGTTACAAAGTTCTTTCTTCTACACACTTTTGGAAGCATAGTAAATCTTTCGCCATACGTGCTTGTGGTTCACGACAATGTTGAAAAAAAAAAAACTTTTAGAAAACAGTGTTGGTAAAGGAGAAAATGCTGGTAGCCTGCATTTCAATTTTTTTCCCAATACTCTCTACCCTTTCAAAGACAAAGACTTGGGTCACATTAAATTGTTGTCTGCATCTGTTTTGAATTAGGAAGAATGGAATCATTAAAACTTGATTAAGCAAACCGTTTGAAAGAATAAATAATCATAAAACTTTAAAAGCCATTTCAAAGCTTGTAAAGCTCATAAATTTACAACTTAAGCTCATATGCAACAAGCAAAAGTATCAAATGCCAATTTCAAAGCAAACCCAAATTCAAAATTGGAAAAATAAATAATTGAACCACGCTCTGGTATAAGGGGTTTTGATGAATTTTGTCTAACAACCGATTGAATCATTGGGCACAATGGTTCTTTGACCTGCATAAAATTGACCAATAGCAAAAAGTTTCGACCCAGGTTTGCGCGGTTTGCGCAGTTTGACCCGGGGCGATACTTTTTG
This sequence comes from Hippopus hippopus, assembly GCA_946811185.2. Classification (NCBI taxonomy): domain Eukaryota; kingdom Metazoa; phylum Mollusca; class Bivalvia; order Cardiida; family Cardiidae; genus Hippopus; species Hippopus hippopus. The sequence continues at coordinate 63,465,418 of OX328102.1, read as the reverse complement.
CAAATGCATTCAGCTCCGTTTTCACAGAGCATGGCTCATGTTCAAATGCACAATAAAGAACGTGGCAGTAAAAACAGCTGCCGTCACGCATTGATTCCACGACCTGTAGTTTGTCTATAAATATTATTGAAGTTTGTTACGATAACCGGAACCGGAAGTGCTATACATAGCAAGCCAGAAAGCACACACAGACTCCCAATAAACTTCCCTAAATTACTTGTAGGGTACACGTCCCCGTATCCAACCGTTGTCATTGAAATCACAGCCCACCAGAAAGCATCAGGAATACTGATAAAATGCGAAGTCTCGTTCTGAGCTTCGGCATAATATATAGCACCAGCAAATATCACGATCCCAATCCCAAGAAACAAGATAAACATGGACAGTTCCTTTAAACTGATTCGCAGGGTTTTCGCCAGAATCTGTAGACCAGTGGAAAATCGGCTGAGTTTGAACACTCGTACAACACGAAGTACCCTCAAAAAGGAGAGCTTATTTCCGCTTTGACAAGAATCATTCAACAAAATCATAGCAAGAAAAATGAAGTATGGCGCAATGGAAGCTAAGTCTATCCAGTTGATTAAAGATTTCACGAATTTCATGAAAGACGGACAACTTATGGCGCGCATGAAGAGTTCAATAACAAACCACGCCACACAAATTGTTTCGATGATAAATAATGGATGTCCATAATATGGTTTTCTTAGAATTTTCTCAGTTCCGTTCTCTTTGGTCACGTTAACTTCGATACAATCCGTATTTTTAAATGCCGGTTCCGTCTCGAGGCAGAAAATGACGACGGATGTGAGTATAAAGAATATAGAGAAGGCAGACACGATCTTGGCGGCTAGCGAACTATCCGGGTACTCGAACAAGTTCCAAATTTGTCTAAACACGTGATTTTTAGGGTTCGGTAAGTCGTCGTCATCATCATCTACAAGAAAACCTTCATTGACTTTAAACGCTTCAATGACAGAATCACCAAGCTGATAAAACTGAAGTTCTTCTAGAAATATATCCATGGGCACTTCCACTGGACGTTTTAACCGTCCACCACTTTGATAGTAATATAACACTGCAGGAAAAGACGGTCGATGTCGGTCAAAGAAATATTCCTTGCGGTATGGGTCCCAGAACTGCTGCCGCTTTGTATGGTTACCTAGAAGCGTGCTTGGAAGTCTGTTTAATGTCTTAAGTTGAGTCTCGTACTTCTGACCGGCGACATTTATCACAACACGTCGACAACCTTCCAGATCACAGCAATGTTCATCAGCACTCGCTTTCGGCTCGTCCACAAAACCCTCGTCACTTCGCTCAACACTAACAAGCCGCACAAGTTCGCACCCGGGACCATCATCATGACGGTCTTTCGGCATACCCAAGTTCGTCATCTGTTTTAAACTCCCAGCCGAATGCTGCCTTCTATGTGAATTTGGTGAAGGTATAGGTCGGGAGATAAGGTTAGTGGGTGGTTGTCGAAATATCATCAATGGGTCATTTCGTAGACTATACCCCTGGGCTTGATAAGCCGCCTCCGTCGAGTTTCGGGCCACAAAATGCATCATTGCATATATTTAACCTGAATATAGAGACCCTGAATAAACGGTTTTTTTTAAATCTTATTTTATATTATGTTAATATGACGCGTCTCCAATTTCACAACGTGTTTCGGGACGTTTGTGATGTTTTTGTAGTTCATTGAGACAGTCCTTGTCTAACCACAGTGTAGGCAACTGAAAATTGAGAAATCTGTTAGAAACCCTTTTACCACACAATTCCCGAGTTTTAACGATCCGCAAGGAAAAGGACTTTTGAAAACGCTGTGGGAAAAGGAGAAAATGCTGGTAACCAGCATTTTCTCCTTTTACCAACAATGTTTTCTTCTACCCTTTCAAAGAAAAATTTCGTAATTTGTGCAACATAAAACTTTTCGCCTGCAAATGCTTTCAATTTGGACAAGTCTAAAATTTTGTTTTTGGTCAAGACCGAAGTCCATACATTCAAAAAGCAACGGCTTAAGAATCTAAAATTTCCTACCAAATTATTTTTCCACCGAATTTTTCAAATCATAAAACACGGTTCCAAAGAAAACGGTATTTGAAATAATAATAATAAAAAAACTCTCTTAAAATTAAATTCCGTCCAACCAAAACTTGTAAATCCACAATTGAAATTCATATTTTCTAACCTTATCGGGGTTTAAGAACGACATAATTCCTTTTATGGATAATCGCGGATTACGTTTTGCTTAATATTCCACATTATAAAATCTTATTAAAAACCAAAATGTGTAACAAACGGTATTTTATGTACTATTGTATTCGACCCATAAAATACCCACTTTAAACTCTTACAGCGCAATACCCCACATATTGCGCCGAACCCCGCATTTAACCCTTATGCGTACAATGTAGATCAAGATCAGACTGCACAGAACGTGCAGTCTGATCTTAGATCGACACTGCCCGCTTTTCTTACCAGACATTCTGACATAAAAGACCCTCTTTTTCGCAATATCTGCATGTTTTGTACTTATTTGGAATGTTTGACTCACTAATTTAGCACGTCAAGGGTAGATCTAGAGTAAAATTGATGTCATATACTTTCCTTCAGTTCTTACTTTTATCCGTCATCCCACTAAATAAATTAAATGAAACTTTCACACCGATAGTAAAAATATCCGAATGATGCTATTTCAAATTTATTGTTAGGAAAAAAATATCTCCTTGTCGGACTGTGTAGAACAAAGATCAGACTGCAAGTCCGTAAAAGGTCGGAGAGATGCACTTAGCAGACTTCGGGTTAAAACGCTATACCAAAAAATCTCTTATATTAAAGACCATGAGAAATAAGGCTGTTGAAAAACATTGTTTAAAAAGGAGAGAATAATACTGACTCTATCTGTGAAAATGTTTCCAAAGATACAGATCCGTGGACCGTGTAGATCAAAGATTGGACATTATGGCATTTGCGATGTAATCTCAGTCTTTAACCGTCTGCAAAGCTCTTAAAAGTCGTGTTTGACTTTTTAAACTCTTTACAACACAGTCTCGAATTTAAAAACCCTGAGAAATAAGGCTTTTTTGAAAACATTGTTTAAAAAGGACAAATTTTTAAGGCCTGACCATGGCAAAGTTATTTGCCGACGGTAATATTAATGTGGCTCAACTGATGGAAGTTGTCTTCGAATGGGGAAGAAAACATTGTGGGAAAAGGAGAAAATGCTGGAACAGCATTTTCTCCTTTTCCCAAGTTTTCAAAAGCCTTCTTCATCAGGGTGATATTCATTACGACAAGATTCATTCCTCTCTCACCGTTGATTATTGTTTCGAAGATGATAATGTGGTAAAGCAGCTAGTGACTTAGTAAGAATATTGTGCACAGCACAAGGGAAAGAAACTCCAGAAAAGCATGAAAAGATGCAATGACTGCTGCAAATATAACTGAAGTAACGTTCATGTAATAGGTTCACTGGCCTCCGCGATATAACTGAATCGATGTTCAAAACAGCGTTGAACACCACACAGACAAAACAAATCTTTCATCAGGGTCGATAAAACACGGGGTCGAGTGGTATAAGGGATATGGGGAGAAAAATACACATATACCCCGAAAAGTCGAGAGTAAATCTTCACCTAACAATGTAAGGTAAAAATTTTACATTCTTATTGGGAAAAATAGCCGTATGTAAATGAATATGTAAAGAGGTTTTTCAACTCTTTAACCAAACAATCAAGAGTTTTCACCAAACCCCAAGAAAGAAGGCTTTTGAAAACATCGTGGGAAAAGGAGAAAATGCTGGTAACCAGCATTTTCTCCTTTTCCCACAATGTTTTCTACCCTTTCCGGCTCAAATTCCAACATATTAGCAGCATTAAATTTGTCGTCTGGAAATTCTTTCAATTTGGACAGGTCTAATATTTTGTCGTTTGGTAAAGAGTTAAAAGTGTACACGATGGTTTTGTACCTTTAAATTGGGTTTCTTTTGTGTACTTTTTACTCTTTTAACAGACGACAAACATTTAGACTTGTTCATTGCAGACGACAAATCTAAATCCATCTTAAAAGATGCGATTGGTCTTCAAAATGAAATTGTAGAGTCCATTGTTTTTTACTGGAATTACCTTTAAATTGGGCTTTGCTTGTGTACATTTTTTTTACAAGACGACAAACGTTTACACTTGTTAAAATTGAAAGCATTTGCAGACGACAATTTAAAGTTGCTAAAATGATGGGTTGGTCTTTGATATTGTAGATTCCACTATTAAACACGTTGATTTTGTACCTTTAAACAGGGTGTCTTTTGTGTATTTTTAATTCTTTTAACAGACGACAAACGTTTAGACTTGTTCAAATTGAAAGCATTTGCAGACGACAAATTAAATGTAGCTCAAATGATGGGTTTGTCTTTGATATTGTAGATTCCACTATTAAACACGTTGATTTTGTACCTTTAAATTGAGTTTCTTTTGTGTACTTTTAACTCTTTTAACAGACGACAAACGTTTAGACTTGTTCAAATTGATGTTTTTTTTTTTTCCGAAGCAAGAAAACATTGTTCTGCACGATGGCTTTCTACCTTTAAATTGGTATTCAGTTGGTAAATTATTTTTCACCACCGACACAATTTTCTTTAAATTGAAAACATTTGCAAACGGTGAAACAAATGTTGCTCAAATGATGGAATTTGTCGTTGAAACATATTTCTCTACATGTTGGCTTTCTACCTTGAAACTGGTGGTCTCCTTTGTACATTTCACTCTTTGACAAACTGCAACATTTTAGACTAGTCCAAATTGAAAGCTTTTGCCGGCGATAATTTAAATGCGACATAAATGATGGGATCTGTATATAAAAGCGTAGAAAACCAATAACGAAACACCGACATTTTCATTGCTCGATCATCGGTCACCGTTACTAAAAATATCACATCACCTAATTATCATATGTAGCCTAGGTCCAGTGGTAATAATCTTTAAACCACTCCTATCGCGGTCTCCTTTCACGGTCCATACAGATTTGTGGCAAAACGGTTTATCGCTTCCGTATTTGACAAAGGATCCCGCGCTATATCGTGTGTTATATACGGATAAAGAAGCGATGTACCAGTGTGCTATTTTTAGTAACGGTGTCCGATGATCGAGCAATGAAAATCTTGCTGTTCCGTGATACACCAACAGAACTTCGGTGGCCTGTGCTTTCAATATGGACGTCGCTAAAATTTCGCTTTCTGATTTACCCTTATCCTGCTAAATAAAAGAAATGAAATTTTCAAGCCCAGAGTAAAAACCCAAATATTGCTTTTTGAAAGGAAGTTTTGTAGGGAAGATGTCTCCTTATTGAACAGTGTAGATCCAAGATCAGACTGCACGTTCTGTGCAGTCTGATCTTGATCTACGCTGTCCGCAAAAATTTCAGCAAGTCGCGCTTAGCAGCGTAAAGGTTTAGATGTATAAATTAAGTGAAGCGTCAAAGACGGGTAGCCACTCAGTGTAATTAACTTCTTTTTATTACAATTTACAATCTGTACTTCGAGCAAGTCTTTAATTTTCACTTATTCCACTATTTACACTGTAAATTCAATAACTAATACAATTGTGATATAGAGCCTTCCCCGCCCCCCTTCCATAGAAAGATAACTGAAAAGTTTAACCTTTTACGCAACAAAGAAAAGTTTTCTTAACTTTGAGGTAGTCTTTTCATACAGTAATTTAAATCCTTAACCCTTTCAGCACAGTTTTTGTCGAGTTTTACAACCCTGAGGAACATGGCTTTTCAAAACATTTCGGGAAAAGGAAAAAATGCTGCATACCACAACGTTTTCTATCCTATCAAAGACAGAAATCATCACTTGAGCTACATCTTTTTGACGTATATAAATGTTTAAAATATGGTCTTCTCCAAAACTTTTGGTAGTTTGGTAAAGAGTTCAGCCTTTTTTCTATTATTTTTTTTCCTTCATGTACATAAGAAAATTTTTCAGGCAAACTGACATAAAGGAAAAAAAAAAACTTACACAAAATAAGGTAGAATGAAAGCAAGTCATTATGATAAAACTTTAATGTTTATAACATTACTTAAATCAAAGTTTGTCAATATTTATTAAACAGAAAAAGCTAAGTTAACAGGTAGAAAGAATCAACTTAGATTAATCATAATTAAATATCAAACCAACAAAACATCAAATAATAATGTCTTTAAAGGTACATCCTTACAGCCAGAGAGTAAACATACGTTGTTAAAACTTAACAGAATCTAGTCAACTGTGTAAACGTAGATAAAAAATCGATATAAGGTGTATGGGATAAAGAAACGCAAGGGATTTATCTTTGATTTAAACCGGAAACAAGGGTTGTAACTTCTACGAACAGCCTACAGAGAATGAAATGCATTTTCTATCCGTCGTAATCTATGCAACCTTGCAACCGTCAGGGGCAACATTTGGCACAAAGATACAAGAATGATTATAGTTTCATAAAATAAAGATGAAATTGGTTAAAAAAAACTGGATGGAAACGAGTAAAGATGTATCTTTAATATAGGGGGAGGGGGCGGGGGAGGAAAAGTCATCAGTACTGAGTAATGACCACATTTGAGCTACATTTATCATGTTGTCTGCAAGTGCCTTCAATTTGGACAATTTCATCATTTGCTAAAAGGTTCAGAAACAAGTGAACCATACACAGAGTTTATTCTCATCAAGTTAATACAAGTTCCAACAATAAATGCAATAAACTAATGATTTAACTCTACACCTAACAACTATATTTTGGACGCATTTTGAAGATGGCAAATTGAATGTGGTTCAAATCATGTGATCTATTTATCGAATGGTGGAACGCATTGTGGAAAAAGCCATTATACTAAGGGTTAGGTAATATTTTGCTAAAAGGTTAAAGATAGGACTATTCTATTTATCTGACTGTGCTGAGATAGTCTGGCTATGTTCTATGGAAAGGTGGCTTACAGATCAGCAAAAAGTAACGACACATGTCAGCCTGCGCAGTTTGCGCAGGCTGACATAGGTCGAAACTTTTTGCTATTTGTGAATTTTATGCATGTCCGAGGACAAGTCTACCTCATGATCCAGGCGGTTGTAAAGACTTGCTTGGAATCATGCATCACAGAGATGCACTAAATTCCTTTTTCACAGAGCACAGCTCATATAAATGTGTTTCTTTACTGAACTGAAAAACTAAACTGTTGGGAAGTAGCATTAGCTAGCATGTTAATGGCTGACAAATATGCTGACTGTCCTTCCACAACAACCTGGCTATTTCTGTTCTGCTCAACAATTTCCTGTGTGTCTGGGTTCACGCACATGACCTGATAGACTGGTTGTGTGGGCTGTGATGTCCCCTGACCAGTGGTCACCTCTAAATTATTTGTAGAAGAAAGCAATGACTGTAGTTTCTGTATGTCTTCCACAGTTGTATTTTCATCCAACACTAACTGAAATGACTGGTCTCCTGCCTGTGTTGCCTGAGTTATTTCAAAACTTGGCAGGTTTGGAGTTAATTTCATAGACTGGTTCTCCAGTATCAACTGTTCCTGTAATTCGGACTGGTTTGCCTGTTTATTTGAATTATCTACTTCAGTTTTATGTTTCCGTTTGTGTCTGTGCAGTGATATGTTGTCTGGAAAGGCAGCGTTACATTCTGAGCATGAATAAGGTTTGTTGCCGTAATGCACATTTAAATGTTCTTTGAGGTAGTTGAGCCGAGTGAAACTTTTTGGGCAAACGGAACACATAAACGGTCGAGCACCTGTGTGGGTCATGTAATGACGGTTCAAATCAGCTGGAAATAGAAAAAAAAAAAAAAAAAAGAGTTAAAGGCCCAGTGGCAACCAAAAGTAAACACAGTTATTGTTAGTGTTATAATGCATATTAATGTAAATCATACCATTTAAAAGTATGGAAATTACAGAGGAGAAAGGTGTGTCAAACTGACTTTGAGGTGATCTGCTCTTCAAGAACAATGTACTTGCTCACAAGTCACAAGATGCCATGGTTGCTGCGACTGAATGTAACTTTGAAATCCTTCCTCATCCCCCCATATTCTCCTGATTTAGCCCCTTCTGACTTCTATCTGCTCCCAAAGCTGAAAACTAACCTTTGTGGTAGACAATTAAGAAACAAAGAAGGAGTTATAGATGCAATAAATAAGTACTTGGGGGAACAGGATAAAGACTTCTAGTTTGAAAGGATGAGCAATAAATGAAGGGAGATTATATTGAAAAAAGAAGTAGCCAGCCTTTCATTCCTGGGTATTCCCAAGTACAAGAGACCTAGAGCTTTTTTATTGTACTTCGTACAACTGCAATGGACACTCTTGAAGTTGAAAGAAAATTTAGATGTGTTGTGCAAAACTTTTTAAATGCACCCATTTCATTCATGCAGGAATGATGTAAAACTAAACCTAATTTACCTTTGCAGATAAAATCCTTCTCACATCTGTCACACTTGAAATCTTTCTTTTGTGAATGGCGAAGCTTGTGAGCCCTCAGTGATGAATGACCTGAAAATATTAAAAATATATGAGACACTCTCTGTGAAAAGGGGGCTTAATGTATCTGCAAAAAGTAAAGACCCAGGTCAGCCTGCGCGGACTGCTGAAACTTTTTTGCTATTGGTCAATTTTCTGCATGTCAAAGAACCAGTCTACCTCACAATTCAGTAGGTTGTTAGACAAAATGGATGTTATGGTTCTGTTATTAAATAATGACCTGCAACACGCGAAAAGGGGCATTCGGACATTTGCATAAAGTGTCGTCTCGGATCAGCCTGCGCAATCCGCGCAGGCTAATCCGAGACGACACTTTCCATTTTTATGTAATTTTCTGTTTTGCGCAAGTCTACTGTAGTACAAAATCTAATGTAGTCGTAAAGTGCCGTCTCGGATTAGCCTGCGCGGACTGCGCAGGCTGATCCGAGACGACACTTTACGCAATTGTCCAAATGCCCCTTTTCGCGTGTTGCAGGCCATATAATGACCTGCCAGTATTATGCATCAGAGATGCATCAAGTCCTCTTTTGCCAGAGCATGGCTCACATGTCATTAAAAAAAAAAAAACCTTTATTTCATTATACCTGAAAACTAAAATTGAACAAGCACACCATCTGCCAGTGCCATCCCTCTAAAGCAGTCGCTTGATAGTGAAAATTCAATGTTAAAAAGGGGGCATAACTGTGTCAAAATACTTTAATGGTTACCTGCCCTTGTTGTATTGGTTCCCCTGTTGATAGTTTGATAGTTAACAAGTCCGAGTTTGAAATAAATATCTTCGGTAATAAAAGAGATATCACAAAGTGTTGAAGTTTTTGCACAACTACATAGATGCAAACAATGACAGGGCTACCACAATACCTCCATGTACTTTCTTCAGAAAAAAAAAAAAAAAAACTAAGTGCTAAAAATCTAACTTAAGGATAATTGATTAAATCAATATAATTTAAGGCCACTTTTAAGTTTGAGGAACTGGTTTCAAGCATTTTCTCCCTTTCCCATAATAATTTCAAAAGCCATCTTTCTTGGAGACCTGAAAAGTTGGCATTCTTGGCAATGGATTCAAGTTCACCTGCCATCAAGAACCTACAATTCTCTAGTTGCATTGTAAGTCTCTTAACCTTTTCTCACATAAACCCGAGTTTTAATGACCTTGAGAAAGAAGTCTTTTGAAAACAATGTGGGAAAAGGAGAAAATGCCGGTAACCAGCATTTTCTCCTTTTCCCACAATGCTTTCTACCCTTTTTCTACCCTTTATTCTACCTTCTCAAAGAAAAATTTCATCATTTCAGCTACATTTGATTTGTCATCTGCAAATGCTTTCAATTTTGACAGATCCAAAGTTTTGATGTTTGCAAAAGAGTTAAGGAATGACCCTAAGAAAGAAGCCTTTTTTAAAACATTGTGGGAAAAAGAGAAATGTTTGTAATCACCCTTTTCCCACAATGTTTTCTACTCTCCTACCCTTCTTTTTTCAGAAGAGGCCTTTTGAAAACATTGTGGAAAAAGGAGAAAACCAGCATTTTCTCCTTTACCTATAATATTTTAAGATGCCTTCTCATTCTGGGTTGTTAAAAGTCCGGTTTATGCGGCAAAGGATGAAAAGTTGGCATTGTTTGGTAATGAATTCAAGAACACCTGCAGTAAAAGACCACCATTCTGGGTGGTCTCTTGAGACAGGTTGGAGCGTCTGTTGAGTATTTTTTAAACCTCTAAATTCCTGTCTACAGAGGTCACACAGATGAGGTTTCTGTCCAGAATGTACAAGTAAGGTTAAAGACCACCTGCTATAAGAAACCACCATTCTTACTTCCAAAGGATGATCTCTTAAGACAGGTTGGGACTGTCTGTAGAGTATTTTACAAACCTCTAAATTCCTGTCCACAGAGATCACACAGATGAGGTTTCTGTCCAGAATGTACAAGAAGATGTTCCTTTAACACACCACTCTGACTGAAGGTCTTCTCACAGATGTTGCATCTGTATAAATCATACAGTGTATAAATTAGCAGAGGCCTGACAACACAACAGCCACGCCTCATCAATATTTACTCATTGACTCATGCAGCTAATATCTTTTTTTTTTTTTTTTTTTCAGTCTTCCTGCGGATCAAAATTTAAAAATTACGGAACAAAAAGCAAGTGCCTAAATAAGCAATTTCTCCTTTTGCTAAAGTTTTCAAAAGTAATCACAACTCTTGTCATAATGACAAAATTTTAGACTTGTCCACATGGCAGATTTTCCAGACTAGAAATAAAATGTCACTAAAATGATGGGATTTGTTGTCAAAGGCAGAGGCAAAATGTTTTTTCCATGATATTTCCTGATTCTGCTATTTTCAGAAGCCTTCTTTGTCAATGTTATAAAAAACATGGAATTATTTCATTCTAATTATTCCAACTTTAAAAGGATTTTTTCTAAGATGTCTGCACACAATACCGAGTTTTAACGACCCTGTGGAAACAGCCTTTTGAAAACCTTGTGGGAAAAGGAGAACTTGCTGGTAACCAGCATATTTTTCTCTTCTCACAAGGTTTCGCACACCTTCACAGATCAATACCATTATCTTAACTGAATTTAATATGTTGTCTGCAAATGCTTTCAAGTTGGACAGATCTAAAGCTTTGTCGTGTCATAAAAAATTAAGACAGTAAAGTGTTAAAAACAGACTTACTTGAAAGGTTTTTCCCCTGTATGGGTTCTCTGGTGGATAAGGAGAACTCTCTTTTCTTTGAATGTTTTATCACAGTGCGAACATTTCCAGGGCTTGTCGTCCTTATGAGCAACTGCATGATGTTTCAAGTTCCCTTTTGTTGTAAAGGACTTGCCGCAGGTTTCACAGACAAATGGTCTCTCCCCTGAGTGTTTTCTCATGTGAACTAGTTAAACAGAAAAGACACAATAGGATCTTTCTCATTATCTCGTATAGTGAGAGCTCTGTGAAAAGGGGACTTAATGAATCTGCGAAAAAAGTCTCGACCCATGTCTGCCTGTGCAGTCCACTTGGGCTGACTTGGATCAAAACTTTTTGCTTTTGGTTAGTTTTCTGCATGTGAAAGGACCAGTGTAGCTCATGATTCAGTCAGTGTATACAGTGTTGTATAAAATGGATTTTGTGAGTTCATAGTTACGTGATGACTTGTTTGGTATCATGCATCAAGGAGAGGCATTAAACCCCCTTTTGCCAGAGCATTTCTCAAGGAAAAAGTTATTCACATATGGCCTGCAACATGTGAAAAGGGGCATTCAGACATTTGCGTAAAGTGTCGTCTCCGATCAGCCTGTGCAGTCCGCGCAGGCTATTCCGAAACGACACTTTCCGTTTTTATGCAATTTTCTGTTTTGTGCAAGTCTACTGTAGCACAAAATCAGACATTGCGTAAAGTGTTGTCTCCAACCAGCCTGCGCAGTCCGTGCAGGTTAATCCGAAACGACACTTTCTGTTTTTATGTAATTTTCTGTTTTGCACAAATCTACTGTAGCAAAAAAACTAATATAGTAGTAAAGTGCCGTATGGGATTAGTCTGCACGGACTGCGCAGGCTAATCCAAGACGACACTTTACGTAAATGTCCGAATGCCCCTTTTCATGTGTTGCAAGCCATGTATAAATCAACAAACAACTTTTTTTTTCTTACTCTTCACCAAGCAACAAAATTTTGGATTTTTCTCAATCTAAAACATTTGCAGACCAAACTGCATATCTATTTCTAATGGTGGAAGTTCTGTTTGAAAGGGAAGAAAACCCCCCCACCAGCAACTTGTCACAGAAACAGCACAATCAGAGAATAGAAATGATTTTCAACACAAAGTTCACCTGTGACTTTGACTTGACTGTTGACCAATGTGACCTAAAAACAGGGAACATCCTTGGATCATGAGCAACACTTGTATAAAGTTTCAGGGTCCTAGGTCAAATGGCTATGAGTTAGAACACGGAAACAATTTTCAAACAAAGTTCACCTGTGACCTTGACCTTAGACCCATGTGACCTAAAAACAATATGGTACCTTCTTGGGTCATGAGCAACACTTGTACAACATTTCAGGGTCCTAGGTCAAACAGCTTTTGGGTTAGACCACAAAAACAAAAAAGTCTACAGCCAGTAGGACGAATGGATGGATAGACAGACGTGGTGAAACCAGTATACCCTCCTCTATTTTGTAGGTGGGGGTTATAATGAATAAAGATGATATTACATGTATCTTACAGTCAAAGCATACCTATCATTGCATGTTGTGTTTGAGTACTAGAATCACACACTTTACACACAAACACTTTCTGCCCATTCTCCTGTATCTTAGAGTGAAAGATTTCTTGTTTTCTGGGTCGCCCTCTAGGTCTGTCTTTTCCTGTTGACTTTATCTTCGAATATTTATTCGTCTCCTCTTTATTTGTCTGCGGTGATTTTTGAGTGGAATTCTTGTCCAACATATTTTCATTTTCTTTATCCATCAGATCTTTTTGGATTAGAGTCAGCTGTTTATCTGCCCTGTCTGAGGTTTCCTGTTGTTCATAAATATATGAATGATATTCTGTGAAAAGGGGGTTTAATGCATCTGCAAAAAATATCAACCCATGTCAGCCTGCACAGTCCGTGCAGGCTTACATGGGTTGAAACTGTTTTGCTATTGGTCATTTCTATGCATGTCCAATGATTATTCTACCTCTTGATCTAGTCCATTGTTGGACAAAATGATTTTACTGGATCCATAATCATACAATGCATCACAGAGATGCATTTAGCCCCACAGAGATGCACTTAGCACTCACATAACATTAATCTACATATACTCTGCTACGGACACTCTTGAAAATACTAAAGGCTAAAGAAGCAATCACTTCTCTTCCGACAATGATTTTCATATACCTGGGAAAGGAGATTTTCGTCTTTTTTTTTCCCCCCAATGCTTTTCCATTTTCCATCACAGAGTTGTGGATCTGAATATAGCCTGCACAGTAATGCTGTATCTCTCAAACATGCCTCATGTAGACAATATTTAATGCTTTCACCATTTACCATTTAATCCCTAGATTTGATGACCCTGAGGGGAGAGGCTTTGGAAAACTATTGTGAGAAAAGGAGAAAATGCCAGTGACCAGCATTTTCTCCTTTTCCCACAATACAAGTACTTTCTACCTTTCTAAAACAAATTTTCATCTTTTGATAAACATCTGATTTGTCATCTGCAAACATTTTCTGAATTAACATGCCTAACTTTTTTTCAAGTGGTGAAGGAATAACAGACAATGAAGAATAATTTATCACATAACCTCCCTTGTTTTCAGTGTAATATACCCATTACGAATTTTCTTATCTTATAAACGTTTAATATCATATTTGTGTGACGTCATTTTTGACGTCATTTTGTACATTTTTCATAGAAGTGACTGGGTATTATGGATATTACTGCGGGTGCATTTATAAATGGTTTTGCATCATCTGATCTATATTTCCTGAAATATCGTTATGTGATAAAAAGAATCTGACATTCATTGGCGTTTGAGATAAAATTTTATTAAACTCGTCAAGGAAAAATGTTATTAAGCTTGCCAAAGGCTCGCTTAATAACATTTCCCTAGACTCGTTTAATAAAATTTTATCTCAAAAACCAACTCATGTCAGATCCTATATATCTGTTATCAGACTGTCATATCGTGATATTTAACTCTTAAAGTGCCAAATAACTTACTGATTGTATTCAGTCTAGAAAAAAGACCCAAATTAAGACCCAAATACATAATTGCAATTTACAGGTTGCTTTTGTGAAAGATTAAATCTACATTGACTTATATTCTGATATTAGCCGCATTGACTTTATAGGAAAAGGATGAAATGCCGGTTACCTTTATTTTGTCCTTTTTGTACAATTTTATCAAAAGCCTTCTTCTATAGGGGTCATAGAGACAAGGGAAAGTCAAATCTTTTCTGATGCAAATGATGGTGTAAGTAATTAAAGGGAGAGAAAACATTGTGGGAAATAGGAGAACATGCTGGTTACCAGCATTTTCTCCTTTTCCCATAATGTTTTCAAAAGCCATCATCTTCAGGGTTATAGAAGAAATTGATTTTCTTGTAAAGGGTAAATAGTCGTCAGTTTACATAAAAAACAAAATACCTTTTCATCCTCAAACTGAGTGCATTCGTCCGTAGAAGCAGTGGTTGCAGCTAATTTTAGATTTTGGACAGACCCATCTGCCCTCTCAACAGTAAAGTGAATGTAGCCCTCCTTATCACCTAGGTTACTGTCTTTCAAATCAAACTTGATGTACGGAGACAACTGCGGGAGGAATGACAACAAGCTGCTTACATCATCACTGGTACTCGTACAAGTTGTGTCGGGTGTTCCTGAAAGTGTAAAATATGGAAGACCTTATTTTGTGTTCATGAGTAAATCTGACAAACGTGCACAAATTATAAAACTATGTGCTCATTTTACAAATACAAAGAGGGAGCACTTGAATAAAAGCATCAAAACTGTTGAACTCAGTAACACATTTGAGCCATACCGTATGAGGGGGAGGGGGTTCCATGCATCTGCAAAAAGTATCGACTTGGGTCAGCCTGACCCTTATACCTCACAATAACGTTTTAACGACCCTGATGAAGAAGGCTTCTGAAAAAATTGAGGGAAAAGGTAACAAACATTTTCTTCTTTTCCTCCAATGTTGTCCACTACATCTAAGACAAATTTTATCACTTGAACCAGCCTTGATTTGTCGTCTGCATATGCTTTGAATTTGAACAAGTCTAAAAGTTTGTCATGTGGTAAAGTGTTAACATCATAAAATTTGAACAAGTCTAAAAGTTTGTTGTCATGTGGTAAAGTGTTAACATCATAAAGAAACAAAAACAGTACAAGTTTACCGTCTTTAACAAAAGGCATATTTGACTTCGGCTTTATATCGTCAATCTCGTCCATCAGCTGTTGTGTGACATCATCATCGTCTAAATCATTCATAGCATCTCCGGAAATAATACCAGGTCTCATATCAACACCATCTTTACTTTCCTTCAAAGAAGTATCATTAAACTTTTCTGACAAACCCTCATTTGGTTGAGTCTGTTCAAGATCTGTGAATGAACTGATTAAAAACTGATTGGCTGCAAGTTCATCGACAGGATTACTTCTAACACCAGGCATATGCATAGAAGTAACAGATTTGATGTCAGCTGATAGATTTTCAATTTCATGCGATGCAAATCCATGTGCTGATGTATCAGGTAAAGGTGTCTCTATAATTTTCTCTGGTTCATTCGTAACTATTTCTGGTGTCTTCTCTATCAAGCCATCATTACTTTCAGGTACGGGTAAATTTTGATCATTGTCAAACAATAACAATATCTCATGAATTTTCTCCTTCAGAAAGTTTTTGATCAACAGTTTATCTTCTAACGGAAGTAATTTCACTAACTGGAGTAGTTCTTGCATCTGAAATTACAAAAAATGCAATCAATCATATTAACCCTTTACCGAACAATTCCGATTTTTAACACACCTGAGGAAGAAGCCTTTTGGAAACATTGCAGGAAAATAAGTAAATGCTGGTAACCAGCATTTTCTTCTTTTCCCACAATGTTTTCTACCCTTTCAACGATGAAATTTACTTTTTGAAGCAATTCTAATTTATCGCCCGCAACAGCTTTGAATTTGGAGGAGTCTAAAATTTTGTTATTTGGTAAAGTGTTAAACGTTAGCACCTATCAGGCATTGCCAGTCTAGTAATGCAATTTCAGGATTGCTTGCGGTCAGAATGTTTTAGTAAAGTTGGCAGTGTAGACCAAAGTTTAGACTAACTGATTCATACAAAGTGGACAAAATAGATCAAAGATTGGACTAAATGTTTTGTACAATTTGGTTTTAATTTTCACTGTCAGCAAAGGCAACTAAAGAAGTGAAAGGGCACTTTGATGGTAAACCCTTTACAATTTGAAAAAGTATTAGACTTGTCTTTAAAAAAGTCCAGCCAGTCTAGGAAACTCCAAAAGAAGTCATATCACTGATTACTAGCATTTCTACTTTCCCCATTAGCAGTGTTCTGCCAAGGATTTTAAAAAGTAGAGTCAAACGTCTTGCTCATCCAGAAAAGTTTGAGACATTGTTAAAAATTTGGGGACAAAATTTAATAAGCATTAAAATGGTTTAAAAATAAGAAATTGAAATTAGTTCCCCAATACCCATACTTGTTAATTGCTATGTTCTCTTTCACTAGCCAAAATGTGGATTTAAATGCAACTAACATGGCTGATTATTGCTCATTGAGACTTTCCCTACCGTTCTGTACAGTTTTCTGAAAATCACTCAGAAAACACTTGGCCATAACGGCTGAACTATGATAGATGTTCTGTGCATGTCTTACATAAGAGTAGTAGTTCTGAAGTTACATTTTTTTTCAGTAAATGCGTACTTTTTTGTTTTTTTCAACACATTTTACAAATCATACAGTTGCGGTCTCGATCATGTTCCAATGAAGAATATTCTTTTAAATACTAAGAACTGTCGTACAGGTATTTTTTACCATCTTCCGACGATGTTGACTGAGTGGTAGGGGTACTTGGCATCAGAACATTATCAGACTTTGAGCTCTGATTGTTGGTATGCTTTGGCTGACCATAGAAGCTTAGGATAATACCTGGCTTTTTCGCCATGGCGACGAAACCATTTCCGACTAGACACTACATCATGACAGTAAAGTACACAATCAATACTTGGTTGATGTTTTCGGTCTGCGTCCAATCAAATTTCATTTTGAATGTATGCACTTTCGGCGCCCATGAAAAACACTACATTGTAATAGTTACACGGCTGATTCCGCGATTTTTGACATGCGTCAGGAATCGCCTTTTACAGAATTTTTCTGCGACATTTAGAATTTTCAGCGAGAAAATCGCAAATACACAGCCTCGGCAGAACACCGCATTAGTATCATACGGTCTGCACACACGCGAAAAGGGGCATTCTGACATTTGCGTAAAGTGTTGTCTCGGATCAGCCTGCGCAGTCCACGCTGGCTAATCCATAATGTCACTTTATGTCAATATTTGATTTTGTTCTACGGTAGACTTGCGCGAGCAGAAAATCACACACAATCGGAAAGTGACGTCTCAGATCAGCATGCGTGGAATGCTCACACTGATCCGGGACTATACTTTACGCAAATGTCCGAATGCCTCTTTTTGCGTGTTGCAGACCATATGATAGCTGTGACACTGCTGTCCTGGTAAGTCCAGTTCGCTGAAACTGGTACCAAAACATGCCATCTTTCTGTAGTCTGCTCTCTACTGTAAGACAAGAAAGCTTTAAAATAAACAATTACTTAGATAACATGAATTTTGACTGCTTAGTATGGATTAGAACATTAACCCTGGTATGTTCACAAAGGTAAGAGAACAAGCTAAAAAAAGTTGTATCCGGACAATGGTACCATCCGAATTTTATATTACTACCGAGAAGTGTTTTGTGATGTTCTAACCTTCATTCTGATTTCGTGTATAGAGTAGTGTTCGCTTCCAGGCTTCATCTTGATTTGATTTTCTACTCTGTTTCAGAAGTTTGTCCCAAAACTATATCGTAAGGGAAATATTGGCGTTATTTTGTTGTTATTCTTGCATGTTGTTGTTGTTCTCGTACATGCTTAGTCCGAAATCCAAAACATTGTTCTGCAAAAGTTATGAAAAAAGAAAAAATTAATATTTATGAATATAAGATGACAATAAAAACATATTTTATTATAAAAAAATCATCTTAAAATGTGAATCAAAGCTACGGAAGGAGCACAATCAGTAGGCTTTGTAGGTTTAGCTTCGAGGCTATTTATACCCCCCCATTGGTGTCTTACCAATGTATTTTTGCTACATTTCAAAGGAAGTGAAAATTCCATTGACCCTTTCGTTCTCTTTCCCGAACAAATCAAGAACTTTGTTGTTTCTGTGGATTAAAACTGCTTTGAACACGTCTTATAAAAACCTGGCGACAGACTTAAAGCTATATTTTTGATGAACTGGGTTTTTTCTTCCTTGAAAACGGCTGTCGGCCTACTACCAAGCACAGAATCCATAAATAAATGTTATATAGTAAATCCTCGGAAGAAAAACAATGTGGGTAGTGACGGATTCGTATCCAAGATCCCTTGCTTTCAGGGCAGGTACTCTAACCACTGCGCTATCTGGACCACTTGACATCTACGCTACTGATTATCAACACACTCCTTCCCCTCCTATGAGATACCTGTACATGTATTCCACTCCCAGATTCTCAGGACCCTTTGGTTCAACCTTTTGTGACATGTAAATCCTTGGGGGGGGGGGGGGGAGTGCGCCAGGTCTGGGTTTCAAACCCTTAAAACCAGGTCCCCTTGCCTACAGGCAAGTTCTCTAACAACTACCAGGACTACATGCCCAGCCGCGCAGTAGCAGTAGCAGGGGGGTTGCTGGTTCAAATCCCGGCTCAGCCACTTTCTGAGGATTGATGATAGTCATTGCAACAGAATTCATTCCCTTCTCACCGCTGATCATTGTTTCGACAATGGTCATGTGGGAAAGCAGCCACTGGCTTGGAAAGAATATTGTGCCAAGTACTGGTAAAAGAAACTCCTGTAAAGTATGGATGACTGCAATGGCTGCCATAATTTAAATTAAATAATGTTGAAAAATGATGTTGAAATACCATACAATCAATCAGTCAATCAAACCCTCACTGCAAGTCATGTCCCTTTACAAACTAATTTATTTTTTCACACAGAAGTTAAAATATGTCAACCAGTTGCCTTAACTCTGTCTAAAAATCTATCGAAAATAGTATCTCTTGTGCTGTCCATCTTTTTCTATTTAAGATGTTTTCTAAACGTTTGAAAATGCTTTCAACACAGACAGTATATTAATCTGCAGTTAGGTAAAGTGTGAAACGGCCATTGTCTCTGCCGACTGATAATAATAATTTTGCAACTGAAGTGTGGCTTAAATAATTGAATTTGTTTGCACAAGTTTTTTTTTCACAAAGATTTGTACCAGTGACCTAATTTTAAACAAAATTTGATTTAGTGACCAAATGATGCACAATGGACAAGACAAGACGGATTACAGACACAGCAAACAAAAGCTGACCTTGAGCACTTCACTATCCACGGTGATAATTCATACCATCAGTTAGAAATCCAACCATGCATGTCATACTTAAGGGCAGGACAGGAACACCTGTCATCATTATAATTGTAGCAAATATTGACAAAGTTCAAACAAGCACTGTGACCTTGACCTTTCAGCTGGTGACATGTCCTCTGTCCACCGTGATCATTTGTGCCAAATTATCCTTTAGAATCAGACTATGTACCTGGAAGTTATTGGCCGGACATGAACACCACATTTTACCAAACACACATATTACACACACATACAAACACAACGTCTCTACGGGTATAAAAATTTATTCCTGTAAATATTTCATATTTAAGGCTGTATAAGCCAAAGTACATGAACATGCATGCAGAGCTCCACATAGAAGCAGTGAATTTGATTTCAAAATTGAAAATATTATTCTCCACTAAATCCAATGGTGTGGGCACTCATTAGAATCGTCTCATCAAGACGATTTTAATGAGTGCCCACAACATAAGGTTTGGAAGAGAAATAATGGATTTAGAACACTTATCACTCCCTCTTATCTGTAGCTCTGATGCATCACTGTACACAAATTCAAGATCAGGTTGAATGTTCTGTGCAGCTTTGGTCTGCAATGTCCAAAAGCACACCTAAAGTTGTTTTTCGCTTTTTAAGTGCAATCGAAGTTCTTACTAAATATGTTCATCTTTAAGTGACATCTTCAACATATGTCGTTTTATGTGTTTTACTAGAATATTTTTCTTGCTAACTACAAACCCGCACGTATCACACTCAAAGGGCTCTTCTCCTGTGTGCGATGTCATGTGTTTCACTAGATTATTCCGTATTTTACTTTCATATCCACATACGGAACACTGATGTACCTTTATGCAAGTTCTGGATCTGATATGTCTGAGTAAATTACTTTTCATTGATGAGGCAAAACCTAAATGGCTTTTCGCCACTACGTATTCTCAGATGGCGTTGGAAATCATTATTTTCTGAACATGTATAGCTGCATACAGTGCACTGCAAAGGCTTTTCACCAAAATGTAATTTCATATGTTTACATAAACTGGTTTTAAATTTACAAGCAAATTCACAAATGTCACATTTGTAGGTTTTTTCTCCATGAAGTTTTGAAATGTGTTTTTTTAAAGCTGATGACCATTTGAAGGCAAAGTGACAAAAACTGCATACAAAAGGTCTTTCACCTGTATGTACTCTTGAGTGTATTTCTAAATCTCACTTTTTAGTGAAAGCTTTATCACAAATATTGCGTTTGCAACATGTGTGGTCTCTGACCAATATGCCTCTTGATATGTACATATAAATTACTCTTGTCAGCACTAGCATAAGAACATGTGTCACATTTATATGGCTTTTCACCAGTGTGAGTCCTAATGTGGCTGGTTGTTTTGCTCTTTAAACTCCTTAGTACATATATCACATTTGACGCATTTATCGCCAGAACAATGCGCTCTAATTGCTCTAACTCTGGTTAGAGTCTTTTTCCTCTTCTTTTTATCAGGCATATCTTCGATTCTTAGTACCATGTGATGTGCAAACTCACAATCATTGAAGTGTCCTATATGATGAAAATTTTTGTCTGTCTTCAAGTACCTTGTGAATTTTTTCTATCTGGTTTGATTACTGGGTTGACTTGAATCTAAAAAAATAGAAATAGGATTAAAAAGCGGGTAACCAGCATTTTCACCTTTTCCCACAATGTTTTCTACCCTGCTGGAAACAAATTTCAATTTTTGAGTTGCATTTATTTTGTTGTCTGTAAGTGCTTTCAATCTGGACCAGTCTCAAATTTTGTCATTTGGTAAAGAGTTAAAGATATAATATCTAACAAAAACGGTAAAATAAACCCAGTCACTGCTGCTAGGCAACTATGTTTATTTTTTCGCTTTCAGTTAAAAATGATCTCTGGAAGGGGACAAAGTCAAATTTCCTTCCATTTTCTTGCACACCTTCTCTTTGTATATATAATAAAGAAGCAGTAGCCAATGTGCTATTTATTGTAAAAGTGTTCATGAAAATTTGAGTATTCTATGATATACAGGCAATGCACCAATGTGCTATAAGTGTTTGATGATGGACCAAGTAAAATTGAAATTGTTTCGTGATAGACAAATGGAATTGAAATTGTTTCGTGATAGACAAATGGAGCTTCAAAGGCCTGTGGTATAAGGCAAGAGGATTCAGGGCCCCGTTTTACCTAAGTTTTACGTAACTATAGTATGGTGGCATATTTCTTCCACAAGATACGACATAACTGTGCATGCTTTATTGTATTTTCTTTTACCAGTACTCTGCACAATATTCTTTCCAAGCCACCGGCTGCTTTCCTACATAACCATCTTTGAGACAATGATCAGCTGTGAGAGAGGAATGAATGCTGTCACAACGACTATCATTAATCCTCGGAAAGAAATTGGCTGAGCTGGGGATCAAACCAGCGACCCCCTGTAAGCTACCAAATGAGCTAACGGGGTTTGGCATATGCCCCGGCAAAGGGAGACCTAATGCATCCCCATGATTCATGGTACCAAGCAAGCCATCACACACCTATGGATCCATAATATGATCCAGTTTTGTTGACGACCAACATAATCATGAGGTAGACTGTCCTTGGACATACAGAAAATTGACCAATAGCGAAATGTTTCGGCCAATAATAAGGCTGACCTGGGTCAATACTTTTCCCAGAAGTATTAACCCTTTATCAAACAATCCCTGGTTTTTACAACCCTGAGACAGAAGCCTTTTGAAAACATTGTGGTAACCAGCATTTTCTCCTTTTCCCACAATGTTTTCTACCCTGCTGGAAACAAATTTCAATTTTTGAGTTACGTTTATTATGTCGTCTGCTAGTGTTTTCAATTTGGACCAGTCTAAAATTTTGTCGTTTGGTAAAGAGTTAAGCCCCCTTTTTCAGAGCATGGTTCATTTACTATTTTTAGATCTACAATACAATCAGGAGTTAACCTTTTACCAAACAATTTTAAAGTTTTAATGACCCTGTGGAAAAAGGCTTTCGAAATACAATGTGTTTTATCTACTTCATTTAACCTGACCCAGGTCAAAATCATTTGCATAAATTAATATTCTATTTTTACCCTCTGCATCGCTCGGCATATGTTCCGAATGGTCTCAGAAATATTTCGTGCGGTTTACGCCAATCAACCCTTAATTTACTAGATAAGTTAATTGAAACTTTCCAGTCAAGAGTAAAAAGAGCAAATATTGCAATTTTAAAGTTATTTTTTGGGGAAATATCTCCTCATCGGACTGTGTAGATCAAGATCAGACTGCACAAAATGTGCAGTCTGATCTTGGATCTACACTGACCGCAAAAGCGCTTTGAGTTGCGATATGTACGCTAAGGGCTAAATTGCTTACCTGTGTATACAAGTACCTTCCCATGTACGAGGGTTGTTCGGAATGTTCGTAGAATTTTGTTATAAATCACACAATATTCTCAGTATTACAAAGAATTTTATACATACTTAAACTTCAACATCTCTTCTATAAATTCTATGAAAACCAAAATGATGCTCTACATCACACGAAAATTATGTCTATTTAAAATGAGTATGTTAGAGGTACCCGGAGCACGCTGAAGTCAATATGACGTCACGTAATCATCAAGCGTCGTTTACATCAAGCGATCATTGCACTTTCTCAACATAGTCACCAGCAATATCTATGCATTTCTTATGTCTGGTCATCCATTTGTTGTAAGTTTCAATGTACCAGTCCTCAGTTAGTGACGATACAACAATTTGAGTGTTTTGTAAGTTCCTCTGCTGAATCGAATCGCTTTCCACACAAACTCGCCTTCAACTCGGGAAAAACCCGGAAATCCATAGGAGCCAAATCTGGACTGTATGGCGGATGATCCAATACTTCAAAACCAAGTAAACTAATCTCAAGCTGTGTAGATTCTGCTCTGTGCCCCGGGGCATTATCCTGATGTAGAATTATTCTGTCCAGAGACATGTGTGGGCGCTTCTTTCGAACAGATTCGTAGCGGTGAAGAAACTTCTGTGAACAGTGTACGCGGCACTCCTTTTCATTTTCCTTGAGTAATCGTGGTACCCACCGAGCACTCACTTTCGACATGCCAAGTTCCTCAGTTAGTATAGCATGTACTGTTGAGCACGAAACACAGAGCTCATTAGCAATAGTTCTGACGGCGGTTCTTCTGTCGGTCTGAACCATATCCTTTACTGACTTCTTAATCGAACAAGTTATGACTGCCGGTCGACCGCTCCTGGAATCGTCATTAATAGATTCTCATCCGCTCCTAAAATGCGAATGCCATTTGTAGACAAAAGCTGGACTGCATTTATCATATGCTCCTGTTGATTTTATCATTCGCAGTGTTTCTGTTGGCGATTTATTAAGTGCAACACAGAATTTCACCACACTCCGCAACTCAATGCCACAGTTCAACATCATAATTTTTCCGTAACAACTTCCGCAGATAGATTACGAAAACACTATAATTTTGTTTCGGAACAACGAATTGTTTTGAAATTTTCAGGAAATGACGTAACAATGTCGAATTATCGCTTGATGTTTCCGTGCTTTTTTGATGTTGAGCAAACATACAGAAATTAAGCTTATTTCTTCAACGACATAATCCAAAAATAGGTATTTTACGGACTGCTCCTGGTACCCATGATGACGTTGCTACGACAACCCATATATCTGGTTTCTGTATTCAATTTTCTATTATTTTTTTAAAAATTGCTTAAGGATAAGTCAAGGTTCATGCATATCAAATTTCATGTATATTTGATGAACAATTCTAGAGATATAACAAAATTCTATGAACTTTCCGAACAATCCTCGTATATATATTATTCCGAACAATAGTCCAAGTTCTATTTACATACCTACTTATATATTCAGCATAAAGGTCAGGGTCAGGTGAAATGAAGTAGGCAATACTAATAATAGAGATGTTTCACCGATACAGACGCTCCAGTAACATGCAAAGGTCACAGTCATGGTATAGTTCCAAGCTCAATCAAGGACCTAAGGCCATATTTATTGACAAAAACAATTTAATATATATACATGTACACTGTATAATGAAAAAATTTGTGCCAAGCACTGTGACCTTGACCTCTGACCTGGCAACACAGTAAATTGCTTCATTATCTCCCCCTAGATTGCATTCTACAAATACACATCTATCTAATTTGGGCATTCTGGGTACAGAACCGGACTACATTTCTACGTGACAACCGTTACTTTGAATTTCAAACTAAAATAAACATTTACTCAATAAAACACTACATGGTGCAACTCATTCAGCTATGATCAGCTGGCATGTAACCTATGCACCGGCCATTTATTAAAACAGCCCCTACAGGCTTGGGTAATAGCTTTGGTGTAAGCCCTACTTTTCCCTAGCATATGGGATCGGTGATGCGCCATAGCAGACAGGTCGAATCTTCGAAGAATATGACATGTGCAGACAACGAGTTTTGCTTGGACCTATCAGAAAAATATGTGTTTAGGGTTTCCCAACCCTACCTAGAAAATGCTGCCGACCCTAAACTTTTTATGCTACGATTGAAAAAACAAGTGGGACATGATGGCCCTGTATTGCTCCACTGGCTAATAAGTAAAAACCCCACACGCCAAACATTATAATACTAGGCCAAATGGTTTCAAACATGAGACCCCTGAGACAGGGCTAAAATTGGTAGTCCTAGGTCTTATGGTAAGAAACAAGAAGATTTCTAAAGTTTTCACTATGTATGCCCATGTAAAACTTCTGACCCCCGGGGTGAGATCAAATTTAACCCTATGGCTATAATTTGGGCATTCTTAGTAGAGGCCCACTAGATAAAGCCACATGCAAAATTTGATAGCCCTAGGCTTTATGGCCAAGTACAGGAAGATTTCTAAAGTTTTCTCTATAAAAGCCCATGTAAACCTTGTGACCCCCAGGGCAGGGCCAATTTTGACCCCAGGGCTATAATTTGAGTACTCTTGGAAGAGACCCACTTGATAAATTCACATTCAAAATTTGGTAGCCCTAGGTCTTACGGCTAGGTACAGGAAAATTATTTAAGTTTTCTCTATATAAGCCCATGTAAAACTTGTGACCCCCGGGGCAGGGCCAATTTAGACCCCAGGACTATAATTTGAAGAAACTTGATAGAGATCTACTAGATAAAGCTACATACCAAATTTGGAAGATTTTGAAAAATTTCCAATATCTTTAAGTTTTGTTGCCATGGCAACCAGAGTTTTTAAAGGAATCAAATTCTTTCAAGAAATTTAAAAGAGGACCATGGCAGGATCATTTCTATGAAGTTTCATCAAAACTGGATGAGTAGTTTCAGGGAAGATGTTTAAAATAAAAGTTAAGGCACGCACCGACGGACAGACAGACGGACGCATGCACACACACATGGACGCACGACAGATACCAGGCCATGACATAAACCAGCTGGCCTTCAGCCAGTGGAGCTAAAAAATCTGTTGGGTGTGATTTCTGTGCATGGCACATGTGAAAAGTTTCTGGAAAAAAAAATCCCTACCTACCCTACCTACAGCATCTTGGACCGAAACCCTAAACACAGATATTTTTTTGTTAGGCCCTGTGACAAGTTGTCTGTTCATGGCAAGGATCGGTGCAAAACTATTCTGTAATCCAACAACCCACATCCAAGACTTGAAGTTAAAAACCAAACATGAACACCACCAGTGACTCCCCTATTTCATGATCCTAGTGGCTCTACTAGCTCAAATTAAAATGACTCCACTGGTTAAAGGCCCAGTAAAGGCCAAAATATCAAAGCAGGTGTCATAATACATTTATATTAAATCATACCATTTAAAAGTATGAAAAATATTGTGGAAATGACAGTCTGTTAGCGTGTGGTTAGGCCATATGTTAGTCGCTGGCAGAAAAAGCATTTTTAAATCATGCAAAAAGTAAACAAAAGACACAGCTACCTGGCAGGTTTTAACCTAGTTTTGAAATTAATTTCTCTGTAAGCAGCTAACACTTGGACCAACGGTACAATGACAGATTGCTATCTTCACAATAATTTCCATACTTTTAAATGATATGATATAAATTCAAATGCATTAAAACACCCACTTTGTTTACTTTTGGACTATATTGTTACTTGAAACATTTAAATTGCCTGCTCAAGATTTTACCACCAAGGAAAATCACAGACAACATAATTTACGGAGTAAGCCATAGTTACATTTCTTAAATCAATCTCTCCTTCTCGATGTCCTCAGCATCCCTTTTCATTATCACAAAAATATCTCAATTGGTACTGGAGTTCTGACCTTAAGGTAGTAGACCCCTAATGAAAAACTGTTATTTCCACTATGATATTATCCTACAACATTTGCTATGATTAAAAGTGAGTATTATTGTACTACTTTAACCGAGCCACTTTTTTTTCTTTTTTTCCTTCTTAGAATTATCATTTATAAATCTAAAACCACTTTATTCTCATTATAAAGGGAGATAATATTTACCTCCCTTCTCAGGAAACTAACAAAAGTATCAACAAATAATTTCAAGAAAGACATCAAAGGAATTTCTGGTCGGTCAAAAATGTGAAAAAGTATTATATCAGTATAAATCCTTATTCATCAACTAACAAGAAATTTTATTCCATGTTGCACTAGAAGCGTTAGGGGTCTACTACGTTAAGAAAATTTAACAACCACCATGGGAGAAAACTCATTACTAAAGTAAGAGTTGTCTTTCTTGTATGTGACATACCTTCTAAACCCTTATACTGCTAAAAAAGTTAAATGAAACTTTCAAGCAAATCTTAAAAACCTGAATGTTGCTATGTCAAATTTAGTTTTGGAGGAAAAATATCTCTTTATCGGATAGTGTAGATTCATGTTCAGACTGCACATTCTGTGCAGTCTGATCGTGATCTACACTGTCTGCAAAAGGCCCCTTGAGCCATGCTTAGCAGCCTAAGGGTTGAAAATCATTACAGCTTGATACAATATCATGATACTATGTCAGCAGATTAAAGGGTCATGGCCTCCACAAAATTTAACAACTATGGGAGATACATGTAACTCACAAAGTCAACTGAGAACTGTATCCTTGTCTTTTAACCTGGTTACAAGGCTCTTACAAGGTTCTTGCATGCGACACACCCTCTGTTCAAGGCAATCTTTTCTGCCAAATAGTTTTGAAATCCGGCCAAGTGAGCTGGACACGTACAACCATCACTACTATGAACGTAGCAAAAATTGACCAAGTTCAACTGGAGCACTGTGATCATAACCTTTCAGTTAGCAAAGCAGTTTTAACATGCGACACATCGTCCATCCATGGTGATCATTTGTACCATATTCTTAGGAAATCCAACCATGCATGTCACACAAGTTTATGGGCAGGACAGAAACATCCGTCATCATTGTAATTGAAGCAACTGTTGACAAAGTTCAACCAAGCACTGTAATCTTAACCTTTAAGCTGGCGACACAGCTGTTGTATGTGACACACTGCCTATCCATGGTGATCATTTGTGCCAAAATATATTTTAGAATCAGACTTGGAAGTTATTCATAATAAGCAGTTTACTAACACCACATTTTACCATAAACACATACAAAAACACAGGGACAGGGGTAGCACTAAATGTCGTTTGCCATTTTATGGCAGGGGCAGAGCTCCAGATCAGAGGGAGTGATGGTATTCTAAATCCATTATTTCTCTTCCAAACCCTATGTTGTGGGTACTCATTAGAATCGTCTTGGTGAGATGATTCTAATGAGTACCCATAACATAGGTTTTGGCGGAGAATAATAAATATTTCTAATTTTGAAATCAAAATCATTCCCTCTATCTGGAGCTCTGGCAGGGGCATAAGAATCTATCCCTTAATCCTTTACCAACTGACAAAATTTTAAACTACTCCTAATTGAAAGCAATTGCAGACAACAAAATACATGTGACTGAAAAATTTAATTTGTTAAAAGGAAGGGTAGAAAACATTTTGGCAAAGGGAGAAAATGCTGGTTACCAGCATTTTCTCCTTTTCCCGCAATGTTTTCAAAAGGCTTCTTTCTCAGAGTCATTAAAAGTCGGGATGGTATTGTAAAGGATTAAAACCTTTACCACATAATCCCAACCTTTGACAACTCTGAGGAAAAGCCTTTTCTCAACATGGTGGGAAAAGGAGAAAATCCTCGTAATGAGCATTTTCTCCTTTTCCCGCAACTTTTTCTAATCTGTCAATGATATATGGCCTGCAACACGCAAAAAAAGGCATTTGGACAATTGCGTAAAGTGTGGACTCAGATCAGCCTGCGCAGTCTGCACGGAAAGTGTTGTTTCGGATTAGCCTACACAGGCTGATCAGAGACGACACTTTACGCAAATGTCCGAATGCCCTTTTTTGCATGTTGTAGGCCATATTTCTTCATTAGAGCCATCTTTAATGCGTCATCTGCAAATACTTTCAGTCTGGAGTTGGACCAGTCTAAAATACTGTCATTTGGTAAAAAGATAATTGTTACTTATTTCATGCTTTTCGGTAGTTTATCAAACGGTGAAATATTTTTCGATATTTCATGGTTATGACCAGTGAAAAATACCGATTTTATTTTCTTACTCTTCAACTGAAGGCGGAAACAGTAGTTCCCGCACTCCAGTTACCTAGGTAAAATGTGCTTGCCACTCAGCCAGATGGAAATATGATGTAATTTACCCTACATTTCTCTCGCTTGTCGTAATATTGTAATGCATTTTTGTGCAAGGGGGATACGGCACAGGGAATTACCGAAAACAACAGTTACTGTACTGGATTTTGATGCAAGTCCCCAATAAAAAAAAACCATGAAATAAATAGAATATTTAGAATATTTCTTTTTTGTCGGTGAACGATCAAAATTTATTTCATCTCGTGAACATCATCGGTAATATTTTCACTCGTAGCTGTGCCACTCGTGGAAATAATATCGATGATGTTCACTCGATGAAATAAATTTCAATCTTGCACCATAAAAAAACAAATATCCTCTACATATTCAAGGCTGTATAAGCCGAAGTACACATAGATCTACATAAACATATCACTGTAAACAAATCCCAGGATCAGGTTGAATGTTCTGTGTAGCTTGATCTTGGTCTGCAATATCCAAATGTGCACCTGAAGTTATTTTTTTCTTTCTTCGTGTAAAACAAATCCTCATTAAACATGTTCATCTGTCAGTGACATCTGCAATACCTGTCGTTTTACATGTCTTACTAGATTATTTTTCTTGCTAAATAAAGACCCGCAGGTATCACGCTCAAAGGGTTCTTTGCCTGTGTGCACTGTCATGTGTTTGACTACATCATTCCGTATTTTACTTTCATATCCACATATGGAACACTGATGTATCTTCTTACAAATTCTAGATCTTATATGTCTGTGTAAATGATGTTTCACATATGAGGCATAACTACAAATGTCACATTTGAATGGCTTATGTATTTTCAGATGGGATTGGAAATCATTATTTTCTGAACATGTATTGCTGGATACAGTGCACTGCAAAGGCTCTTCATCAAAATGTATTTTCCTATGTTTGTGTAATTTGGTTTTAAATTTACAAGCGAATTCACAAATATCACATTTGTAGGTTTTTTCTCCATGAACTTTTGGAATGTGTTCTTTTAAAGCACATGACCGTTTGAAGACAAAGTGACAAAAATTGCATACAAAAGGTCTTTCACCTGTATGTACTCTTAAGTGTATTTTCAAGTTCCCTTTTGTCATGAATGCTTTCTCACAAATATTGCATTTGTGTGGTCTTTGACCAATATGTCTCTTGATATGTGCACGTAAATTACTTCTGTCAGAAAAAGAATAAGAACATGTGTCACATTTAAATGGCTTTTCACCAGTGTGAGTCCTTATGTGTTTGATTAAGTAGTTTTGCTTTTCAAAACCCCTAGTACATATATCACATGTGAAGGGCTTATCGACAGAACAATGGGCTTTTATCGCTTTGGTTAAGTTATTTTTTCTCTTCTTTTTATCAGACATATCTTCGATTCTTAGTACCCTGTGACGTGCAAACTCACAATCCTTGAAGTGTCCTATCTGATGAACATTTTTCTCTGTCTTGAAGTACCTTGGCAAGATTATCCATCTGGTTTGGTTCCTGGGTTTACTTGAATCTAAGAAAATAGAAAAAGGATAAAAAAAGAATTGGTTTCATATGAACCAACCTGACTGAGCTCTTTATTATATGACAAAATTTTAAACATGTCTAAATTGAAAGCATTTGCAGATGACAAAATAAATGTTGTTCAAAACATATGCTACTCTCTCACTATTGCGTATCAGCGGCATATGCAACAAAATTTCTTTACGCGGGTCAATGGCCAAGAACTGAGGTGTTTTTCGTTCAAAATTAAAGAAAGCATGACGTATCGGAGTTGCTACGTACATGCTACGTATTTTTAAGTGTGGACTTAAAAAACATCGCACCTCCGCTTACAAAGAGATCATGCTACGTACCAAAGAGTATTAGCTACGTAAGTTGACGTCACTGCGGCGTTGTCGTGGCGTTCCTTTCTTATTGTGATACGTCGCACATATGTAAGCCAATATGCAATAGTGAGAGAGAGTCTATAGAATTTGTCTCCCATAAGGTAGAAGTAGATCTATCATGCCAAGTTTATCTTGTTTGATTACTGGATTGTCTTGAATCTAAGGAATAGAAAGAAAGACAAATTGTTTTTATATCGACAAACTTTTCTCAACTCTTCACTAAAAGTCAAATATTTAGACTTGTTCAAATTGAAAGCATTTGCAGTCGACAAATTAACTGTTACTCAAAACATAACATTTATCTTCATAAGGCAGAAATCATTGTGGGAAAAAGAGAAAATGCTGGTAACCAGCATTTTCTCCTTTTCCAACAATGATTTCAAAAAGCATTTTTCTCAGTAATGTTAAAAGTAAGGCTTGTGTAGGAAAGGGTCAATTCTTTACCACACGACAAAATTTTAGACTTGTCCAAATTAAAAGCATTTGCATAGAACAAATTCAACGTTAATTAAAACAAGAAATTTGTTTTTTTTATATGGTACGTACCTAGTAACCTGCATATCTTCTCACACTGTTTTCAAGGTCTTCTTTCTCAAGGTTATTGGGATCTTGGGATCATGTTGTAAAAGGTTAATAGAACTTCTAGTCCTAAGTCTACTGTTGGCTGTCTTGGTTACCGAGATGTTCTCAGAGCTCCAGATAAGAAGGAGTGATGGTATTCTAAAGTCATTATTTCTCTTTGAAACCCTATGTTGTGGGTACTCATTAGAAACGTCTCAATGAGTACCCACAACATAGGATTTAGAGGAGAATAATTAATATTTTCAATTTTGAAATCAAATCACTCCCTCTGCCTGGAGCTCTGTGTTCTGTTTGCACAGGCTTCTGTATCAAGACTGTCTTCTACAACAAAACTTACATGTAAGCCACGCTCTGGAAAAACATGGTTTAATGCATCTCTGTGATACGTGATACCAAGCATGTCATCACATAGAAGTTTATGGATCCATAAAATCCATTTTGTCTAAGATCCCACTGATTCATAGGGCTGAATGGTCCCTAGACATACAGAAAATTTACAAATAGCTAAAAGTTTCAACCTGTGTCAGTCTGTGCAGGCTGACATTGGTCAATCTTTTTTGCAGATGCATTAAGCCCCCTCTTCACAAGGCATGGCTCATATTTAATATATAAGTTCTGTTCTTTTACCACGCAGTCCCAATCTTCAAAAAAAAAAAACTTTTGAATACATGGTGGGAAAAGGAGAAAATGCTGGTAACCAGCATTTTCCCCTTTTCCCAAATCATTGCAGATTACAGATGTGAGTAAACTTCCAGTAGTTTGACTGTCTTTGAAAATAATAGAAGGCAATACTTGAAAAGCAAAAAATGCAGACAATACTCCCCTACTTTTTCTCTAAGTTTTCAACAGCCATTATATTCACAGTGGTAAACGTAAGAGAATAAGAAGATAATAAGAAGATTGTTTGGTACAGGATTCATTCTTGAGCCCCCCCCCCCAAAAAAAAAAAAAAATCCTGTGATTTTATGACCTATTGACCAAATTCTTGTAGGGATGAATCTAAACAGGGTCGATAATTTCAGGGGCCGATCTAATAACAGGTAAAAATCCGAATTTTAACCCTCATTTTCTCGCAAAGTAAGCATCACAGAACACTAAGATTTTTGTTTATTAACATACTTAGTAAAGTTTTATCCGATTTTGAGAAAAAAAGGGCTGACGTTACGTTACGTTAACAGATACACTTCAGCTGAAATAAACGTGTGGGTCACGCTTCCTACGTCACATACGTACGTTATTTATAGCGAAGATTTCATAAACTCGCACAGGTGTGCAAACCACATGTATGCTTATAATTTTTTTTTTCTTTTTTTTTTTTGAAAGACATTGAAATAAGGTTTTCAATTTTAAGATTGTTTTCACTTAGGATTATATTTCACATACATGTATACAAAAATAGCTTTGCGCAGAAATTGCTCTTAATGAGTGGAATTTGCTAAATTTGTAGCTCTCGGCATGTTAACTATAGCGAAATTTAAGCCCCATTTTGTTCTGTCGAAATGTCAATCAAACTGTCTTATGCTTAAATATATATAGATCTTGTGTCAAAAGAAATACAAGTCAGTCTGTTGTTAGACAAAATCGACTTTATAGATCCATGATAATATGATGATTTGCTTGGTATCATCAGGGATCGTATATAAATGTATGTACACACCATATACGATCCCTGGTATCATGCATCACTGAGATGCATTAACATGTATTCCAATGCATAAGCCATGCTTTGTGAAAAGGGGCTTAATGCATCTGCAAAAAGTATCGACCTATCTCAGCCTGCGCAGTCCGCGCAGGCTGACATGGGTCGAAACTTTTAGCCATTGGTCAAGTTTCTGCATGTCAAAGGACCATTTTACCTTCAGGTCCAAAGAGAAAATGGATTTGATGGATCCATAATGATGTGATGACTTGCTTAGTATAATGCAATACTGAGATACATTAAGACCCCTTCTTTCCAGAGCATGGGTCATATATATTTTGATTTTCATATGTGTTATGGTTTCTGGGATGATTAATAAAATGAGATGTACATCAAGCAAAGTCATGTCTACTGTATGATGACTAGAGAAAGACTAATGCTATCGAAGAAAGACAGTGGTCAAGAACAGTAACTGAATAAAGCGTTTACTAATTCGGCGTAGCGGGATGTGCTGGCATTTGACCTACGTTTTGGTAATGATAGCAAATGAATAAATAGAAATTTGTGATTGGTAAAATATGTAGACATTTTTATGCTTAGGGCACTTGCCAAGTTTGCTGGAAAATTTACGCTGTCCATCTTTTTTAAAAAGATATTTCTTGTTTTTATGTTCGGCTTTGAAACTACAGTGTTCTAGGATTTGTATTTTGGCTTGAAATGTTCATTTAGTTTATTGAGTAGCGCTATTGTAACGATCCCTCGTCAGACGAAACATGATAGCTTTGAAGATAAAGCTAGTTTTTTTTTTAAACCTTTTATTTTTTTTTGTACAAAATTTCCTCCGAATTGCACCAAATCTTTGATATTCATCTTTGAAGTTATTCTGTGGAGTAGATATGGGTATGTAGGGACAGCATACATTGAAATGATGAAAAGTAAAATTCGAAACCACTCATAAACATTTCCCGCGGTTTCTTGTCTGTCAACATGGCCTTCGCACCAGACCATAATCAATCTCTCAAAGACGCCCTTATAGAGAGCTTAACGGCAATTTTATCACCAGATCAGAAAACAAGAATAAACGGAGAAGATCAAGTGAAAGCTTTAGAAGTAACGGAAGGTTTGTAACAGTTCGGTTTTGAAAATATCCGCCTTCTAGTTCGTCCGAACATGGGAACAGTAATTGGTAGTGCGATACATTTTCTAATCCATTTCACCGTGCAAATCAACTTAAGGATTTACAGGGCTTTTGAAAATATAGTAGTCCACTTGGTGCAACCTTGACAATAATCAGGGGTCCAAGCCCTATTGTCAGACTTGGCGAATTACTTGAGAATTTTACCAGGCTGACGGTCTGACTCTGTCAGTGACACTGACAGTAGACGGACATGAGAGTTTTACCAGACCGAATCAAAATCAATCGGACAGAAAAACACCCCATCAAATAAGGTTTGTGGCTCATGTACTGTAAATATATGGCTCGAACAGCGAAAAAGTGTGACACACGAACAATACCAAAAAAGAATATCTCCTTCCCTAAGCATTTGGTCAGGGGTTAAGGTTTTGCAGTTAAATAAAGATTGGTTGAATAACAACTTCTTATGCTTGTCAGATAGTCAATCTTTTGTGTTCGGTGGATGACTATGAATGGAAGTCAAAGAACATTCCAGAATTTGACCTGAAACCATGTGCCGTTGTGTCAGGCGGGACAACCATACAGATATTTTATTCAGTCATCCTGTCATTTTTACCGTCACGTCTGCTGATCTGACAGTATGTCCCAGTACAATGTTCCCACAATGTCTTCAAAAGCCTTTTCTGTCAAGGTCTTTAAAACTCAGGATTTTGTGTTAAAAAGTTAATAGAGCTGGCGTGTTAGATATTAGTCCCATTATCCCATCATTTGAGACAAATTAAGTTGTCGTCTGCACATCCTTTATATTTAAACCAGTCTAAAATTTTCTTCTTAGGTACCCAGTTAACTCTTTACCAAACAAAAAAAATTTAGACTTGTCAGAATTCAAAGCATTTGCAGACGACAAATATAATGTAGCTCAAACATTGGAATTCGTCTTTAAGAGGGTAGAAAAAATGTTGGGAAAAGGAGAAAATGCTGGTCACCAGCATTTTTTCTTTTTCCCAAAATGTTTTCAAAAGCCTCCTTCCATAGAGTCTTTAAAACTCCGGATCGTGTGGTAATGGGTAAAACAGGTTTGGCCAAAACAAAATATATCTATGGTTCAGATAACCGGACTGTGTCTAATTCTTATGCCAGACCCTAAGCTTTTTTTCACTTGTTGATCGTTTAATATTTTATCACAACATAATGCTAAAGTCCTCAGTGGAAAATTCAGAAAATACTATGTATTTTTACCTCTATTAATAGCGCCGGGCCTCTTTGAAAAAAAAAAAAATCCTACCTACCGACCCTAATTCTCACAAGTATGTAACTGGAACAACATATATTTTGTTTTAGCCTAAGTATAAAAGTTATAGGCTGTATGACAAGAATTGCGCTTCATGTTTGAATTACAGAATATGGGATCCATCTAGCTGAGCTGACAGTAGACTCCAATGGTCCGCTAGCGATTCGACAACTGTCGTCTGTGTTATTAAAACAGTATGTGGAAGCACACTGGTGTAGTCAGGCCGATAAATTTAGGTCACCGGAGACGTCACCAACAGTAAGTTAACATGTTTACTACATAGTCCCAAGTTTTAACAACCCTGAGAAAGAAGGCTTTTGAAAACATTGTGGGAAATGGAGAAAATGCTGGTAACCAGCATTTTCTCCATTTCCCACTATGTTTTCTACCCAAATAAAGACAAAAATCATCATTATGTCTCTCCCCATCAGGGTCAGGAGACGTATTGTTTTTCCCCGTGCATCCGTCTGTCTGTCCGTCCATCCGTCTGTCTGTTTGTCTGTCTGTCTGTCCATCACAAATCGTGTCCGCTCTATAACTGGAAAACCTTTTAAGATATTTTGATAAAACTTCACACATTTGTAAAGCACCGTGAGACAAAGTGTCATGCACAAGAACCATAACTCTGGCTTGTATATTTTTCAAGTTATTTCCCTTTGATTATTTTCCTTCAGAAATCGTGTCCGCTCTATAACTGGAAAACCTTTTAAGATATTTTGATAAAACTTCACACATTTGTAAAGCACCATGAGACAAAATATCATGCACAAGAACATTAACTCTGGCTTGTATATTTTTCAAGTTATTTCCCTTTGATTATTTTCCTTCACAAATCGTGTCCACTCCATACCTTGAAAACCTTTTAAGATATTTTGATAAAACTTCACACATTTGTAAAGCACCATGAGACGAAGTGTCATGCACAAGAACCATAACTCTGGCTAGTATATTTTTCGAGTTATTTCCCTTTGATTATTTTCCTTACTCAGTTTACGTACAATTTCGTGTCTGCTGTCGAAAACCGTTAGAGAAAAATGACCATTATTTCAGTTAGAAATTGTCTGGTGACATATCAATCCTTCTGACGCCAAGAAGGGGGGGGGGGGGAGACATTTGTTTTTTTTTTTGTAGAAAAACAAGTTCTAGTTTAAGCTGCTATAAAGTTATCACCTGCAAATGCTTTCAAGTTGGTCAAGTACAAAATTTTGTGGTTTGGTAAAAAGTTAAGCCTGTACCAAACAGTCCGGTATTTCAATCCAACAAATCATGGAAATACTGTAATATAACTGAAACACCAGAATATCTTTTATTTTCTTGGTGTTCCCATTGACCAGAGCTCCAGATAGAGGGAGTGATTTTGATTTCAAAATTGAAAATATTGATTTTTCTCCACTAAACCCTATGTTATGGGTACTCATTAGAATCGTCTCATCGAGACGATTCTAATGAGTACCCACAACATAGGGTTTGGGGGAGAAATAATAGATTTAGAATACCATCACTCCCTCTTATCTGGAGCTCCGCCATTGACAGTCATAAAAGCCAGGGCTGCTGTTCACTAAACTGCCTACACAGTAAATTTTCCAATGCAGTATAGGTAAACAAGCATAAAGTCTGAAAACAAGTTTCACCAAACTGCGTAACTTTACGATTTAAGTAAATATTTGCATAACATTATGTCAGCTTATATCTTTGGGTAAAGCAGGGATGGTATGTGTGTTTATACAGTCCCAAATAATTTGCGTAAATTTATGCAGTTTAGTGAAAGGCAGCCCTTGGACGTATCCAGGAGTTTAGGATCATTTAGCACTCCATGAAGCTACTAAGGGCTACACGGTGCACTCCTATGGACAGTGTTCAGATTGCAGAGAACATGTAGACTTATCTTGATATACACTGTCAGATACTAGGAAATTGACCATTAAAAAAAAGAGAACAAAGAAATCAGGATGAAATCGCAATATTTCACTGTTGGTGGGAAAATATCCTTAATTTTTTAGCTTGGCTGTTTTTGAAGAAAACATTTAGGTATTGCCATAGCCCAGTTATGTGCAAAACTTTGACGTTTTACATCTCTATTATTACTGAAGACATTTACTTCAAACTAGGATAGGTAATTAACTATGAAAAGGGAAACCCATACAACAAGTGCAGGTAACTATCAAAGCTTTTTTGACAAAGTTATGCCCCTTTTTTGACTTGGGTTTTTCACTACAAATCAAGCAACTGCAGCCGAGTATTGGCCTCTGCATGGGGTGCTCTTGCATGGGAAAAAAAAGGCAAATATTCAAATATTGGGAGAAATTTAGAAAATTTTGGGGATTGGTTACATGGCATAGTGCAAGATACAGGACAAAAACCATCCTAAGTTACACATGGCTCTTAACGTTCCTGGTGTATAGCACTGCGACACAGTATTTCTAGTAATTTTTAGATGGTCAGTCCCAGGAAGTGAACCCAAACTTGAGCACTTTTGATTTAAACCAAGAATATATCCTCTGATTAATATACTGTATCTGCTAATATTTACACACCCCTTTCTTCTTCATCTTTTTCTATCTAGGCCAAGGCTAAAATTCGAAACATTCTACCAGTGGGGTTGAAGGAGTCTATCAGTAAGGTGAGATCGAGTGTAGCCTATGCAGTTTCAGCGATTGCTCACTGGGACTGGCCCGAGGTATGGCCAGAGCTGTTCCAAGTTCTAATGGAGGCATTGACTAGTGGAGATTTGAACGCAGTACATGGTGCAATGAGAGTTCTTTCTGGTAGGTAAATTTTGGCCGTGTAGATTTTACCGATTAACCCTTTACCAGACAACAAAATTTTAGCCGAGCCCAAATTGAAAGCATTTGCAGAGGACAGTTTTAATGTGACTCAAATGGTGCAGTGTTTCTTTAACAGGGTAGAAAATATTGTGGGAATAGAAGAAAATGCTGGTTACCAGTATTTTCTCTTTTTCCCACAATGTTTTCAAAAGGCTTCTTTCCCAGGGTTGTTAAAAGTCAGCATTGTGCAGTAAAGAGTTCATCCATCCTCATTTCACAAATTTTAGACTCTTCCAAAATCAAATATAAATGCAGATGAG
The DNA here is from genome assembly GCA_946811185.2 of Hippopus hippopus. Classification (NCBI taxonomy): domain Eukaryota; kingdom Metazoa; phylum Mollusca; class Bivalvia; order Cardiida; family Cardiidae; genus Hippopus; species Hippopus hippopus. The sequence continues at coordinate 63,426,507 of OX328102.1, read as the reverse complement.
AAATTCAAAATCGGCAAGAATAAGCTAAATTTGTAATAGGATGAAAAACCTTGTGGGAAAAGGAGAAAATGCTGGTCAGCCAGCATTTTCTCCTTTTCCCACAATGTTTTTGAAAGTTTTTACCTACATGATCCAGGGTTCTGCCCAGAAATCAAATCCATTGAGACAAATGGCCCGTTGGGTTTGAAAAAAGTGGGCCATTTCAGAAAATATGGGGCCCTAGTAAACTTCCCATATGCTGCCAATGGTTTATCAGCATTTAGACAGGTTAGTAAGACTTAAGGACTGTTAGACTATTCATACATGTGATGTATGCATTCCAATACCTTGTTTTGAAAATTAAAGATAACGTGTAAATTGTGAAACAGTGGAGATCATGCGATTCACCGATTTTGGAGGACGATATAGCCAAGCTCGGGTCATTTGTACTTGGCCCGGGCGTAGGAGAATCTAATCCTTCATTTGACTTAGGTTTTTTTGCTGTAGACGCTTGAAAAAAGTCAAATAAGGTCTTAGAACCCCGTTTACCTTGATCCATCACTTAGCAATACGTAAACACAGTATGGTACCTGACTCGATTAACTGTCTGATAACTCAGTGCGTATTTACGTAGCAAAACGTGGGGAACCATATTGATTTCTATTTTGGACTAGGCTAAAATGCTGAGACTACGTCGCGGAAGTCGGATTTTGTCGTCTTTTAATTTAGAAAAATTTGGCGCGCCCTCGGGCCCATCTATTTGAATTTTTTTGCGCCCTCTGCTATTTTTTAGTGCCAATGGTGCAAGGGCGCGTCCTGGGCAGAACCCTGATGATCTTTAAACCAGGGATTGTATGGTAAAGGGTTAACCCTTTATCAAATAACAAAGCTTTAGACTCTCAGACTACATGTTAAGTCTTTACCAAACAACAATTTTTTTGACTTGTCCAAATTCAAAGCATTTGCAGATGACCGTTTAAATATGGCTCAGAAATTGAAATTTGTTTTGGGAAGGGTAAAAAACATAGTGGGAAAAGGAGAAAATGCTGGTTACTAGCATTTTCTCCTTTTCCCACTCTGTTTTCAAAAACCTTCCATCTCAGGGTTGTTAAAATTCAGGATTCAGTACCCAAACAAAGAAATAAGTCTTGAAAGGGTAGAAAACATTTTTAAAGAGAAAATGCTGGTTACAAGCATGTCCTCCTTTTCCCTTAATGTTTTCAGAAGTCTTCATCCTCAGGGTTGTTAAAATACAAGATTGTTGGAAAAGGTTTTATCAAACAACTAAATTTCGGGTTGAAAGAAAGGAAAAGTTGCTGATAGGCGGTAAAGTATCCAAAGACTTTATATACAAATATAGTAAGGTAACCTTGAACCACACAACCCTGAGGAACAAGGCTTTTGAAAACATTGTAGAAAAAGGAGAAAATGCTGGTAACCAGTGTTTTCTCCTTTTGCACAATGTTTTTTACCTTGTCAAAGCCAGATCCCTATATTTGAGCAACAATGAATTTTTCGTCCGCAAATGCTTGGAATTTGAGCAAGCCTTATATTTTGCCATTTGGTAAAGACTTTAAACTCTGGATTGTGTGGTAAAGGGTTAATTTGAACTTTGTCTTTTCTGTTCTATTTCTTCAGAATTCACCCAGGACGTAACAGATACACAAATGGTCCATGTCGCCCCAGTCATTTTACCAGAAATGTACAAAATATTTATACAGGATGAGGTAAATGAAATAAAAAAAAATTTTCTACATGTTATTATCTCCTAAATTAAAGACATGCACATAGAGATAGAAATAAATGGGTAGTACTATTTGTCAATTGCCGTTTCATGTGGCTCATTTACACTCGCATGTTTTGACCCATTGGTAACAATGCAGATCTTTTTTATACAGACATTAGCAGAGATTCACTATTAAGGATTACGACCTCTAACTCATCGGTAAATATCGTGTAACATCAACGTTTTGAAAAGGCTATTCAGCCAATCTCAGCAGCCTCTGTCTTTTAATATGAGAGTTAGGGGCTGTAGACTCACAAACTCATCGGTAAATATGAATGTTGGCAACAAATGCATAGCTCAAATACAAACAGCCCCAGTGTGGATTCATGTTTTTCGAGGTACAAGAGACCAGTACACTGAGCTAAAGAGAATTCTTTTCTACTCAGCTGCTAGATATTGATTTCATAGATACAGGAAGAAGCTATGCTGTAATGAAGGAGTGATCTCCAATAACTAGATTTGCAAAGATCTTTGTCACACAGATTTCCAAATGAAAGAGAGGAAGTATATAATTCTAAAATCAGCAAAACACTTCAAACAGACTCTTGCCACTACTTTTGTGCCTGTGTAGCGAACTCAATTTCTAGGTAACAAATTAGCTACTTGTTTCTGCTAATTTGGAACACTGGGGGCGTATTCGCCAACCATTCTGAAGAATATTCTTAGTTGTCCTCTTCCAATTTTTCTAAATTTGAAAGTAACACAACTTCTGATTGGAAATGGTTTAGCCAATCAGAAGTTTCGTTACTTTCAAATTTAAAAAATTCTGGAGAATAAAACTGAGAACGTTTTTAAGAATGGTTGGTCAATACGGACTCTGGTCATGCGTCGCTAATGCTATTTACATGTATTTAACAGGTGTTTGGAGTCCGAACAAGATCTAGAGCTGTGAACATCTTCAATATTTGTGCTGGAATGATAGCAACAATGTCAGAACTCAAGCGGGTATGACTGTCAGTCTTTTCTCTACTGGTCAACAGTAGACTCTTTACCAAACAATCCCCCAAAAAAAGGCTTTTGAAAATATTGTGGGTAAAGAAGAAAATGGCTTTGAAAGAAAGTTGTGTCAGTACTGGTGTACATGTGTAGGTGCACTAACCACCAGGATATAACCTAAGCTGTGAAGATTGTGTTAAACTCCAATACAAACCAAACCAAAATTTTGCTGTTTGGTAAGACTGAATTGTTTGGAAATAAAGAACAATACATGAATACAACGTAAAACTAGTGTAGTAAAGGAGACGTTGCTTTGTAATTGGTTTGTCCATTTGCCAAAACTTTTTCATATGCTGGAAAAATTCGAAAAAAAATGCAGATTGTATTGCGCTGAGAATGCATCTCTAAATACACAATGTTTATTTTTCACATTTTCACAGAGCCTTGCTAAACAGCTGTTATTTCCAGTACTTACCCAGTTAACACAGGCCTTTGTTCATTCATTCTAAACACACAATGTTTATATTTCATAGGGCCTTGCCAAACAGCTGTTATTTCCAGTACTTCCCCAGTTCACACAGGCCTTTGTTCAAGCCTTGCTGGTACCTGATGGTGCATCATCAGACAGTGGACTTAAACTGGATATCATGAAGGTAAGCTGGGGATAGTTCTACTAAAAGTCTAGATTTTGCAAACAAATAATCATAACTGTACGCATATGTTCAGAATTGCGAGTTTGTAAACTTGTTTTGCGAAGCTTTTGTAAATTTGTGAAATTATGTTAGTAATATTTCTGTAACTTCAACTGAAGGCAGAAACATTACTTCCAGTGCATTTGTCACCTAGGTAATCAGTGTGCCATTTTAACTGGAGGGAAACATGACTTAATTTACATTTAGGCTACGTTTCTCACTCTTTACTTCACCTTGTGTATAAAATGTTTCTGTCTAATGTGGAACTACAGTCGACTCTCGTTATCTCGAATCCCTCGGGACAACAAAAATAATTTGACATAACAGGGGTTCGATATAAGAATTCGAAGACAGACGTACCGAAAACCGAAAGTAAACATAAAATAGGATGGGGTCGTCGTGGGTTTGTGGAACAACCTGCAAAATGGCTTTTTATTTTGACTGTATGACTTCACATCTAGCTTATGCATTGTGCCTCTGTTGTAATTAAACAACCTAACCAGTTCTCCCCCGGAAATTTAAAGTTGCCTTGCTGGTTTGCTCGGCCATAGCAAACGCTCAATCAAGTTTCATTTCTGATGACATTATAAACATTCAAGAAATGTATTAGCTGCATTCGTGCAGACCGACTTAATACACGACAATGTTGACAACATGTTCACCCCCCCAAAAAATATGAGCAAGAGAGACAAACTAACAAGCCTTATCGTTCAGTGTATTTTTCACGATGTGTATAAGTCTTACATGAACCGTTGTTTACAATGCTACAAAATTATTCACACCTTTAATTATCCGATACCTAATGAATCAGTTAAGATAATATCGTATTGTGTGAGTTGGCACCCTATTATGTACAAACAGTGGCTGATGTATGAATTAACAAAATGATCCGAAGTACGAAATTGCTCTCAAAAGTACTTCGACATAACGGTTTTTTGGATGCAATGGTTTCGAGATAAAAACACAAATCAACATAAAATAAAGAGGAACAAAGTTCAGGCATAGCTTTGACTTTGACATAACAGGAGTTTTGAGATAGGCGATTTCGACATAATGAGAGTCGACTGTATTTGTGAAGAGAAGTAATTTGTCAAGAGATAAAGTAAATGGCCATTGCTGGTAGCTTTAAGAAAGGAATCTTGTCATATGTATTCCTGCCGAAATTCACCAATGAATGGAAAGATTGTGTTCCAAGCTTTGACTGGTTTAGAAAATCCAGGCACAGAAATAGTTTCAAATTCAGAAAAATGGATTACCAATCCTGGGCTGTAAGTGGTCAGCGTACGTGACTTGTTATTGTTAAAAGTGCAGTAGTGGCCAAAAATAAACAATATTGGATTACATTTAAAGTAAAACCACACATTTTAAAAGTATGGTAATTATTGTGGAGATGACCATCTTCTTTTTTTCTGTAGTCAATCCAATCATTTGTTGCTGGCAGAGAAATGAATTTTAAAACTAGGTAAAATGTAAACTAAAGATAGAGCAACATGGCAACTTTTAACTAGTTTTGAAATTTATTTTTCTACCAGTGACTGACACTTGGACCAACCATACATTAACATATTATCATCTTCATAACAATTTCCATACTCACAACGGTTGTATTTAAATTTAAATGAGTTTCAATACCAGTGGTTTACTTTAGGCCATTATTGGGCTTTTAAGTGCAATAAATGAGTGCCTTAAAAAATAAGAAATGGTTGTGATATAATATTAAATAGGCTGTAACAACACTTGTCAGAAGTTTTCCAAAAGCAATGTCGACATGGATGGACCAGATTCTGCCTCCAGTGTGGAACATATTTACACAGAGTTCTAACTTGTATCCTTTGTTAACCATTTAAATTTAGGTGTTTAAGTCTCTCCGAGGATAGATGATAGTCATTGTGACAGGATTCATTCTTCTCCCACCGGTGACCACTATTCCAATCATGGTTCTGTGGGAAAGCAGCCAGTGGCTTGAAAAGAAAATTGAGTGGAGTACTGGTAAAAGAGACTGCAGGAAAGCATGGATAGGTGCACTGGCTGCCGTGATATAACCGAAATAATGTTGAAAACGGCATTAAACTCCACACAATCAATCAATCAACCTTTGCCAAGACAATCTTGTATTTTAATCCTTTACCAAACAATCCTGACTTTTAACAACCTTGAGAAAGAATTTGTATAAAAAACATTGTGGGAAAAGGAGAACAAACATTTTCTCCTTTTCCCAGAATGTTTTTTACCATTCTGAAGAAAAATTTCCTAATTTCTGTAACATTTAGTTTGTTGTCTGGAAATGATTTCAAATAAGACTAGTCAAAAATTTTGTCGTTTGGTAAAGAATTAATGTTAGCTGTTTAACTTGTAGCTGAATGTAACATATCTTGTTTTTGATGATGGTTTTGTGGGAAAGCAGCCATTGGCTTCAAAAGAATAACGTGATGCGATGTACTGGTAAAAAGAAACTCCAGAGAAGCATGGATAGGTGCACCATGATAGAACTGGAATATGACAGGAATAATGCTGAAAACGTAGTGAAACATCATACAATTCATCAGTTAACATAATTTTATCTTTTGAACTGTTACAAAACAAAACTGTGTTTTAATGACCTTAAGGAAAATGTTTTTGAAAACAATGTGGGAAAAAGAGAAAATACTGTCTACCAACTGATATCACACACAGAACTGCTCCTTAACAGCAGTGTAGTTATATCTGTACAGTTGTTAACAATACTGAAGATGCAGACAATCCAGTAGACTCAGATGGTATGTAATGAACATGAACCTGTCATAGGCTCTTAACACCTTACCACACAATCCGTAGTTTTAATGACCCTGACAGATAATGCCTTTGAAAACATTGTTGGAAAAGGAAAATATGCTGGTTACCAGTGAAAATTCAGTGAAACGAGAAAAAGTTTCAAGTTTAAATTAACAGTTACCAAACAATCTAGTATTTCAAAGGCCTTGAGGGATTTTGATTTTGAAAACATTGCTGGAAGAGGAGAAAATGCTGATCAAAAGCAAATCCATCCTTTGAACTGTACTTGAATCGTTGTCTGCAAATGCTGTCAGTTTGGACAAGTATACATTTTGCTAGTTGGGAAAGAGTTGACAGAGATTATGCTACACAATATGGATTGGTTATGGGTATCTCACTTCAAATATTGATATGTACCAAATTGCAATAGACAGCATTTTGCAAGATTTACAGGTAAAGTTTCAATTTTTCCCAAAATAATTGGAGCAGCTTGACAAAGCTTCAGCCTTGGCTTTTACAGAGGTTAACTCATTACCAAACGACAAAATTTTAGGTTTATCCAAATGGAAAGCATTTGCAGATGACAAAATAAAAGTAACTGAAATTTTGAAATTTGTTTTGTGAAGGGTAGAAAACATTGTGGGAAAAGGAGAAAATGCTGGTTACCAGCATTTTCTCCTTTTCCCACAATGTTTTCCAAAGACTTCTTTCTCAGGGTCGTCAAAAGTAGGGATTGTGTGGTAATGGGTTAATTTTGTAGAAGATACGAAATTCTTTGAAAGAATTGCTAAAAATCTCATATTTTTTTAAGTTACGTTCTCTTAATTGTCATAATTGTCTTACATGTAGATCCAGTTCTAGAGGGTATGATTAACATTAAGCATTGCTTTTCCAGTTATTTGGTGACTTAGCCATTTACCAGATGACAAAATTTTAGACTTGGCCAAATTTAAAGCATTTGCACTCAACAGTTAGATGTATATGTATTTTAAATTATAAGATTTATGTACAAAAGGGTTACCAGCATTTTCTCCTTTTCACACTATGTTTTGAAAAGCTACTTTCCTTTGGGTCAATAAAACATAAGATTGTTAGGTAAAGGGTTAAATTATCACCCTCTGAAACAAATTTTGGGAGTAGACTTTGAAGCTTGAAAACATTGTAGTAAATTGAAACATGAATTAAGTTTTAATGCATGAAAAAGGGTGAAAACATTGCGGTCAAAGGAGGTTTTTACTTGTTTGCATTTTCCAGGTTTACCTTAATGATTTTGGAAGGTGTTTTCTACAAGACCGACACAAGTGAGGCATGCTCTGTGAAAAGGGGGGTTTAATGCATCTGTAGAAAGTATTAAAAAGGTTGACCTGGGTCGAAAATGTTTGCTATTGGTCAATTTTCTGCATGTCAAGGGACCAGTCTACCTCATGATTCAGTTGGTTGTGAGACAAAACAGATTTTATGGATCCATAATTATGTGATGACTGCTTGTTATGATGCATCACAGAAATGCATTAAACCCCCTGTTGCCAGAGCATGGCTCAATTGTATATAGGTAATACAGTGTACCGGTACATTATTAGTTGTACATTCAAGTGGCAGGGGACTTGGAAACTTGTTCATGGCTGTGGTGAATCATTTCGTCCCGAGCCGAAGGTGAGTTGGCGACATGATTCACCACAGCCGTGAACAAGTTTCCAAGTCCCTGCAACCTGACCGTACAACAAATTTATTACACTGCAAAGTTTTATTATTCCAATGTGTGTTAAGCGAATTTTCCCTGTTTTTTGGTTTCAAAAATTGAGTACGCTGACGAAGTAGAATTTCCCTTCTGAGTGCCCCAATTCAATGAAAACTGATGTTACTGGGAACTGACGTCACTGAAACCTTAGTAAAACATGCAGTTTGGTGCATAATCTTGATGTTAATCTTGATCGACGCCATCATTTTTGGATGTTGTGTTGAAAGTGTAGTCATGTATAAGGGGCTCCTGAAAGGGAAACTGCTTTTACGTTGGTTTTGCCAGTGTACATGATATATATGTTCGGGGCATATTATCCAATCAGATCATGAGGAATTTCTTTGCAGTATAATAAGTATTGTGGTTTTAAGTTCCAAACAAACTCTTGTTTTAATGACCTTGAAGAAGAAGGATGTTGAAAATTTTTGGAATAAAGTAAAAAAAAAAAATCGGTGGTAACCTAGGATTTCTCTCGTTTTCCCACATTTGTAACTCTGTTAAAGACAAGCTCGATCATTTCAGCCACGAATTAAAGTGTTGCATAATGCTTACAGATTACTCAATTTTTACCTGTCTAAAAAATTGTCATGTGGTAAAAAGGTTTAGAAGATATTCAAGTCTTTGAAAAAATAAGGGTTTTTTTTTTTTATTTAATTTTCCTTTGTTGGAAATTTTTAATTCTTTTTTTTTTATTTCATTCCTAATACATTCTGTTCTTTTGCTATTCTGTTGTGTTAATTTCATGGGTTATGGGTCAAACAAAAGGAAAAAAAAAAGAGAGAGAGAGAGAGAGAGAATCATCTGTTTAGTAATTACTTTTATGGATCTGGATCTATAGTCACTAACCATTCTTAAGAACATTCTTAGTCTTATTCTCCAGGGTTTTCATAAATTTGAAAGTAACACAACTTCTGATTGGCTAAAGCAAATGGTTTAGCCAATCAGAAGTTGTTTTACTTTCTAAATCCATAATTAGACAAAGGATGTTCTTGAGAATGGTTGGTGAATACGGACCCTAAATGGTTTTCATTCTTATCAGGAGATATAGTATCTGACCTAAGTTAGCATTTTAGATCAAATTTTATTAAATCTTTACCAAAGGACTAAATTTTAGACAGGTCCAAATTCAAAGCATTTGCAGACAACGCTTTAAATGTAGCTCAAACGTTATTTTCTGTCATTGGTAGGTTACAGCAAGGGCAGGTAACCATCAAAGTATTTTTGATACAGTTATGCCCTTTTTTTAACTTAGAGCTTTCTCTGAAAATCAAGCATCCAGTGTTGGCACCTGTATACAGTGCATTTTTATTTTTTTCAGGGGAAGTATTGGGGTTTGAGAACCTGGTCTACAGCGTGTTTGAGTTTATTCATTCTCTACTAGACAGCCCGAAATTCAGAGCCACTGTGAAAAAGTCCATGAATGACATTTTGTATTACATCATACTGTACATGCAAATTACAGAGGATCAGGTGGGGATACATATTTTTAAGTTTTATTGTATTTCAGCTGACACATCACAACAATACTCAAATCAGACAAGCTTAACTGAAATATCCATAGTATAATCCCAGAGATTTGACTAGTCTGTCTGTTTTTGTATTCATTAATGGGAGGTAAATGAAACTTTCAAGGTCATAGGAAAAACCCAAATGTTGTTATTGAAAGTCACTTTATGGAGAAAAATATCTCCATATCAGACAATGTAGATCCAAGATCAAACTGCATGTTCTGTGCAGTCTGATTTTGATCTGCATTTTCCGCTAAAGGTCTTTCAGTTGCACGTAGCAGCCTAAGGGTTAACAAGTATCGTCTCTGTTAAACTTTGGCTATGGTTTTAACTCATTACCAAACAACAAAATTTTAGGTTTGTCCAAATCGAAAGCATTTGCACATGACAAAATAAAAGTGACTGAAAATTTGAAATTTGTTTTGTGAAGGGTAGAAAACATTGTGGGAGTTACCAGCATTTTCTCCTTTTCCCACAATGTTTTCTAAAGGCTTCTTTCTCAGGGTCGTCAAAAGTAGGGATTGTGTGGTAATGGGTTAAATAACTTTTGTGAAAGTTATTGTTTATCAGAAATTGAAATGTTAAAAATTCATATGCCAGTAAATACTTTCTTTCATAACAACCAGCAGATGGCCTCTCTTGTCTTGTAGCTTTTTCAAAGCACTTTTTGCACAATGCTTTCAAAAAATTCTGCCTTGTTGTTTGAACATTGGATTGTTTGATAAATGATTAACATTATTTATTTCAGTCGAGACTCTGGTCACTAAATCCAGATCAGTTTGTAGAAGATGAAGATGATGACACCTTCTCCTATTCAGTCAGAATTTCTGCACAGGATTTACTGATGGTAATGTGTTTTGATATTTTAGTAAAATAGGGGTAATCCAAGTTGTAGAAGAGATGAGAAAAATGCTGGGGGAAAATCATTATGCATAGAAAAACCTGACTAACATGAATGAAAAATTGATGAGTATACGCAGTTACCAATCATGTTTTTTTTTTTTCAATGTAGCTGAAAGTCCTGGCTATAGACCGTCTTGGTATTGATAGAATGGAAGGAATAAGATGGTAATTTGTGATTGGTCAAAAATGTACATGCTTATTCGGCAAGCCCCTTCTTATCCATATGCTGGCACATTTATTGAGCCACAACCCAAAGGAGTTTCAATATTCATATTCCAGTAGTTTGTATGCCATCTATTTTTTATAAAGATATTTCTCTTTTTTTTTATCTGGACATAAAGGATCTGGCACGAGTTGTTGTTTGAGATAAAATTTTATGAAAAGAGTGAACAAAAAATGTTATTAAGCAAATCATTAAGCGGCTCCAGTCTTTGAAGATGAGTTTAATAAAATTTTACCTCAAAAGCCAACAAATGTCAAACTCTTTTTAATCACATAACTGTATCTCAAGAATTACAGTTCATGATGTGTTAAAACAGGCCTTCATGTGCATGTGTATTGAAATTTAGATAAAGCTTATTTGTTTCTTCGACAGGTTTGTACATCAAAGACAAAAAAATAGTTCTAAAGGAACTTGCATATAAATATTTTGTTTTACATCAAAAGATACTAATATTTGTGGCTTTGTCACGATTATCAGTGTTTACAGTCAATTTCACACAGGAATCTTCGTCAGCAATGTATAGTTACGGCGTGTTGACCAAATTCAGCACTATTTTCTTACCTCACAGGTGTGTAAGACAAGGTGTCTTATATCGAAAACAAGGGGAGTTGAGGGAAAAGGAGAAAATGCTGGTTACCAGCATTTTCTCCTTTTCCCACAATGTTTTCAGATGGTTTCGTCCCCAGGGTTATTAAAACTCGGGATGGGATTGTGTGGTAAAGGTAAAAATCTCTTTTATCGTTATATTTCATAGCTTATGAATATCGTTTTTCTTTCATTATTGTTGGTAGGCAATAATTACCATCTTTCTGTCATTCTAGTCGATAGCGTCTGAGTTTGAAGAAGACACAGGACCAGGTATTGTACATGCAATCACAAAGCATCTCCATGAAGCAGAGACACAGAAAAACACCAATAATGAATACTGGTATGTCTTTTCTGAATTAATATTTTATTCCTTTGCCAGACAAAATATTTTGGACTCATCCATATTGAAAGCATGTGTAGACGACAATTAAATATGGCTCCAAAGATGAACTTTGAATACCCAGCTCGGCCAATTTCTTTTTCAAAGGATTGATGATAGCAAAAGGATTCATTCCTGTCTCATCTCTATCTTTGTTTCAACAATGTTTGTTTGGGAAAGCAGCCAGTAGCTTGGGAAGAATATTGTGCGTAACACTGGTTAATGGAAACTCCAGAAAAGCATGGATAGGTACATTGGCTACTGTGATATAACTGAAATAATGTTTAAAACAGCTTTAAACACCATGGAATCAGTTAATCAATCATTTAGTACTGAAAGAATTAAAACAGACTGGAGTTTTTTTTTTTCTTTTTTGAAATTCTGCTTAAACACTTCGTGTAAATTTGTAGGTGGAAGGTTCACGAGTCATGTATGTTATGTCTGGGAAGTCTACGTAACTTGATTGTTGGTAACGTACAGGATGGTAGCATGCAGTTTGATATCGCAGGCTTCATGGAGTCTGTTGTACTATCGGATATGAATCTCTCAGGTTGGTGGCAAGTATTTGCATGCTTGTTTGGCTATATTTTAGTATGGCTGTTTCCGAAGAAAACATCGGAGTATTATTATATCCTTATAGTCGTCTCCTGCTGCATCGGGATCGTCATGCAAAATCTTTTACGTTTGGTAACATCTGGGTCATTTCTGAAGATATTTACTTCAGGCTTGGACAAGTTGTTAACTATCAAAAGGGTAACCCATACAATAATGGCAGGTAACCATCAAAGTATTTTTGACACGGTTTTGCCCCTTTTTCGACTTGGAATTTGTCAAGCAAAAACTGAAACTTGGACATAGTTGTTAACTATCAAAAAGGGAACCCATACAACAAGGGCAGGTAACTATCAAAGTATTTTTGACACGGTTATGCCTCTTTATGATTGCAACTGCAGCAGAGCATTGGCACCTGCATGCAGTGCTCTTGTTTAACACCCCTGTTGGCAGTGGCTGTCATATTAGAGGAACATCCCTCTTGTTTATGATTTTCCTCAGTCTCTCCAGTACCAAGCAGAAGCCCTGTCTTCTATTTGGAACAGTCTAAAATTTTGTTGTTTAGTAAAGAGTTAATCCTTTACCACATGACAAAACTACAGACTTGACCAATTTGACAGCATTTGCAGAGGACAGTTTGAATGTAGCTTAAATGATGGATCTTTGTCTTTGAAAAGAGTTGAAAACATTGTGGGAAAAGGAGAAAATGCTGGTTACCAGCATTTTCTCATTTTCCTACAATATTTATTAATGGCTTCTTTCTCAGGGTCGTTAAAACTCTGGATTGTGTGGTAAGGGATTTAAAGTTGATCTGATACAAGCATAGTATCTCATTTATGATGCCTCATAAAACTGAATTGTAAAATATGGATGTTTAACATTAGTGTAAAACTGGAAATCTATGATTTTTCGTGTATAGATAAAATTTGCGATGGTATCCGCCATGGTAGATTTAAGCCCTGTCTTCTATTTGGAACAGTCTAAAATTTTGTTGTTTAGTAAAGAGTTAATCCTTTACCACATGACAAAACTATAGACTTGACCAATTTGACAGCATTTGCAGAGGACAGTTTGAATGTAGCTTAAATGATGGATCTTTGTCTTTGAAAAGAGTTGAAAACATTGTAGGAAAAGGAGAAAATGCTGGTTACCAGCATTTTCTCGTTTTCCTACAATATTTATCAATGGCTTCTTTCACAGGGTCGTTAAAACTCTGGATTGTGTGGTAAGGGATTTAAAGTTGATCTGATACAAGCATAGTATCTCATTTATGATGCCTCATAAAACTGAATTGTAAAATATGGATGTTTAACATTAGTGTAAAACTGGAAATCTATGATTTTTCGTGTATAGATAAAATTTGCGATGATATCCGCCATGGTAGATTTAAGCTACATTAAAGTATGTTTTACTTAGACTCCAGGTCATATGGGTGCGATTAACTGTGACCCTTACCTACATCAATGAGTGCCTTTTTCCATTAGAGTCGACCAGAATGCCAGTCTGGTGGAGGTTAATACTGCCAGTGAAGCATGTTTTGTTGAAGTAAAAAAGGAGATTAAATTGAATAATAAGTTACTTTTACAGTACACAGAGTAGAAATTTTGGAATTCTGCCTTTAACTCTTGCTGAACTTAAAAAACGTGTAAGGTCAGTATTTGTTATTTGCAAATTTTTAGATTTGCAATAATATCCACTTTTACAGTAATACGGTTCAAGACTTAAACATAGGAAAATATTGGGACAAAAGAAGAAATTCCTTTGCAGGCCAGTTTCTCCTTTTCCCACATAATTTCGAAAATTTGTCCACTGTATGTTAACCCAAGCCATTTGCAGGAGAAAAAAATTACACGAGGGGTTTTAACGATATGTCTTAGCATGAATTTACATTTTTTTCTCACAGTTTCTCCATTTCTGATTGGACGATGCTTGTGGACAGCCAGCAGATATTGTGAATGTATGAACAATGATTTGTTACAACGGTATGTGAAACTAGGACTTCCTAGATATTTTAAGCTTCGCTGTCTTCGAAGAAAATGTCGAGGTATTGTCTTAGCCCTGTCATTTTCTGCATCTGCGTTGTTGTCTGCATCATTTTTGTGGAAAAAACTTGATATTTACATCAAGCTTGGAGGTCCTGTGGTAAAGTGTACTCAGTGGTAAAGTGTAGGACTCGTTACTTGGAGGCCCGGGGCTCTAACCTCACTGAAAAAACTAGGTTTGTCGTGGGAGTGTCCGTCGGCAAGACACTTGAGAACCCTAGCTTAGTACTGGTGAAACCTAAGACTTTACTTGAATAATGTGGGCTGTTGCCATCATATGGCTGAAATAATGTTGAATGCAGTGTAAAACATCATTCAGTCAGTCAAATAATACATCAAGCCAGTTGTAATTTGTTGAGAAGAAACCAACACCAGAAGGGCATTGATTCCTCAGAACACTATGGACTCAGTTATGCCCCTTTTTTGACTTAAAACTTTCCATGAAAAAGTAATTGCTATACTATCCGCTTATATTGTTGTTTTTAAATCTGTTTACAGAGGCCATTCAAAGACACTTTCCATTATTTGGGCCAAATTAATTTATCGTCTGCAAATGCTTTGAATATTGTCCAGTCTGAAATTTTGTTGTCTTGTTAAACAGTTAACCCTTTTACCAGAGGAGAAAATTTCGGACGTTTAGAAATGGAAAGCATTTGCAGATGACTATTATTCAATATAACTCAAAATCTGAAATCCGTCTATCATAGGGTAGAAAACATTGTGGAAAAAGAAGAAAATGCTGGTTACCAGCATTTTCTTCTTTTCCCACAATGTTTTTAAAAAGCCACCTTACTTAGAGTCATTAACTCTTTACCAAATTACAAATTTTGGAATGGACCAAATAAAAAGTATTTGCAGACCCAAAATTAGATGAAGCTAAAATGATGATTTCTGTCTTTGATAGGGTACAAAACATTGTGGGAAATGAGAATTTGCTGTTACCAGCATTTTCTTCTTTTCCCACGTTTTCAAAAGCCATATCCTCAGGGTCTTTGAAGGTCATGATTGCGTGTTAAAGTGTTAAGTGAGATCTCCTGGATTTATTTTTCAACAATTTTCAGATGTCTACAAGCCACAGTAGGGGGTATTCACCCCTCACAGCCTCCTGTGATCAGAATCTCTGCTATCAGGGCCGTATACGGATATTGTGAGCATTTAAAGAACTCCAATAACACGCAGCTGCTTGTGCCGTTCTTGCCAAACATTACAGAGGGACTTGTAACTGTAGCTACACAGTTCTCGTCAGATGTGCTGTCCCTGTGTTTGGAAACCCTCTGTTTAGTATTATCTGTAAGTCATTCTGGTGACCATCACTGTTTCCTTTCCCCACGGTGTTTTCTACCCTGTCATGGAACTTCGGTTCATTGGGCCTGCCTGGGTAGGTCAGTGGTTAGCTTATCTGATTCGTGACCTGGTGGTTGCAAGTTCAATACCCGGCTGAGGCAAACTTTCTTTGCGGTGATTTTCTTCTTCTCACCTCTGATGCATGTGAGAAAAGTAGTCAGTGGCTTGGAAAGAAAGTTGTGTCGGTACTGGTGCTAGAAAGCCAGAAAACACATGCCTAGGTGCACTTGTTGCAATGATTATGACCTAAGCTGTTAAAACGGCTTTAAACTTTAAACAAAAGAAAACAGAATTTTAGACTTGTCCAAATTAAAAGCATTTTCATGACAAAATGCAATGTTCCTCAGATGGGATTTGTCTTTGAAAGAGTAGAAAACATTGTGGGAAAAGGAGAAAATGCTGTTTGCTAGCATTTTCTCCTTTTCCCACAATGTTTTCAAAAGCCTTATAAATGGGGGTCACTAAAAGTCAGGATTGTGTGTTAGAGGGTTAAGGGGAATCCACCTGCTGATCTGTCTTTCTGTTTGTTTGTCTGTATGTGTACATACTAGGGATGGGAACGAATATTCGAATATTCGGTTTTTCCGCGAATATTCGAATTCGAAATCGGCATTCGAATATTCTTTTTTTTTATGAGGGAAAATCCTTAATCTTAAATTTTAGAAAAAAAAACTTTTAAAGAATGTGAGGAAAGGTTGCATACTTTCGCAGGGTTTTCCTTGACGCACGATTTTGTGCGTTTTGACGCATTTTTAAGGAAAATGACCCGCATTTTTTTCAGTAATGCGTCATGGTTGACGCACAAATACGATAAGAGGTAATAATGATCGTATATACTTCCGACACTGTTACATCGCGAGTAGATGAAAAATCTGGAGTACGAAGAGAAAACGGGACGAAACACTGGACTGTGTATCGATTTTACTAAAATACCGTCGGTCTTTAAACGGGTCTAAACTAAACCAGTCGATCTCTAATGAAAACAATATGGCTCTGTCAAAATCGACGTCATTCTTGCTGTCTGCAAGGAAGAAGAGCCCTTAAACAAAGATCAGACGATACAACGCCTTGTAAGAGCACCCAGAATCACATTTCAAGGTCTCGAGGGTTTACTGTGAATTAGCTAAAGAGATACACTTTGTTACTCGTTGAAAACAGCGGCATGAACGCGATCCGCGTGTCGAAACACAGGAATCGGCCATTTAATTGGTGAAAATAGTTTATTTTCGGCCGAAGTGGATAATCTCTATCAAGAAAAATAACAGAGACTTCCCCATCCGGCCGACAACAAGCTTTCTTCGCCAACTAAACGGTCGATTCCTGTAATAAAAACAAAATAACCCTTAACCATAGAGAGAGGCTACACATACTTCAAAAATCAACCCTTGTGCATCATCAAAACACCAGCGGTCATGACGATACCCTTGAAACATTAAAATTACATAGAGATATGACAGCTTGTCTGCAGCTAGAGCATATTTGCTCGTTAAGAACAGGCTTAATAAAGCATACTCCAGATAGTCTTTATGAAAAAGGTGCCACCTAGGCTGTAAGCTCCCTCTATATAGAGAATCTCTGGTGTTATTATGTATCTATCACCATGAAATAATTCATTTATAGGGTAAATGAAGATTTACAGTGAATAGAAAACACGAAAAAAACACACACTTTCACAAATAGTAGCTTTTGTTTAAGCGAATTACATTTTGTTGTGACCCCCACAAATTCCAAAATGACCCCCATTATTTTTGACTAGGGGGTCACAATGACCCCCTATTTTTGTGGCCGAGGGAAAACCCTGCTTTCGTATACCGATAGGCACATATTAACTTTCAATGTGTAATCCTTACGCTAATTGGTAACACCTGTCAAGGCAGTGCAGGACAATAACTGTTTATGACAGTTTTCAATTCAGCGTTTTATAATAATTGCTGCCGATTTGTCTCACAGTTTGCAAACTAACCAATATTAATCCATTAATTGTAGCACCTGTAAGATTTAAACAAGGTTTTCATACCGCATGTGTTAAAATGACGCTCCAAACTGTCATTAACGATTACTCTTTTATTGACCAATCATTAATTAAAATTTTATGTTATGTTAGCCAATCACGTTTTGATTGATCGGAAAACACACTTTGTTGAGTTTATATCCTTCAGTTTGTTCTTGAGCTATCCAACCGAACATCGTCAAAAGCAAAATAAAAAAAATCACTAAGCCTTCACGCGTTTGGAATTACTTC
Organism: Hippopus hippopus; assembly: GCA_946811185.2. NCBI lineage: Eukaryota > Metazoa > Mollusca > Bivalvia > Cardiida > Cardiidae > Hippopus > Hippopus hippopus. The sequence goes on along the minus strand of OX328102.1, from coordinate 63,408,844 downwards.
ACCCGTTCCAGTGACAAGAAGAGCGCAACTAGTAACATTTGCAGCCAGGAGTTCGTGTACAAATGATAAAAGAAAAAACTTTGAATGCCATACAGGTCGAAATACAAAAATTAGGATTGGTTTGTTTTGGTGGAGGCAGTGAAGGCCATTTATTAGATAATAAGTTTTTCGTACTTGATGTACTTTGATTCTCTCACAATAAACATATGAAGTCGATCATCATCAAACAAGGTAATCTTCATCACAAAAGAAAAGTGAACAGTAATGTTTATTTTTTCTTTCTTTCTCTGCAGATAGAAATAAATTGAGATTACGAAAACAGTCTAACAAAACATGAAATTTCGGATGAAGCTCGTAAAATCAAATAAGTGAATAAGGTACCGGTACCCGGACATACCCTATATTAAGATACATGGTTACCAACTTTATAAACTTGATAAAAACGAATATTCGAATATATTCAAATATCAAAAACGAATATTCGAATATCTACTTTAGTATTCATTCCTATCCCTAGTACATACCCATATGTATGATTGTGTAAGAAAGTTATCCTTCTGTTTTGGTGTCATTGTATTGAAACTTTTTACACCAGTAAACAAATAACTGAAGATGAGCTTTAGGCAATTTGAAGACGAGTTAACTCATTACCATGTAATTCTGAAATTCAATGACATTAGCGAGGAAAGCTTATGAAAACATTGTGGGAAACAGAGAAAATGCTGGTAACCAGCATTGTCTACTTTTCCCACAATGTTTTTTACCCTGTCAAAGCAAATCTCACCCTATGAGTAATATATGATTTGTCATCTGCAAGTGCTTTGAATTTTGACCAGTATTTGAGTCTGGTTCAGTTTGCTGTCTGCAAACACTTTCAGTGTGGAGGGAGTCTAAAATTTAAATACAACAGGAAAAGGAGGAAATGCAGGTTACCAACATTTTCTCTTTTTCCCACAATGTTTTCTACCTTTTCAAAAAAAAATTCATTGTTTGGGCCCAGTTCAGTTTGTTGTCTCTAAGAGGAGAATTCTAAAATTCTGTCCAGTGGGAAAGGGTTTATCTAGGAAGGTAAATATTTCAGGGTTGTTTTTCAGGTTGACAAAACCTTTACGGCATCCTGTGAGAGTAAGGTCACTCCACTTACTATAGCAGTGTTCCTGAAATATTGTAGTGGTAGGAAACCTTTTCTATTGTACATTTTTCTGTGTTACTCATGCTTTGTGCATTGTGCAAGAGTAAGGTCACTTAGCTTGGAACAGTTGTGTTTCTGAAATAATAGCAGTGGTAGGAAACCTTTTCTTTTATATATTTTTCATGTTGGTTCATGTTCATTTGCTTTATTTGTGCATCCTGTGTGAGTAAAGTCCCTTAGCTTAGCATAGCTTTGTTCTTGAAATATAGTAATGGTAGGAAACCTTTTCTCTTGTACACATTTTTCTTGGTGGCTTTTGTCAAAATTTTAAGACTAGCCTCTCATTCTAACTCTGTTTATTAGTTGGTCAGTCCTAGAATTAAGAGGAAGGACATTGTAATGAATTTTCAGATCTGCTGTTTTTGAAGAAAACATAGCTCTGTGGCGGAGCTTTGGTAGCTTGGTTAAGCGTTGAATACTTTCAGACATCTGAAAGCTTTTTTTTTTGCCTGTATGTCAAAATTTTAAGGCCAACCATCTCATTCTGACTCTGTTTATCAGTTGGTCTGTCCTAGAATTAAGAGGAAAGACATTGTAATGAATTTTTAGATCTGCTGTTTTCAAAGAAAACTTCATAGCTCTGTCATTGTCTGTTCCTGCAACATTATCACACAATCTTTGACATTTTATAATATCTCTTGAGATTATTGAAAATATGTACTTCAAACTCTGGCTAACTGTTAACTATCAAAAGGGGAGCCCATACCAGTGTGGCAGATTACCATCAAAATATTATGACTTAGAATTTTTACTTACTAATAACCTATTACGAAAAAGCCACTACAGCCAAGTCAGAATTTTTACTTACTAATAACCTATTACGAAAAAGCCACTACAGCCAAGTCAGAAGTCTTGGCACCCACATGTGGTGCTCTTGTTATGAAAAGTGGACTGTCGGCCTTGCTACACTACAAAATTGATTCTGAATGAGGAGGAATTTGGATAATTATTTATTCCTTTACCAGATGACAAAATCTTAACGTTGTCCAGATTGAAACCTTTCGCAGACGACAGTTTCAATGAGGCTTAAATAGTGCAATTTTTCTTTGATTGGGTAGAAAACATTGTGGGAAAAGGAGAAAATGCTGGTAACCATCATTTTCTCCTTTTCCCACAATGTTTTCAAAAAGCTTCTTTTCCAGGGTCGTTCAAAGTCGGTTTTGTGCGGTAAGGGATATAATGCAGTTATGGGAGGTGTAGATCAATGATCAGACTGCACAAAATGCAGTCTGATCTTGATCCTCACTGCCCACAAGAACACTGTTAGTGTTGCCCATGACATCAATATATGTATAGTTATAGTGGTCTATTTGTTTTTCAGATCATGTGATAACCAGTATTGTTCAAGACATATTTAAAGAACTAGCGATGAACGAGAATTGTATGGGACCTTTACAGCATAGGTTGCTTCCTACTCTAGTCAGTATAATACAGGCCAACCCAGACAAGGTAGCCCAAGGTTTGCCCTCGGTATGTCTACCTGTGTGTCGTTTGTTGTTTTTTTGGTTCAGGCAAACTTTCTTTCTGAAGAATTTTCGTCTCTCACCTTTAATGCATATGAGAAAAGTAGTCGGTCACTTGGAAAGAAAGTTGTGTTATTACTTCTGTGTGAAAGCCAGGAAACATATGCATAAGTGCACTGACCGCCGTGATATGATCTTAGCTATTCCTTGCTCCATGGGTTAGCACATGTGGATAAAAGAGCTGTTATATTGATACAACTAAAATAATGCCGTAAGTAGTATGCAACACCATTAAAACATTTACAACACAATCCAGAATTTGGACAACCTGAAAAAAGATGTCTTTTGAAACACTGTTGGTAAAAAGAGAAAATGCAGGTAACCAGCATTTTCTCCTTTTCCCAAAATGTTTTCTATCCTATCAAAGACAAACTCAATCATTTGGGCCACAATTAAGTTGCTGTCTACAAGTGCTTTCAATGTGGACAAGTGTACATTTTTGTCCTTTGGTGAAGAGTTAAACAATTTTTCTTTTGTCCTAAGGTTTGTTGCAACACCAAAAAACTAATCTGCAGGTGATAACCCTGTACCAAATTACAAAATTTTGGATTTGTGGACATTGAAGGCATTTGCAGACAACAAATAATTGTATCTCAAAGAGTAAAATTTGCTTTTAGGAAAGTTGGAAAACATTGTGGGAAAAGGAGAAAATGTTGGTAACCAGCCTCCTTTTCCCAGAATGTTTTCAAAAGCTGTCTTTCTCAGGGTCGTTGAAACTCATAATTCTGTGGAAAAGGCTTAGCTCTTTACCAAACAACAGAATTTTGGCCTTGACCAAATTGAAAGCATTTGTAGATGAGAAATATTACTCAGAACATACAATTTGTCTTTCATAGGCTAGAAAACATAGTGGGAAAAGGAGAAAATACTGGTAACCAGCATTTTCTCCTTTTCCCAAAATGTTTTCAAAATCTGTCTTCCTCAGGGTCATTAGAACTCGCGATTCTGTGGTAAAGGTTTACGCTAAAAACACCTTTCACAGCTAAAGTTGTCTTTGCGGCCAGTGAAGGTCAAGATCAGACTGCACAAAACGTGCAGTCTGATCTTTGATTGACACTGTCCACTTTGGCTAAACTCTATAGACAAAAACCACAATGACAGTGCAATTGTGCATGTCTTGATTCTACTTTGAAAATGTCTGATGGGTTTATTTTGCACTCCAGTGGTTAATAGTACTGTGCAGGTAATGTAAGATCGTAAGATTTGACAGTTTCCCGTACCCCCACACACACCTTTTTGAAAGCTGTCAGTGGCACAGTAGTTAAAACTCACGATTCTCTGTGGTGAAGGGTTTATTTGGCTTGCATCACGCGAAAAGGGGCATTCGGACATTTGCGTAAAGTATCGTCTACATTAGATTCTGTGCTACAGTAGACTTGCGCTAAACAGAAAATTACATGAAAACGGAAAGTGTCGGTTCGGGTTAGTCCGGGCGGGCTGCGAAGGCTGATCCGAGACGACACTTTACGCAAATGTCTGAATGCCCCTTTTCGCGTGTTGCAGGCCATTTGTTAAATGTTTTACAGGCTGCCCTGGATGTCATTACCATTATATTGAGAAGCAGCCAGGTTCCAATCTCTGATGCCCTCGTAAGTTCAGCTTTCCCAGCTGTGGCACAATGTACGTTGAACACAGACGATAACAGTACAATGCAGGTAATGTTTATTAGGGAAAAACTAGAGGTTTTTCTGCCTTTTCTTTGGGACTGAATTTAAGCCTCATTCCCAATTAGAAATACTGTAATTCTTTCCCAATTCCTTGAATGTGTTGGAATGTGTCAAAATAGACACTATTTTGTATCTAGAGTTCCTGGACATCACCCCTGGACATCACATGTTTTTTCTTTGCCTTACAGAGTGGAGGAGAATGTATAAGAGCCTATGCTTCTGTAGCATTGAACCAGGTAGTACAGTGGCATGATGAACAAGGTAATGTAAATATTAACTTTTTTTTTTTTTTATAAAAAAATGAAATAAAATGTTTCTTTCACACGTGCTTCATTAACCCTTCACTAAACAATAGTGAGTTTTAATGACCCTCAAAAAGGACTTTTGAAAGCAATGTGGGAAAACGAGAAATTGATTGAATTTCTGTTGGAAAGAGTAGAACACATTGTGGGAAAAAGAGAAAATGCTGGATACTGTGTTTTCAAATGCGTTCTTCTCCAGGAAAAGATTGTGTGGTTAGGTGTTAAATAGTAGAACACTTTTAGGGACAATCATTCTAAATTGCATTCTTGGCTTTATAAGGTACAAAGTTACACAATGTCTAACCTTAAAGATGCATCCTTACATCTAGAGAGAAAAAACACTGTAAAGTCTCAAAAGTGTGTAAAATGGCTCAGCTGTGTAAACACAGATAAATTTCCAATATGTATATTGTATAAGAGATAGAAAAGCACAAAGGATTTGTCCTCATTTAAAACTGGAAAAGAAAACAGCGATTGCTTGGAAGGCCTCCAAAACATGAAATGCATTTTCTATCCATCGTAATCTGTGCAATCTTACAGCCATCAGGGGCAACATTTTGCATGAAGATGCAAGAATGATTATAATTTCATAAAATAAGGATGAAATGGGTTGAAAACTGCCTGAAAACTAGTACAGATGTATGATAATCAAACATTATGTTACTATGAAAGTTAGGAAATTCTTGAGTAATTGACATGGGATTCAGTTAAGATTGATTGACGAATGCAAGTCAGGATGTTGAAG